>CM067842.1:155216166-155841166 GCA_034509565.1 Triticum monococcum
GCTCCTGCCTCCCGTGGCCGGCTGTGCTGCCGCGGAGGCCTCATCGCCCCTACTATTCCCACCGCTGGCCAGGCCCTGCGGCGACGGCAGCCTCACACCGCAGCCGAACCAGTGAACCCTCGTACTCCTCTCCACGCGGGCTTCCACTGCCGCGTCTTCCCTAGCTCCGCATCATCCCCTAGCCTCGCCATCGTCCACCGCCCTGGTGCTCTCGGCGCAGCAAGGTCAACGTGGTCAAGGAACGGCTTCCATCGGACATGGACTGTACGTGGAGAGGCTGACAGCTGGGTCCACGGCCGCAGCAAGGAAGTGCCTCCTTATTATGCGTAAAATAATTATTCCTCCACCTGACAGCGGGGACCCACCAGACAGGCCACCGTATTTCATGAAAAAACGTTTCCCACTAACTGCTTGGACCCACTAGCTACATCTTCGCATGCAAGGAAGTGCGTCCGGGCAAAAAAAATCGAT
Organism: Triticum monococcum; assembly: GCA_034509565.1. Classification (NCBI taxonomy): domain Eukaryota; kingdom Viridiplantae; phylum Streptophyta; class Magnoliopsida; order Poales; family Poaceae; genus Triticum; species Triticum monococcum. The sequence goes on from CM067842.1 coordinate 155,216,638, forward strand.
TCGCCCCCCTGACTGCTGGGACCCACCAGCTACATCTTCGCACGCAAGGAAGTGCCTGACAGTTGGGACCCACCCGGTCGAAGCGTACGTAGCGTTGTCATTCTGGTTGCAAATGTGTACGTACATACTGGTCGATGTAGAGGCGCGCACGTGTCGTAGTAGAGGCGCACACGTAGCATGTACACGTACGTACAACGGCCAGTGTGCAAGAAAGAAAATACGACCATGTACATACATATGGGAGGGTCTCGAACGCCTACTCGCGCATACGTACGGCCAAGGCTCGTGTATATAGCTGGGTCGGAACGGAGAAACTGCGTCGTCGTCATGTTCATGGGGAGCCCACCGGCTGGGTCAGAACGGAATGCGTCGTCGTGTTCATCGGGAGCGCTTGGATGGAACAACCGATGGAAACGTGGCCTGGCGTACCACAGAACGGAGGAAACGGCCTTGTGTTCGACCGACCACGGTCGAAACGGGATCATGTTCATCGGGAGGGATCTGGCATACCGCAAAACGGAGGAAACAGACCTCCTATGGTCAAAACGGGGGTCCTGTTGATCGGGAGGGGTGTGGCGTACCACAAAACAGAGGAGACGGACTTGTGTTGGAGCGCTACGGTTGGGTCTTGTTCATCGGGAGGGGTGCGGCGTACCGCAAAATGGGACTCCACGAGATACTGTTCATCTCCACCGTCGACCCCCTCCAGCATCCACGGGCAACTGTTCATCCATCGTCGACCTCCTCTAGCCTCCACCCGTGATTGTTCATCCTGGGCTCCTGTTCATCCAGCCTCCACCGCGCGCTACTCCACCGGCTACTGTTCAACCAGCCCTCTCCACGGGCTCCTGTTCAACCACCCCTCCATGGGCTACTATTCATCCAGCCCTCCACCGTCTACTGTTCATCCTGCCCTCCACGGGGTGGTCCTGTTCATCCAGCCCTCCACGGGGTCCTGTTCATCCAGCCCCAACCGTCTCGATCGATCGGGGTCCTGTTCATCCAGAGGCAACACCACGGGGTCCTGTTCATCCAAACCGCCCAGAAACGCTCACTGTTCATCCAGAGGCGGCATCGATCGGCTTCAGTTAGCAGCAGTAGCGAAGGAATCGCTCGATCGGGTTCAGTTAACTGCCATCGATCGATCAAAATAAGCAAACAACACACGAAAAGCAGAATCTGTCAAAAACAGAACAGTATGTAGTAATCTGTAGGTTTCGAATACTTTTGGAACCCCAAAAATTCTAAAATATATCGCTGGACATGAGGACTTTATCTACTAATCATCTGCAAAAAGAATTAACTAAATATCACTCTCCAATAAAAAATGGCAGCAATTCTCGTGAGCGCTAAAGTTTCTGTTTTTTTACAGCAAGATCAAAAAGACTTTCCCCAAGTCTTCCCAACGGTTCTACTTGGCACAAACACTAATTAAACACAAAAAACACAACCAAAACAGAGGCTAGATAAATTATTTATTACTAAACAGGAACAAAAAGCAAGGAATAAAAATAAAATTAGGTTGCCTCCCAACAAGCGCTATCGTTTAACGCCCCTAGCCAGGCGTTGATAATTTCAATGATGCTCACATGAAAGATAAGAATTGAAGAACAAAAGGAGCATCATAAAACACTTGACAAACACATATAAGTCTAACATACTTCCTATGCATAGGCATCTTATAGGCAAACAAATTATCAAGGCAAGCAAAAACTAGCATATGCAAGGAAGCGGAAAGAAACAATAGCAATCTCAACATAACGAGAGGTAATTTAGTAACATGAAAATTTCTACAACCATATTTTCCTCTCTCATAATAATTACATGTAGGATCATAAGCAAATTTAACAATATAGATATCACAAAATATACTCTTAACACGATCCACATGTATGCAAAGTTGACACTCTTCCAAAATAGTGGGATTAAAATTAACTAAAGTCATGACCTCTCCAAACCCACTTTTATCAAAAGTTTCATAAGATTGAACATGCTCCAAATATATCAGATCTAAAGTTGACACTCTTCCAAACCCACTTTCAATGATATTGCAAACACCATTATCAATCTCATATTCATCATGGGGCTTAAATAAATTTTCAAGATCAAAAGAAAAATTACCCCAATCATGATCATTGCAACAAATAGTATTCATAGCAAAACTAGCATCCCCAAGTTTGAGGTTTTGCATATCATTAACACAATTGACATTAAGAGAATTTATGATAACATCATTGCAATCATGCTTTTCATCGAAGGAACTATCAAGTATGGGTGCAATATCAACGATCTCGTGTTTAACATAAGGAACTATAGAAAATTCATCTTCATAAATATTGGCATCATGGCCACAAGAATAGCAAGCATCATGTTCATCAAGGGATATTTCAATCAAATCATCGGAATCATAATTATCTATAGATTCATGCATATCATTATTTTCTTCCAAAGCAGCGGTCATTCTTTCAATAAATTCTTTGACATAGACATTATGAGCATAGTTTTCATAGCAATATTTAAGTATGTCAAGATTTTCAGATTCATAGAGAGTAATACCATAATTTTCAATCAAATAAGCAACTTCATAAGCACCCTTAAAAGCAACAAATACTTCAATTTGTTCGATATCATAGTAACTATAAACACCCTTTGCATAAGAAGATAAGATTTCATTATCATCAAACTCACATAGGTAGGGGAGGTGTTTTTTAGGGTTCTTAGAGCAACAAGTAAAATCATAAATTTCACAAAGATTCCAAGCATAACACAACAATCTGTTTATTTGATCCCATAAGAGTCTCCCTTTTTCAGACAAATGGTGACGCACAAAATGAGCATGCTCATCTAAAGATTTCCCATCAACTAGGCTAGTTGGGATTTCAGCACAAGCGCATAAGGATCTAAGATGATCCAAGTAGAACACTTTAAGTGGATCCATATCAATAGATTTTTAGCAAGCAAATAGAAGGCACATGGAAACACAAAGAAAGATACATACGGGAAGAAGGCGAATGGAAAAAGGGCGACTAAAACGGCAAGGGTGAAGTGGGGGAGAGGAAAACAAGAGGCAAATGGCAAATAATGTAATGCGAAGGATAAGAGTTGTGATGGGTACTTGGTATGTCTTGACTTGGTGTAGATCTCCCCGGCAACGGTGCCAGAAATCCTTCTTGCTACCTCTTGAGCAATGTGTTGGTTTTCCCTTGAAGAGGAAAGGGTGGTGCAGTAAAGCAGCGTAAGTATTTCCCTCAGTTTTTGAGAACCAAGGTATCAATCTAGTAGGAGACCACGCGCGAGTCACCTCATACCTACACACACAAATAAGAACCTCGCAACCAACGCGATAAAGGGGTTGCCAATCCCTTCACGGCCACTTGCAGGAGTGAGATCTGATAGAGAAGATAATAATAAGATAAGTACTTTTGGTATTTTTATGATATAGATTGAAAGTAAAGATTGCAAAATAAAATAGATTGGAAACTTGTATGATGGAAGATAGACCCCGGGGCCATAGGTTTCACTAGTAGCTTCTCTCAAGATAGCATAAGTATTACGGTGGGTGAACAAATTACTATCGAGCAATTGATAGAAAAGAGAATAATTATGGGAATATCTAGGTATGATCATGTATATATGCATCACGTCCGCGACAAGTAGACCGACTCCTGCCTGCATCTACTACTATTACTCCACACATCGACCGCTATCCGGCATGCATCTAGAGTATTAAATTCATAAGAACAGAGTAACACCTTAAGCAAGGTGGCATGATGTAGAGGGATAAACTCATGCAATATGATATAAACCCCATCTTTTTATCCTCGATGACAACAATACAATACATGTCATTTCCCTTTTTGTCAGTGGGATCGAGCACCGCAAGATTGAACCCAAAGCTAAGCACTTCTCCCATTGCAAGAAAGATCAATCTAGTAGGCCAAACCAAACTGATAATTCGAAGATACTTGCAAAGATAAACCAATAATACATAAAAGAATTCACAGAAGATTCAAATATTGTTCATAGATAATCTGGATCATAAACCCACAATTCATCGGATCTCGTCAAACACACCGCAAAAAGAAGAGTTACATTGAATAGATCTCCAAGAGAATCGAGGAGAACTTTGTATTGAGATCCAAAGAGAGAGAAGAAGCCATCTAGCTACTAGCTATGGACCCGAAGGTCTGAAGTAAACTACTCACACATCATCGGAGAGGCCATGGAGTTGATGTAGAGGCCCTCCATGATCAATGCCCCTTCTGGCAGAGCTTCGGAAAAGGCCCCAAGATGGGATCTCTTGGGTACAGAAGGTTGCGGCGGTGGAAATAGGGTTTCATGGTGCTCCTGGATGTTTGTGGGGTATATGGATATATATAGGAGGAAGAAGTAGGTCGGTTGAGCAACAAGGGGCCCACGAGGGTGGAGGGCGCGCCCAGGGGGGTAGGCGCGCCCCCTGCCTCATGGCCTCCTCGATTGTTTCTTGACGTCCACTCCAAGTCCCTGGATCACGTTTGTTCCAAAAATCACGCTCCCGAAGGTTTCATTCAGTTTGGACTCTGTTTGATATTCCTTTTCTACGAAACACTGAAATAGGCAAAAAAACAGCAATTTGGGCAGGGCGTCCGGTTAATAGGTTAGTCCCAAAAATAATATAAAAGTGTAAACTAAAGCCCATTAACATCCAAAACAGATAATATAATAACATGGAACAATTAAAAATTATAGATACGTTGGAGAGGTATCAAGCATCCCCAAGCTTAATTCCTGCTCGTCCTCGAGTAGTTAAATGATAAAAATAGAATTTTTGATGTGGAATGCTTCCTAACATATTTCTCAATGTAATTTTCTTTATTGTGGCATGAATGTTCAGATCTGAAAGATTCAAGATAAAAGTTTAATATTGACATAAAAATAATAATACTTCAAGCATACCAACTAAGCAATCATGTCTTCTCAAAATAACATGGCCAAAGAAAGTTCATCCCTACAAAATCATATAGTTTGGTCATACTCCATTTTCGTCACACAAGAATGCTCTCATCATGCACAACCCCGATGACAAGCCAAGCAACTATTTCATACTTTAGTAATCTCAAACTTTTTTCAACCTTCACACAATACATGAGCATGAGCCATGGATATAGCACTATGGGTGGAATAGAATATAATGAAAGGGGGTTATGTGGAGAAGACAAAAAAGGAGAAAGTCTCACATTGACGCGGCTAATCAATGGGCTAGGGAGATGCCCATCAATTGATGTCAATGCAAGGAGTAGGGATTGCCATGCAATGGATGCACAAGAGCTATAAATGTATGAAATCTCAACAAAAAAAAACTAAGTGGGTGTGCATCTAACTTGCTTGCTCACGAAGACCTAGGGCACTTGAGGAGGCCCATTGTTGGAATACACAAGCCAAGTTCTATAATGAAAAATTCCCACTAGTATATGAAAATGACAAAACAAGAGACTCTCTATCATAAAGATCATGGTGCTCCTTTGAAGCACAAGTGTGGAAAAAGGATAGTAGCATTGCCCCTTTTTATTTTCTTTTCCTTTTTTATGGGACAATTCTCTATTAATGATGATCATCACACTTCTATTTATTTACAACTCAATGATTACAACTCGATACTGGAACAAGATTTGACTCTATATGAATGCCTCCGGTGGTGTATTGGGATGTGCAATGACTCATGAGTGACATGTATGAAAGAATTATGAACGGTGGCTTTGCCACAAATACGATGTCAACTACATGATCATGCAAGGCAATATGACAATGATGATGCGTGTCATAATAAACGGAACAGTGGAAAGTTGCATGGAAATATATCTCGGAATGGCTATGGAAATGCCATAATAGGTAGGTATGGTGGCTGTTTTGAGGAAGATATAAGGAGGTTTATGGGTGATAGAGCGTATCGTATCATGGGGTTTGGATGCACCGGCGAAGTTTGCACCAACTCTCAAGGTGAGAAAGCTCAATACACGGTACCGAAGAGGCTAGCAATGATGGAAGGATGAGAGTGCGTATAATCCATGGATAAAGAACTCACATACTTTTTGCAAATTCTACAAGTCATCAAAACCAAGTATTACGCGCATGCTCCTAGGGGGATAGATTGGTAGGAAAAGACCATCGCTCGTCCCCGACCGCCACTCATAAGGAAGACAATCAAATAACACCTCATGTTTTAAATTTGTTACACAACATTTACCATACGTGCATGCTACGGGACTTGCAAACTTCAACAAAAGTATTTCTCAAATTCACAACTACTCAACTAGCACAACTTTAATATCACTATCTCCATATCTCAAAACAATCATCAAGTATCAAACTTCTCTTAGTATTCAATGCACTTATATGAAAGTTTTTCATTATCTCAAAAGCAAATTACCATGATGTTCTAAAGGACTCTCAAAATAATATAAGTGAAGCATGAGAGATCAATTATTTCTACAAAATAAAATCACTGCCGTGCTCTAAAAGATATAAGTGAAGCACTAGAGCAAAAACTATATAGCTCGAAATATATAAGTGAAGCACATAGAGTATTCTAATAAATTCCAATTCATGTGTGTCTCACTCAAAAGGTTCGTAGAGCAAGGATGATTGTGGTAAACTAAAAAGCAAATACTCAAATCATACAAGATGCTCCAAGAAAAACACATATCATGTGGCAAATAAAAATATAGCTCCAAGTAAAGTTACTGATAGACGAAGACGAAAGAGGGGATGCCTTCTGGGGCATACCCAAGCTTAGGCTTTTTGGTGTCCTTGTATTTTACCTTGGGGTTCCTTGGGAATCCCCAAGATTAGGCTCTTGCCACTCCTTGTTCCATAATCCATCAAATCTTTACCCAAAACTTGAAAACTTCACAACACAAAACTTAACAGAAAATCTCGTGAGCTCCGTTAGCGAAAGAAAACAAAAAACCACTTCAAGGTACTGTAATGAACTCATTCTTTATTTATGTTGGTGTTAAACCTACTCTATTCCAACTTTTCTATGGTTTATAAACTCCATTACTAGCCATAGATTCATCAAAATAAGCAAACAACACACGAAAAACAGAATCTGTCAAAAACAAAACAGTCTGTAGTAATCTGTAACTAACGCCAACTTCTGGAACCCCAAAAATTTTAAAATAAATTTCTGTACGTGATAAATTTACCTATTAATCATCTTCAAAAATAATTAAATAAATAGCACTCTCCAATAAAAAATTGCAGCAATTCTCGTGAGCGCTAAAGTTTCAGTTTTTTACAGCAAGATCAAAAAGACTTTTCCCAAGTCTTCCCAACGGTTCTACTTGGCACAAACACTAATTAAAAACAAAAAACACAAACAAAACAGAGGCTAGATAAATTATTTATTACTAAACAGGAACAAGAAGTAAGGAACAAAAATAAAATTGGGTTTTGATAACCCACAAGTATAGCGGATCGCAACAGTTTTCGAGGGTAGAGTATTCAACCCAAATTTATTGATTCGACACAAGGGGAGCCAAAGAATATTCTCAAGTATTAGCAGCTGAGTTGTCAATTCAACCACACCTGGAAACTTAATATCTGCAGCAAAGTGTTTAGTAGCAAAGTAATATGATAGTAGTGGTAACGGTAGCAAAAGGTATCAGTAGTAAAAGAATGTTTTTGGTATTTTGTGATGATGATAGCAATAGCAACAGGAAAGTAAATAAGCGGAGAACAATATATGGAAAGCTCGTAGGCAATGGATCGGTGATGGAGAATTATGCCGGATGCGGTTCATCATGTAACAGTCATAACCTAGGGTGACACAGAATTAGCTCCACATTATTGATATAATGTAGGCATGTATTCCGAATATAGTCATACGTGCTTATGGAAAAGAACTTGCATGACATCTTTTGTCCTACCCTCCTGTGGCAGCGGGGTCCTTACGGAAACTAAGGGACATTAAGGCCTCCTTTTAACAGAGAACCGGAACAAAGCATTAACACATAGTGAATACATGAACTCGTCAAACTACGGTCATAACCGGTAAGTATCCCAATTATTGTCACTTCGGGGTTAACGGATCATAACACATTATAGGTGACTATAGACTTGCAAGATAGGATCAAGAACACTCATATATTGATGAAAACATAATAGGTTCAGATCTGTAATCATGGCACTCGGACCCTAGTGACAAGCATTAAGCATAGCAAAGTCATAGCAACATCAATCTCAGAACATAGTGGATACTAGGGATCAAACCCTAACAAAACTAACTCGATTACATGATAGATCCCATCCAACCCATCACCGTCCACCAAGCCTACGATGGAATTACTCACGCACGGCGGTGAGCATCATAAATTGGTGATGGAGGATGGTTGATGATGACGATGGCGACAAATTCCCCTCTCCGGAGCCCCGAACGGACTCCAGATCAGCCCTCCCGAGAGGTTTTAGGGCTTGGCGATGGCTCCGTATCATAAAACGCGATGATTTCTTCTCTCTGATTTTTTCTCCCCGAAACACAATATATAGAGTTGGAGTTGGAGTCGGAGAGGCAACAGGGGGCCCACGAGGTAGGGGGGCGCGCCCTAGGGGGGCAGGCGCGCCCCCACCCTCGTGGAGAGGTGGTGGGCCCCATGGCCTTCATCTTTTGCAGGTATTTTTCATATTTTCTGAAAAGTTGCTCCGTGAAGTTTCAGGTCATTCCGAGAACGTTTGTTTCTGCACATAAATAACACCATGGTAATTCTGCTGAAAACAACGTCAGTCCGGGTTAGTTCCATTCAAATCATGCAAGTTAGAGTCCAAAACAAGGGCAAAAGTGTTTGGAAAAGTAGATACGATGGAGACGTATCAACTCCCCCAAGCTTCAACCATTGCTTGTCCTCAAGCAATTCAGTTGATGAACTGAAAGTGATAAAGAAAAACTTTTACAAACTCTGTTTGCTCTTGTTGTTGTAAATATGTAAAGCCAGCATTCAAGTTTTGAGCAAAGATTATAACTAACCACATTCGCAATAACGCTTAGGTCTCAATTTACTCATATCAATGGCATAATCAACTAGCGAGCAATAATAATAAATCTCGGATGACAACACTTTCTCAAAACAATCATAATATGATATAACAAGATGGTATCTCGCTAGCCCTTTCCGAGACCACAAAACATAAATGCAGAGCACCTTTAAAGACCAAGGACTGACTAGACATTGTAATTCATGGTAAAAGAGATCCAGTCAAGTCATACTCAATGTAAACTAACAGTAATGAATGCAAATGACAACGCTGCTCTCCAACTGGTGCTTTTTAATAAGAGGATAATGACTCAGCATAAAAGTAAATAGATAGGCCCTTCGTAGAGGGAAGCAGGGATATGTAGAGGTGCCAGAGCTCGGTTTTGAAACAGAGGTGAATAATATTTTGAGCGGTATACTTACATTTTCAACATAACAAGCAAGAGATGGCGATATCTTCCATGCTACACACATTATAGGCGGTTCCCAAACAGAATGGTAAAGTTTATACTCCCCCTTCGACCAACAAGCATCTATCCATGGCTTGCTCGAAACAACGAGTGCCTCCAACTATCAAGAGTCCCAAGTGGAGTTTTGTTTGCAATTATTTTGATTTAGTTTGCATAAAGCATGGGACTAGGCATTCCGGTGACCAGCCATTTATATCGTGAGTGAGGAGCGGAGTCCACTCCTCTTGAGAATAACCCGCCTAACATGGAAGATACAGACAACCCTAGTTGATATATGAGCTATTAGAGCATACAAAACAGGATATTTATTTGAAGGTTTAGAGTTTGGCACATACAAATTTACTTGGAACGACAGGTAGATACCATATATAGGTAGGTATAGTGGACTCATGTGGAATCACTTTGGGGTTTAAGGAGTTTGGATGCACAAGCAGTATTCCCGCTTAGTACAGGTGAAGGCTAGCAAAAGACTGGGAAGCGACCAGCTAGAGAGTGACAACAGTCATGAACATGCATTAAAATTAATCAACACCGAATGCAGGCATGAGTAGGATATAATCCACCATGAACATAAATATCATGAAGGCTATATTGATTTTGTTTCAACTAGATGCGTGAACATGCGCCAAGTCAAGTCACTTAAATCATTTAGAGGAGGATACCACCCTATCATACCACATCATAACTATCTCAATAGCATGTTGGCACGCAAGGTAAACCATTATAACTCATAGCTAATCAAGCATGGCACAAGAAACTATGATCTCTAATTGTCATTGCAAACATGTTTATCCATAATAGGCTGAATCAGGAATGATGAACTAATCATATTTACAAAAACAAAAGAGGTCGAGTTCATACCAGCTTTTCTCATCTCAGTCCGTCCATCATATATCGTCATAATTGCCTTTCACTTGCACGACCGAACGATGTGAATAATAATAATAGTGCACGTGCATTGGACTAAGTTGGAATCTGCAGGCATTCAATAAACATGAGAAGACAAGGCAATATGGGCTCTTTTGTCAGATAAACAATAATGCATATAAGAGCCACTTCAACAATTTAATTATGATCTTCTCCTATCGACCCCCAAAGAAAAGAAAAGAAATAAAACTATTTACACAGGAAAGCTCCCAACAAGCAAAAGAAGAACATGAAATCTTTTTGGGTTTTCTTTTTAATTACTACTACAAGCATGAAAATTAAAGTGATTAAAAGCTACAACTATTTTTTTTGGTTTTTCTTAAGGTTTATTAAACACACAAGAAGAAAGCATAAAAAGGGAAATAAACTAGCATGGATGATACAATGAAGAAGTATGAGCACCGACATCTAGCAATGAGTGTGTGAACATAAATGTAATGTCGGTGGGAAATACGTACTCCCCAAGCTTAGGCTTTTGGCCTAAGTTGGTCTATGGCCACGGTTGGACTGGCGGATATCCATAATAATAGTTGGGGTCGTACTGAGAAGAAGAAGAGGAAGACTCCGATTGCCACTGGCTGACAATCATCTCTGGATCCCACTGGTAATTAGACTGTCGTGAAGGATCAACCTGTGGTTCCGGTTCTGGCTCCATGGCTGGTGCAGGGTTCCGGTAGGCGTGAATAGCCTTCAACGGAACAAGGTACTAGCCTACAGATAAATCAAGCAAAGAAGGAGCAGGCAGGGTGATAGTCTTAGGATGATGTTTATTAAAGAACAATTGATATTTAAGCTCTCCTTCCCTATTCTTAACAATAAAATCATGTGCCACCATACTTTTATAATCTAGATAAACACGAAGTAGCACTTTTTCTTCCTTCTCATAATGCCTAATAGGTATGTTAAAATGTGCAGCTAGGCGTGAAGCATAGATGCCTCCAAAGATGGGGCCCTTTGTATGATTCATACTTAACCATTTGGCAATAATGCCGCCCATACTAACAGAGTTATCACCATATAAACCGTGAAGCAAAATAATAAAATCAGGGATGCTAAGGTTACCACAGTTTCCGCGACCAATTAAGCAACGACTAGCAAATAATGCAAAATAACGTAAAACAGGAAAATGTATGCTAGTGATTCGTGCATCGGAAACCTTCCTTGTTTCCCCTACAGTGATAGTATCAATAAAGCCCTCCACATCATTGCAATGTGGTTCTTCTGTCTTGCCCTCAAAAGGGACTAAACAAATCCAACAAAAATCATAAAGTGACATCTCCTTATGCTCATCATATAAATAAAACTCCACTATAGGTGGTGAGCTCCTAGAATGGAAATGAAAGTTTTGCACAAAGATATTTGTGAGTAAGAGATACTGATCACATTGGTTGTGGAGGAAGGCGGTAAGGCCTGCATTCTTAGCCAATTCATGAAAATCTTCATAAATCCCGGCTGCTCTCAAGAAATCCTCGGAAGGCCACTCACACGCCCAAACCTCCATGGTGCGCGACAGATTATACTTAGGCTTCGGTGCCTTTTCCTTCGAGCTTTGGCTCGATGAGCCCCTCAAAAGTCTCCTCATCATTTTCTGAAAAATTCTGAAATTTTTAGTAACTTCAAAATAAAAGCAAACCAAACTCAATAATATTGATAGCAACTACTCCTACAAGTGCCTAGAGCCTATATCATGCATCAAAACTACTTGGAACCATATAAATTTGACATGCAAGCTCAAGAACAGGGTCACCTAAGCAGCAAAAATTTGCAATGAATAAAGCACTAGAACAAAAACTAATTGGACCAATGGAGGAGTCACATACCAAGGAACAATCTCCCCAAGCAGCTTTGTGAGAGGTGCTTTGAGCAAGGAGATCGACAATGGCAGCAAGATGAGCTAGAACTCGTGCTTGAGCTGGATATTCGTGTTTGTGGGAGGAAGAAGAAGTGTGTGGGTGCAGGAATAAGTGGATGATACGTCCATTTTGCATCATGCTTTTGTATCGATATCTATTGCATTATGGGATGTTATTTCACATTATGTCACAATACTTATGGCTATTCTCTCTTATTTTACAAGGTTTACATAAGGAGGGAGAATGCCGGCAGCTGGAATTCTGGGCTGGAAAAGGAGCAAATATTAGAGACCTATTCTGCACAACTCCAAAAGTCCTGAAACTCCACGGAATACATCATAATAAATAATGAAAAATCCTCGCCAAAGATGAAGATCAGGGGGCCCACACCCTTCCCATGAGGGTGGGGGGCGCCCCCCCTAGGGCGCGCCCCCTACCTCGTGGGCCCCCTGGTGGCTCTCCGATGACCATCTTCTCCTATATGAAGTCTTTCGTCGAGAAAAAAAATAAGAAGCAACCTTTCGGGATGAAACTCTGCCGCCACGAGGTGGAACCTTGGCGGATCCAATCTAGAGCTCCGGCAGAGCTGTTCTGCCGGGGAAACTTCCCGCCCGGAGGGGGAAATCATCGCCATCATCATCACCAATGCTCCTCTCATCAGGAGAGGGCAATCTCCATCAACATCTTCATCAGCACCACCTCATCTCAAAACCCTAGTTCATCTCTTGGATCCAATTCTTGTCTCCAAGTCCGGGATTGGTGCTAGTAGGTTGCTAGTAGTGTTAATTACTCCTTGTAGTTGATGCTAGTTGGTTTAATTGGTGGAAGATCATATGTTCAGTTACTTTATGCATATTATTACCCATCTGATTATGAACATGAATATGCTTTGTGAGTAGTTACGTTTGTTCCTAAGGACAAGGGAGAAGTCTTGCTATTAGTAGTCATGTGAATTTGGTATTCGTTCGATGTTTTGATGAGATGCATGTTGTCTAGCCTCTAGTGGTGTTATGTGAACGTCGACTACATACCACTTCACCATTATTTGGGCCTAGAGGAAGGCATTGCAAAGTAATAAGTAGATGATGGGTTGCTAGAGTGACAGAATCTTAAACCCTAGTTTATGCGTTGCTTCGTAAGGGGCTGATTTGGATCCATATGTTTCATGCTATGGTTAGGTTTACCTTAATACTTTTGTTGTAGTTGCGGATGCTTGCAATAGAGGTTAATCATAAGTGGGATGCTTGTTCAAGTAAGAACAGCACCCAAGCATCGGTCCACCCACATGTCAAATTATCAAAGTACCGAACGCGAATCATATGAACATGATGAAAACTAGCTTGACGATATTCCCATGTGTCCTCGGGAGCGCTTTTCCTTATATAAGAGTTTGTCCAGGCTTGTCCTTTGCTACCAAAAGGATTGGGCCACCTTGCTGCACTTTATTTACTTTTGTTACTTGTTGCTCATTACAAATTATCTCATCACAAAACTATCTGTTACCACTTATTTCAGTACTTGCAGAGAATACCTTGCTGAAAACCGCTTATCATTTCCTTCTGTTCCTCGTTGGGTTCGACACTCTTACTTATCGAAAGGACTACGATAGATCCCCTATACTTGTGGGTCATCAAGACTCTTTTCTGGCGCCGTTGCCAGGGAGTGAAGCGCCTTTGGTAGGTGGAATTTGGTAAGGAAAAATTTATATAGTGTGCTGAAATTTACTGTCACTTGTTACTATGGAAAGTAATCCTTTAAGGGGCTTTTTCGGGGTATCTTCACCCCAACCAGTAGAGCAAAGAGTTGCTCCTCAACCTACTGAACCTATTGAAAATGAATACGAAAATGAAATTCCTTATGAGTATCCTTTGGGTATGATAGAAAACTGCTAGCTAATCCTTTTACAGGAGATGGAACAAAGCATCCTGATGAACACCTAATATATGTGGATGAAGTTTGTGGATTATTTAAGCTTGCAGGTATATCCGATGATGTTGCTAAGAAGAAGGTCTTCCCTTTATCTTTGAAGGGAGACGCATTGATATGGTATAGGCTATGTGATGATACGAGATCATGGAACTATAGAAGATTGAAATTGGAATTTCATCAAAAGTATTACCCTATGCATCTTGTTCATCGTGATCGCTGATGAAGCTATGTACCTAGGGTAGGGTCATGGACCTGTCCAAACTCACCTACCCAAGGACACCTCCAGAAGAAATCACATTTCAATCGACTTGGCGGTGTTTCACTCGACGGACTCGAAGACACTCGACCAAGAAGCAACCACTCGACCAAGATCCAACCACCCGACGGCCAGGAGACCTAAAGTCACTCCGCACGCTAACGGTCGGCCATTAAGTAGCTTTTATGGTCATCATAGCACTTTATTAGGGGCGTTACCAGTAACGCCCAACCTTAATGTACTTAAAACCCTGCATAACTGAGGGCCGGAGGGGTCTGGCGGACTCTATATAAGCCACCCCCTCCTCAGTGTAAAGGGTTCGCACCCCGGTAATTCATACTCTCATAATCCAGTTGACCGCCTCCGGGCTCTGAGACGTAGGGCTATTACTTCCTCCAAGAAGGGCCTGAACTCATAAACCTTGTGTTCTTACAAATTCTCCACAGCTAAGATCTTGCCTCTCCATACTTACCCCCCTACACTACTGTCAGACTTGGAACCACGACAGTTGGCGCCCATCGTGGGGCAGGTGTTTTAGCGTTTGTTGGAGGAGTTGCGATCTTTTCCGACCCGAATCATCATGGTTTTCGGCGGAGTTTTGGTGGAGGGCCGTGAGATCCGTCTCGGTGCGCTCACGTTCATCGTCGACGACTCTGCTTGGCTCCAGGAGGCTCCGCTCGACGTGGACGCACTTCCTGTTCGCGGGGCAACGCACTTTAGCGCGTGCGTCCGCGGCGTTCTCCTGCGGCAGTCGTGGACCGCCTACCAGTCGGCTCCTGTGTTGTCCTCCCTCCCCGTTTCCCGCCGGCGCAAGTGCTCCGGTCGGTCGAGACTTCAGCGGTGGGTGAGACACGCGGTGGCACGTCAGTCGGCCACCCCTCAAGTCGCGGCGATCGAGCCCGACGAATCCCTCTACGGCCTGTTCGACTGGCTCCGTAGAGACCGCATCCGAGTGCGACAGCAGCGATCCGGCGGCGGAGGTTCTGATGGTCGATGGACCGCCAGTCCTCCCGGTTTTCCCCGCACCGACGGAGGCGCGGGTGGAGGCGACCCGTCGCGTCCCCATGAGGAGTATCTTCCCGAGCCTCTCACATCGCTGGAGAGAGAAGAACTTCACCGCCAGAACGTGGATGCACTGCACACTCCTATCGTTGGAGAAACCCCCGAGGCTCGTGCCTTGGAAGATGCGCACCTGGCAAACTTGGCCGAGCGCACTCGACTGGAGAACCCCCAGCGAGCACTTGACGAGCGTGCGCGACAATGGGTTCCCGAATCCAGTCGACGTCAGCTCTTCCCGCCCCTGCAGGTATATCGAACTCCAATTCAGAATTTAGCAGCTGCGGCCCGTATAGCGGAGTTGATTCAGCCTTCTCAGTCAGAGGCTGGCAGAGGCTTGCTGCAGATCAGAGCGTTACTCCGGGCACCAGGAGACCAGAATTCTGCTGTTTCTCAGTCGCGGAACAGGATTCACAGCAGATCCGTTGCCGCGGACACAGTCCAGTCGGCTCACAGCCCAAGATCACCCCCGAGGCGTGAGGGACGTGGAGACCGGCGTGACCAGTATGGGAACCATGAGCACTATTACCACCGAGTCGATCGTGACGGTTGACGTCGAGTGCCCACGCCTTCCCCGAGGAGCGGGTCATATGTGCCTCGCCAGCAGGATGACAAGCGCCCTCATAGTGGTGGGCGAAGGATTCTAGTCGATCCCAGAGGGCCAGGCTTTGATGCGAGATCCATTCTCATCCAAGGTTTGGTCGACAGGAACAGGGCTCACCGAGAAGGTCACGACAGAGATGCACCTACCAGCAGCAGAGTACATGTTTCGGGGCCAGAGTGCTTTAGTAGAGCCATCAGGGCCGCTGTGATTCCTCCCAACTTCAGGTTGGCGACTGGAGTCAGTAAGTTCACTGGCGAGTACAAGCCCGATACTTGTCTTGAGGACTGCCGAGTGGCCATCCAGATTGGCGGCGGCAATGATGAAGTGGCCATGAAGCACCTACCTCTCATGTTGGAGGGCTCGGTCAGAGCGTGGCTGAACCAGTTAGCGCCTAGCAGCATTTACACTTGGGAAGATCTCTCCCGAGTGTTCGTCACCACATTTGAAGGCACATGCAAGCGACCGGCAGGGCTGACGGAACTGCGGTCTTGCGTGCAGAAGCCGAATGAAACTTTGAGGGAGTTCGGCTTATGCACGCTTCATGGCCCGACCATGTTACGTGTACCTCAAATTGAAGATGCCTGGCCCCAAAGGTGTGATCACTATGACGGGCAATTGGAAGAAAGCGGGAGAATGTTTTCAGAAAGGTTCGAAGATCGCTGATGCTCAGATGGCAGTGGTGGAGTTGCAGGAATACCAGAAGACTGCAGACCTGAGTGATTTGTTGCGAGCCAAGAAGCCCGCTACAGAGTCAGCTTTTCAGTCTACTAGCGATACGAAGACAGCTCACATCCACCTGACCGACCCCAGCGCTGCTCCAACTCATATCTCGACAACACTCGACTCCAAATAGGAAGAAGCGCTCATCCAGTTCCTCCATGAGAACTGGGACATTTTCGCATGGAAGCCCTCTGACATGCCGAGTGTTCCTAGGGAGCTGGCTGAGCACCGCCTAAGAGTCGACTCAAAAGTAAAACCTGTCAAGGAACATCTCCGACGGTCCGCCGTCCAGAAGAGAAAGGCCATTGGCGAAGAGGTGGCTTGGCTCTTAGCGGCGGAGTTCATCCGAGAAATCTACCACTCCGAGTGGCTCGCCAATGTTGTCATGGTCCCCAAGAAGGACAAGTCACTTTGCATGTGCATTGACTTTAAACATATCAATCGGGCCTGCCCGAAAGATCATTTTCCTCTCCCCCGCATCAACAGATAGTCGACTCGACTGCGGGATGTGAGCAACTGTCTTTTTTAGACGCCTATTCCGGGTGCCATCAGATCCGTCTGTATGGGCCTGACGAGATCAAAACAACTTTCATCACTCCATTCGGGTGCTTCTGTTATGTTACCATGCCATTCGGCCTCAAGAATGCCGGAGCCACATTCATGAGGATGATTCAGAAGTGTTTGCTCACCCAAATCAGTCGGAATGCGGAGGCGTACATGGATGATATTGTGGTCAAGTCACAGAAGGGTTCCGACCTGCTGACTGACCTTGCTGAAACCTTTGCCAACCTCAGAAGGTTTGATATCAAGCTTAATCCATCAAAATGCACATTCGGGGTTCCTGGGGAAAGTTGCTCAGTTTTCTCGTTTCCGAACGGGGAATCGACGCCAATCCGGAAAAAGTCAGTACTATACTTCGAATGAAAAGTCCTGTGCGAGTGCACGATGTTCAAAAGCTTACTGGTTGCTTGGCCGCCCTAAGTCGATTCATATCTCATCTCGGTGAAAAGGCATTGCCTCTTTACCGATTGATGAAGAAGTCTGACAAGTTCGAGTGGACTCTTGGAGCTGACGCAGCATTCGCAGAGCTCAAAGCTCTGCTCTCCACCCAGCCGGTGCTTGCTGCCCCAATCAGCAAGGAGCCTTTGCTGCTTTACATTGCAGCCACCGGACAAGTCGTCAGTATGGTACTTACGGTCGAGCGGGAAGAAGAAGGGAAAACCTTCAAAGTTCAGCGCCCAGTGTAATATATTTCTGAAGTCTTGACCCCATCGAAGCAAAGATATCCTCATTATCAGAAGCTCGTATATGGGATTTATATGACCACAAAGAAAGTTGCCCACTACTTCTCTGATCATTCCATTACAGTCATCAGCGACGCTCCGTTGTCAGAGATCTTGCATAACAGGGACGCAACTGGTCGAGTGGAAATATGGGCGATTGAGCTCCTTCCTCTAGATATCAAGTTTGAGGCAAAGAAAGCTATCAAGTCCCAGGCAATCGCGGATTTCGTCGCCGAGTGGATTGAACAACAACTGCCGACTCAGGTTCACTCAGGGCATTGGACCATGTTCTTCGACGGTTCCAAGATGCTAAATGGTTCCGGCGCCGGAGTGGTGTTGGTCTCCCCCAGAGGAGATAAACTCAGATATGTTCTTCAAATCCACTTTGATTCCTCTAACAACGAGGCAGAATATGAAGCACTTTTATATGGGTTGCGCATGGCCATTTCACTCGGCGTCCGTCGCCTCATGGTCTATGGCGACTCAGATTTGGTGGTTAATCAAGTGATGAAGGAATGGGACGTCAGAAGTCCAGCCATGACTAGTTATTGCAATGCAGTGAGAAAGCTGGAGAAGAAATTCAAGGGGTTAGAGCTTCATCACATACCCCGACTGAAAAATCAAGCAGCTGATGATCTGGCAAAAATAGGTTCCAAAAGAGAAGCCATTCCCAGCAATGTGTTTTTGGAACACATCCACACACCATCAGTCCAGGAGGATCCCTTCACTGAAGAGTCCCCGCAGCCAAAAAGCGCCACGGATCCGACTGAAGTTGAAGTTCCAGCTGTGGTCGACCTGATCATGGAAGTCTTGGTTATCACTCCCGTCTAGACAGAACCGTACATCGCATACATCCTAAGGAAAGAACTCCCAGAAGACGAAGAAGAGGCTCGACAGATCGTCCGTTGATCCAAGGCCTTTACAGTCATAAAGGGACAGTTATATAGAGAAAGCGCGACTGGGGTCGGCCAGAAGTGTATTACACCAGAAGAAGGTCAGATGATCCTTAACAATATCCACTCGGGGACCTGTGGTCATCATGCGTCCTCTCAGACCATTGTGGCTAAAGCATACCGAGCGGGGTTCTACTGGCCAAGAGCCAATGAGATGGCAAAAGAGATAGTCGACAAATGTGAAGGATGTCAGTATTACTCCAATATGCCGCACAAGCCCGCGCCAACCCTGAAAACCATTCCACTCGTCTGGCCCTTCGCTGTTTGGGGGCTGGACATGGTTGGACCACTGAGAACAGGCAGGAGCAGCTTCACTCATGTGCTGGTAGCAGTCGACAAGTTCACCCAATGGATTGAAGCCAAGCCTATCAAGAATCTTGATGCTTGCACTGCTATCAGTTTCATCAGAGAGTTGATATTCAGATATGGAGTTCCACACAGCATCATCACCGATAACGGGTCGAACTTCGATTCCGACAAATTCAGGGCCTTTTGTGCCTCTCAGGGCACTCGAGTCGACTATGCTTCGGTCGCTCACCCCCAGTCGAATGGGCAAGCAGAAAGGGCGAACGGCCTGATTCTCAAAGGACTGAAACCCCGATTGATGTGCGATCTCAAGCACGCAGCAGGTGCATGGGTCGACGAGCTTCCATCAGTCCTTTGGGGATTAAGAACAACCCTGAATCGATCGACCGGAAGATTCCCATTCTTTCTGGTCTACGGAGCCGAGGCAGTCTTACCGAGTGACCTGCTTCACAACGCTCCTTGAGTCGAGCTCTACTTTGAAGATGAAGCAGAACAAGCTCGGCAGGACGCAGTCGACCTCCTAGAAGAAGAAAGAGAAATGGCCTTGATTCGATCAACCATCTATCAGCAAGACTTGCATCGATTCCATGCCAGAAACGTGAAGAGCTGAGCCTTCCAAGAAGGAGACTTAGTCCTCCGAGTGGATCAGCAGAAACCACACAAGCTCGCTCCTACTTGGGAAGGCCCCTTCATAGTCACCAGAGTCCTCCACAATGGAGCATACCACCTCTACAATGTTGATCGCCAGATTGATGAGCCACGAGCCTGGAATGCGGAGCTACTCCGCCCCTTTTATACATGAGTTATCATTCAGATAAGATGTAATAAGAAAAAACTCTTGTAGTTTATTTATCAAAGACAAGAGCATTATAATTTTCCTAGTGATTATTATTGTTTTTGTTTACATAAGAAATCCCCCAGTGGGTGGCTTAGCTGTGAATCCGTTTCGCCTAAGTTTATAAAAACGATTTCCTACCGAGTGGCGAGCCAGCCTCCCACTCGGAGTCTTAGCTGCGAATCCGTTTCGCCTAAGTTTGAAAAAAAATCCTACCGAGTGGAGAGCAGCCCTCCCACTCGGGGGCTTAGCTCCAGTCCAGTACTCGCCTAAGTTCTCTCGCTTGAGGACTTAGCTGCAGTCAGGCACTCGCCTAAGTTTGAAAAAATCCTATCGAGTGGAGAGAAGCCCTCCCACTCGGGGCTTAGCTGTAGTCCAGTACTCGCCTAAGTTCTCTCGCTTGAGGACTTAGCTGCAGTCAGGCACTCGCCTAAGTTTGAAAAAATCCTATCGAGTGGAGAGCAGCCCTCCCACTCGGGGGCTTAGCGGCAGTCCAGTACTCGCCTAAGTTCTCTCGCTTGAGGACTTAGCTGCAGTTAGGCACTCGCCTAAGATTGAAAAAATCCTACCGAGTGGAGAGCAGCCCTCCACTCAGGGGCTTAGCTGCAGTCCAGTACTCGCCTAAGTTCTCTCGCTTGAGGACTTAGCTGCAGTCAGGCACTCGCCTAAGTTTGAAAAAATCCTACCAAGTGGAGAGCAGCCCTCCCACTCGGGGGCTTAGCTGCAGTCTAGTACTCGCCTAAGTTCTCTCGCTTGAGGACTTAGCTGCAGTCAGACACTCGCCTAAGTTTGAAAAAATCCTGCCGAGTGGAGAGCAGCCCTCCCACTCAGGGGCTTAGCTGCAGTCCAGTACTCGCCTAAGTTCTCTCGCTTGAGGACTTAGCTGCAGTCAGGCACTCGCCTAAGTTTGAAAAATCCTACCAAGTGGAGAGCAGCCCTCCCACTCGGGGGCTTAGCTGCAGTCTAGTACTCGCCTAAGTTCTCTCGCTTGAGGACTTAGCTGCAGTCAGACACTCGCCTGAGTTTGAAAAAATCCTACCGAGTGGAGAGCAACCCTCCCACTCGGGGGCTTAGCTGCAGTCCAGTACTTGCCTAAGTTCTCTCTCTTGAGGACTTAGCTGCAGTCAGGCACTCGCCTAAGTTTGAAAAAATCCTACCAAGTGGAGAGCATCCCTCCCACTCGGGGGCTTAGCTGCAGTCCAATACTCACCTAAGTTCTCTCTCTCTCTTGAGGACTCGGCTACAGTCAGGCACTCGCCTAAGTTTGAAAAACAAAAAATCCTACCGAGTGGAGAGCAGCCCTCCCACTCGGAGGCTTAGCTGCAGTCGAGTACTCGCCTAAGTTCTCTTGCTTGAAGACTTAGCTGCAGTCAGGCACTCGCCTAAGTTTGAAAAATCCTACCGAGTGGAGAGCAGTCCTCCCACTCGGGGGCTTAGCTGCAGTCCGGTACTTGCCTAAGTTTTCTCGTTTGAAGACTTAGCTGCGCTCAGGTACTCGCTTAAGTACGAAACACATCCTGCTCTGTAGTAACAAGCTGCAAATCGACGACCACCTCCTCCTTGGAGAGCTTCGCCACAAATACAACATGCACTCCATCTTGCTCTGCAGTAATGAGGTGCAGGTCGACTGCTACCTTCCCCTTCGGAGCCACGCCACAAGTACAAAAAAGTTGTCTCAAAAGAAGAACTATTTCCACTCGACGGGGGATTCATAAAGATATTCAACGATAAACCGAGTTCAGATAAATCCTAAAGGGTCCAGACCACAGGTCAAAGTGCTCAGGCATTCAGCCCGAAAGAGTTTAATGGTTACAAAAACCACTCGGCATTCCGAGGCAAATTTAAGGTGGGGCATAAAAGTTTGTTCACTCCGCAGGAGGAGGGCTGGCAGGCTCGACGAACTCGTCCAGGTCGACGCCATTGGCAATTCGAGTGGCGGCAGCAATGAAAGTCTCCATAAAAGTTCGGAAGTCGTGCTTCTGGGTGTTGGCAACCTTGATTGCGGCCAGCTTATCTTGTCGCACCTCCTTGCAGTGGACACGAACCAAAGACAGAGCCACATCAGTGCCACACCAAGCAGAAGACTTCTTCCACTCCTACACTCGGTCAGGGATTCTGTTAAGTCGAGTCATCAGAGACTCAAGATCGTTTTGGAGTGTGGCCTCTGGCCAAAGTGCCGGGTCGATCCGTGACATGGCGACCTTCAGTCGAGCCAAGTAGTCCACGGCACCGTCGATGCGAGATTCCATACGGAGCAGATTCATGGCAGTTTCATCTTTCACGAGAGAGTTGATTGGATCCAAACCTGGTTGGATCCGCCCAGTCTCCTCTTCAAAGTTCTGGCAAAACTCTGCATTCACGATCCAAGGATAAGTCAATTTTCGTACACTGAGTCGACACAAAAAAATCAGTCGGAACAGAATGTGCACCTTCAAGCTTAATGAACAACTTCTTAGCAAGACTTCTCAGATAGCTCTCCAGATCATCCCTCCTGTGAGCAATGCCTTCCATTTTCTCACCCTGGATGATATTCGCCTTCTTCCATCGCGAGCACTCCTTGTTGGAGTCATTCAGAGCAGACTTCAGCCTGGTATTCTCTTCTTCCAACTGGCCGATCGAAGCCAGCTTCTGTTCGGCTAGAGCAACTCTGTTGTCAGCTTCCTTTCGGGCAGTAGCTAGATCCTGGTCCTTCTTTGCTAGAGCTTCTCTCAGCTTTTCTGCAAAGAGATGGTGCTTGATTTGGAAAGAGCAGGAGGGTACTCAAGCCCAAGGCAAACCAGTCGACAAACTCGTCTTACCATTGGCACCATCCTTAGCCTTTTGCAGCTCTGTCTTGGCCAGCTCCAAGTCAAGGTTTAGTTGGATCTGCTGTTTCTCCAAGTCAGCAAAGCAAGCTCCCAGATCACAAGATTTCTGCAATCAAAGAGGAGAAGTTATTTTACAGCGAAAAACAACAAAGGCAATAAATACTAAGACTACGGTCGACTGCCCGCAGTCCACCATAGTCTCGGGGACTACACCCAGTGGGTGCACTTTGCGTGCCCCCACCGGTTCTGATCCCACTCGACCGGCCCGCCGAAGTCGAGTCCAGGAAGTAAAAAAAGGCAGAAAGAGAGAAAGTAGAACTCAAACTACAGTCGACTGCCAGCAATCCACCGTAGTCTCGGGGACTACACCCAGTGGGTGCACTTTGCGTGCCCCCACCGGTTCTAATCCCACTCAACCAGACCGAGTGGAAGAGATAAACTACCAGTTGGGTTTATACATTCGAAAAAATACAATGACTACAGTCGACTGCCAGTAGTCCACCGTAGTCTCGGGGACTACACCCAGTGGGTGCACTCAGCGTGCCCCCACCGGTTCAAAAATTTCAATCGACGCACCTAGTGGGTGTACAGATGCAAAGATTTTCGGAAAAGAGTCTTCAGATAACATATCCTAACAAAACAAGCAGTGACCAATTAACCTGAACATTGCTTTGGAGGGCCGAGCTGGCGTCGTAGGCAGCCTGACTGGCGTCCCGCACCATCCTCATCTTCTCCATCATGATGCCCGCCTGACGTATGGCTTCCTTGGCAGCATTCGCTTCGTCCTTCGGGACATGATGGGTCGCAAAAACTGAAGGTGGGTCGACGGGAGCCTGAGCAGTCGACGAAGAGGGCAAGGCACTCGACAGTGGCACAACAAAGGTAACAGAACCCCGATTGGCGTCGTCAGTGTCCTGAACGACTGGTTCCGTCCTTGGCGTCGACTGTGGTGCCTCGCTTGTAGGAGCCTGCCTATTTTTCCTCATCAAAGGCCTCTTGGGCTCTTCATCATCATCAGGGAGGTCAATAACATTGGGAGCTATGCAAAGTTCAATCGTCAAAATCACATCACCCAATGGTACACGTTGTAGTTGAATCGACCAAAATAAAGACAGTATGGCAGGAGTCATACCCAGTTTTGACGTGACCACATCCTCCATCACCTCGTCATCATCCCTGTAAGCTGAGGTCCTAGAAGTGGCAGCGCTGGTAGTTCCAAAGTTCGTCCGGTTAAAACAAGAAAAACAAACGGCGCTGAGCGTCGAGTGTATACAGAGGAAGACACTTATGCAGAAGCGACGGGGATGTCAATCTTAATCTTTGGCAACGCCTTCCGGATTTTTGGCTCCGCAACTTTGGGGTGCTTGGGCGCTTTCTCGGTCGGGGTTGGTGAAGAGATCTGAGGACGCTTCGAAGATTGACCAGCTTGAGCAGCCGCCTTTTCACGGACGCTCGGTCGTTCTTGGGCAAGTTTGGATCGCCTCTCCCTGCGAGGAGGCGACTCAACTTCATCTTCGTCACTTGAGTCTTGGCTTTCTCCATCCTCTTCACCATCAGAAGTCCACTCGCCACTGTCGCTGCCGCTCGCCTCGCCTTCCAAGTCTTGCCCTTGCTCTCCATTGGGCATCGAGTACATTTCAATTAGGGCCTGAAAAAATAACAGTCAAAAGACATCCAGTCGACCGCAAACGGGACATCACATGGAGAGTCGGAAAGTTACTTACAGAAACATACCTGCTCCGGCTGACGCGAGTTGTCGAATGGAATCACCCTCCTGGATCCCCGAGGGTTGTCCTTGTTCCTAGTGATTCCTCTCAACCAGCTCTCCAAGGTATCCTCACTGACCTCCTCCGGGTGGATCCGAGTGGTATCTTCGAGCCTAGAATTCATCCACATCGGATGATCGCGCTCCTGAAGGGGTTGGATGCGTCGACCGAGAAAGACCTCTAGCAGATCCATCCCGGTCACTCCGTCGCGGACGAGCTGGACGACCCGTTCGACCAGCTCCTTGACCTGCACCTTCTCTTCTGGAACTATCTTCAGGGGAGCAGGCTTCTCCACTCGAGCCAAGGAGAAAGGAGGAAGCCCAGTCGAGTGGCCAAAGGTTGGCTGACCCTTGCAGTAAAACCAAGTCGACTGCCAGCCCCGGACCGAGTCAGGAAGGATCATCGCTGGGAAAGTACTTTTGCTCCTCATCTGGATCCCCAGACCACCGCACATCTAGATCACCCGAGTCCTTTCGTCACTCAACTTGGTCTTTTTGACCGACTTGGAACGGCAAGTGAAGATATGTTTGAAGAGCCCCCAGTGCGGTCGACAGCCCAAGAAGTTTTCGCACATAGACACGAAAGCGGCCAGATAGACTATGGTATTCAGAGTAAAATGGTGGAGCTAGCCCCGAAGAAGTTTAAAAAACCCCGGAAGAAAGGGTGGGGAGGCAGCGAGAACCCATGATCTATGTGAGTTGCTAAGAGGACGCACTCACCCTCTCTGGGTTGCGGCTCAGTTTCGTCTCCCGGGAGCCGAGCCGACTTGTGGGGGATAAATCCCCCTTCCACCAGGTCGTCGAGGTCGTCTTGCGTGATTGCTGAGCGAATCCAGTCGCCCTGGATCCAGCCCGCCGGCAGGCCGGACCTCGATGAGGATCCGCCCTGGTTGGTCCGCTTGCACTTCGCCTTCGCGGTTGCCCTCTTCGTGCGTTCCAGCGCCGCCATCTTGTCCTTCCCCATGGTGGCATTTCGAGCTTGAACGGACACCCGGCGATGAGACGGGAGCAAGGGCGGCGGAGAAATAAGGAGAAAACAGAGAGAGAATGGTGGCGTGCGGAACAGAGCCCCGGCCCAACACCTTATATGAGGCTGCTTCCGAGTGGCTGACTGGTAGGCCTGGACAGCCCTGCCAAATCCCGTGGCGAACGCGCACGTGATACGTGGCGAAAAAGGTGGCGCGAGGATCGAGGCGGCTCCGCGCTATCCCATCCGTTTACTACGGCCTCTCCCGTCCCGCGCGCTTCCCGAAATTTGGATCCCACGAAATCCAAGGGCAGCAGAACAACTCGTCGGACCAAAGATCTCCTCCGCACCGTCACTCAGAACTCTTCAAGTATAAGAACTCACTCGACAAAACCTAAGAATGGATCAAGGCGACTGGAAAGAAAGTTGCTGTCATCACTCTGGTCCATTGATCCGAAACAAGGTATGCTCACGCCATGAAAAATGAGTCAGAGATGTGCTCAAACCCTTTCCCACTCAAACCTCGATCCATTCGGGGGCTAATGATGAAGCTATGTACCTAGGGTAGGGTCATGGACCTGTCCAAACTGACCTACGCAAGGACACCTCCAGAAGAAATCACATTTCAATCAACTTGGCGGTGTTTCACTCGACGGACTCGAAGACACTCAACCAAGAAGCAACTACTCGACCAAGATCCAACCACCCGACGGCCAGGTGACCTAAAGTCACTCCGCAGGCTAACGGTCGGCCATTAAGTAGCTATTATGGTCATCATAGCACTTTATTAGGGGCGTTACCAGTAACGCCCGACCTTAATGTACTTAAAACCCTGCATAACTGAGGGCTGGAGGGGTCTGGCGGACTCTATATAAGCCACCCCCTCCTCAGTGTAAAGGGTTCGCACCCCGGTAATTCATACTCTCATAATCCAGTCGACCGCCTCTGGGCTCTGAGACGTAGGGCTATTACTTCCTCCGAGAAGGGCCTGAACTCGTAAACCTTGTGTTCTTACAACTTCTCCATAGCTAAGATCTTGCCTCTCCATACTTACCCCCTACACTACCGTCAGACTTGGAACCACAACAATCGCAATTATATATATAATTTTTGGCCTCGCGAAGGAGAAAGCATCGCTCAAGCTTGGGGGAGGCTTAAATCAATGTTATATTCATTCCCCAATCATGAGCTCTCAAGAGAAATGATTATTCAAAAATTTTATGCTTGGCTTTCTGAAAATAATTGCACCATGCTCGATACTTCTTGTGCTGGCTCTTTTATGATGAAGACTATTGGATTTAGATGGGATTTATTGAATAGAATTAAACGCAACTCTGAATATTGGGACCTCAACAAAGGTAAGGAGTCAGGTATGACACCTAAGTTTGATTGTGTTAAATCTTTTATGGATACCGATATTTTCCGTAAGTTTAGCACTAAATATGGACTTGATTATGAGATAGTAGCTTCTTTCTGTGAATATTTTGCTACTTATGTTGATCTCCCTAAGGAGAAGTGGTTTAAATATCATCCTCCCATAGAAATAAAAGTAGCTGCACCTATTAAAGTTGAAGAAAAGACTATTACTTATAATGATCCTATTGTTCCTACTTCTTATGTTGAGAAACCACCTTTCCCTGTTAGGATAAAGGATCATGCTAAATATTCAACTGTGGTTCGTAAAAGCAATATTAAAATAGATACACCTCCTGAGCAAGTTAAAGTAGAACCAAATGTTGCTATTATTAAAGATCTCTTGTCTGATAATATTGATGGGCATGTTATTCAGTTCTGCGGTGAAACTGCTAGAATTGCGAAACCTTGTGCTAAAGATAAACATAGACCTGTGGTAGGCGTGCCTGTTATTTCTGTTAAAATAGGAGATAATTGTTATCATGGCTTATGTGATATGGGTGCTAGTGCTAGTGCAATACCTATTAACTTATACAACGAAATTATGCATGACATTGCACCTATTGAGTTAGAGGATATTGATGTTACTATTAAACTTGCTAATAGAGATACTATTTCACCATTGGGAATTGTTAGAGATGTTGAACTTGTGTGGGGAAACTAAATATACTGCTGATTTTCTTGTTCTTGGTTCCCCAGAAGATAGCTTTTGTCCCATTATATTTGGTAGACCCTTCTTAAATACTATTAATGCTACCATAGATTGCACAAGGGATGTTGTTACTCTCGGCTTAGATGATATGACTCATGAATTTAATTTCTCTAAATTTAGTAAACAACACCGTGAAGAAGAATTTCCTAGTAAGGATGAAATTATTGGTCTTGCTTCTATTGCCGTACCTCCTAGTGATCCTTTAGAACAATATTTGCTAGACCACGAGAATGATATGTTTATGAGTGAAAGAAGGGAAATAGATGAAGTATTCTTTAAACAGGAACCTATGCTGAAACACAATTTTCCTGTTGAAATCCTAGGGGACCCCCCTCCACCTAAGGGTGATCCCGTGTTTGAGCTTAAACCGTTGCCTGATAATCTTAAATATGCTTATCTTGATGAAAAGAAGATATATCCTGTTATTATTAGTGCTAATCTTTCAGAGCATGAAGAAGAAAGATTATTGAAAACTCTAAAGAAGCACCGTGCTGCTATTGGATATACTCTTGATGATCTTAAGGGCATTAGTCCCACTCTATGTCAACATAAAATAAATTTGGAAGCAGATGCCAAACCAGTTTGTGATCCTCAACGATGTCTGAATCCTAAAATGAAAGAAGTGGTAAGAAAAGAAATACTAAAGCTTCTGGAGGCAGGTATAATTTATCCCGTTGCTGATAGTCAGTGGGTAAGTCCTGTTCATTGTGTCCCTAAGAAGGGAGGTATTACTGTTGTTCCTAATGATAAAGATGAATTGATTCCACAAAGAATTATTACAGGCTATAGGATGGTAATTGATTTCTGAAAATTAAATAAAGCTACTAAGAAAGATCGTTACCCCTTACCTTTTATCAATCAAATGCTTGAAAGATTATGCAAACATACACATTACTGCTTTCTAGATGGTTATTCTGGGTTCTCTCAAATACCTGTGTCGGCTAAAGATCAATCAAAGACTACTTTTACATGCCCTTTTGGTACTTTTGCTTATAGACGTATGCCTTTTGGTTTATGTAATGCACCTCCTACCTTTCAAAGATGCATGATGGCTATATTCTCTGACTTTTGTGAAAAGATTTGTGAGGATTTCATGGACGACTTTTCCGTCTATGGATCTTCTTTTGATGATTGCTTGAGCAATCTTGATCGAGTTTTGCAGAGATGTGAAGAAACTAATTATCTTGTCTTGAATTGGGAAAAGTGCCACTTTATGGTTAATGAAGGTATTGTCTTGGGGCATAAAGTTTCCGAAAGAGGTATTGAAGTTGATAAAGCCAAGGTTGATGCTATTGAAAAGATGCCATGTCCCAAGGACATCAAAGGTATAAGAAGTTTCCTTGGTCACGCCAGATTTTATAGGAGGTTCATTAAGGACTTCTGTCGGTGGGAACGACACCTATGGGATCACAAGAATCCCTACTACGGTTAGCGGGGCGCGGGGTCATGGGAAGAGCTTGACTCGAGTCAGAATCGAGAGTGTTGTTGATCGCGGAAGGCTACTCTGCCATTCTCGACGCAGCCGCTTGAGCTGTTGAGCGGACTCGAAACAGGGCAAGGGCGTTGCCGATCATGGGAGAGCCCCCTGGCATGCAGGTTTCTCATACAAAGGTATGACATATCGGGGGGGGGGGGGGGGGGAATAACCTCATATAAGAAGGATAGAACAAATAAGGGTTCAGTGCAACTTAGCTTCTATTTGCAATCGCTCGAGTGCCGATCTTCTGGCCTCCTTTCTTCTCCAAGGGCCATGAAGACGAAGGAGTGCTGGGCTGATTGCTAGAGCCGATTCTCACAACTGCGC
Source organism: Triticum monococcum (assembly GCA_034509565.1). Classification (NCBI taxonomy): domain Eukaryota; kingdom Viridiplantae; phylum Streptophyta; class Magnoliopsida; order Poales; family Poaceae; genus Triticum; species Triticum monococcum. Next base: position 155,246,306 of record CM067842.1, read on the forward strand.
CCCCTACCTGGCGCGCCAGAGATGTCGGTGGGAACGACACCTATGGGATCACAAGAATCCCTACTACGGTTAGCGGGGCGCGGGGTCGTGGGAAGAGCGGATCTAACAGGTAGCACACAGTTTGTTTATCCAGGTTCGGGCCGCAAGGGTGCGTAAAACCCTACTCCTTCTTTGGTGGATCGTATATCTGTGTTCTTGAGCTAGCTATGGGGCGTGAGGAGCTCCAAAAAGCCGAATCCTTCTCCCGGTCGCCTCGGGCCTCCTTTTATAGAAAAACGGGTTGCCACAGTGGCACACAGGAGGTGGAAAGGGTACAGTGATGCGAGGTTATCCCTCGCATTACATGACAAGGCGCATTTAATGCGTCTTGCTTAGGTGTCCTTGCTTTATCGGGGACGGGGGAGAAACCTGTCTCGTCCGTCGCCACTCCTTCTTGTGTCGACACGTGCCCTGGCCAGCGACGCCTGTGATGCCACGTAGGTAGGTAGGTAGCTGAGGTGGCGCAGTGGTGGGTCTTCACGAAGATCTGCATGCCGCCATGCAGGTGCCTGCCCAGCTGATTGGGTCAGCAGCTGTATGCACGCGGTGGTGGAGGTTTAGTTGGCGTGGGCGTGATAGTGGCCCTGCGGGTGTCCTCGGCAAGGTCCTTGCAGGGGCCCCGGCAAGGGTCTTGCCGAGGCGCCTGCTGTCATCCCTGGCAAGGCGCTTGTCGGGGGCCTTGTGGTCTTCCTCGGCTAGGATCCCGCCAAGGGTTGTCGTCTCCTTAGTGCGTATCTGATCTTGAATGTCTTCACGAAGATCTGCATGCCGCCACGGGGATGTCTCCCGAATCCTTGCCCTTTGGGGCAGTGGACTCAAGGGTGATTCGCTCCGTAGGCGCGGGACGAGTCACCGCGGCAAGGGTCTTGCCGGGGCTGCTAGAACTGTCTCCCGGCAAGGATCTTGTCGGGGGAGTCCGTTTCGTCCCCTTTGCTCTTCGTGGTCTTGGCCTTGGCGTCGTTCTAGTTCTCTTGAGCTTTGGTCTTACCCTGGCTCACCTCCCTTGCCTTGCTTGGTGTGGTGGTGCCCGTGGCTCAGACTGCCCGTGCACAGTTATAGGGGTACAAAAAGTGTACCCCTCTTTTTGTACACCGACAACTTCTCAAAAATTTCTCGGCCTCTGACTAATTTATTACAAAAAGATATACCATTTGTCTTTGATGATGATTGTGTAGAAGCATTTGAAATACTTAAGAAAGCATTAGTCTCTGCACCTATTGTTCAGCCACCTGATTGAAATTTACCCTTTGAAATTATGTGTGATGCTAGCGATTATGCTGTAGGTGCTGTTCTAGGGCAAAGAGTTGATAAGAAATTAAATGTTATCCATTATGCTAGTAAGACTCTAGACAATGCTCAAAGAAATTATGCTACTACTGAAAAAGAACTTTTAGCAGTTGTATTTGCTTGTGATAAGTTCAGACCTTATATTGTTGATTCTAAAGTAACTATCCACACTGATCATGCTGCTATTAAATATCTTATGGAGAAGAAAGATGCTAAACCTAGACTTATTAGATGGGTTCTTTTGCTACAAGAATTTGATTTGCATATTGTTGATAGAAAATGAGCTGAGAACCCCATTGCAGACAACTTCTCTAGGTTAGAGAATGTTCTTGATGACCCACTACCTATTGATGATAGCTTTCCTGATGAACAATTAAATGTCATAAGTACTTCTCGTAGTACCCCTTGGTATGCTGATTATGCTAATTACATAGTTGCTAAATTTATACCACCTAGCTTCACATACCAACAAAAGAAAAAGTTCTTCTATGATTTGAGACATTACTTTTGGGATGACCCACATCTTTATAAAGAAGGAGTAGATGGTGTTATTAGACGTTGTGTACCTGAGCATGAACAGGAATAGATCCTACGCAAGTGCCACTCCGAAACTTATGGAGGACACCACGCGGGAGATAGAACTGCACATAAGGTATTGCAATCCAGTTTTTATTGGCCTACTCTCTTCAAGGATGCCCGTAAGTTTGTCCTATCTTGTGATGAATGTCAAAGAATTGGTAATATTAGTAGACGTCAAGAAATGCCTATGAATTATTCACTTGTTATAGAACCATTTGATGTTTGGGGCTTTGATTATATGGGACCTTTTCCCGCCTCTAATGGATATACACATATTTTAGTTGCTATTGATTATGTTACTAAGTGGGTAGAAGCTATTCCAACTAGTAGTGCCGATCATAACACTTCTATTAAAATGCTTAAATAAGTTATTTTTCCGAGGTTTGGAGTCCCTAGATATTTAATGACTGATGGTGGTTCACATTTTACTCATGGTGCTTTCCGTAAAATGCTTGCTAAATATGACGTCAATCATAGAATTGCATCTCCATATCACCCATAGTCTAGTGGTCAATAGAGAACTCAAATAAATTTTGCAAAAGACTGTCAATAGATCTAGAAAGAATTGGTCCAAGAAACTTGATGATGCATTATGGGCCTATAGAACTGCATATAAAAATCCTATGGGTATGTCTTCGTATAAAATGGTATATGGAAAAGCATGTCACTTACCTCTCGAACTAGAACATAAGACTTATTGGGCTATTAAAGAGCTCAATTATGATTTCAAACTTGCCGGCGAAAAGAGGTTATTTGATATTAGCTCACTTGATGAATGGAGAACCCAAGCTTATGAAAATGCCAGGTTGTTTAAAGAAAAGGTTAAAAGATGGCATGACAAAAGGATACAAAAGCTTGAGTTTAATGTAGGTGATTATGTATTGCTATACAACTCTCGTTTAAGATTTTTTGCAGGGAAACTTCTCTCTAAATGGGAAGGCCCTTACGTTATCGAGGAGGTCTATCATTCTGGTGCCATAAAAATCAACAACTTCGAAGGCACAAATCCGAAGGTGATAAACGGTCAAAGAATTAACCACTATATCTCAGGTAATCCCATAAATGTTGAAACCAATATTATAGAAACCGTAACCCCGGAGGAATACATAAAGGACACTTTCTAGAACGTTTTAGACTCCAAAAAGGAATAGGTATGTGGTACGGTAAGTAAACTGACTCCAAAACAATTTTTAAGGAAATATTTCTCCGTTTTGGAGTATTTAGAAAAATAGAAAATTAAGTAGCAGTCCGGGAAGGACACGAGGGCCCCACGAGGGTGGAGGGCGCACCCTACCCCCTGGGCGCGCCCCCTACCTCGTGAGCTCCTCGTGTGCCTTCCAGACTCCGTTTCTTGCACGATATGTATTTTGGTCGGTAAAAATTCACTATATATTCTACTGAAGGTTTTGACTCCCGTATCACGCAATTATCCTCTGTTCTTGTTTCGAGCTGTTTTTCTGACAGATCTAGATTATCATGACGTCCCCAAGTGCTTCCAAGGACAAGTTCTTCGAGAAGGTCGTCAACCCTTACCTCGTGGAGGTGCTGCGACACCCTCAAACCATTGAGATGTGTGATGGGTTGCTGCACATCCGCGATGCTGAGGGTCCAAAGAGAACCGGAAGCGTGGAGACGAGGCTCGAAGCAATGGAGCAACAAGTTTTCAAGTGCCAGGGGATGGTGGAGCGTGGAATCAACGCTAGCCACACAATGCTGGCGGAGTTCACTAACAACTACAAGCCGGATGCCAAGAACACCGAGGAGGCCATCTTCAAGCTATATGAGAAGATCGAGCACCTCCAAGCCCAAATCTATGACCTGCAAAACCAAAACTGTGAGTATGAATATAGATTCAAAAGAATGAGTTTGGCCGCAGATTCGAGGATTCCGGAGACTCGATCATCCTTCTATGATGGCGAACCTATGCCTTGGAAGATGGATGACAAGCCTGCATCATCAACAACACCTCCACCTTCTTCACCAACCAAGGAGATATAATAACATGGGTATGGGCACTCCCCTTGGCAACCGCCAAGCTTGGGGGAGTGCCCCCGTATCGTATCACCATCACTTTTATCTTTACCGTTTTCCTTAGTTTGATCCTATTAGTAGTATTTTGATCTAGTAGAATAAAGTTTATGGCATGATCTAGTTTTAAGTTTTGCTTTAGGATCTCTCTATGTAATCGAGTCCGTGAGCTATATAATAAACATTAGTGTTGAGTCAAGGGCTTGATTTTCTTGCTATGATCTTGGGTGAATAAACAAATAAGAAGAAACAAAAGTTCATATTGATCTTATTGATAGTAATGACTTCACATAGAAAGAGTGTGATGATTAAAAGTTGTTGGGAGTTGGCAGACATAGCTTTGGTCATCGTTGCAATTAATAGGAAGTAATAAGGAAAGAGAGGTTTCACGTATAAATATACTATTATTGAAATCTTTTATGATTGGGAGCACTCATAAAAATGTGACATGCTAAAGAGTTGATGTTGGACAAGGAAGAAAACGTAATGGGTTATGTTTTCTTATATCTGAGATAAAGTATGTTGTCATGGATCATCCAACATGTTGAGCTTGCCTTTCCCCCTCATGCTAGCCAAATTCTCAGCACCAAGCAGAGAGTCTACTTATGCTTCCAAATACCCTTAAACCAGTTTTGCCATGAGAGTCCACCATATCTACCTATGGATTGAGTAAGATCCTTCAAGTAAGTTGTCATCAGTGCAAAGTAATAAAAATTGCTCTAAATATGTATGATTAGTATGGGAGAAATAAGCTTTATACGATCTTGTGATGTGGAAGTAATAAAAGCGACGGACTGCATAATAAAGGTTCATATCACAAGGGGCAATATAAAGTGACGTTCTTTCGCATTAAGATTTTGTGCATCCAACCATAAAAGCGCATGGCAACCTCTGCTTCCCTCTGCGAAGGGCCTATCTTTTATTATTATCTTGTACCTTATGCAAGAGTCATGGTGATCTTCACCTTTCCTTTTTACATTTTATCCTTTGGCAAGCACAGTGTGTTGGAAAGATCCTGATAGATATATCAAATTGGATGTAGGGGGGCATGAGTTATTATTGTTGACATTACCCTTGAGGTAAAAGGTTGTGGGGAAAAACTATAAGCCCCTATTTTTCTCTGTGTCCGATTAAAACCCCGTAACCACAAGTATTGCGCGAGTGTTAGCAATTATGAAGGATTAGATGATAGTTGAGTATGTGGACTTGCTTTTTAGCTCTGACATAGACTCTTTCTTATGTTATGATAAATTGCAATTGCTTCAATGACTGAGGTTATAGTTTGTTGGTTCTCAATAAGGTTTCTGATTCATACTTTTGCATTGTGAATAGATCATCACTTGAACATAAGTAATCATATGAAGATATCTATGTATGTTGCTGTTATGAGAATAATCATGATGCCCTCATGTCTGTATTTTATTTTTATCGACGCCTCTACCTCTAAACATGGGTACATATTTATTGTTATCGGCTTCGCTTAAGGACAAGCGAGGTCTAAGCTTGGGGGAGTTGATACGTCCATTTTGCATCATGCTTTTATATCGATATTTATTGCATTATGGGCTTTTATTTCACATTATGTCACAATACTTATGGCTATTCTCTCTTATTTTACAAGGTTTACATAAGGAGGGAGAATTTCGGTAGCTGGAATTCTGGGCTGGAAAAGGAGAAAATATTAGACCTATTCTGCACAACTCCAAAAGTCCCGAAACTCCACGGAATACCTTATAATAAATAATGAAAAATCCTCGCCAAAGATGAAGATCAGGGGGCCCACACCCTTCCCATGAGGGTGGGGGGCGCACCCCCCTAGGGCGCGCCCCCTACCTCGTGGGCCCCCTGGTGGCTCTCCGATGACCATCTTCTCCTATATGAAGTCTTTCGCCGAGAAAAAAATAAGAAGCAACCTTTCAGGATGAAACTCCGCTGCCACGAGGCGGAACCTTGGCAGATCCAATCTAGAGCTCCGGCAGAGCTGTTCTGCCAGGGAAACTTCCCTCCCGGAGGGGGAAATCATCGCCATCGTCATCACCAACGCTCCTCTCATCGGGAGAGGGCAATCTCCATCAACATCTTCATCAGCACCATCTCATCTCAAAACCCTAGTTCATCTCTTGTATCCAATTCTTGTCTCCAAGTCCGGGATCGGTGCTAGTAGGTTGCTAGTAGTGTTAATTACTCCTTGTAGTTGATGCTAGTTGGTTTAATTGGTGGAAGATCATATGCTCAGATCCTTTATGCATATTATTACCCCTCTGATTATGAACATGAATATGCTTTGTGAGTAGTTACGTTTGTTCCTAAGGACAAGGGAGAAGTCTTGCTATTAGTAGTCATGTGAATTTGGTATTCATTCGATATTTTGATGAGATGCATGTTGTCTAGCCTCTAGTGGTGTTATGTGAACGTCGACTACATAACACTTCACCATTATTTGGGCCTAGAGGAAGGCATTGGGAAGTAATAAGTAAATGATGGGTTGCTAGAGTGACAGAAGCTTAAACCCTAGTTTATGCGTTGCTTCGTAAGGGGCTGATTTGGATCCATATGTTTCATGTTATGGTTAGGTTTACCTTAATAATTTTGTTGTAGTTGATGATGCTTGCAATAGAGGTTAATCATAAGTCGGATGCTTGTTCAAGTAAGAACAGCACCCAAGCATCGGTCCACCCACATGTCAAATTATCAAAGTACCGAACGCGAATTATATGAACGTGATGAAAACTAGCTTGACGATATTCCCATGTGTCCTTGGGAGCGCTATTCCTTATATAAGAGTTTGTCCAGGCTTGTCCTTTACTACCAAAAGGATTGGGCCACCTTGCTGCACTTTATTTACTTTTGTTACTTGTTGCTCGTTACAAATTATCTCATCACAAAACTATCTGTTACCACTTATTTCAGTACTTGCAGAGAATACCTTGCTGAAAACCGCTTATCATTTCCTTCTGCTCCTTGTTGGGTTCGACACTCTTACTTATCGAAAGGACTACAATAGATCCCCTATACTTGTGGGTCATCAGTGGAGGAGGGCCACCGTGGGCCCATGAGGCAGGGGGCGCACCCAGGGGGTAGGGCGTGCCCTCCACCCTCGTGGGCAGGTGGTTGACTCCCCCTGCTGTGTTCTCAGTGCCAAATATTCTCAAATATTCTAGAAAAAAACATATTTAAATTTCAGGGCATTTGGAGAACTTTTATTTTCGAGGTATTTTTATATTGCACGGATAATCAGATAACAGATAGAAAATATTTATTTTCATTTTATTTAATATAAGTAACAGAAAGTAAAAGTGGGGTACAGAAGGTTGTGCTCTCTAATTTCATCCATCTCATGATCATCAAAAGGAATCCACTAACAAGGTTGATCAAGTCTTGTTAACGAACTCATTTCGAATAACATGGAACCGGAGAAATTTCAAATAACACTATGTTACCTCAACGGGGATACGCACATCCCCAATAATAAGAATATCATATTTCTTCTTGAGAGTAGGAAGAGGAAATTCAAAACCTCCAAATATAATCGATGGAATTTTTCCAATAGAGTTGATACTATGAACTTGAGGTTGTTTCCTCGGAAAGTGTACCGTATGCTCATTACCATTAACATGAAAAGTGACATTGCCTTTAGTGCAATCAATAACAGCCCCTGCAGTATTCAAAAAGGGCCTTCCAAGAATAATAGACATACTATCGTTCTCGGGAATATCAAGAATAACAAAGTCCGTTAAAATAGTAACGTTTGCAACTACAACAGGCACATCCTCACAAATACCGACAGGTATAGCAGTTGATCTATCAACCATTTGCAAAGATATTTTAGTAGGTGTCAACTTATTCAAATCAAGTCTACGATATAAAGAGATAGGCATAACACTAAGACCAGCTCCAAGATCACATAAAGCAGTTTTAACATAGTTTCTTTTAATGGAGCATGGTATAGTTGGTACACCAGGATCTCCAAGTTTCTTTGGTATTCCACCCTTAAAAGTATAATTAGCAAGCATGGTGGAAATTTCAGCTTCCGGTATCTTTCTTTTATTTGTAATTATATCTTTCATGTACTTAGCATAAGGATTGGTTTTGAGCATATCAGTTAATCACATACGCAAAAAGATAGGTCTAATTATTTCAGCAAAGCGCTCAAAATCCTCATCATCCTTTTTCTTGGATGGTTTAGGAGGAAAAGGCATGGGTTTCTGAACCCAAGGCTCTCTTTCTTTACCATGTTTCCTAGCAACAAAGTCTTTCTTATCATAATGTTGGTTCTTTGATTGTGGGTTATCAAGATCAACAGCAGGTTCAATTTCTATATCATTATCATTACTAGGTTGAGCATCATCATGAACATTATCATTAACATTACCACTAGTTTCAGGTTCATTACCAGATTGTGTTTCAGCATCAGAAAATAGAAATATCATTTGGATTCTCAGGTGTTTCAACAATAGGATCACTAGAAGCATGCAAAGTCCTATCATTTTTCTTTTTCTTCTTTTTAGACGAACTAGGTGCATCTATATTATTTCTCTGAGAATCTTGCTCAATTCTCTTAGGGTGGCCTTTAGGATACAAAGGTTCCCGAGTCATTCTACCAGTTCTAGTAGCCACTCTAACAGCATTATCATTATCTTTACTATTCAATTCATTTAGCAAATCATTTTGAGCTTTAAGTACTTGTTCTACTTGAGTGGTAACCATAGAAGCATGTTTACTAATAAGTTTAAGTTCACCTTTAACATTAGCCATATAATCACCCAAGTGTTCAAGCATATTTGAATTGTATTTCAATTGTCTACCAAAATAAGAATTAAAATCTTCTTGCTTAGCCACAAATTTATCAAACTCATCTAAGCATGGGCTAGCAAATTTAGTAAATGAGGTTTCAGCTTTATCATATCTGTAGAGAGAAGTTACCTTTACTACCTATGTCGGGTTATCAAGACCATGAGTTTCTTCAATAGGTAATGGATTAAGATCATATGTTTCTTCAACAGGCGGTAAATTAAGACCATGTATTTCTTCAATAGGAGGTAAATTCTTAACATCTTCAGCTTTAATACCTTTTTCTTTCATAGATTTCTTTGCCTCTTGCATATCTTCAGGACTAAGAAATAGAATACCCCTCTTCTTCAGAGTTGGTTTAGGAATAGGCTCAGGAATTGGCTCCGGAGGTGTCCAATTATTTTCATTTGTCAACATATTATTCAATAGAATTTCAGCTTCATCCGGTGTTCTTTCCCTGAAAACAGAACCAACACAACTATCCAGGTAATCTCTGGGGGCATTAGTTAGTCCATTATAAAAGATATCAAGTATTTCATTTTTCTTAAGAGGATGATCAGGCAAAGCATTAAGTAATAAGCCTCCCCCAAGCTTGTGGGAGACTCTCTTCTTCAATTTGCACAAAATTATATATATCCCTTAAAGCAGCTTGTTTCTTATGAGCATGGAAATATTTAGTAGAGAAGTAATAAATCATATCATGGGGACTACGCACACAACCAGGATCAAGAGAATTAAACCTTATCTTAGCATCACCCTTTAATGAGAACGGAAATATTTTAAGGATGTAAAAGTAACGAGTTCTCTCATCTTTAGTGAACAGGGTGGCTATATCATTCAATTTAGTAACATGTGCCACAACAGTTTTAGATTCATAACCATGAAAAGGATCAGATTCAACCAAAGTAATTATATCAAGATCAACAGAGAATTCATAATCCTTATCAGTAACAAAGATAGGTGAAGTAGCAAAAGCAGGGTCAGGTTTTATTCTAGCATTTAGAGATTGCTTACTCCATTTAGCTAATAGCCTTTTGAGTTCATTTCTATTTTTGCAAGCTAAAATAGCTAAAGAAGCTTCTTGATCAAAAACATAACCCTTAGGAATAACAAGTGATTCTTCATCATCACTTTCATTAGTATCATCAGATTCAATATTTTCAATATCTCTAGCCCTAGCAAGTTGTTCATCAATAAAATCACTAAGTGGCACAGTAGTACCAGGCATAGAGGTAGATTCATCATAAGTATCATGCATAGCAGAAGTGGCATCATCAATAACATGTGACATATCTGAACGAATAGCAGAAGCAGGTGTAGGTGTCGCAAGCTTACTCAAAACAGAAGGTGAATCAAGTGTAGAGCTAGCTGGCAGTTCCTTACCTCCCCTCGTAGTTGAGGGATAGATCTTGGTTTTTGGATCTCTCAAGTTCTTCATAATGATAAGCAGATATATATCCCAAGTGACTCAAAGAATAGAGCTATGCTCCCCGGCAACGACGCCAGAAAATAGTCTTGATAACCCACAAGTATAGGGGATCGCAACAGTTTTCGAGGGTAGAGTATTCAACCCAAATTTATTGATTCGACACAAGGGGAGCCAAAGAATATTCTCAAGTATTAGCAGCTGAGTTGTCAATTCAACCACACCTGGAAACTTAATATCTGCAGCAAATTGTTTAGTAGCAAAGTAATATGATAGTAGTGGTAATGGTAGAAAAAGGTAACAATAGTAAAAGTAATGTTTTTGGTATTTTGTGATGATGATAGCAATAGCAATAGGAAAGTAAATAAGCGGATAACAATATATGGAAAGCTCGTAGGCAATGGATCGGTGATGGAGAATTATGCCAGATGCGGTTCATCATGTAACAGTCATAACCTAGGGTGACACAGAACTAGCTCTAGTTCATTGATATAATGTAGGCATGTATTCCGAATATAGTCATACGTGCTTATGGAAAATAACTTTCATGACATCTTTTGTCCTACCCTCCCGTGGCAGCGGGGTCCTTACGGAAACTAAGGGATATTAAGGCCTCCTTTTAATAGAGAACTGGAACAAAGCATTAACACATAGTGAATACATGAACTCATCAAACTACGGTCATAACTGGTAAGTATCCCGATTATTGTCACTTCGGGGTTAACGGATCATAACACATAATAAGTGACTATAGACTTGCAAGATAGGATCAAGAACACTCATATATTTATGAAAACATAATAGGTTCAGATCTGAAATCATGGCTCTCAGGCCCTAGTGACAAGCATTAAGCATAGCAAAGTCATAGCAACATCAATCTCAGAACATAGTGGATACTAGGGATCAAACCCTAACAAAACTAACTCGATTACATGATAGATCCCATCCAACCCATCACCGTCCAGCAAGCCTACGATGGAATTATTCACGCACGGCGGTGAGCCTCATGAAATTGGTGATGTAGGATGGCTGATGATGACGATGGCGACGGATTCCCCTCTCGGGAGCCCCGAACGGACTCCAGATCAGCCCTCCCGAGAGGTTTTAGGGCTTGGCAGCGGCTCCGTATCGTAAAATGCGATGATTTCTTCTCTCTGATTTTTCTCTCCCTGAAACACAATATATAGAGTTGGAGTTGCAGTCGGAGAGGCAACAGGGGGCCCACGAGGTAGGGGGGCGCACCCCCACCCTCGTGGAGAGGTGGTGGGCCCCCTGGCCTTCATCTTTTGCAGGTATTTTTCATATTTTCTAAAAAGTTGCTGTGTGAAGTTTCAGGTCATTCCGAGAACGTTTGTTTCTGCACATAAATAACACCATGGTAATTCTGCTGAAAACATCGTCAGTCCGGGTTAGTTCCATTCAAATCATGCAAGTTAGAGTCCAAAACAAGGGCAAAAGTGTTTGGAAAAGTAGATACGACGGAGATGTATCAGGTTTCCTCCCAACAAGCGCTATCATTTAACGCCCCTAGCTAGGCATAAAAGCAAAGATAGATCTAGGTATTGCCATCTTTGATTTTTAATTTTTTTAGCGGAGTCATGCTCGAATCCTGGAGGTTGTTTACGTTTCCCTTCATATTCGGAAATTTTTAGATCTAAAGAGTCCAACCACTTGTTACAAAGAGTGATCAACATATTCATGCGGTGAAGATTCCCGCTAACACTCTTAAGAGGTTCAAGATATTTTTGTAATATTTTCGTTACTTTGCAAATTTTCTCAAAAACTTGGGTTTCTTCCTGGGTATGATGGGGCCCCTTTTGTTGTGGTAGTGTTCCCACTATTTCCTCTATAATTTCATGCGTAATACTGGGATCAATTTCAATAAAATTTCCTTTGGCTACGCAGTCCAAGAGTTGTCTATGGGACATATTTAGTCTAACATAAAAATTGCGAAGCAAAATTCTAAAATTCACCTCTAGGGTGCAATTATGATAGATTCCATCATCCTAAACCAAGCATCATTTAAGTTTTCTCCTTGTCTTTGTTTGAAGTGAAGAACCTCAAACTCGGGAGACAAACGAGCGGATAAAGAACTAGCCATAACGATGAACCAAGCGAAAAAGAGGGCGAATAAAACGACAAGGGTGAAGTGGGGGAGAGGAAAACGGGAGGCAAATGGCAAATAATGTAATGCGAAGGGTAAGAGTTGTGATGGGTACTTGGTATGTCTTGACTTGACGTAGATCTCCCTGGCAACGGCGCCTGAAATCCTTCTTACTACCTCTTGAGCATGCGTTGGTTTTCCCTTGAAGAGGAAAGGGCGATGCAGTAAAGCAGCGTAAGTATTTCCCTCAGTTTTTGAGAACCAATGTATCAATCCAGTAGGAGACCACGCGCGAGTTACCTCATACCTACACATACAAATAAGAACCTCACAACCAACGCGATAAAGGGCTTGTCAATCCCTTCACGGCCACTTGCAAGAGTGAGATCTGACAGAGATGATAATAATAAGATAAGTATTTTTGGTATTTTTATGATATAGATTGAAAGTAAAGATTGCAAAATAAAATAGATTGGAAACTTGTATGATGGAAGATAGACCCAGGGGCCATAGGTTTCAGTAGTGGCTTCTCTCAAGATAGCATAAGTATTACGGTGGGCGAACAAATTACTGTCGAGCAATTGATAGAAAAGCGAATAATTATGAGAATATCTAGGTATGATCATGTATATAGGCACTACTAGGGAAAACCCTAGCAGTAGAACTGGTTTTGTGCTCACTAGTAGCGTGGGTAGGCGCGCTACTAATAAGGCGCTACAGCTATTGCTTAGCAGTAACATGTGCCGCACGCGCTACTGCTAGGACAAATAGCTGCAGCGCTTGTTCACTCCCACGCTGCTGCTAATGTAACTACTGGCAGCGTGTTTTCTTTCCATCGCTACTAGTATTGTTTTTTTTATTTTTTTTATTTTTAGTGTATTTATGCGCCATCGTACAAATATTGGTACAATACCAGTTATGAGGTTTACATCATTATGTCCATAACAGTGTGTCAAATGAAGGTGGATTAGGTTCAAGTGGAGGCAATATGTGGTGCATGTCAAAAGTATACTACTAATCCAAACTTGATCTAGTTTGGACTAGTAGTACTTTTGTGCACCACATGTTGCCTCCACTTGAATCTAATCCGCCAGCACAAGCTATTTAATCATCATCATAATCATTAGCACCAACAATATTTATTTAATCACCACTAACACTAGCTAATAATAATCATCATCATTACCACCAACACTAGCTATTTTATCATCATAGTAATAGTGTAGCACATCATCATCCTCAAACTCATTTCTAGCTAATCACTCCTGCTGCTCTCTCTTAGGTAAAACAACATAAAACATGTGTAGCTCTCCTCCTTGATCAAGTTGGAGCATGCAGATGAATCTGTCTCCTAATTTTGGGTAGCACATCTGTTTGCTGCCCCCTAGTACTTGTCTGCGCTCCCCCATCACATATCTGGTCCAGTCTTGCACTATTAAGCATTCATCGCTGATCTTGAATGCACTAAAGTAACATGTAGGATATCTTGGCCGTAAGCTAATAATACTCATGGTACCTTTAGTCTCGATCCCATAAGGCACAACATTCATCAGGAGTCCCTGTTGAAGAACATCGTATGGTCACATACTTAGCAATGAAGTTTAGCTTCACAAATAATGTATGGAAAAGATGCACTAAGGACAAATAGTAAAAATCTTACCATCCTTCCTAAATAGATGTGACCGTAGTTCATGACGAACACTATTGGTCGCACGTTTTCAGTACTAAGATTTCTAAGTCCAGGAAGAAAATTTGTCTTGACGGTATCAAGATCCTCAAGCCATGAAACATAATGACTTAGCTCCTCACAGTTTAGTTCAGCCCCGGGACAGTAGTAGGTCCTGTCTACCAAGCGCTGGACATGTTTGCTTGCACCGAAATAAGCTGACAATACAAATTAGTTGTCAACTATTTTTGAATAAACAATATCAAAGACATAAATATGGTTGAGAAACTTACATTTTGGTGTAACTGAAGGTGTCTGCACATCGACCCAGATGTTGGTATTACCTTCAAAATCATCTTCCGGACGAATATCAAAGGTGATAACCATATCAGGCTCAAATGCATAAGTCTTGCATAGTGCTCGCCATGTTTTGCATCCAAAATAGGTGTAGTCGTCCGAATTGTATAATTTTGCGGGGAAAATATAACCATGCTCGGTCTTCAAATAAACTTTCTTTACCTCCATAGTATGACTGAGACCTATCTTATCCAATACAAAAACTCTTGCATGGCAGGGGATACGCCAGTAGAATAGTAAAAAAAATAAGTTGAAGCAAATGAAGCAGATGTCATGCTTAATTACGAAAAAAGACTTGTCGTTGTGACTTACTGTATCCACTTCGAAGTTCTCGTCCAGCTTGATGCTAAAGCGCCTATCATCATCTAGGAAGATTCCGTCGCACAGGCCGCGCTCGTCTTCGCAGTATTTGCAAATACCGAAATCCTTTTTGTCATCAGACATTTCCTATGTTCATAGTTAAAACATTAATTGAAAATTGATAAAAGACAACTACCAGGATAGTCAACACAAAAATCCGGGGCACTCGATGTTTCCTACATATTCTGGCAAAAGTCATGCCAAAATTCACGGAAAAATCCGGCATGACCTTTGCTAAAATAGGATATATCGAGCGCCTGAAATTTGTCGGAACGGAAATGAATCAACACTCCGGCAAAACATAGGCCACTCGGAGGTGTAACCTGCAAACATGACCGGCCACTTGGATATTGAGCAACACAAGATATACATTTCAAAGTATCTTATAAGACTCAAATTAGCATGCATTCAATAAGCAAAAGTAAATCATCTCATGCGTCCGTACATCGTCGAATATTATCACTAATACATCCCGAATAGTGTCATACATATAACATCACTAGTACAACTAAAACCCTAGCACACGACGGGTATCGGCGTGGGCGGTGGACACCCACAGAGAAGGAACCATCACGGGATCATAGCTCAAGTGAGATCCCTGGAGAACCTGCCAGGTATTGGAGAACCTGTGCTCCAACGCAAACAAGTAGCGACGGACGTGCGCGTCCTCCTCACTGACACGGTGACGCACCACCTCCGCGGAGTCCTCGAGCCTCTGGACCGTCACTGGCCCACGCGACCGCCACCAAAGAAGGTTCGGGTCAACGACAGGCTGGCTCCTCACCAACCTGCGCCCCCAGGTAGGTAGCGCCTCCCAGTACCACCCCGGCGGTGCCCAGTCTCGGACATGGCCCATCTGGTCAAGCAGGTGTCGTCCTCCGCCGACTCGACGATGAGGATGCGGGATAGGCATCATCCACGTCGATGCGGGAAAATTGCTTTAACTAAAAAAGTAGCAACAAGTTCTTACTAACTAGTTCTATTAATTCAACTAGTTCTTACTAAAAATAAACTCACTATAAATAAAAATATTCTAGTACCTAATTAGTACCTAGTTCTTACTAACTAATTAGTACCTAAGAACTACTGCCCTAATTACCATCTAATTTGATGAACCTATAGGGGTGGAAAGTGGTAGAAACCCTAACTAATTTGATGGAGGTACAAACCCTAGGCAGAGGTAGGGGAGAGGGAGGAGCAGGCGTGCTCACCTTGGGTGCCTGCGACAAGGGAGGGGCAGGCGGCGTCGAGGTCGTGGTCGGGGCTCCGGGGCGGCGTTGAGGTCGGGGGGGCGGGGGCGGCGTTGAGGTCGGGGTCGGGGGTGGGGCCGGCGTTGAATCTGGGATCGGGGGCGGCGTGGGGAGAGCGCGTGGCGGCCGAGGGGCGACGGCGGCGGCGAGAGTGGAGTTGATTTGGGGGATGAAGTGGTCGGGGAAGGACGAACCACGTGGTTAAGTCAGAAGTACCAGCAGCGCATTCCAGAAAGGGTGCTACTGCTACGTTAGCTACATCACATTCTGGAATACACGCTGCAGCTAAGGAGATTAGCAGTAGCGCTGGGCCATTATACGCGCTACTGCTAGGTTGGGCTAGCCATGTGCGCCCAGTTCAAACGTAGCAGCAACGCTTTTCGCTAGTACACGCTACTGCTAAAGTCATAGCAGTAGCGCGGTTTATTTACGCGCGCTGCTACTAAGTAGCAGCAGCGCTTGATTTTGTACAGCGCTACTGGTAAAATTCTGTGTATAGGCTTTTCCCTAGTAGTGAGGCATCACGTCTGCGACAAGTAGACCGACTGCTGCCTGCATCTACTACTATTACTCCACACATCGACCGGTATCCATCATGCATCTAGAGTATTAAGTTCATAAGAACAGAGTAACGCCTTAAGCAAGATGACATGATGTAGAGGGATAAACTCATGCAATATGATATAAACCCCATCCTTTTCTCCTCGATGGCAACAATACAATACATGTCGTTTCCCTTTCTGTCACTGGGATCAAGCACCACAAGATTGAACCCAAAGCTAAGCACTTCTCCCATTGCAAGAAAGATCAATCTACTAGGCCAAAAAAACTGATAATTCGAAGAGACTTGCAAAGACAAACCAATCATACATAAAAGAATTATGTGAATATTCAAATATTGTTCATAGATAATCTGGATCATAAACCCACAATTCATCGGATCTCGACAAACACACCGCAAAAAGAAGAGTTACATCGAATAGATCTCCAAGAGAATCAAGGAGAACTTTGTATTGAGATCCAAAGAGAGAGAAGAAGCCATCTAGCTACTAGCTATGGACCCGAAGGTCTGAAGTAAACTACTGACACATCATCGGAGAGGCCATGGAGTTGATGTAGAGGCCCTCCGTGATCAATGCCCCTTCTGGCAGAGGTTTGGAAAAGGCCCCAAGATGGGATCTCTTGGGTACATAAGGTTGCGGTGGTGGAAATAGGGTTTCGTGGTGCTCCTGGATGTTTGCGGGGTATATGGATATATATAGGAGGAAGAAGGAGGTCGGTGGAGCAACATGGGGCCCACGAGGGTGGAGGGCGCGCCTAGGGGGGTAGGCGCGCCCCCTGCCTCATGGCCTCCTCGATTGTTTCTTGACGTCCACTCCAAGTCCCCTGGATCACGTTTGTTCCAAAAATCACGCTCCCGAAGGTTTCATTCAGTTGGGACTCTGTTTGATATTCCTTTTCTACGAAACACTGAAATAGGCAAAAAAACAGCAATTTGGGCAGGGCGTCCGGTTAATAGGTTAGTCCCAAAAATAATATAAAAGTGTAAACTAAAGCCCATTAACATCCAAAACAGATAATATAATAACATGGAACAATTAAAAATTATAGATACGTTGAAGAGGTATCAAGCATCCCCAAGCTTAATTCTGCTCGTCCTCGAGTAGGTAAATGATAAAAATAGAATTTTTGATGTGGAATGCTTCCTAACATATTTCTCAATGTAATTTTCTTTATTGTGGCATGAATATTCAGATCTGAAAGATTCAAGATAAAAGTTTAATATTGACATAAAAATAATAATACTTCAAGCATACCAACTAAGCAATCATGTCTTCTCAAAATAACATGGCCAAAGAAAGTTCATCCCTACAAAATCATATAGTTTGGTCATGCTCCATTTTCGTCACACAAGAATGCTCTCATCTTGCACAACTCCGATGACAAGCCAAGCAACTATTTCATACTTTAGTAATCTCAAACTTTTTTCAACCTTCACACAATACATGAGCATGAGCCATGGATATAGCACTATGGGTGGAATAGAATATAATGAAAGGGGGTTACGTGGAGAAGACAAAAAAGGAGAAAGTCTCACATTGACGTGGCTAATCAAGGGGCCAGGGAGATGCCCATCAATTGATGTCAATGCAAGGAGTAGGGATTGCCATGCAATGGATGCACAAGAGCTATAAATGTATGAAATCTCAACAAAAAAAACTAAGTGGGTGTGCATCCAACTTGCTTGCTCACGAAGACCTAGGGCACTTGAGGAGGCCCATTGTTGGAATACACAAGCCAAGTTCTATATGAAAAATTCCCACTAGTATATGAAAATGACAAACCAAACTGATAATTCGAAGATACTTGCAAAGATAAACCAATCATACATAAAAGAATTCACAGAAGTTTGAAATATTGTTCATAGATAATCTGGATCATAAACCCACAATTCATCGGATCTCGTCAAACACACCGCAAAAAGAAGAGTTACATTGAATAGATCTCCAAGAGAATCGAGGAGAACTTTGTATTGAGATCCAAAGAGAGAGAAGAAGCCATCTAGCTACTAGCTATGGACGCGAAGGTCTGAAGTAAACTACTCACACATCATCGGAGAGGCCATGGAGTTGATGTAGAGGCCCTCCGTGATCAATGCCCCCTCCGGCGAAGATCCGGAAAAGGCCCCAAGATGGGATCTCTTGGGTACAGAAGGTTGCAGCAGTGGAAATAAGGTTTCATGGTGCTCCTAGATGTTTGCGGGGTATATGGATATATATAGGAGGAAGAAGTAGGTCGGTGGAGCAATGAGGGGCCCACGAGGGTGGAGGGCGCGCCCAGGGGGTAGGCGTGCCCCCTGCCTCATGGCCTCCTCGATTGTTTCTTGACGTCCACTCCAAGTCCCCTGAATCACGTTTGTTCCAGAAATCACGCTCTCGAAGGTTTCATTCCGTTTGGACTCCGTTTGATATTCCTTTTCTACGAAACACTGAAATAGGCAAAAAAACAGCAATTTGGGCTGGGCCTCCGGTTAATAGGTTAGTCCCAAAAATAATATAGAAGTGTAAAATAATGCCTATTAACATCCAAAATAGATAATACAATATCATGGAACAATAAAAAATTATAGATACATTGGAGACGTATCAGCCTCCGTCCCAAGGGTACTTCGGACGCGGCGTTCGAAGACGCTGAAACCCACTCCGCCGCCGAAGATGATGAGGAGGAGTAAGAGGAAGAGGAAGTAGAAAGAAACTCCCCCCACCCCGAGGGAGGAATGAAGAAGAGGGCAGCCTCCATAAATCTGGAGGTGGAGGCATCCAAGAAGGGGAAGCTCTCCCTCGCGGATAGCTCCGTGCGGGATGTCGACAGCAGCCGAGCGGCGACCCCGGGAAAAGCCCCTGGCCGAATTGTGAGTATTCGAAGACCCTGACACATTCATATATCGGCCTCTTTACTTCATAATTTTAACATGTTGAATCATGTACTTGCAGTCTGGCTCGTTCCTCCCTCGAGCGATCCTCATCTTCAGGGAACTCGCTGGACCCGAAGGTGATGGACAGCGGGTCCCTTCTAGCGGCCTCCTCTCCTAGGGCCATGGATGACACCGAGGTGTTGTCCCGAAGGATCCCACGCCAGGGAGAGACGCAGGAGGCCATCGGGGTGGTGCCAGAGGGCGAGACCTCGTCCACCGGACATATGGGGGGAATAGATCCCCATGGAGACTGGCGATGGGGGCCATGTCCCATTCGGCCCCCAGCCGAATACGGTCCTGGAGACCTGTATGGCTCCAGATTCCGACGAGCAGCCTCCCTCGTCGGAAGGAGGAGTGCCCATTCTGCCGGTGACCTCTGTCCAACCAGAGGCACCAGATACTCTACTGGAAGCGCTGCGAAGCGCTTCCATCGTTGAGGAACACCGTACCCTCATGGGTGCGGTGATTGAGAAGATTCAGTCCGCAAAGAGCGGACTGACGAAGCCTGCACAAGCCTTCGAACAGGCTTTGAGGTAAGCAATACAATTATGTAAAAAGGAAGTCATAGTGTGGACAATAGCCCCTGAGACTCTGTCCGAGGTTTGGAAAGAAGAGAAGAACAGAGGATCAAATAGTTTTTCGCAGGAGACTAACCATATATGTCTATGTGAATAAGCAGGCATCGCTGTTGGCCGCGACTTCTCATGCTGCCGAAGTCTCCGGACTGAAGCAGAGGCTGGAGCAGACCGAGGAAGAGCTCGGTCATGCGAAAAAGCAGCTAGAGGACAATCAAGGTATTCAATCATTTTATGCATGTCCGGAAAGTATGCATGTTTTTGCGCTGACCACAGTGCCGTGATATTTTCGTAGGGGCGGCGACCGAGGTGGAGGCTCTCAAGAAGGCATTGGCCGAGGCCGAGGAGAGAGCGGTAAAGGAAAAAGGCGCCCGATAAAAGCATGAGGCCAGGGTTGGTGAGGCCCAACAGGAGCTCCAGGACACTATGAAGAAATACGAGTCCTTGGAGAACCAAAATGCGGACCAAGAGTCCGAACTCGCTAAGGTCTGCCAAAGCGCACAAGAGGCCTGGGCAGAAGCCCAAGGCGCCCTTCGGGAGATCAAAGAGGCCAAGAAGATCGCAGCGGGAAAGGGTTTTATTATGCAAAGCAAGTATGTGAGGAAGAGGTATCTCTTACTAACCCGGATTTGGAGTTCTCCAGGGGCGTTTGCGGATTTGCCGTGCATTGTTTCTGATGCTGTGGAATTCTTCCGAGCCGAAGAGGGGAGCTCAATGGGGGAAGCTGTTCTAGTCGCAATACCTTGCACCAGAACATCCGGTGCCCTTTAGCTACCAGCTAAAATAGTTGGTTGAGCTGCATAGGGTGGCCAAACTAGCCATGAAGGATTTAATAATCCGGCTGTGGCCTGCAGAAGCTACACCCGACAGCTACTTCGGACTCGTGAAGCGGCTGGTCTATGCATGTCCTCGGCTTGACGCCATCAAGCGGTTGGTCTGCATAGAAGGTGCGCGGATGGCCTTTGCCCGTGTCAAGATACAATGGGCGAAGATGGACGCCGTCAAGCTCGCGACCGAAGAACTGCCCGCGGGCAAGGAGCACCGCACGCCCGAGCGGTATTTTGAAGATATTCTGAAGGGATCCCGCATTGTAGCGGAGCAATGTGCTAAGGAGATTATTTTTGAATGAATACATTCATGTTATCCCGTCTTGTATGATGAAAACAATGCTGATATGTAATATAATGCTTTGCTGTTTATTATTTAAAGTTTTACCTCTTGTGCGGCCATTTTATCAAGTCTGAGAGTTGGCCAGTCGTCGGCTTCAGCCCCCACGTAGGTAGTACGAGGGTGTACGGGATGAATCTAAACACTCTTTATCCACGAATTTGGTCCTTGAAGGAGGTGTTTAGCGCAACGAACTAGGCAATCGGACTATGTGGCTTTACCACCCTCACTTAGCCATAGGAGTTTGACAATAAAAATTTAGGCACAACCCCTAGTATCCGAACTAGGGTGCTATAAACACCTGACCGGATAAGAACCGATTCATCGCATAATGCGGAAAAAATCGCTAAAGATTTGAAACCTCTGAAGAGCTGACCGGCTCACGCCGCATCATGACAGATAGTTTTCGGCTTTCTCTACTGAGGTGCTCATCCGGATAAACCAGGACACAATCGCATTAGTTCTCCCTTTACTATCCTAGCCGATATAGCGGAACGTAAGGTAGTAAGCACAGGAGCCGGGCAACCCAACTATTGACCAAAGACATGATTCGGAGTCAATGCATATAATGCTAAATTCAGGGTGCCAAACTATACTGTAAAAGGTGTTCCGACTTTGTTGCCGTATTATGGGGCGCAATGAAGCCCCTGACAAATTAAAGCGTACCAAAGTGTACCGGTGCGATTTGATAAGATTATCAAAAGAGCAAGCTAGTGCCACAGGAGTTGGGCTGCAAACTGTTTCCATTATAGTTTGATTAGTATGTCAAAGCGTATTTGTACAAGTAGTGCAATAATCAACACGGCTATTTAATATGCCACAACCAAGGGAGAGCTGCGTGCGGGTCCTGAAAACAGTTAGAGTGACCGTTAAAGAGACCACCTAGAAATTCTGTTATACGTCAGTATCTTGTGCCGTCTTGGTGTATTTATCCTTTCGAAAGGACCTATGATCAGGCCGTCAGGAAGGGCCTGTGGAAAAGAAACCTGAAAAGGAAAATAAAATGAAAACAAAAGAAAAAGTGAAAGTATGTGTGTCCAGGGGAGGTCGAGCCGTATTATGGATCACACTCTAGTTATGCCTCTGTGTATGCCCATGGTATTTTGAGTGCGTAGTTATGTACGCGCGGTACGAATGCCGCCACTTGGTAGGGGCCAGGACAAAGGCCGAATTGCTAGTCGAGCTCCTAACGAGCTGGGCTGTCCTACTGCGGAGTAGTCTGGACTTGTTTGACGGTGTCCGGGAGCTCGGCCACCGAATTGAGGTTCGGCTTGAAGAGGCCGCTCTGTACTTCTGCTGCTAAAGCGGCGATGTGCTCCTCAATACGGCGGGAGCATTCTGTGTTTCCATTGACTATTATGATGCCGCGTGGCCCGGGCATCTTGAGCTTGAGATAAGCATAGTGTGGCACCGCGTTGAATCAAGCAAATGCGGTTTGTCCGAGCAGTGCGTGATAGCCACTGCGGAAGGGGACGATATTGAAGATCAACTCTTCACTTCGGAAGTTGTCCGGGTATCCGAAGACAACCTCTAGTGTGATTGAGCCCGTACAGTAGGACTCTACACCTGGTATGACTCCTTTAACAGTAGTCTTTGTGGGCTTGATCCTTGAGGGATTAATGCCCATTTTGCGCACTATATCCTGATAGAGCAGGTTCAGGCCATTGCCACCATCCATGAAGACTCGCGTGAGATGGAATCCCTCAATGATTGGGTCAAGGACCAGTGCGGCTGAACCGCCATGACGGATACTGGTCAGATGGTCCCTGCGATCGAAGGTGATCATGTAGGAAGACCATGGGTTGAACTTTGAAGCGACTGGCTCCATCGCGTAGACGTCCTTGAGCGCGCATTTGCGCTCCCTCTTGGAGATATGGGTAGCATATATCATGTTCACTGTTTTAACTTTGGGGGGGGGGACTTCTTCTGTCCCCTGTGTTCGGCGGATGGGACTCCTCGTCACCATCCTCGCTTTGCGACCCCTTCTCCTTGTTCTCGGCATTTAATTTGCCGGCCTATTTAAAAACCCAACAGTCTCTGTTGGTATGATTGGCTGGTTTGTCTGGGTGCCATGGATCTGTGATGGACGATCGAGTATGCGGTCCAAGCTGGATGGGCCCTGATTGTTTCTTTTATATGGCTTCTTCTGCTGGCCGGACTTGGAGCCACTAAATCCGGTGTTGACCGCCGTGTCGTCGGTATTGTCACCGTTGCTTTGACGCTTGTGCCTGTTGCGTCGGGGCTTGCCGTTGCTGTTTTTGGTATCAGAGGTGCCAGCCTCGCTTGCAATGTTTTTGCTACGGGCTAGCCAGCTATCCTCGCCCATGCAAAAACGGGTCATGAGTGCCATGAGGGCTGCCATGGACTTTGGCTTTTTCTTGGCCGAGGTGACGGGCTAGCCATTCGTCGCGGATGCTATGCTTAAAGGCCGCTAGGGCTTCGGCATCCGGACAGTCGATGATTTGGTTCTTTTTAGTTAAGAACTTGGTCCAGAATTTCCTGGCTGACTCTCCGGGTTGTTGAACTATGTGACTTAAGTCATCCGCATCCGGAGGTCGTACGTATGTACCTTGGAAGTTGTCGCGGAAGGCATCTTCCAAGTCCTCCCAGCTGCCAATAGAGTTTTTAGGCAGACTGTTTAACTAGTGCTGAGCTGGCCCTTTGAGTTTTAACGGGAGGTATTTGATGGCATGAAGGTCATCGCCGCAGGCCATATGAATATGGAGAAGAAAATCTTCAATCCATACCGCGAGATCTGTTGTTCCATCGTATTATTCAATGTTCATGGGTTTAAACCCTTCAGGGAATTCATGCCCCATTACTTCATCAGTGAAGCAAAGAGGGTGTGCGGCGCCTCTATATCGGGACATATCGCGACGTAGCTCGGATGGAGTCTGTCTGCGGCATTCGCCCCAGCGTGATTAGGTTTGCCACGTCCGAATAGATGGCCATCGTTGCGTGTCGGGGCACGCCCCCACGATCCGTTGATTGATCTGGTATGTCCTGCTCTACTGTCCAGGTCCTGCCGGAGGTCATATGTATATGCCCGAGCTATTTTATCCCTGCCTTTACAATGAGGTAGTACAAGTTGGTGTTTGGCTTGGGTTGCCGCTTTGTCCCGACCACATGGTGGCCGGTCAGCCGCCTTGTGCGCTGATGGCACGGGCCCCAACGCCTCGTCATCCAATTGAGGTAGTAATTTGCACTTCGGTAGCTTTTGGGTGGTCGCTCGAGGCCGTATTCCTCGGCTGCCAGGATGTTAGTCCATCTATCATTGAGCAGATCTTGATTAGCTTGAAGTTGTTGCTGCTTCTTTTTTAGGCTCCTTGCAGTGGCTATTAGCCGGCGCTTAAAGCGCTCCTGCTCGAGAGGTTCCTCAGGCATGATAAAATCCTCGTTGCCGAGGCTCACCTCATCCTCGGAGAGTGGAAGATAGTTACTGTCCTCCAAGTCTTCGTGTTCGGCCTGTTCATCAGGGCTAACTCGCCCATCTTCCTGTTCATTCTATTCGGAACTTGGCTCAACGGGGTCTTCATTGTCTTCGGCATCGTCTAGAGTATTGTTTTCTCCTGTGCTGGTATTGCTATCTTTTTCACGACGTGACTTAGAGCGGCGCCACTGTCGTCGGTGCTTTGGCTGTATCTCAGGATGTTCATCTTCCACTGGGTCTTCTTTGTCATCGCCATTAACTTCTTTGGGTGTGTCCACCATGTATACGTCGTAGGAGGAGGTGGCCGTCTAGCGCCCAGTAAATGGCGGGTTTTGGGCCTGCTCCTCTTCGGCATCATCGTCCATACCGTCGATGCCTTCGGAGTCGTAGTCAAACATGTTGGTTAGATCTTCAATAGTGGCTATTAAGTGGGTGGTGGGTGGGAAACGAAATTCCCCGTCATCAGCCCCCAGTTCAAACCGAATATAATTCGGTTGTGAGTCCCCTGCTAAAGAGAGGGTTTTTAATGAGTTTAGCGCATCGCCTAAAGGTGAGTGCTGGAAGATGTCCGCGGAACTGAATTCGACGATCGGCGCCTGGTAAGGCTCGGCGGACACGGATGCATGTAGTTCAGAACCGGTGATCGGTGATGAATCCGGGGTCAGGTGACATAGACCCCGCTCAAAGATGAGTCTGTGTGCGGCTCCAACGCCGATGAGTCTGCGGCTTTCGTGGTGGGGTTAAGCTTCTCGTCTTCGGATGGCACATGCTGCTCTGGATCTAGGGCCAGAGCGCTTACAGGCGCAATCTCCTGGGTATGGTCCGATGACAGATTTTGGGTCATGTTCATCGCGGTGGTAGGGAGCGGCTGCCATGGGCTCAAATCCGTCGAAGATCAACTCTCCGCGGATATCAGCGACGTAGTTCAAGCTTCCAAACCTGACCTGATGGCTACGGGCATAGCTGTGGATCTACTCTAGATGGCCAAGCAAGTTGGCCCACAGTGTGAAGCCACCGAATATGAAGATCTGGCCAAGGAGAAAGACATCCACCTGGGCAGCATTGTTGTAGATGATGGATGGAGCCATCGAACCCTCTGATGACGACACAATAGAACTCTCAATGAAAGCACCAATGTCGGTGTCGAAACCGGCGGATCTCGGGTAGGAGGACCCAAACTATGCGTCTAAGGTTGATGGTAACAAGAGACATGGGGCATGATGTTTACCCAGGTTCGGGCCCTCTCTATGGAGGTAATACCCTCCTGCTTGATTGATCTTGATGAATATGAGTATTACAAGAGTTGATCTACCTCGAGATCGTAATGGCTAAAACCCTAGAAGTCTAGCCTATATGATTATGGTCGTCTCTGTCTCTATGGACTAAACCCTCCGGTTTATATAGACATCAGAGGGGACTAGGGTTATACAAAGTCGGTTACAGAGAAAGGAATCTTCATATCTGAATGCCAAACTTGCCATCCATGCCAAGGAGAATCCCATCCGGACACGGTTGAGAGTCTTCGGTCTTGTATCTTCATAGCCCATCAGTTCCGCCCATGTCCAACAAGCCGGATGCCCGAGGACCCCTT
The DNA here is from genome assembly GCA_034509565.1 of Triticum monococcum. Taxonomy (NCBI): domain Eukaryota; kingdom Viridiplantae; phylum Streptophyta; class Magnoliopsida; order Poales; family Poaceae; genus Triticum; species Triticum monococcum. The sequence goes on from CM067842.1 coordinate 155,272,431, forward strand.
AGTCCAGGACTCCCTTAGGCGCGGCTCCCGAATTCTAGTCCGGCGCCCCGATGCGGCTCACCTCCTGGCTAGAGAAGGGCCTGGATTGGTCTTCCTCGGACGAGCTGACATCACTCCAAACGCGCATCAAGCGCATGGTGGCCAAGAACGTCAAGCTTGTCAATGTGATCCAGGTGATGCTCGCTCACCGGATCCTGCCTTGCCAAAGCCGGACTTGCCACTTGTGGGAGTTTGATCCGGCCAAGCACCAGACCTTGCAATGGTTCTTTGGCACTACGCACGAAGACATCTGGAAGATGCTCTTCAAGGCCAACGAGACGTGGCCTGCGAGAACCGAGGACCGCGGGCACGACCTGGCCCATCCTGCTAGTGCGGTAAGTTTTCCGTATTTCAAGGTGTATCCTTTACTTGCATATTCAAGGAAGATATCTAAGCTTCCCTATTTGTTTTTTCAGGGCTGGACAAAGAAGGCGGAGCAGATTCAGTGTCCGGTTCCACTGCCCGAAGAACCAGCTATCCCGCTTCTGATGAAGATGCTGGTTCCGGCGCCCTATCAAGCACCGGAGAAGAAGGCCAAGGGGGCCAGGGGTGGTCTCCGCCATAATGGCACTTCGGACGTGACGTCCGAAGACGCCGATACATCTCCAACGTATCTATAATTTTCGATTACTCCATGCTATATTATCTACTGTTTTGGACATTATTGGGCTTTATTATCCACTTTTATATTATTTTTGGGACTAACCTATTAACCGGAGGCCCAGCCCAGAATTGCTATTTTTGTGCCTATTTTAGGGTTTCGAAGAAAAGGAATATCAAACGGAGTCCAAACGGAATGAAACCTTCGGGAACGTGATTTTCTCACCGAACATGATCCAGGAGACTTGGACCCTACGTCAAGAAATAAAGGAGGAGGCCACGAGGTAGGGGGCGCGCCTACCCGCCCCAGGCGCGCCCTCCACCCTGTGGGCCCCCTGTTGCTCCACCGACGTACTCCTTCCTCCTATATATACCTACGTACCCCCAAACGATCAGATACAGAGCCAAAAACCCTAATTCCACCGCCGCAACTTTCTGTATCCACGAGATCCCATCTTGGGGCCTATTCTGGAGCTCCGCCGGAGGGGGCATCCATCATGGAGGGCTTCTACATCAACACCATAGCCTCTCCGATGAAGTGTGAGTAGTTTACCTCAGACCTTCGGGTCCATAGTTATTAGCTAGATGACTTATTCTCTCCTTTTGGATCTCAATACAATGTTCTCCCCCTCTCTTGTGGAGATCTATTCGATGTAATCTTCTTTTTGCGGTGTATTTGTCGAGACCGATGAATTGTGGGTTTATGATCAAGATTATCTATGAACAATATTTGAATCTTCTCTAAACTCTTTTATGTATGATTGTTTATCTTTGCAAGTCTCTTCGAATTATCAGTTTGGTTTGGCCTACTAGATTGATCTTTCTTGCAATGGGAGAAGTGCTTAGCTTTGGGTTCAATCTTGCGGTGTCCTTTCCCAGTGACAGTAGGGGCAGCAAGGCACGAATTTTATTGTTGCCATCGAGGATAACGAGATGGTTTTTTTATCATATTGCATGAATTTATCCCTCTACATCATGTCATCTTGCTTAAGGCGTTACTCTGTTTTCATGAACTTAATACTCTAGATGCATGCTGGATAGCGGTCGATGAGTGGAGTAATAGTAGTAGATGCAGGCAGGAGTCGGTCTAGTTGTCTCGGACGTGATGCCTATATACATGATCATACCTAGATATTCTCATAACTATGCTCAATTCTGTCAATTGCTCAACAATAATTCATTCACCCACCGTAAAATACTTATGCTCTTGAGAGAAGCCACTAGTGAAACCTATGGCCCCCGGGTCTATCTTCATCATATTAATCTTCCAATACTTATTTATTTCCTTTGCTTTTATTTTACTTTGCATCTTTATCACAAAAATACCAAAGATATTATTCTATCATATCTATCAGATCTCACTCTCGTAAGTGACCGTGAAGGGATTGACAACCCCTTATCGCGTTGGTTGCGAGGAGTTATTTGTTTTGTGCAGGTACGAGGGACTCGCGCGTAGCCTCCTACTGGATTGATACCTTGGTTCTCAAAAACTGAGGGAAATACTTATGCTACTTTGTTGCATCATCCTTTATTCTTCAAGGAAATCCAACGCAGTGCTCAGGAGGTAGCAAGAAGGATTTCTGGCGTCATTGCCGGGGAGGTTCGCGCAAGTCAAGATGTGACTCCCGACAATGAGCCATTTCTGGCACCGTTGTTGGGGAGGTCTACGCAAAAGTCAACATACCAAGTACCCATCACAAACGCTTATCTCCCGCATTACATTATTTTCCATTTTCCTCTCATTTTTCTCTCCCCCACTTCACCCTTGCCGCCTTATTCGCCCTTCTTCTGTTCGTCTTTCCATTTGCTTTGATGTCTTACTTGGCTCGTTTGCTAGTTTGGTTGGAATAATTGTTTATTTATTACTAAACAGAGAACCTATGATCTATGCATCCTCATCCGCTTGCTAATCTTTTTAAGAGATCCAGTTATAATGAACCAATTGCTAGTGAGTTTTGTGCACTAGATTATCTTTATGAAGTTTTGCTTGAAATTCATGAATCTAAAAAGTGTGATGAATTACTATATGAAGCGATTCGCGATAGATCTTTGAATAAAAAGTATGATTGCAATAATTTTATTATAGATTCTATTTATGTAAATTGTGCTAATAATATGCAAAACCCTAAACTTGGGGATGCTAGTTTTGCTCTGTCCTCTACTTGTTGCAATGATCATGATTGGGGTGATTCTTTTTTTGATCTTGAAAATTTATTTACAACCCATGATGATTATGAGATTGATAATAGTGTTTGGAATAATACTGAAAGTGGGTTTGGAAGAGTGTCAACTTTAGATCCCACATATTTGGATAATGTTCAATCTTATGAAGTTTTTGATAAAAGTCGGTTTGAAGAGGTCATGACTTTAGTTAATGTTAATCCCACTACTTTGGAAGAGTGTCAACTTTGCATGCATGGTGATCATGTTGAAAATATTTTATGTGATAGCTATTTTGTTGAATTTTCTTATGATCCTACATATAATTATTATGAGAGAGGAAAATATGGTGGTAGAAATTTTCATGTTACTAAATTACCTCTCATTATGTTGAGATTGCTATTGTTTCTTTCCGCTTCTTTGCATATGCTAGTTTTTGCTTGCCTTGATAATATGTATGCCTATAAGATGCCTATGCATCGGAAGTATGTTAGACTTAAATGTGTTTGTCACATGATTTATGATTCTCTCTTTGTGCTTCAATTCTTGTCTATCATGTGAGCATCATTGAAATATTATGCCTAGCTATAAGGCTTTAAAGAAAATCGCTTGTTGGGAGTCAACCAAATATTTATCCTTGCTGTTATTAAATAAATAATTTATCTAGCCTCTGTTTTGGTTGTGTTTTTTTGTTTAATTAGTGTTGGTGCCAAGTAGAACTGTTGGGAAGACTTGGGGAAAGTCTTGTTAATCCCGCTGTAAAAAACAGAATCTTTAGCGCTCACGAGAACTGATGCCATTTTTATTTGGAAAGTGATATTTAGTTAATTCTTTTTGAAGATGATTAATAGATAAATTCCTCACGTCCAGAAATTTATTTTAGAATTGTGGGGTTCCAGATCTTGCGCTAGCTACAGATTACTACAGACTGTTCTGTTTTTGACAGATTATGTTTTTCGTGTGTTGTTTGCTTATTTTGATGAATCTATGGCTAGTAAAATAGTTTATAAACCATAGAGAAGTTGGAATACATTAGGTTTAACACCAATATAAATAAATAATGAGTTCATTACAGTACCTCTAAGTGGTCTTTTATTTTCTTTTGCTAACGGAGCTCACGAGATTTTCTACCTTAAGTTTTGTGTTGTGAAGTTTTCAAGTTTTGGGTAAAGATTTGATGGATTATGGAACAAGGAGTGGAAAGAGCCTAAGTTCGGGGATGACCATGGCACCCCCAAGATAATCTAAGGACACCTAAAATCCAAAGCTTGGGGATGCCCCGGAAGGCATCCCCTCTTTCGTCTACTTCTATCGGTAACTTTACTTGGAGCTATATTTTTATTTACCACATGATATGTGTTTTGCTTGGAGCGTCTTGTATTATTTGATTATTTATTTGTTAGTTTTACACAATCATACTTGCTGCACACACCTTTTTGAGAGAGACACACATGATTTGGAAATTATTAGAATACTCTATGTGCTTCACTTATATCTTTTGAGTTATATAGTTTTGCTCTAGTACTTCACTTATATCTTTTAGAGCACAGTGGTGGATTTGTTTTACAGAAACTATTGATCTCTCATGCTTCACTTAGATTATTTTGAGAGTCTTAAATATCATGGTAAATTGTTTAAATAATCCTATATGCTAGGTATACAAGATTAATAATAAAATTCTCTTATGAGTGTGTTGAATACTATGAGAAGTTTGATACTTGATAATTGTTTTAAGATATGGAGATGGTGATATTAGAGTCATGCTAGTTGAGTAGTTGTGAATTTGAGAAATACTCGTGTTAAAGTTTGTGATTCCCATAGAATGCACGTATGGTGAACCGTTATGTGATGAAGTCGGAGCATGATTTATTTATTGATTGTCTTCCTTATGCGTGGCGGTCGGGGACGAGCGGTGGTCTTTTCCTACCAATCTATCCCCCTAGGAGCATGCGCGTAATACTTTGCTTTGATAACTTGTAGATTTTTGCAATAAGTATATGAGTTCTTTATGACTAATTTTGAGTCCATGGATTATACGCACTCTCACCCTTCCACCATTGCTAGCCTCTCTAATACCGCACACCTTTCGCCGGTATCATACACCCACCATATACCTTCCTCAAAACAGCCACCATACCTACCTATCATGGCATTTGCATAGCCATTCCGAGATATATTGCCATGCAACTTTCCACTATTCCGTTTACTATGACACGCTCAATCATTGTCATATTGCTTCGCATGATCATGTAGTTGACATTGTATTTGTGGCAAAGCCACCATTCATAATTCTTTCATACATGTCACTCATGAGTCATTGCATATCCCGGTACACTGCCGGAGGCATTCATATAGAGTCATATCTTGTTCTAAGTATCGAGTTGTAATTCTTTAGTTGTAAGAAAATAAAAGTGTGATGGTCATCATTATTAGAGCATTGTCCCAAGTGAGGAAAGGATGATGGAGACTATGATTCCCCCACAAGTCGGGATGAGCCTCCGGACGAAAAAAAGGGAGGCCACAAAAAAAGAAAAAAAAAGAGAGAAAAGGCCCAAATAATATATATATATATATATATATATATATGAGAGAGAAAAGGAGAGAAGGGACAATGCTACTATCCTTTGACCACACTTGTGCTTCAAAGTACCTCCATGATCTTCATGATAGAGAGTCACCTATGTTATCACTTTCTTATACTAGTGGGAATTTTTCATTATAGAACTTGGCTTGCATATTCCAATGATGGGCTTCCTCAAAATGCCCTAGGTCTTCGTGAGCAAGCGAGTTGGATGCACACCCACTTAGTTTATTTTTGAGCTTTCATATACTTATAGCTCTAGTGCATCTGTTTCATGGCAATCCCTACTCACTCACATTGATATCTATTGATGTGCATCTCCATAGCCCGTTGATACGCCTAGTTGATGTGAGACTATCTTCTCCTTTTTGTATCCTCCACAACCACCATTCTATTCCACCTAAAGTGCTATGTCCATGGCTCACACTCATGTATTGCATGAAGATTGAAAAAGTTTTGAGAATGTCAAAAGTATGAAACAATTGCTTGGCTTGTCATCGGGGTTGTGCATGATTTAAATACTTTGTGTGGTGAAGATAGAGCATAGCCAGACTATATGATTTTGTAGGGATAACTTTCTTTGGCCATGTTATTTTGAGAAGACATAATTGCTTAGTTAGTATGCTTGAAGTATTCTTATTTTTATGTCAATATGAATTTTTATCTTGAATCTTTTGGATCTGAATATTCATACCACAATTAAGAAGAATTACATTACAATTATGCCAAGTAGCACTCCGCATCAAAAATTATCTTTTTTATCATTTACCTACTCGAGGACGAGTAGGAATTAAGCTTGGGGTGCTTGATACGTCTCCAATGTATCTATAATTTTTGATTACTCCATGCTATATTATCTACTGTTTTGGACATTATTGGGCTTTATTACCCACTTTTATATTAATTTTGGGACTAACCTATTAACCGGCGGCTCAGCCCAGAATTGCAGTTTTTTTTGCCTATTTTAGGGTTTCAAAGAAAAGGAATATCACATGGAGTCCAAACGGAATGAAACCTTAGGGAATGTGATTTTATCACCGAACATGATCCAGGAGACTTGGACCCTACGTCAAGAAATAAAGAAGGAGGCCACGAGGTAGGGGGCGCGCCTACCCCCCCAGGCGCGCCCTCCACCCTCGTGGCCCCCTATTGCTCCACCGACGTACTCCTTCCTCCTATATATACCTACATACCCCCAAACGATTAGATACGGAGCCAAAAACCCTGATTCCAATGCCGCAACTTTCTGTATCCACAAGATCCCATCTTGGGGCCTATTCCGGAGCTCCGCCGGAGGGGGCATCCATCACGGAGGGCTACTACATCAACACCATAGCCTCTCCGATGAAGTGTGAGTACTTTACCTCAGACCTTCGGGTCCATACTTATTAGCTAGATGGCTTCTTCTCTCTTTTTGGATCTCAATACAATGTTCTCCCCCTCTCTTGTGGAGATCTATTCGATGTAATCTTCCTTTTGCGGTGTGTTTGTCGAGACCGATGAATTGTGGGTTTATGATCAAGATTATCTATGAACAATATTTGAATCTTCTCTGAACTATTTTATGTATGATTGGTTATCTTTGCAAGTCTCTTCGAATTATCAGTTTGGTTTGGCCTACTAGATTGATCTTTCTTGCAATGGGAGAAGTTCTTAGCTTTGGGTTCAATCTTGCGGTGTCCATTCCCAGTGATAGTAGGGGCAGCAAGGCACATATTGTATTGTTGCCATCAAGGATAACAAGATGTTTTTTTATCATATTGCATGAATTTATCCCTCTACATCATGTCATCTTGCTCAAGGCGTTACTCTGTTTTCATGAACTCAATACTCTAGATGCATGCTGGATAGCGGTCCATGAGTGGAGTAATAGTAGTAGATGCAGGCAGGAGTCGGTCTACTTGTCTCGGACGTGATGCCTATATACATGATCATACCTAGATATTCTCATAACTATGCTCAATTCTGTCAATTGCTCAACAGTAATTCGTTCACCCATCGTAAAATACTTATGCTCTTGAGAGAAGCCACTAGTGAAACCTATGGCCCTCGGGTCTATCTTCATCATATTAATCTTCCAATACTTAGTTATTTCCTTTGCTTTTATTTTACCTTGCATTTTTATCACAAAAATACCAAAAATATTATTCTATCATATCTATCAGATCTCACTATCGCAAGTGACCGTGAAGGGATTGACAACCCCTTATTGTGTTGGTTGCGAGGAGTTATTTGTTTTGTGCAGGTACAAGGGACTCGCGCGTAGCCTCCTACTGGATTGATACCTTGGTTCTCAAAAACTGAGGGAAATACTTACGCTACTTTGCTGCATCATCATTTCCTCTTCAAGGAAATCCAATGCAGTGCTCAAGAGGTAGCAGACACCGACACCCACTCCCCTCCCGCCACCGACGACGAGGAAGAGGAGGAAAGCAATTTTTCCCCCTGAGAGGGCAAGGAAGAAAAGGGCTGCCTCCACACATCTGGAGGCAGAGGCGTCCAAGAATGGGAAGGCCTCTGCCGCAGACAACTCCGCGTGGGAGGTTGATAGCAGCTCCAAGTGGCGCCCCAGGGATAAGCCCCTGGCCGAATTGTAAGTACTCTAAGACGCACACAAATATCCAGTTTCTTTACTTCATAGTTTTAACATGTTGAATCATGCACTCGTAGTCCGGCTCGTTCCGACCTCGAGCGATCCTCATCTTCGGGAAACTCCCTGAATTCGAAGGTGATGGACAGCGGGTCCCTTCTGGCGGCCTCCTCTCCCAAGACTGTGGAAGACGCTGAAGTGTTGTCCCGAAGGACACTCCTGGCTCAGGGGGAGGCACAAGAAGCCGTCATGGTGGCACCAGAGGATAACACCTCGGCCGCCGGACACATGGGGGAGCAGATCCCCATGGAGACTGGCGATGGGGGCCATCTCCAATTTGGCCCCCAGCCAAATACGATCTCAGAGACCTATACGGCTCCGGAATCTGGCAGGCAGCCTCCTTCAAGGGAAGGAGGTGTGCCAATTCCACCAGTGACCTCTGTCCATCCAGAGGCACCGTATGCTCTAATGGAAGCGCTGCAAAGTGCTTCCATTGTTGAGGAACACTGTACCCTCATGGGTATGGTGGTTGAGAGGATTCAGTCCACAAAGAGCGGACTGACCGAAGCCTGCACAAGCCTTCTAATAGGCTTTGAGGTAAGCGGAGCGATTGTATGAAAAGAATGTCATAGTATAGACAGTTGCCCCTGAGACACTGTCCGGTGTTCGAAAAGAAAAGCCGGACAGAGGATCAAGTAATTTTGCAGGAGACTAACTAAATAAGTTTTATGTGAATAAGAAGGCATCGTTGCTGGTCACAACCTCTCATGCTGCTGAGGTCTCTGGACTAAAGCAGAGTCTAGAGCGGGCCGAGGAAGAGCTCGGCCGTGTAAAAAAGTAGCTATAGCACAATCAAGGTATGTAATGACCTTGTGTATATCCGGAAAGGATGAATGCTTTGTGCTAACCATAGTGCCATGATATTTATTAGGGGCGGCGTCCGAGGTGGAGCCCCTCAAGAAGGCTGTAACATCCCAAAATTCTAAATTTTGGAATGTTATAATAAATAGATAGATTTGATTGATTGTCTGAAAGTGAGTGAATTCGAAACTTTTGAAAGTTAAATGAGAGGGAATAAAAGGACTTTCCCAAACTTTCATATTTGCTTTCTGATCTCCATGAATTCAAATTCTTTTCAAATACAAAACCCTTGAGCGAAGATGCTATGACTTCTTCCATTTAATTAAATGAAAGGGTATTTGAAAATAATTGAATTTCATTTGGAAATATTTCAATTCATAAACTTCATGTAGCTCAATGATTTTCATGAGAGAAGATAAAATGACTTCTTCAAATTATATGAAATATGAGTTGGGAGTTTCAAAGAATTAAATTCAAAGTTCTTTTGAATTTATTTTCAATTTGGAGTTATTTGAGTTTTATTCAAATTATTTTTCTCCAAAAATAAAATATATGGAAATTAGGGTAACATGATTCCCTACAACAGAAAATTGGAGAGAAATAAATTTGAAATCATTTTGATATTTCTAAAATGCTTTTTGTCAGATTTTAATAGACCAGTAGCACTCTTTGATTTATCTGAATTTGTTTGGATTTTATTTGAAGTTATAAAAACATTCACGTCGTAGAAAATAATTTTCTGAAAATTTTGATATATTATATGCCTATATAATATTCTTAGTTATTTTTTTATTATTAGTTCTATGAAAAAATGTTTATTAAAAAAACGTTTCCCTCCCCGACTGGGCCGGCCCAGCTAGCCAGCCAGGTCGCGGCCCAAGCCGCGTCGCGCCACCACCGACCTCCGGCAAGAGACCGGCTCATGTACGTCGCCACCGCCGCCGGACTCCGATCCGGGCACGCCTCCCGAAGTCCATCGCCCCCACTATATATACCGCAGCCCGCCGCCCTCGCCTCGCGCTTTGCGCCACCGCGCCGCAAATCGCCGCTGCCGCGTAGCTCCGCCGCTGCCACTGCGCCGCAGCCACCGCCCCGCGCCGCACGCGCCGCGCCACCACCACCGCTCGCCTGCGCCGCCGCCACTCTCTGCCCAGCTGCCGCAGCCGCATCTCGCCGGACTCGCCGGAGTCCGCAGCCTCGCCGAAGCCGCCGCCCCGATCCAAACCGCCGCCGCCGGTTTTCGAAGAAAACCGCCCTGACTGGTAAAACCATTGCCCCGATTCGAACCGGTTTATTTTTGGTTTAGTCCGGTTTCTAAAAAAACCTAGATTTGTTTTTTTAGGTTTATTATTTAGAGAATGTTCGCTGGTTAGGTTTAGAAAACGAACGTTCGCTATTTAGATTTTTCTTTTTTTCTATTTATTTACATCAGGGGCCTATTCGTGATGAACTTTCTTTACAGTTTAGTCCTTGAACTTCAAACAATCATTACTTTTCACTCTTTAGTCCAAATTCAACGAAACCAATGCTCACGTCTTCGTTATGATCTCCTCTATCCAGTAATCCAACTCAAACATGTTTTTGAAAAGTTTAAAATTTTAATTAGACCAGATTTGTATTCAAACTTCGTTTGATCATAACTTGAGTTTCGTAAATCCATTTGAGTTGATTCTTTTTGCAAATCGAAGCTCTTGACCTAAACTTTCTGATAAGGCCAAATTCACATAATTTTGGTACTGTTAGAAATTGTTCTATGTTGCAAGAGCTATTTGCTTGGTTTTGATGTTTTCCGAATCGACTTCTTCGATCTTTCTGATCTTTTGAGTGATTGCTTATGTGTAGTTACTATTGCTTGCTTACGATAGATTGACCGGAGTGTGACGAGTAGAACTATCAAGAGTTTTGAGTTCGAATCATCTTCATCAACATTGCAGGCAAGTTCACACTTTGATCATACCCCCTACTACCCAGGTTTATTGCATTAGATCAATCCTCAAACATTGCATGATTAGGATCTAATTAAATTGCAGGATGGGAAGTAGTTGAGGTAGTACCTATTACCTGTTTATTTTCAAACCCTTGGGAGTTACTATTACATTATGCTTACATTGCCAGGCTATGCTCGTAGACGTGGATTGGGTTTTGAGAGTATTCATGACAGATGTGAGATTGTTAATTAATGGTTTACTTAAGGTGGCAACTTAAACACACATCTGGGTGGATTGAGGTACCTGGTTATTACAGGATTTCTTGTCTAGGCACCTGGGTAGACCAGGATTGCCTGTTTTTTTATGGACCGCCACCCAAGCTCAAAGGGATCATGAAATTTTTCATACTAGAAACTTCTGTGTGCAGCCACAAGCTATTATGGGCTCTAGCATAGTTGATTAAGTCATGCGAACTCTTACAAGGTAGACTAGTAGATGTAGGGGAAAGTAGGTGTAACGGCCTATCCATCGTAAGATCCTAGCGCTTCTGAAATACTATGTCTCGGTCATCCGTCTTCTCAAACACCATGTAGTGCGAGAAACCAAACGGAAGCGATCGAGTCTTGTGGGGAAAAGTGCGCAAACCTCTACAGAGTGTATAAACTAATCATGATTAGTCGTGTCCCCCGTTATGGACGTTTTGAGTATCTAGTGCCTGGATTATCATGTGAATTTCATCACGTTACTTTAAATGAATACTGTTGGGTTTTAATGATGATGCTTAATTGGGATTGAGAATGTTGTCAACCATTCTCAATGTTCAACAACCACCATGATAGTTAATTAAAATGTATTCCTTTGCAGTAGGAAAAAATTGGCTTTTCGCAAAAACATATAACCATAGAGCTTTTCCACCAGCCAAAATATGCATGTAGTGTTAGCCTTTATTCATCATTATCCTCTGGTGTGAATTTGCCAGTACATTCAATGTACTGACCCTTTGTGGCTGCAACGTCTCATGTTGTAGGATTATCTTACGACGAGTAAGTGATACGTTAGGGTTACGATTTCTACACTCAACCTTGCCGTTGGTGTTGATGGGAATCCACAACCTTTGTTACTTCCGCTATTTTGGATTGAGGTAATAGTATTTACGTTACTTTTTACATGTGATTTACCTCTGTTATAAATCCTCGAGTACTGTGTGTGTCAGCATACCGATCTAGGGATGACACTCAAGCACAGAGACTTGACTGTCTGAGGTCGGGTCGCTACAAGATGGTATCAGAGCACATGTTGACTGTAGGACGTGACCCTAGAAACTGGCAAGCCCATAGCAAAGATTTTTCTCTACAAGTTTCCCTTTCAAAAAGATCTTTTTACTCTCTTCTCTTCTGAGCTTATTCAAATATTCCCTTTTAGTGAGACCATATCCCTTTCCTCTTTTAACCACTCGAGGATTCGACTGATGAGACCACTCCAAGAAGTACAAGATATCGGACAAATAAGATCATTTCGGAATGAAGAGGATTTTACCGTGCATTATAATAATGGAAACTACAGTGGTTGAAGACTCCGAAGACTAGGAGATTTGAAGGCTCTGAAGAATTCCCAGATTTTTATGACCTAGGAAGGCTACCCTTATGGAACTTGGAAGACTATGGAAGTTGTCAATACCCGAGATCAAGGTGTATCGGAGAAAGACTGGAGCATGTAGAGTTAAGAACTCGAAGTTTTGTCAAAGAAAACCCTAAGGCAGGAGATATCAACTATGGAATGATAGCTCATGGGAATGACAAGAGCATGAACATGGTTATCCGTGATGTCATCGCCCGCTGATGCTATTGTTACCGTGCTGAGCTAAGGATGCACATTTCTTCAGAATGGATTTGATGGAAGAAGGCTGATGGAGCACCTATTAGTAAGATGAAGTTTTAACCTTAGCCGGTGTATCGCCAGGATCTGGAGTAGTACACCAAGAAGTTTAAGGTGGAGCTCCATGAAGCCGTATTAGACAAGGAAGCATTTCGTGAAGAAATCAGGAACCAAAAGCTGAAAGTAGCCAAGCTGGAGGAGCTACAACCTCGAGATACCAAAGATTTGTCAGGAACTGAAGGACAGTATGACCATGGTTCATGTGAAGGATGTTGGAACCAGAAGTTTGGAACGCAACTCCAGAATATTAAAGGACATCACGAGAGACTTCGTGTCAACAGAGATGATCTGGCAAAAGAACTTGAGTAGACAAGCATGATCAGAAGAAGCCATTGGAGGCATGAACAAGGCTTGAAGAGTTTGGAGATGTTGAAGATTTATTGACCTTTAGAAGACCAAACCCATATTATATACCTACGTTAGATGCGACGTTTGTGAGCTGTCATTTGTCTGATGTTTTTCCCGACGGCCACAAATAAAATCTGTCTTTTCAAAACTTTTGTTTGTATTGTGTGTATCCCTCTCCCTCTCTCTTATCTCACCCCGAACCCATGGACCCAATAGAGGATGAATGGACATGAGTTTGTATTTTCTGGACCGATGAGTCAATTCAACACGGACCGATGGATTCAGAACATGGAGGACCACAGGAAGAATAACCTTATAGTTGGAAATGATATGACCCAGCATGCTCTTCAGTGCTTTGAAAGAGGTGCTGCTACTTGGTGGAGGATGTACCAAACCATGAATGGATGGCAAGGAGTAACCACTTGGAGAGAATTTAAGTTGACTTTGCCAAAGTCTCGGCTTGTGTCCCAGGAGTTGAAGCCTTATGGAAAGGATATGAAGAAACCTTGTGCATGCAAGATTTGTGGAGAAATAGGACACACCCATAAAGAACACAAGGATGAATGCACTAATTGTGAAGGAAGTCACCAAGTTGAAGAATGCCCAACTAGGCAGATTACTTGTTTCTTGTGTGAAGGGACTACCCACTATCCTGCTCAGTGTCACATTTACCCCATGGTACGAAGGACCATACAACAGAAGAAAGAAGTAACGAAAGGAGCCCTTATGGAAATTTTAGAAGAACCCGTGATGAAGGAACAGGTGGAGGACACACCCAAAGAAGAACAAATTAAACCCTGCACCAAGTCATGCTCTTCATGTGGAGAAGAAGGACACATCTCCCAGAATTGTATGAATGGGGATCTAGTAGAATTCCCGACAGAGGAAGTAGAATATGACCCACAGGAAATAGAAGCCATGATTGGCATGGAAAGGTCCAGGAAGAGAAGCAGATTGGATTCCAGGAAGGACCTGAGTCATATCACCTGTTACAGGTGCAAGGAGTCAGGGCACTACCTCAACAGTTGCCCAAAAAGGAAACCTTGATACTTGTCAGAAGTAATATGTTTTAGTTGTAATGGAGCAGGGCACTTTGCCAGAGAATGCCCCAAGGAGAAGGAAACTTGTGCTAGATAGTTGAGTTTGCAACAAAAGAAATGGAGTAGTAGAAGTGAGAACATTTTCTTTTATATCGAGGTGTTGAGTTGAGATTGTAATCAATTGAGAATGAATAAAGTTAGCATCGTTGGTACTGATATGGATTTTATGAGTTGTTACTCTATGAAGAAGGATTTTGACCATTTCTGAGGATATGAGAAATATGTTCTATGGAAGATTTGTGCATTTTAAGGGTGGTAGTACCCTGTAAGAACCGTTGACCCCTGGAAAAGATAAGGATACTCCACTGAGTGGATTTGGGATAGAATGAATACGAGTTTTGTCTCGATATGTGTGATACCCCAAGAGTATGTGGGATGAAGTTGGAGACCGTCAGTTGTTTAGACCAAATGTGATCAAGGAGTCAGAAGAGAATGTTAAGTTGATTCGAGATAGACTGAAGGTAGCTCAGTCCAGGCAGAAGAGATATGCAACTCGGAAAACTCAAGGAGGTAGTCTATAAGATTGGAGACAGAGCATGTCTTCGTCCCCACTATGAGGAGTTAAACGAATTTGTAGTTAAGGGAAAGTTATTCCCGAGAATTGTAGGACCATACTGAGTTTTGGAGCGTATGGGAGAAATGGCCAACAAGTTGGAGTCACCCGAAGGACTGTCAGGAGTTCATGATGTGTTTCATGGTTCCCAGTTGAAGAAGTGCCATGCAGAGATGGCTAATATTCCCTTGTAAGGACGGTTGACCCCGAAAAGGATAATGATGTTCCATGAAGTGGAGTATGGACTCCATAAGTATAAGTTTATATCTCGGTATGTGGGATAACCCACGAGGATGAAGAGATAAATTACTATTGGATATAAAGGAGGTATGATGTCGGAAATATGGATCAATGGAAACTCCATGATGAGTCTGAGTAATCATGTCCTAGTTTGGTGCCAATAGAAGGAAGGAAGACAATACAATTGGATGGATTTAAGAATACTAGGAAGTTGGAAGTTGGAATAATGATAAGTTGCCCGATGATAAGTTCAAGGACTACAAGTGATGAGATGGGCCATAACCCACAGGCCCCAGGACCCGCCAAGAAGCAAGCACATTCTTGCTGAAGGAAGAACCCTGGAAGAGGATATACCTTTGTCGACAGACGATTTTATAGGAGTTTACGCAAAACCTAAGAGTTGTGAAGGAACGATAGATGTTTGTCTGGCTTGCAGAATCTATGGATATATCCGAACTTGGTTCGTCGACAAGAGAAATTCTGTAATGCTTCTGAGGATGACTGAGTGTTAGAATGCGAGATTCGCTAAACCGTATACACGGTAATGATTTGGGTGCGGGATGGATTGATCACCATACCGACTTACTCTTATTGTTCGCCCTGATATATGGGATGGTAAATCTGAGTGACTTACCTATAGTAGAGAGACGACGATCAAAACTCTGTTTAAACCTTAGAATGGTATAAGAAAATTTTCCCTTGTATGCCAACCGGAGGTTATACGGTGAGGATCAACCCAGACCCATTTCCTGCAGGAGAAACCATAATTGGATGACCACCATGAGATGTCGATAGTTGTTTAGTTTTGGTGCCAGAACCGTCAGCTAAGAAGACCCAGCCATAGAAGAACTTTACCAAGATGAAAGAACAAAAGAACTAAGGAAAAGGTTATGCCGCTACCGGAAGAGCCAGAGAAGGAATTATCCTTGCGATCTGAGAAGACCGGCCCTGTCAAGAACAAGGATGGAGTATCAGAGTATTGATGGGACCGTAACGATGTTTCTAAGGGTGGTAGCACCCCAGACCTCGGTTATGATTAATGGATTTTGAGGAGACCCCCGAACCTAACTTATTTCTTTCTAGCCTCTCCGAATCTCGAGGACAAGATTCATTTTAAGGGTGGTAGGTTTGTAACATCCCAAAATTCTAAATTTTGGAATGTTACAATAAATAGATAGATTTGATTAATTGTTTGATTGATTGTCTGAAAGTGAGTGAATTCGAAACTTTTGAAAGTTAAATGAGAGGGAATAAAAGCACTTTCCCAAACTTTCATATTTGCTTTCTGATCTCCATGAATTCAAATTCTTTTCAAATACAAAACCCTTGAGCAAAGATGATATGACTTCTTCCATTTAATTAAATGAAAGGGTATTTGAAAATAATTGGATTTAATTTGGAAATATTTCAATTCATAAACTTCATGCAGCTCAATGATTTTCATGAGAGAAGATAAAATGACTTCTTCAAATTATATGAAATATGAGTTCGGAGTTTCAAAGAATTAAATTCAAAGTTCTTTTGAATTTATTTTCAATTTGTAGTTATTTGAGTTTTATTCAAATTATTTTTCTCCAAAAATAAAATATATGGAAATTAGGGTAACATGATTCCCTACAACAGAAAATTGGAGAGAAATAAATTTGAAATCATTTTGATATTTCTAAAATGATTTTTGCCAGATTTTAATAGACCAGTAGCACTCTTTGATTTATTTGAATTTGTGTGGATTTTATTTGAAGTTATAAAAATGTTCACGTTGTAGAAAATAATTTTCTAAATCTTTTGATATATTATATGCCTATATAATATTTTTAGTTATTTTGTTTTTATTATTAGTTCTATGAAAAAAATGTTTATTTTAAAAAAACGTTTCCCTCCCCGACTGGGCCGGCCCAGCTAGCCAGCCAGGTCGCGGCCCAGCCCGGGTCGCGTCGCCACCGACCTCCGGCAGGAGACCGGCTCCTGTACGTCGCCACCGCCGCCGGACTCCGATCCGGGCACGCCTCCCGAAGTCCATCGCCCCCCACTATATGTACCTCACCCCGGGCCCCCTGGACCCCAGTCCGCCACCGCCGGACCCGCAGCCTGCCGCCCTAACATCGCGCTTTGCGCCGCAGCGCCGCAGATTGCCGCCGCCGCCGCAGCGCCGCAGCCACCGCCCCGCGCCGCACGCGCCGCGCCACCACCAGTGCTCGCCTGCGCCGCCGCCGCTCTCTGCCCAGCTGCCGCAACCGCATCTCGCCGGACTCGCCGGAGTCCGCAGCCTTGTCGGAGCCGCCGCCCTGATCCAAACCGCCGCCATCGGTTTTCGAAGAAAACCGCCCTGACTGGTAAAACCGTTGCCCTGGTTCGAACCGGTTTATTTTTTAAGTTTAGTCCGGTTTCTGGAAAAAAACCTAGATTTGTTTTTTAGGTTTATTATTTAGAGAATGTTCGCTGGCCAGGTTTAGAAAACGAACGTTCGCTATTTAGATTTTTCTTTTTTTCTGTTTATTTACGTCAGGGGCCTATTCGTGATGAACTTTCTTTATAGTTTAGTCCCTGAACTTCAAACGATCATTACTTTTCACTCGTTAGTCCAAATTCAACGAAACCAACGCTCACGTCTTCGTTATGATCTCCTCTATCCAGTAATCCAACTCAACCATGTTTTTGAAAAGTTTAAAATTTGAATTAGACCAGATTTGCGTTCAAACTTCGTTTGATCATAACTTGAGTTTCGTAACTCCGTTTGAGTTGATTCTTTTTGCAAATCGAAGCTCTTGACCTAAACTTTCTGATAAGGCCAAATTAACATAATTTTGGTACTGTTAGAAATTGTTTTATGTTGCAAGAGCTATTTGCTTGGTTTTTATGTTTTCCGAATCGACTTCTTCGATCTTTCTGATCTTTTGAGTGATTGCTTATGTGTGGTTACTATTGCTTGCTTACGATAGATTGACCGGAGTGTGACGAATAGAACTATCAAGAGTTTTGAGTGCGAATCATCTTCATCAACATTGCAGGCAAGTTCACACTTTGATCATACCCCCTACTACCCAGTTTTATTGCATTAGATCAATCCTCAAACATTGCATGATTAGGATCTAATTAAATTGTGGGATGGGAAGTAGTTGAGGTAGTACCTATTACCTGTTTATTATCAAACCCTTGGGAGTTACTATTACGTTATGCTTACATTGCCATGCTATGCTCGTAGAAGTGGATTGGGTTTTGAGAGTATTCATGATAGATGTGAGATTGTTAATTAATGGTTTACTTAAGGTGGCAACTTAAACACACATCTGGGTGGATTGAGGTACCTGGTTATTCCAGGATTGCCTGTCTAGGCACCTGGGTAGACCAGGATTGCCTATTTTTTATGGACCGCCACCCAGGCTCAAAGGGATCATGACATTTTTCATACTAGAAACTTCCGTGTGCAGCCACAAGCTATTATGGGCTCTAGCATAGTTGATTAAGTCGTGCGAACTCTTACAGGGTAGACTAGCAAATGTAGGGGAAAGTAGGTGTAACAGTCTATCCATCGTAAGGTGCTAGCGCTTCTAAAAGACTATGTCTCGGTCATCCGTCTTCTCAAACACCATGTAGTGCGAGAAACCAAACGGAGGCGATCGAGTCTTGTGGGGAAAAGTGCGCAAACCTCTGCAGAGTGTATAAACTAATCATGATTAGTCGTGTCCCTGGTTATGGACGTTTTGAGTATCTAGTACCTGGATTATCATGTGAATCTCATCACGTTACTTTAAATGAATATTGTTGGGTTTTAATGATGATGCTTAATTGGGATTGAGAATGCTGTCAACCATTCTCAATGTTCAACAATCACCATGATAGTTAATTAAAATGTATTCCTTGCAGTAGGGAAAAATTGGCTTTTCGCAAAAACATATAACCATAGAGCTTTTCCACCAGCCAAAATATGCATGTAGTGATAGCCTTTATTCATCATTATCCTCTGGTGTGAATTTGCCAGTACATTCAATGTACTGACCCTTTGTGGCTGCAACGTCTCATGTTGCAGGATTATCTTACGAAGAGTAAGTGATACGTTAGGGTTATGATTTCTACACTCAACTTTGCCGTTGGTGTTGATGGGAATCCACAACCTTTGTTACTTCCGCTATTTTGGATTGAGGTAATAGTATTTACGTTACTTTTTACATGTGATTTACCTCTGTTATAAATCCTCGAGTACTGTGTGTGTCAGCATACCGATCCAGGGATGACACTTAAGCACAGAGACTTGACCGTCTGAGGTCGGGTTGCTACAAAGGCGCTGGCTGAGGCCAAGGACAGAGCGGCAAAGGAACAAGCCGCCTGTGAAAAGCATGAGGCCAGGGTCGGTGAGGTCCAGCAAGAGCTCGAGGATGTCGTGAAGAAATACGTGTCCTTGGAGCGCCATGTTGCGGATCAAGATTGTGAACTCGCCAAGGCCCGCCAAAGTGCACAAGATGCCCGGGTCGAAGCCCAAGGCGCCCTCCAGGAGATCAAAGAGGCCAGAAAAATCATGACGGGTAAGGCCTTCATTATGCGAGCAAATATGTTAAGAAGAGGAATCTCTTACTAACCCGGATTTGGAGTTCTCCGGGAGCGTTTGCGTATTTACCCGCGTAACGTTGCCGGCGTTGTGGAGTTCTTCCGAGCCGAAGAGGGGAGCTCGACGGAGAAGCTGTTCTGGTCGCAATACCTTGCGCCAGAACATCCGGTGCCCTTTAGTGATCAGCTAAAACAGCTGGTGCTACTGCATAGGGTGGCCGAGCTACCATGAAGGATTTCATAATCCAGCTATGGCCTGCCGAAGTCATACCGAGTAGCTACTTCAGGCTCGTGAAGTGGCTGGTCAATGCCTGCTCCCGGCTTGACGTCATCAAGCGGTCGGTCTGTATCGAAGGCGCGCGGATGGCCTTCGGCCATGTCAAGATACGGTTGGCGAAGATGGACGCCGTCAAGCTCGCGATCGAGGGACCGCCCGCTGGCAAGCAACACCGCATGCAAGAGAGGTATTTTGATGATGTCCTCAAGGGATCCCGCATTGTAGAGGGCCAGTGTTCAAAAGACATTATCTTTGACTGAGTACCTTCATGTTATCCCGCCCTGTATGATGAAAACAAGACTGGTAGGTAATATAATGCTTGTTGTTTATTTTGGAATTTTACCTCCTGTGCGGCCGTTTTTATTAAATCTGACAGTTGGCCAGTCGTGGGCTTCAGCCCCCACTTAGGTAGTAGGTAGTACAGGGGTGTTCGAGATGGAATCTAAACACTCTTGATCCAACAAATTGGTCCTTGAAGGAGGTGTTTAGCGCAACGAACCAGGCAATCGGACTATGTGGATATATCACCCTCACTTAGCCATAGGATTTTGACAATAGAAATGTAGGCGCAGCCCCTAGTATTCGTTAGTCCGGACTAGGGTGCCGTAGACACGTGATCGGGTGAAGGCCAATCCATCACATAATGCGGAAAAAATCGCCAGAGATTTTAACCTCCGAAGAGCTGACCGGCTCATGCCGCATCATGACAGTCAGTTTTCGGCTTTCTCTACTAAGGTGCTCATCTGGATAAACCAGGACACAATCGCAATAGTTCTCCCTTTACTACCCTAGCCAATAGAGCGGAACGTAAGGTAGTAAGCACAGGATCCAGGCAACCCAACTATGGACCAAAGACATGATTCAGAGCCGATGCATATAATGCTAAATTTGGGGGCTGAACTATACTGTAAAAGTGTTTGGACTTCTTGCCATAGTATGGGGCGCTTTAAAGCCCCCGGTGAATTACGCCGTACCAAAGTGTACGGATGCAACCGATAATAATAGCGAAATAAAATGAAGTAGTAAGCTAGTGTCACATATTTTGAGCCGCAAACTGTTTCCACTATAATTTTGATTAATACGTCAAAGCGTATTTGTACAAATAGGGCGATAAGCAACAGTGGCTATTTAATATGCCAAGACCAAGGGGGAGCTACGTACGGGTCTTGAAAACAGGTAGAATGATCGTTAAAAAGAACATCTAGAGATTCCCCCACACGTTTGTGCTACTTGCCACCTTGGTGTATCCGTCCTTTGAAAGGACCGATTATCAGGCCGTTAAGAGGGGCCTGTGAAAAGGAATCCTGAAAAGGATAAAAAGAAAAGTAAGTGTATGTGTGTCCAGCGAAGGTCGGGCCATATTGTGGACCGCGGTATGGTTATGCCTCCGCCTCTGCCTATGGTATTTTTAGTGTGTAATTATGTATGTGCGGTACGTATGCCGCCACTTGGTCGGGGCTGAGACGGAGGTCGAATTGCTAGTCTAACTCCCGACGAGCCAGACTGTCATGCTGCAGAGTAGTCCGTACTCGTTTTATAGTGTCCGGGAGCTTGGCCGCTGAATTAAAGTTCTGCCTTAAAATGCCGCTCTGTACTTCCGCTGCCAGGGCCGCGGTGTGTTCCTCGGTACGGAGGGAGCGCTTCATGTTTCCATTGATTGTTATGACACCGCGTGGTCCGGGCATCTTGAGCTTGAGATAAGAATAGTGTGGCACCGCATTGAATCGAGCAAACGCGGTTCGTCTGAGTAGTGCGTGATAGCCGTCGAGGAAGGGGACGATATCAAAGATTAACTCTTCGCTTCGGAAGTTGTCTGGAGATCCGAAGACGACCTCCAATGTGATTGAGCCCGTGCAACAGGCCTCTACACCTGGTATAACTCCTTTAAAGGTAGTCTTGGTGGGCTTGATCCTTGATGGATCGATTCCCATTTTGTGCACTGTATCCTGACAGAGCAGGTTGAAGCTGCTGCCATCGTCCATGAGGACTCGTGTGAGGTGGAATCCATCAATTATTGGGTCGAGAACCAGTGCGGCTGAACCGCCATGACAGATACTATTCGGATGGTCCCTGCGATCAAAGGTGATCGGGCATGACGACCATGGGTTGAGTTTTGGGGCGACTGGCTCTATCGCATAGACGTCCTTGAGCACGCGCTTGCGCTCCCTCTTAGGGATATGGGTAGCGTATATCATGTTCATTGTTTTGAGCTGAGGGGGAAACTTCTTCTGTCCTCCTATGTTCGGTGGACAGGGCTCCATGTATCCATTCTCGCTTTGCGACCCCTTCTCCTTGTCTTCGGCATTTAACTTGCCGACATGTTTCAAGACCCAACGACTCCGGTGGCTATGATTGGCTGGTTTATCAGGGGTGCCATGGATCTGACATGGACAATCGAGTATGCGGTCCAAGCTGGAAGGGCGCTGACCGGACTTGGAGCCACTGAATCCGGCGTTGACCGCCATGTCATCAGTATTGTCACCATTGTTTCGACGCTTGTGCCTATTGCGTCGGGGATTGCCGTTGCTATTTCTGGCTTCCGAGGTGCCAGGCTCGCTTGCATTGTTATTGCTGCAGGCTAGCCAGCTATCTTCGCCCGCGCAAAAGCGGGTCATGAGTGTCGTGAGGGCCGCCATGGACTTCGGCTTTTCTTGGCCGAGGTGTCGGGAGAGACATTCGTCGCGGATGCTGTGTTTGAAGGCTGCTAGGGCTTCGGCATCCAGACAGTTGATGATTTGGTTCTTTTTAGTTAAGAACCTAGTACAGAATTTCCCTGCTGACTCTCCGGGCTGTTGGACTATGTGACTTAAGTCATCGGCATCCGGAGGTCTGATGTATGTGCCTTGAAAGTCGTCGCGGAAGGCGTCTTCTAGGTCTTCCCGGCTGCCAATAGAGTTTTCAGGCAGGCTGTTCAGCCAGTGCCGGGCTGGTCCCTTGAGTTTTAGGGGGAGGTATTTGATGGCGTGAAGATCATCGCTGCCGGCCATGTGAATATGGCGATAAAGTCCTCAATCCATACCGCGGGATCTATGGTTCCATCATATGATTCGATATTCACAGGTTTGAACCCTTCTCGGAATGCATGTTCCATTACTTCATCAGTGAAGCTGAGGGGGTGTGCGGCACCTCTATATCGGGCTAGATCATGATGTAGTTCGGATGGAGTCCGTCTATGGTTTTCGGCCCGGACGTGATTGTGCTTGCCATGTTCAGCTTGATAGCTGTTGTCGCGCGTCGGGGCACGCCCCCGCGATTCGTAGATCGATCTGGTCGGACCTGATTATTCTTCAAGTCCTGCCATAGGTCATACATGTATCCCCGAGCTGTTTTATCTCTGCCTTTACGGCGAGGTAGGACGGGCTGGTGTTTGGCTTGAGTTGTCGTTTTGTCCCGGCCACGTGGTGGTCGATCAGCCGCATTAAGCGCTGATGGTACAGCCTCAAGTGCCTCGTCATCGAATTGAGGTAGCAGTTTACACTTTGGGTAACTTTTGGTTGGGCGCTCGAGGCCGTATTCCTCTGCTGCCAGGACATCAGTCCATCTATCGTTGAGCAGATCTTGATCATCTTGAAGCTGATGCTGCTTCTTTTTCAGGCTCCTTGCAGTGGCTATTAGCCATTGCTTAAAGCGCTCCTGCTCGAGAGATTCCTCAGGCACGATAAAGTCTTCGTCGCCGAGGCTCACCTCATCCTCGGAGGGTGGAAGGTAATTACTGTGCTCCGAGTCTTCATTTGCAGCTTGTTCATCAGGGCTAACTTTCCCATCCTCCAGGTCTTCTTGTTCAGAGTTTTGCTTGACGGGGTTTTCTTGGTCTTCGGCATCATCCGGAGTGTTGTTGTCTCTCGTGCCGGTATTGCTGTCTTTGCTGCGGCGTGAATTAGAGCGGCACCGTTGGCGCTTTTGTTGTATCTTGGGAGGTTTATCCTCTACTGGATTTTTCTCATTATCTCTGTCACCCTCCCTGGGTGTATCCACCATGTACACGTCATAGAAGAGGTGGCCGTCCAGCATCTGGTAAACGGCGGGTTTTCGGCTTACTCCTCTCCGGCATCGTCGTCCATACCGTCGATGTCTTCGGAGCCGTAATCGAGCATGTCAGTTAAGTCCTCTACTATGGTGATGAAGTGGGTGGTGGGTGGGACGTAAAGTTCCCCGCTCTCAACCCCTAGTCCGGGCTGGACGTAGTTCGGATGTTGCTCCTCTGTAATCACAAGGGATCGCATCAAGTCTAGAGCCCCACTTAAAGGCGAGGTTTGTTGAGGGAGAAAAGAACCCGTGGAGTATGGCGGGAAGGGAAGTCCTCGGCCGAGCTCACACGACATTGACTCCGAGAGTTCGGAGCCAGTATCCGGGGAAGGGTCTGGCTTTGTGATGGTTGCCAGTGACACTGCTTCCTCCGGCTCTCCTGTACTGGGCCTAGTGGCCATAGATAGTCTGGCGGGTTTAGAAATCCCTTCTTGGGTCCTGGCGAGGCGCTCCGGCTCTAATGCTAGAGCGGAGGTTGGGGTCGTGAATCCTTGGAAGATCAAGTTTCCTCGGATATCAGCGACATAATCCAGGTTTCCAAAACTAATCTGGTGACCTGGGGCGTAGCTTTTGATCTGCTCCAGATGGCCAAGCGAGTTGGCCTGTAGTGCGAAGCCGCCGGATACGAAGATCTGGCTGAGGAGAAAAACCTCCCCTAGGGCAGTATCGTTGCATATGATGGATGGAGCCATCGAACCTTTTGGCGGCAACACAGTGGAACTCTCAATGAAAGCACCAATGTCGGTGTCAAAACTGGCGGATCTCGAGTAGGGGGTCCCGAACTGTCCGTCTAAGGTTGATGGTAACAGGAGACTAGGGACACGAAGTTTTACCCAGGTTCGGGCCCTCTTGATGGAGGTAATACCCTACGTCCTGCTTGATTGATATTGATGAGTATGGGGGTTACAAGAGTTGATCTACCACGAGATCGTAATGGCTAAAACCCTAGAAGTCTAGCTTGTTAGATTATGATTGCCTCTATGGACTAAACCCTCCGGTTTATATAGACACCGAAGGGGACTAGGGTTGTACAAAGTCGGTTACAAAGAAAGGAATCTTCATATTCACACGCTAGGCTTGCCATCCACGCCAAGGAGAGTCCCATCTGGACATGGGAGAGAGTTTTATGTCTTGTATCTTCATAGCCCATTAGTCCGGCCCATGTCACACAGGTCAGACGCCCGAGGACCCCTTAATCCAGGACTCCCTCAGTACCCAACAGTCTCCTTTGGGTATCCTATGAAGACACATTTTTCTGTTTTGGGTTTGAGCTTATCGGGTTGAAGCATTTTCACATAAGCATCGCAGCCCCTAACTTTAAGAAACTTCATCTTAGGTTTCTTGCCAAACCACAGTTCATATGGTGTCATCTCAACGGATTTAGATGGTGCCCTGTTTATTGTGAATGTAGCCGTCTCTAAAGCATAACCCCAAAATGATAGCGGTAAATCAGTAAGAGACATCATAGATCGTAACATATCTAATAAAGTATGGTTAGGACGTTCGGACACACCATTACGCTGTGGTGTTCCAAGTGGCATGAGTTGCAAAACTATTCCCCATTGTTTCAAATGAAGACCAAACTCATAACTCCAATATTCACCTCCACGATCAGATCGTAGAAACTTTATTTTCTTGTTACAATGATTTTCCACTTCACTCTGAAATTCTTTGAACTTTTCAAATGTTTCAGACTTATATTTCATCAAGTAGATATATCCATATCTGCTCAAATCATCTGTGAAGGTTAGAAAATAACGATACCCGCCGCGAGCATGAAAGCTCATTGGACCACATACATCATTATGTATTATTTCCAATAAGTCAGTTGCTCGCTCCATTGTTCCGGAGAACGGAGTCTTAGTCATCTTGCCATAAGGCATGGTTCGCAAGCATCAAGTGATTCCAAAAGCCCATCAGCATGGAGTTTCTTCATGCGCTTCACACCAATATGACCTAAACGGCAATGCCACAAATAAGTTGCACTATCAATATTAACCTTGCATCTTTTGGTTTCAATATTATGAATATGTGTATCACTACAATCGAGATTCAACAAAAAATAGACCACTCATCAAGGGTGCATGACTATAAAAGATATTACTCATATAAATAGAACAACCATTATTCTCTATTTTAAATGAATAACCATCTCGCATCAAACAACATCAAGATATAATGTTCATGCTCAATGCTGGCACCAAATAACAATTATTTAGGTCTAAAACTAATCCCGACGGGAGATGTAGAGGTTGCGTGCCGACGGCGATCACATCTACTTTGGAACCATTTCCCATGCGCATCGTCACCTCGTCCTTAGCCAATCTTTGTTTAATCCGTAGCCCCTGTTTCGAGTTGCAAATATGAGCAACAAAACCAGTATCAAATACCCAGGCGCTACTACGAGCATTAGTAAGGTACACATCAATAACATGTATATCAAATATACATTTCACTTTGCCATCCTTCTTATCCGCCAAATACTTGGGGTAGTTCCGCTTCCAGTGACCAGTCCCTTTGTAGTAGAAGCACTTAGTCTCAGGCTTAGGTCCAGACTTGGGCTTCTTCACTTGAGAAGCAACTTGCTCGTCTTTCTTCTTGAAGTTCCCCTTCTTCCCTTTGCCCTTTTTCTTGAAACTAGTGGTCTTGTTAACCATCAACACTTGATGCTCCTTCTTGATTTCTACTTCCGCAGCCTTTAGCATCGCGAAGAGCTCGGGAATTGTCTTATCCATCCCTTGCATATTATAGTTCATCACGAAGCTTTTGTAGCTTGGTGGCAGTGATTGAAGAACTCTGTCAATGACACTATCATCAGGAAGATTACTCCCAGTTGAGTCAAGTGGTTGTGGTACCCAGACATTCTGAGTATATGTTCACTGACAGAACTATTCTCCTTCATCTTGTAGCTATAGAACTTATTGGAGACTTCATATCTCTCAATTCGGGCATTTGCTTCAAATATTAACTTCAACTCCTGGAACATCTCATATGCTCCATGACGTTCAAAACGTCTTTGAAGTCCCAATTCTAAGCCGTAAAGCATGGCACACTGAAATATCGAGTAGTCATGAGCTTTGCTCTGCCACATGTTCACAACGTCCGGCGTTGCTCCTACAGCGGGTCTTGCACCTAGCGGTGCTTCCAGGATGTAATTCTTCTGTGCAGCAATGAGGATAACCCTCAAGTTATGGACCCAGTCCGTGTAGTTGCTACCATCATCTTTCAACTTAGCTTTCTCTACGAACGCATTAAAATTCAAGGGAACAGTAGCACGGGCCATTGATCTACGGCAACATAGACATCCAAATACTATCAGGTACTAAGTTCATGATAAATCAAAGTTCAATTAATCATATTACTTAAGAACTCCCACTTAGATAGACATCCCTCTAGTCATCTAAATGATCACATGATCCATATCAACTAAACCATGTCCGATCATCACGTGAGATGGATAAGTTTTCAATGGTTAACATCACTATGTTGATCATATCTACTATATGATTCACGTTTGAACTTTCGGTCTCAGTGTTTCGAGGCCATATCTGCATATGCTAGGCTCGTCAAGTTTAACCTGAGTATTCTCCACGTGCAAAACTGGCTTGCATGCATTGTATGTGAACGTAGAGCTTATCACACCTGATCATCACGTGGTGTCTGGGCACGACGAACTGTAGCAACGGTGCATACTCAGGGAGAACACTTGTACCTTGAAATTTAGTGAGGGATCATCTTATAATCCTACCGCCGTACCAAGCAAAATAAGATGCATAAATGATAAACATCACATGTAATCAAAATATGTAACATGATATGGCCATGATCATCATGTGCCTTTGATCTCCATCTCCAAAGCATCGTCATGATCTCCATCATCACTGGTTTGACACCTTGATCTCCATCATAGCATCGTTTTCGTCTTGCCAACTATTGCTTCTATGACTCGCTACCGCTTAGTGATAAAGTAAAGCAATTACATGATGATAACATTTCATACAATCAAGCAACAACCATAAGGCTCCTGCCAGTTGCCGATAAATTTTACAAAACCTGATCATCTCATACAACAATTTATATCTCATCACGTCTTCACCATGTCACATCACAACATGCCCTGCAAAAACAAGTTAGACGTCCTCTACTTTGTTGTTGCAAGTTTTACGTGGCTGCTACGGGCTTCTAGCAAGAATCGTTCTTAACTACGCATCAAAACCACAACGATTTTTTTGTCAAGTGTGTTGTTTTAAAATTCAACAAGGACCGGCCGTAGTCAAACTTGATTAAACTAAAGTTGGAGAAACAGACACCCACCAGCCACCTATGTGCGAAGCACATTGGTAGAACCAGTCTCATGAACGCGGTCATGTAATGTCAGTTTGGGCCACTTCATCCAACAATACTGCCGAATCAAAGTAAGACGTTGGTGGTAAGCAGTATGACTATTATTGCCCACAACTCTTTGTGTTCTACTCGTGCATATAACATCTACGCATGGACCTGGCTCGGATTCCACTGTTGGGGAACGCAGTATTTCGAAATTACCTACGAACATGCAAGATCTATCTAGGAGATGCATAGCAATGAGAGGGGAGAGTGTGTCCATGTACCCTCGTAGACAGGAAGCGGAAGCATTTAGTAACACGGTTGATGTAGTCGAACGTCTTCACGATCCAACCGATCCAAGTACCGAATGTACCGCACCTTCGTGTTCAACACACGTTCAGCACGATGACGTCCCTCAAGCTCTTGATCTAGTTGAGGACGGGGGAGAGTTCTGTCAGCACGACGGCGTGGCGACGGTGATGATGAAGTTACCGGCGCAGGGCTTCACCTAAGCACTACAACGATATGACCGAGGTGTTGAACAGTGGAGGGGGCACCGCACACGGCTAAGAGATTGTCTGTTGTGCTTTGGGGTGCCCCCTGCCTACGTATATAAAGGAGGGGGGGTGTGGAGGCTGGCCATAGGGGGGTGCACGCAATAGGGGAGTCCAACTAGGATTGCCAATCCTAGTTGGAGTCCCCTTCCTTTCCAAGAGAGGGAGAGAGGGAAGGAGGAGGAAGGGAGAAGGAAAGAGGGGGGCGCCCCCCCTCCCTAGTCCAATTTGGACTGGCCATGGGGGAGCGTGCGGCCTCCCTTGCGGCCCTCCTCTCCTTTCCACTAAGGCCCATGAAGGCCCACCAATTCCCGGGGGGGGGGGGGGGGGTTCCGGTAAGCCTCGGTACTCCGAAACTTATCCAAAAATTCCCGAAACCATTCTGGTGTCCAAATGTAACCTTCCAATATATGAATCTTTACCTCTCGACCATTTAGAGACTCCTCGTCATGTCCGTGATCTCATCTGGGACTCCGAACAAACTTCGGTCATAAAATCACATAACTCATGATACAAATCGTCATTGAACGTTAAGCGTGCGGACCCTATGGGTTCGAGAACTATGTAGACATGACCGAGACACATCTCCGGTCAATAACCAATAGAGGAACCTGGATTCTCATGCTGACTCCTACATATTCTACGAAGATCTTTATCGGTCAAACCACATACGCGTTGTTCCCTTTGTCATCGGTATGTTACTTGCCCGAGATTCGATCATCGGTATCATCATACCTAGTTCAATCTCGTTACCGGCAAGTCTCTTTACTCATTCCGTAATACATCATCCCGTAACTAACTCATTAGTCACCTTGCATGCAAGGCTCATAGTGATGTGTATTACCGAGAGGGCCCAGAGATACATCTCCGATACACGGAGTGAGAAATGCTAATCTCGATCTATGCCAACTCAACAAACACCATTGGAGACACGTATAGAGCATCTTTATAATCACCTAGTTACGTTGTGACGTTTGATAAAACACAAGGTGTTCCTCCGGTATTCGGGAGTTGCATAATCTCATAGTCAAAGGAACATGTATAAGTCATGATGAAAGCAATAGAAATAAAACTAAACGATCATTTATGCTAAGCTAACGGATGGGTCTTGTCCATCACATTATTCTCTAATGATGTGATCCCATTCATCAAATGACAACACATGTCTATGGTTAGGAAACATAACAATCTTTGATTAATGAGCTACTGAAGTAGAGGCGTACTAGGGACACTCTGTTTGTCTATGTATTCACACATATACTAAGTTTCCGGTTAATAAAATTCTAGCATGAATAATAAACATTCGTGATGATATAAGGAAATATAAATAACAACTTTATTATTGCCTCTAGGGCATATTTCCTTCAATAACTACCAAAGGGGGCCCACCAGGTGGGCACAACCCACCTGGGCGCGCTAGGGCCCCCAAGCACGCCCTGGTGGGTTGTGCCCTCATCGACCCACCTTCGGTGCCCATCTTCTGGTATATAAGTCATTTTGACCTAGAAAAGAATAAAGAGAGGACTTCCAGAACGAAGCACCGCCGTCTCGAGGCGAAACTTTGGTAGGTGCACTTTTGCCCTCCGGTGGAGCGATTCCACCTGAGGAACTTCCCTCCCGTAGGGGGAAATCATCGTCATCATCGTCACCAACAACTATCCCATCTTGGGGAGGGAAATCTCCATCAACATCTTCAACAACACCATCTCCTCTCAAACCCTAGTTCATCTCTTGTGTTCAATCTTTGTACCGGAACCTTAGATTGGTATTTGTGGGTGACTAGTAGTGTTGATTACATCTTGTATTTGATTACTATATGGTTTATTTTATTATATGTTCAGATCCATTATGCTATTTAATACCACTCTGATCTTGAGCATGATTATCATTTGTGAGTAGTTACTTTTATTCTTGAGGTCACGGGAGAAATCTTGTTGCAAGTAATCATGTGAACTTGATATGTGTTCGATATTTTGATGATATGTATGTTGTGATTCCCTTAGTGGTGTCATGTAAACGTTGACTACATGCCAGTTCACCTTATTAGGATCTAAGGGAATGCATTGTGGAGTAGTTATTAGATGATGGGTTGTTAGAGTGACAAAAGTTTAAACCCTAGTTTATGTGCTACTTTGTAAGGGACTAATTTGGATCCAAAAGTGTAATGATATGGTTAGATTTTATCTTAATAATTTTCTCATAGTTGCGGATGCTTGCGAGGGGGTTTATCATGAGTAGGAGGTTTGTTCAAGTAAGAACAACACCTAAGCACCGGTCCACGCACATATCAAATTATCAAAGTAGCGAACACGAACCAAACCAACATTATGAATTTGACTAGATGAAATTCCCGTGTACCCTCAAGAACACTTTGCTTATCATAAGAGACCGTTTTGGCCTATCCTTTGCCACAAAAGGATTAGGCTACCTTGCTGCATATTATTTGCCGTTACCATTACTTGCTCATTACAAATAGTTTTGCTATCAAACTACTCCTTACTTATAATTTCAGTGCTTGCAGAGAATACCTTGCTGAAAACCACTTGTCATTTCCTTCTGCTCCTGGGTTCGACACTCTTACTTATCGAAAGGACTACGATTGATCCCCTATACTTGTGGGTCATCACTCCTCTGACGACTGGCACCTTCGTTCACTGTGCCTCCTACCCGTCTTCTTCACGCCATGTGCCTCCTCCTCCGCCTCGTCCATACTATTTATTCCTTTTGTTTTTCATTCTTCTTTAGTTTTTGTTTGTTTTTTCGTCTATTTTTTGATTTATTGTGTCTCAATTTTTCTTTTCTTTCGAACTCATGAACATTCTTCAAATTTTTTAGTGTTGTAAAACTGTTGATACTATCTGATTGCATTATTCTTCTTTCCCGAAATTATCTAGTTTATATTATATTATGAATAGTCATGATAGGTAAACTTTCTTTTCTACATGAAGAACAATGTATTGGTGATTTTTAAATCAAATCAAATAACAATTGTTATTGTCCGTTTTGTTCGTATCAAGTTTCGACATTTGGTTGAATGCTTATACCTTGTTTGGAACAATTGTCATTCTCGTTGTGTGACTTGGCGAAGGATAATTTGTTTTTAAGTTAATGAGCATTTTTTACATTTTGTAAAACTTTTTTCAAATTCATGAACTTTTTAAATTAGTGAATGCTTTTAAAAATTTACAAACATTTCTAAAATTCACAAAATTATTTGTAAATCAATGAACTTTTTAAAAATAGTATGAATAATTTTTGAAACTTGTGAACTTTTATAAAATTTATTAACAATTTTTAAATTCATGAAAAAAATTATGAACAACTTTCGAATTTACGAATATATTTTTATCCCCGTGTCTTTTCTTCATTTGTTATTTTTGCAAGAGGCTCGCGGTGGAGGACTTATGGGACACTTTGGAAGAGACAAGACCTTCGCCATGATCTCAAAGAACTACTTTTGGCCCAAGATATTTCACGACGTCTGATGCTACACCAACTGGTGCTCTACATGTCGCAAAGCTAAGTCTACAGCTCAATCCCATGGTCTCTATATGCCACTTCCTATTCCATATCACCCATGAGAAGACATTAGTATGGATTTTGTGCTTGGTTTGACTAGAACTCGTAATGGCAAAGATTTGGTATTTGTTGTTGTGGACCATTTCTCTATGATGGCACATTTCATTCCTTGCAACAAGATAGACGATGCTTCACATGTTGCAAAGCTATTTTGTAGGGAAATCTTGAGATTGCATGGAGTGCCCAAGAAAATTGTATCGGACCACGACGTGAAGTTCCTGAGCTACTTTTGGAAGACACTCTGTGCCAGGCTCAGAATCAAGCTACTCTTCTCATCGGCATACCATCCGCAAACTGACGGCCAAACCGAGGTCACCAACTGGACACTATTGACCCTCCTTCGCATGTCGATTAAGAAGAACATCAAGGAGTGGGAGGAATGCTTACCCATCATCGAGTACGCTTACAACCGAGCAAGACATTCTACTGGAAAAATGAGAAATTTACCAAATGATTTTATTAACAGAAATACTAGATAAAACATGACTATTATAGCAGAGATAAAACAAGTCATGCAATCTGACAGAGAGAAGGTAAATAGCATCTGCAGATATGAACTAGAACCAAACATATCTAGAGCAGACACTAGAACAAGAAACTATGGCAGAACTTGAAGCAAAAAGAGCATGAGAACGTACGGAACAAACAGCAGAAGCACTGGTCTTGGGGTCGGTGTCCTCGCCAGCCATGTCGTCAAAGAGGTTGTCGATGTCGGGGAAGAAGTCATCGTTGGAGAAGTGGTCTTCGATGTCCGGAGCGTCCGTGATGAACTGATCAGTAGTCATGTAGATCTCTCCCCAAAAACCTTATCTCCCTTCTCCCATATAGGACTCAAACAGGTGGGATTTCGGAGGCCTACTGTCCCGACCTGCGGTGCACGCCACAAGCTGGGATGGGGAAGATCTTAGCAGCAGTTTAGAGATTGGAACTTGGCAGCGAGAGGAAGATGATGTTCTGGTGTGTCTCTCTGGAGAGGAGCAACCTCTCTCTTATAGGCATAGAAGAAGAGGGCAAACGGGCAGCGACGGGAGGTGAAACGAAGTGAACAACCAACAGCCGAAGGGATGCGCCGTTCGCATTCAATCTCCACTATAGGAAAAATCTTTTCAACTTCTGTGTGACCTTTCATATACCAGTCGTGCGTGGAAAAAAAATTAGACATCGGCTCGGCTCATTCTCACGGCGCAGCACGGCGTGATGAGGCGAGGCATGGCGTGGCGAGGCGGACGGTGGAGGAGGAGCATGCGTGAATGTCCCTCTTGTTCTCATGCTCATACATGTGGTGAAACAACCTCCCCTATAAGGATTTCCAACTCCCACCGAACTACCAATGTGGGACTAAACTTTTGTTCCACCTCTTGCCTTGCACGAATGGGCTGCATGGGCCTCTAGGATTTATTAGGAATTCTGAAACTGCTATTGGGCTGGCCCAGAATAGACTAAATTCCAGCACATTCTACTACCGACAAGTCCCCCTTCGAGGTTGCCTAGGGATTCAACCCGTTGTCCCATTGGACATTCTAGCGCTACCACTATAAGAGGGCATCAACATGGACTCTAGTGCACAAGAAATCTATCTCAAGAAGGTGCATGAAGATACAAGACACACCATCGAGCGCCAAGTACAACGCCTCGCGACCAAGATCGACATCAACAAGCACCCCTTGGTGTTCAACCCTGGAGATCTTGTGTGGCTACACGTAAAGAACACTTCTCTAGCGAGTGCAAGTCCAAGCTTCTACCTCGAGCCGATGGACCTTTCCAGGTGCTAGCACTCTACAAAAACAATGCCTACAAGATTGACATCCCACGCGACAAGTACAACGTGAGTGACATCTTCAATATCAAGGTCTATCTCCCTTCCATGGTGATGAGGTTTCTGTCGGATCTCCCCCCCCCCGGGGGGGGGGGGGTGACGCGGAGTATCCTACGGTCATACCCATGGACCTACCTTCGTCCCCTCAAGTGTCAAGTGGACCGATGACACGAGCACATGCAATAGCTATCGAGAGCGAGGTGACATCTCTCCTTAGTGAGATTTCGTATGATCCACGTGAGACATGCCTACTACCTCAATCCAGAATGCTATGTGTGCTTAGGTATTGAGATGATCCTCTCAGAGATGCTCGGGATCACGAACAATTCTCCAAGTACACGGATGAAGGAACACGACGACAGTAACCACTGCAAGTCTACAGCGGCCAGACATCCCACCCTTGGCCCAGACATCCTACGCCTGGAGGCCACTGCCACAGCAGCAGGCCAGCAGGTGAAGTGCTACATGTTGGAAATATGCCCTAGAGGCAATAATAAATTGGTTATTATCATATTTCCTATTCATAATAAATGTGTATTATTCATGCTAGAACTGTATTCACCAAAAACTTAAATACATGTGTGAATACATAAACTACACCGTATCCCTAGTCAGCCTCTACTAGACTAGCTCATTGATCAAAGATGGTTAAGGTTTCCTAACCATGGACATGAGTTCTCATTTGATAATGGGATCACATCATTAGGAGAATGATGTGATAGACAAGACCCAACTGTAAGCTTAGCATATGATCGTAACACTTTAGTTTTTGCTACAACTTTCTTCATGTCAAGTATCTATTCCTAAGACCATGAGATCATGCAACTCTCGGATATTGGAGGAATGCCTAGTGTTCTATCAAATGTCACTTCATAACTGGTGATCATAAAGGTGCTCCATAGGTATCTCCAAAGGTGTCTGTTGGGTTGGCATGGATCGAGACTGGGATTTGTCACTCCGTCTGACGAAGAGATATCTCTGGGCCCTCTCGGTAATACAACGTCATAAAGAGATTGCAAGCAATGTGGCTAATGAGTTAGTCACGTGATCATATATTACGGAATAGGTAAAGAGACTTTCCAATAACGAGATTGAACTAGGTATGGAGATACCGACAATTGAATCTCGGGCAAGTAACATATCGCTGGACAAAGGGAATTTCATACGGGGTTAGCCGAATCCTTGGCATCGTGGTTCAACCGATAAAAGATCTTCATCGAATACATAGGAACCAATATGGTCATCTAGGTCCCGCTATTGGTTATTGACCGGAGAGGTGTCTCAGTCATGTCTACATGATTCTTGAACCCGTAGGGTCCGCACGCTTAACGTTCGATGATACAGGAGTAGTATTGGGATATGTGCATTGGTAACCGAATGTTGTTCAGAGTCCTGGATGAGATTGCGGATGTCAGGAGGAGCTCTGGAATGGTCCGGAGGTAAAGATTTATATATAGGAAGTCCTATTTTGGTCATTGGAAAAGTTTCGGGCATTGCTGGTATTGTACCGGGAGTGCCAAAAGGGGTCCGAGGGCCCACATGGGCTGTAGGGGGGCGCCCTGGCCTACATAGGCCAGGGGCACCAACCCCAAGAGTCCCATGCGCCTAGAACATGAAGAGAGGGAAGAGTCCTAAGGGTGAAACCTCCCTAGGACCACGCTCCCTCCTTGGAGGGGCTAGGTCTGCGCCTCAGCCCTCCTCCTCGCGTCATATATATAGTGGGGGAAAGGGAGGGGTCGAACACACCAATTCACACGCCCCGACGGCAGCCCTACCTCTCCCATAACTCCGTTTTCTCCTCAGATTGGTTTCGGCAGCATTTCGCGAAGCCCTGCCGGCACTTCACCACCACCATATCCACCATGGCGTCGTGCTCGTTGAGATCCTATCTACTTCTCCTCTCCTGCTTGCTGGATCAAGAAGGAGGATACGCCATCGAGCCACACATGTGTTGAACACGGAGGTGCCATCTGTTCGGCGCTAGATCGGATTGGATCGTGATCGGATCGCGAAGAGTATGACTACATCAACCGCGTTATATACACTTCCGCTTTCGGTCTACTGGGATATGTAGACACATTCCCCTCTTGTTGCTATGCATCTCCTAGTTTAGATCTTGGGTGTTCACAGCAATTCTTTTGATTCTCATGCTTCGTTCCCCATCACTACACGGCCCGGACATCCGGCCCGAGCTGCCCGTACATCTGGCCCCCGCCCGGATATCCGGCCCAACGTATCCAGAGAGCAGCAAGAATCTGGTCTGCCCAGCCCGGACATCCGCCTCTTTGTGAGGCACCAGACATCTGGCCCCCAGTCCGGACATCCGGCACCTACTTGTGTGCAGAGACCAGCCCAAAGGCCCATGTACCCCTTCATTTCGCCCCAACTTGTACTAGCACTATAAATAAATTATCCCCTCCTCCTTTTTGGTTTAGCAAATGTTAGAGCTCATTTGAGATAGAGCTCTGCTCATCCACTTACCACGCTCATGGATTTCAAGACCTCCATGTGAGAAGATCCCCCAAGTGGATTCAAGACCCCTTTATGGGAAGATCCTTTCTAGGATTCAAGACCTCTCTCCTTCAAGGATTGGGATGAACTAGTTACCCTATGTATCCTCTTGCTTTGACTTTGGATCCTTGTATCTCCTCTATGTGTATGTGGATTTAATATATGTGTGATTGGATCTTGTCTATATTTGACAATTCTTCTTTTGTTCCTTTTTGATTTGCTCTCTTCCCCCTCCAAGTGTGAAAAGATCGACCATTAGGGTTCCACCCTACATCATTAATTCAATGTCGAGCTCTTCTTGAGTCTTCGATCTAAAAATGTGTGAAAGTGGTTAGGATAATTTTCGATCGAATCTGTTTCTATAAGCTACGGTAAGAGATTTTTGACATCTGATTCGAATCCAAGTCCGACTAATTCATAGGATATGGTATAGGATATGACACTACTAATATTCCAAGAATATTTTTAATAGGATAATTTGACATCTTTAAATATGGATATTCGATTTATGTGTAAAGTTTTAAGTATTAACTACCAATATGTGAATGACATGCTTATGAGACGAGACATATGCTTATAAGTGATTTATTTGGCTTATTTTAGTATTTTTCTAGTGTTTTATGTGTGCTTAAAATGTACAAGTATAAAGACTTTCTCATTGTTTTTATATAATTTCAGTTTAAATCATTTGTATATTCCTCGTATATGCATGTGGTATATGACCTTATTCGATTCCAATTCGTTCCATGATCGTACCATGTCTGAATCTACCATAATTTGGTATTCGAATCTGCACAATCCGGTATTGGAATTCATATCCCTCCCACTTCTGAAAACAAAAATAAATATGAAATAGGATACCGGTATAAGAATTATCCATCTGAATCTAGTCTTATTTCACCCTTAATCACACCGATGAAAGTCATGTGACGGCTTTGTTGGCACCGATGATGGTAGAACATTAGGGATGTTGTTTTCCTCCTTAAGGCATCGTCGAGTAGCATTGGATACCTTGTCCAGCCTATGTGATCCACTTGGAAGCATAAGACTAGTTCTCTGGATTGGACGACAGTCATGTTTTGACATTGTGTTTCCCTTGTTGGAGGTATCATCTTGGATGACGACCATGTTTTGACGTTGTTTCCCTCGTTGGGGTTGACATCTTTAGCCACCGTGTGTGCATAAGGCCTTGTTTGTTTGGGCTTCACCTTTACGGCTATGGATTTGTTATTGAAAGGATCGATATGGTTAACTAGAGGGGGGGGGGTGAATAGGCAACTACCAATTTTTAGCTTTTCTTCACAAATTAGGTATATCAACAAATAGGTTGTCTAGATGTGCAACTAGGTGAGCAACATATATGATGCTAACAACAACTACAACAAGTGCAAGCAAAGGATACAACACAAGTAAAGCTTGCACAAAGTAAAGGTAAGAAATAACCACAAGTTGGGCCGGCGGAGACGAGGATGTGTTACCGAAGTTCCTTCCCTTTGAGGGGAAGTACGTCTTCGTTGGAGCGGTGTGTAGGAACAATGCTCCCCAAGAAGCCACTAGGGCCACCATATTCTCCTCACGCCCACACATAATGCGAGATACCGTGATCCTAGTAGTGGTGCCCTTGAAGGCAGCGATTGAACCTTTACAAAGAAGGTTGGGGCAATCACCACAATGGAATGTGACTCCGAGGTGACCTCAACCGTCTAGGGTGCTCAAACACCCAAGACAACAAGATCCACAAGGGATTAGTGGGGGGAATCAAATTTATCTTGGTGGAAGTGTAGATCGGGGCCTTCTCAACCAATCCCTAGAAAATAAACAAGTTTGATTGGCTAGGGAGAGAGATCGGGCGAAAATGAGCTTTTGGAGTAACAATGGAGTTAGGGTAGGAAGGGGTAGGTCTTCCTGGAGAAGAAGACCCCTTTTACAATGAGGGACACAATCCAACCGTTATGCCTGTGCTCAGCCCGCAGCGCGTGGTACTACCACTCGAAGTAGCGGTACTAACGCTTGCCGCAGCTGTACTACCGCTGGGACTGTGCACAACAGCTTACAAGAGCACATGGGAGGGATAAAAGGGAGAAAGCCATGAGCGGTACTAGCAGCGGTCGTAGGTGCGGTACTGCCACTTATAAGCGGTACTACCGCTCCTACTACAGCTGCTACTGCTGCTGCTCGAATGGGCCTATATGGGGTCAGCGGTAGTAAGCCAAACAGACTACCGCTGAACCCGACACGAGAAAACAGAGACCCGAAGCGAGGAGGTAGTACAGCGGTACTACCGCCTGATTACACACACGGTACTACCGTTGCCGACCGTGGTACTGCCACTGGCTACAACCAGAGCCACTCCAGCACAACGGAAAGGACACTCCAAAGACGCGGGAAAGAGCTAGGGGTGCAAGGGAGTTATGTACGTGTTGATTCGACCCAAACCTTTTCTGATACGGATTCCCTCTAATAGTACAGTATATCCTACGACTCAAGTCTACCGAAAATGAAATGAGGGAAAAACACCGTCTTCTCTTTTAAACACCGAGGGGTAGAAATCGTCTCATGCCAAACGATGGAATATCCTAAAATGCTCAATGCACACGATTAGACTGCAAAGGCATTGTC
Organism: Triticum monococcum; assembly: GCA_034509565.1. Classification (NCBI taxonomy): domain Eukaryota; kingdom Viridiplantae; phylum Streptophyta; class Magnoliopsida; order Poales; family Poaceae; genus Triticum; species Triticum monococcum. The sequence continues at coordinate 155,311,616 of CM067842.1, forward strand.
ATAAATTACCTAAAGCACTTAGGGAGAAATAAGCCCTAACAATTGCCCCCTTTTTTGGTGAATTGATGACAATACGGGATTTGCATAGAGATAAAACAAGAGAATAAGCAAACCCCAGAATCTACAAAATATAGATGGGCTCCCCCTAGATGTGTGCACTTAATTATGAATGCTTTTGGAATGCAAAGTACACACACTAGGATCAACACTCCCCCTATATTTTATATACCGAAAACACTAGCATCTATAAGGTGAGAGAGAAGTAAACTAAGATGCAAGTATTAGTATGTGATCATAAGAAGGACCTAAGATAAGCATGGAACTCACATACTCACAGAGTACTAGACAACATAAGGATAATAATAAGTAGCATATGTCCTACACCATATGATAAGATATCCAAGTCTCACAAGCACAAGTCAAACCAAAGCAAACGAACGATAAAAATGAGTTCACAAGAGAAAGGCACCGCAAATAAGATGCACTCGCAACTTGGAAAATCCCTCAACTCTCTCCCCCTTTGGCATCGAGACACCAAAAGTGGAAGGAGTTCTACAACGGTCAAAGGTGATCGCAACGCCGGAGATCCCCATCCTCATAGCCCCGCGTGGTCGCTCGCGCTTCCGTCATCGGCAGTAGCAGGCTGATCGGTCTTTGAATCCGTCCAAGGACAGTGCTGCGAGATCCACTCTTCCTCGTCGGTGTTCTTGTCCTCTGACCCACTATTAACCTCAACACCAAGCTAACGCATAAGAGCCTTATGATGACTTTGAGATTTCTTCTCTGTCACATGTGTCGTATACTGCCCGTGAGACTCCATACAGAAAAGCTTCTTCATTTTCAACTTGAGCTTCTTAGCCCAAGATGGCTCCACTCTAGAGGGCTATAGTCTGGCCCGTCATCCTTGTCAGCCTCATCCTCATCATCTCCCAAAGGAGCCTCAGAATCCGGAACGTGAGCGCCCCAATGCTCCTTCTATCTCAGTCGAACGATCTCATGAGAGATCAAGTCACCGGTCTCCAACTGAAGGAAATATGCCCTAGAGGCAATAACAAAATTGTTATTTATATTTCCTTATATCATGATAAATGTTTATTACTCATGCTAGAACTGTATTAACCGGAAACTTAGTACATGTGTGAGTACATAAACAAACAGAGTGTCCCTATTATGCCTCTACTTGACTAGCTCGTTAATCAAAGATGGTTAAGTTTCCTAGCCATGGACATGTGTTGTCATTTGATGAACGGGATCACATCATTAGAGAATGATGTGATGGACAAGACCCATCCGTTAGCTTAGCACTATGATCGTTTAGTTTATTGCTATTGCTTACTCAATGACTTATACATGTTCCTATGACTATGAGATTATGCAACTCCTAGATACCGAAGGAACACTTAGTGTGCTATCAAACCTCACAACGTAACTGCGTGATTATAAAGATGCTCTATAGGTGTCTCCGATGGTGTTTGTTGAGTTGGCATAGACCGAGAATAGGATTTGTCACTCCGTGTTTCGGAGAGGTATCTCTAGGCCCTGTCGACAATGCTCATCACTATAAGCCTTGCAAGCAAAGTGACTAATGAGTTAGTTGCAGGATGATGCATTACGGAATGAGTAAAGAGACTTGTCGGTGACGAGATTGAACTAGGTATGATGATGCCGACAATCGAATCTCGGGCAAGTAACATACTGATGACAAAGGGAACAACGTATGAGCATCCAGGTTCCACTATTGGTTCTTGACCAGAGATGTGTCTCAGTCATGTCTACATAGTTCTCGAACCCATAGGGTCCGCACGCTTAACGTTCGATGACGATTTGTATTATGAGTTATGTGATTTGATGTACCAAAGGTTGTTCGGAGTCCCAGATGAGATCACGGACATGACGAGGAGTCTCAAAATGGTCGAGACATAAAGATTGATATATTGGACCATATTATTCGGACACCAGAAGTGTTCTGGATAGTTTCAGATAAATCCGGAGTGCCGGAGGGGTTACCGGAACCCCCCGGGGAAGTAATGGGCCTTAGTGGGCCTTAGGGGAGGGAGAGGGCAGCAGCTAGGAGGTGGCGCCCCACCCCAAGGGAGTACGAATAGGACTAGGGGGCGCAGCCCCTCTTTCCCTCTCCCTCTCCCTCTCCTTCCTTGTTGTCCTACTTGGACTAGGAAAGGGGTGGACCGATTCCTACTTGGAGTAGGATCCCCCCCTTAGGCGTGCCCCTTGTGGCCAGCCGGCCTCCTCCTCCCATCCTTTATATATGGGGGGGGGGGCACCCCATAGACACACACGTTGATCTTTAGTCGTGTGTGGTTCCCCCCTCCACAATTTTACACCTCGGTCATATTGTCGTAGTGCTTAGGCGAAGCCCTGCGTCGGTAACTTCATCATCACCGTCAACAGGCTGTCGTGCTGACAGAACTCACCCTTAGCCTCAGCTGGAACAAGAGTACAAGGGACATCACCGAGCTGAACGTGTGCAGATCGTGGAGGTGCCGTGCGTTCGGTACTTGATCGGTTGGATCGCGAAGGCGTTCGACTACATCAACCGCGTTACTAAACGCTTCTGCTTTTGGTCTACGAGGGTACATGGACACACTCTCCCCGCTCGTTTCTATGCTTCTCCTAGATAGATCTTGCGTGATCGTAGGCAATTTTTTTGTTGAAATACTACGTTCGCCAATAGTGGCATCCGAGCCAGGTCTATGCGTAGATGTTATATGCACGAGTAGAACACAAAGAGTTGTGGGCGATAATAGTCATACTGCTTACCAGCATGTCATACTTTGATTCGGCGGTATTGTTGGATGAAGCGGCCCAGACCGACATTACATGACCGCATTCATGAAACTGGTTCTACCGTTGTGCTTCGCACACAGGTGGGTAGTGGGTGTCTGTTTCTCCAGCTTTAGTTGAATCGAGTGTGACTACGCCTGGTCCTTGTTGAAGGTTAAAACAGCACACTTGACGAAAAATCGTTGTGGTTTTTGATGCATAGGTAAGAACAGTTCTTGCTAAGCTCGTAGTAGCCACATAACACTTGCAACAACAAAGTAGAGGACGTCTAACTTGTTTTTGCAGGGCAAGTTGTGATGTGATATGGTCAAGACGTGATTATATAAATTGTTGTATGAGATGATCATGTTTTGTAACAAAGTTATTGGCAACTGCCAGGAGCCATATGGTTGTCACTTTATTGTACGAAATGCAATCGCCATGTGTTGCTTTTACTTTATCACTAAGCGGTAGCAATAGTCGTAGAAGCAATAGTTGGCGAGACGACAACGATGCTACGATGGAGATCAAGGTGTCAAGCCGGTGACGATGGTGATCATGACGGTGCTTTGGAGATGGAGATCAAAGGCACAAGATGATGATGGCCATATCATATCACTTATATTGATTGCATGTGATGTTTATCTTTTATGCATCTTATTTTTCTTAGTACGATGGTAGCATTATAAGATGATCTCTCACTAAATTTCAAGGTATAAGTCTTCTCCCTAAGTATGCACCGTTGCTATAGTTCATCGTGCCGAGACACCACGTGATGATCGGGTTTGATAAGCTCTACGTTCACATACAACGGGTGCAAGCTAGTTTTGGACAAGCAAAGTACTCAGGTTAAACTTGATGAGTCTAGCATATGCAGATCTGGCCTTGGAACAGTGAGAACAAAAGTTCGAGCGTGAATCATATCGTATACATGATCAACATAGTGATGTTCACCATTGAAAACTTCTCCATCTCACGTGATGATCGGACATGGTTTAGTTGATATGGATCACGTGATCATTTAGATGACTAGAAGGGATGTCTATCTAAGTGGGAGTTTTTAAGTAATATGATTAATTGAAGCTTAATTTATCATGAACTTAGTACCTGATAGTATTTTGCATGTCTATGTTGTTATAGATAAATGGCCCGTGCTACTGTTCCTTTGAATTTTAATGCGTTCCTAGAGAAATATAAGTGGAAAGATTATGGTAGCAACTCCATGGATTGGGTCCGTAACTTGAGGGTTATCCTCATTGCTGCACAGAAGAATTATGTCCTGGAAGCACCGCTAGGTGCAAAGCCCGCTGCACAAGCAACTCCAGATGTTATGAACATCTGGTAGAGCAAAGGTGATGACTACTCGATAGTGCAGTGTGCCATGCTTTATGGCTTAGAATCAGGACTTCAACAACGTTTTGAACGTCATGGAGCATATGAGATTTTCCAGGAGTTGAAGTTAATATTTCAAGCAAATGCCCGAATTGAGAGATATGAAGTCTCCAATAAGTTCTATAGCTGCAAGATGGAGGAGAATAGTTCTGTCAGTGAACATATACTCAGAATGTCTAGGTACCACAACCACTTGACTCAATTGGGAGTTAATCTTCCTGATGATAGTGTCATTGATAGAGTTCTTCAATCACTGCCACCAAGCTAAAAAAGTTTCATGATGAACTATAATATGCAAGGGATGGATAAGACAATTCCCGAGCTCTTTGCAATGCTAAAGGCTGCGGGGGTAGAAATCAAGAAGGAGCATCAAGTGTTGATGGTCAACAAGACCACTAGTTTCAAGAAGAAGGGCGAATGGAAGAAGGGGAACTTTGTCGGCGTTCAGGGAACGGGGGTCCCCAGACTTGCATGCCCGCTGTGCACGGCGTGGCTCTGCGAGCGGGCCCGTACGGCCCATCTTCACCAACAAGCGCTCAAGACCCTCGCGAGGGGCCAAGCCTCGTGAGGCGGATGACACAGGACCTCCTCGGGAGTGCCCTCACCAGGCTGGCTCGCGAGGGGCGGAGAGTTCAAGGCAAGGCAAACCTCGCGAGGTTCCAATGATGTGAGCCATGACGATCAAGATCAGGCAAGCGCCCCGTGGGCGCCAGCACGCATAGTGTCCTTGTTTCCTCTTTGGTGCTAAGGAAGCAAGCGCAGGTGCGGAGTACCGAGGCGTCAAGCAAAGGTTTCCATATCAGTGCAACGAGACCAAGACCAGCAGGACAACAAGACGGAGGTCACCATGGAGCCCAAGGCGGCGTCACCACCAGAGCCTTTTGCAAGCGAAGACTGCTTTTGTCAGGACAAGTTGTACTAGCTCTCCCCTTTCAAATTGGCCGTTGTTGGCTCCCTTCCCGCTCAATATTTGGGGAGAGGACCAGGGCCTCTATAAATAGGATTAGCTACCACAGTAGGGGAGGCTGGGACTCATTCAGTTCATCCTCACATCCACCAAGCACAAGAGCACCTCGCCTTAGGAGGCTGTTCTTCCCCTTGTACGGTTCATCCTTAGCCCAAGAGGCAATCCACCACACCACACTGGAGTAGGGTATTACACCACAATGGTGGCCCGAACCAGTATAAATATTGTGTCCTTTGTGTTGCGAGTTCTTCGAGTTAGCCCTCGAGATCTTAGCAAAGATAGAACATGGATTGGTAGGGGGAGATCTTCGCGCGCACCCCAGTGTTCGAACCTTGAGGGTTTTGCCGGAACCCGAGATCTGACATTTCGCACGCCAGGTAGGGGTGCGCCGAAGCTTCCCTTCCGTCGCTCCGTGTCTTGTTGCTTCATCGTCCCCATGGCGGACGCTCGCCGCGCTCGCGATGAGCGCCGGGCTGCCCTCACCGCCCGCATTGCTCAGACGGCTCCCGTCGGCGGGCCACCCCGTCGTTCTCTGTCGCCTACCGCCAACGCCGCCACCGGCCTGGTGGGGAACGAGTAGCAAGCATTCTCGCTGCACCCCTCGGTGCGGCGGGATGGACGCACCGCCGCTCCATCGCTGACCCCGGCCGGTCTGTCATCCCACGCTCGTCGCGCTCCCGTGGACGCGCAGGCTGCTCTATGCATGGCGCGCGAGCTCCTATGCTACTGCCCCGTTGACGACCTCTAAGAGGACTGGCTCGACCGCATCGCCGAGCTTGTCAGCGCCGCAGGGGCTCCCTTGCGCCGTCCCTCTCGCTGCCTCTCCTTCCGCCAGCCGCGGGCGGCGTGGCCCATGGAGCGCCTCCACCACATGTGCCCCAAGACGGAGTCATGGCGCCCAGGTGCGCGGCCCCATGGCATGACCTTCCGCGTCCGGCGCCCGCGCAACAAGAAATAAGCTGCCAAGAAGTCCCTCGACCGCGAGAAAACGCCCCGGCGCTCCCTGCGCCACCATGGCAAGACCGCGTGCCGCCTGCAGCGGCGGTGCACGGACCCCATCAAGGATAAGTTCTCCACTAGCGCAGAGTCTTAGTGACCACGGCAGGCTGCCGCGCCTTCACCCCTGAGCTGCGTAGCGTCGCTTGGTCGGGCAAGTTCAAGCTGGATCTGCCTCCTCGCTATGACGGCACCCCCGACCCTGCGGAGTTCCTGTAGCTCTATGAGCTGAGCATCGAGGCGGCCAATGGCGATGAGAAAGTCATGGCGAACTGGTTCCCCATGGCTCTCAAGGATGGTGCCCGCTCCTGGCTCCTAAACCTTCCTCCAGGCTCGATCTCCTCGTGGAACAAGATGCGCGACCGTTTCGTTGCCAACTTCCAGGGCACTCGCGACCGCCCACCGGCTGCGGGTGACCTACGCCACGTCAAGCAACAACCAGGAGAGACCCTCCTGAAGTACATCCAGCACTTGAACAACGTTCGCCTCAAGATCCCCAAGGTGACGGATGAGGCCATCATCTCCGCGTTCTCCGATGGCGTCCGCGGCATCAAGATGAAGGACGAGCTCTCCATCCACGAAGAGGTGTGCATGTCTCTAGAGCTATTCAACCTGGCGACCAAGTGCGCAAGAGCTGAGGAGGGGCGCCTCTCCCTCCTCGAGCTCCTGGCAGCGGAGAAGAAAGCCAAGGCCAAAGACGTGAAGCGCAAGGGAGCAACTGTGCTTGCGGCGGAGCCGGACACAAAGCGCGGTAGGGACGAGCCCGAGTAATCCAAGAGCAGCTGACTGTTCTGCGCCTTCCATAACCTACATAGCCACAACACCAGCGATTGTCAAGAGCTCAGAGCCTTTCGAGAAGGACGCTTCGGTCGATGCCCCGAGCGCAACGACCGGGGCTACGACCGAGGAGGAGGACATGGTGGCAGATGCTGGGATGACCGTGGCCTGCGCCAGGAGTGGCGTGACCGGCCTCGTGAGGACCGCTGGCAGGATCAGTCTCGCAAGGGCGCTTGGAGGGATCAGCCTTGTGAGGATTGACCTCGGGGCAACGCTAGTCTCCCTCCACTACCACCACCACCAAGGAGGAATGATGACCACCGTCAGGACGAGGGGGATGGGGGCTTCAAGGAGCCGCGTGCCATCGCCAGCATCTTGGGCGGAGCTCAAGCCCCAGCCTCACAGCGTATCTTCAAATAGTTCGCTCGTGAAGTGAATGCAGTCCTCCCCAAGCTCGAGGCCACACACCCGCTCAGATGGTCCAAGTGCGCCATCATGTTCAGCTCGGCAGATCAGCTCAAGTGCGCGGCTACCGCCGGTGCCCTCTTGGTGCTCTGTTCACCAGTCATTAGCAACGTGCAAGTTACCAAGACTCTCATCGATGGCGGCGCAGGGCTCAACATCATGTCCGTCGACACATTTGACAACCTCCAAGTGCCGTATGATCAGCTTTAGCCCACCAAGCCTTTCTTAGGAGTGATCGATGGCTCCACCACCCCGATCGGGCAGGTCCGCCTCCCCGCACCTTCGGACAGCGCGACAACTATCGAACCGAGCTCATCGACTTCGACGTCGCCCACATCCGTCTGCCATACAATGCAATCCTCGGGTACCCAGCCCCGGCCAAGTTTATGATGGTGACCCATCACGGCTACAATGTTCTCAAGAAGCCAGGAAGCGGCGGAGTCACCACGGTCCCGTGCGAATAAAGAGATGCGGTGTGCTCCCTCGAGCGTGCCTTCCAAGCTGCAGCAATCGACGACCCCGACAGCAAGGGCGAGCGCCCTCCTAAGGCCACCCCCAAGAAGAAGAAGCAGCTGCTCCATGCAGGGCCTCAGGTAAGCGGTGCTTCAAGCGGCGCCATGACCGGATCGGCGCCCACACCTGGGGTGCCTCCCTCCATTGCATAGGAAAGCGCGCTTGACGCCTTTCTCGGGCAGGGCTCAGGGGCTCTCTTCTGGAGGGCCTCGGACCTCGCCAACATCACGAGGGAGGCGCTCGGGCACCATCTGGAGGCGTGCTTTGTGGCACGTCACCCTTAGGAGGACACAAGATGGGGAGCGCCCAGCGCTCAGGAGTTCATTACCAGGACCGCTGATACGTCTGCAACGTATCTATAATTTTTGATTTCTCCATGCTATATTATCTACTATTTTAGACATTATTGGGCTTTATTTTCCACTTTTATATTATTTTTGGGACTAACCTATTAACCGGAGGTCCAGCCCAGAATTGCTGTTTTTTTGCATGTTTTAGGGTTTCAAAGAAAAGGAATATCAAACGGAGTCCAAACGGAATGAAACCTTCGGAAACGTGATTTTCTCATCAGATAAGATCCAGGATACTTCGACCCTCCGTCAAGGAAGCCACGAGGTGGTAACGAGGGTAGGGGGCATGCCCCCCTGCCTCGTGGGCCCCTCGAAGCTCCATCGACGTACTTCTTCCTCTTATATATATCCACGTACCCCCAAACGATTGGGGACAGAGCCAAAAACCTAATTCCACCGCCGCAACTTTCTGTATCCATGGGATGCCATATTGGGGCCTGTTTCGGAGCTCTGCCGGAGGGGGCATCAATCACGGAGGGCTTCTACATCATCATCCAAGCCCCTCCGATGAAGTGTGAGTAGTTTACTTCAGACATACGGGTCCATAGCTAGTAGCTAGATGGCTTCTTCTCTCTTTTTGGATCTCAATACAATGTTCTCCCCCTCTCTCATGGAGATCTATTCGATGTAATCTTCTTTTTGCGGTGTGTTTGTTGAGACCAATGAATTGTGGGTTTATGAGCAAGTCTATCTATGAATAATATTTGAATCTTCTCTGAATTCTTTTATGTATGATTAGTTATCTTTGCAAGTCTCTTCGAATTATCAGTTTGGTTTGGCCTACTAGATTTGTTGTTCTTGCCTTGTGAGAAGTGCTTAGCTTTGGGTTCAATCTTGCGGTGTCCTTTCCTAGTGACAGAAGGGGCAGCAAGGCACGTATTGTATTGTTGCCATCAAGGATAACAAGATGCGGTTTTTATCATATTGCATGAAACTATCCCTCTACATCATGTCATCTTGCTTAAGGCGTTACTCTGTTTTTAACTTAATACTCTAGATGCATGCTGGATAGCGGTCGATGAGTGGAGTAATAGTAGTAGATGCAGAATCGTTTCGGTCTACTTGTCTCGGACGTGATGCCTATATACATGATCATACCTAGATATTCTCATAACTATGCTCAATTCTGTCAATTGCTCAACAGTAATTTGTTCACCCACCGTAGAATACTTATGCTCTTGAGATATGCCACTAGTGAAACCTATGGCCCCCGGGTCTCTTTCTCATCATATCAATCTCCATCACTTTATTATTGCTTTGCTTTTACTTTATGAACTTTGCATCTCTATACCAAAAATACCAAAAAATTTATTTATCATCTCTATCAGATCTCACTTTCGTAAGTGACCGTGAAGGGATTGACAATCCCTAAGCGCGTTGGTTGCGTTGAGATATTGTTTTTGTGTAGGTACGAGGGACTCGAGCGTAGCCTCCTACTGGATTGATACCTTGGTTCTCAAAAACTGAGGGAAATACTTACCCTACTTTGCTGCATCATCCCTTCCTCTTCGGGGAAATCCAACACAGTGCTCAAGAGGTAGCAAGAAGAATTTCTGGCACCGTTGCCGGGGAGTCTGCGCAAAAGTCAACATACCAAGTACCCATCACAATCCTTATCTCCCGCATTACATTATTTGCCATTTGCCTCCCGTTTTCCTCTCCCCCCAATTCACCCTTGCCGTTTTATTCGCCCTCTCTCTCTCTCTCTATCCTCCCTCTCTTTCTCCGTTTTCCTTTTTGCCAGTTTGCTTTTTGTTTGCTCGTGTGTTAGTTTGCTTGTTTGTCACGATGGCTCAAGATAATACTAAATTGTGTGACTTCACCAATACCAACAATAATGATTTCCTTAGCACTCCGATTGCGCCTCTTACCGATGCTGAATCTTGTGAAATTAATACTGCTTTGTTGAATCTTGTCATGAAAGATCCGTTCTCCGGCCTTCCTAGTGAAGATGCCGCTACCCATCTTAATAGCTTTGTTGATTTGTGTGACATGCATAAGAAGAAAGATGTCGATAATGATATTGTTAAATTAAAGATATTTCCTTTTTTGCTTAGAGATTGTGCTAAAGCTTGGTTTTCGCCTTTACCTAAAAATAGTATTGATTCATGGAATAAGTGCAAAGATGCTTTTATCTCTAAGTATTTTCCTCCCGCTAAGATCATCTCTCTTAGAAACGATATTATGAATTTTAAAAAATTTGATCATGAACATGTTGCACAAGCTTGGGAGAGAATGAAATTAATGATACGTAATTGCCCTACTCATGGTTTGAATTTGTGGATGATTATACAAAAAATTTATGCCTTATTGAATTTTGCTTCTAGAAATCTTTTAGATTCGGCCGTGGGAGGCACTTTTATGGAAATCACTTTAGGAGAAGCTACTAAACTTCTAGATAATATTATGGTTAATTATTCTCAATGGCATACTGAAAGATCTACTAAAAAGGTGCATGCGATAGAAGAAATTAATGTTTTGAGTGGAAAGATGGATGAACTTATGAAATTATTTGCTAATAAGAGTGTTTCTTCTGATCCTAATGATGTGCCCTTGTCTACTTTGATTGAGAATAATAATGAATCTATGGATGTGAATTTTGTTGGTAGGAACAATTTTGGTAACAACGCGTATAGAGGAAATTTCAATCCTAGGCCTTATCCTAGTAATCCCTCTAATAATTATGGTAATTCCTACAACAATTCTTATGGAAATTATAATAATATGCCCTCTGATTTTGAATCTAATGTTAAAGAATTTATTTCTTCACAAAATAATTTTAATGCTATGATTGAAGAAGAATATCTTAAGATTGATGATTTGGCTAGGAACGTTGATAGAATTGCTCTTGATGTTGATTCTTTGAAACTTAGATCTATTCCTCCTAAACATGATATCAATGAGTCTCTCAAATCCATGATAATTTCCATTGATGAGTGCAAAGAAAGAACCGCTAGGATGCGTGCTAAGAAAGATGCCTTTTATCAAAGCGTGTTCTTCTAGTTCCTACGAAAATAATGATGAATATCTAAAACTTATTGATGTGTCCCCTATTAAATCTTTGTTTTGCAATATGAATCTTGATAATGATGGAACTGAATATGATCCACCTTTACCTAGAAGGCGTTCTAAGAATTCGGAATTTGTTGATCTTGATGCTAAATTTGATAAAAGTGGGATTGAAGAAATTAAAACCCTAGATGTTGCTAAACCCACTATTATGGATTTCAAGGAATTTAATTATGAAAATTTATCTTTAATTGATTGTATTTCCTTGTTGCAATCCGTGCTAAAATCTCCTCATGCTTATAGTCAAAATAAAGCGTTTACTAAACATATCGTTGATGCCTTGATGCAATCTTATGATGAAAAACTTGAATTGGAAGTTTCTATTCCTAGAAAAATTTGTGATGAGTGGGAACCAAATATTAAGATTAAAATTAAAAAATATGAGTTTTATGCTTTGTGAGATTTGGGTGCTAGTGTCTCTACTATTTCCAAAACTTTGTGTGATTTACTAGATTTCCGTGATTTTGATGATTGCTCTCTAAACTTGCATCTTGCAGATTCCACTATTAAGAAACCTATGGGAAGAATTAATGATGTTCTTATTGTTGCAAATAGGAATTATGTGCCCATAGATTTTATTGTTCTTGATATAAATTTCAATCCTTCTTGCCCTATTATTCTTGGTAGACCTTTCCTTAGAACAGTTGGTGCAATTATTGATATGAAGGAAGGGAATATTAGATTTCAATTTACATTAAAAAGGACATGGAACACTTCCCTAGAAAGAAAATAAAACTACCATATGAATCTTTCATGAGAGCCACTTATGGATTGCCTACCAAAGATGGCAATACCTAGATCTATTCTTGCTTGTTATGCCTAGCTAGGGGCGTTAAACGATAGCGCTTGTTGGGAGGCAACCCAATTTTATTTTTATTCCTTGCTTTTTGCTCCTGTTTAGTAATAAATACATTATTTAGATTCTGTTTTGGTTGTGTTTTTTGTGTTTAATTAGTGTTTGTGCCAAGTAGAACCGTTGGGAAGACTTGGGGAAAGTCTTGTTGAACTTGCTATAGAAAACAGAAACTTTAGCGCTCACAAGAACTGATGTAATTTTTTATTTGGAAAGTGCTATTTAGTTAACTATTTTTGCAGATGATTAATAGATAAATTACTCATGTCCAGAAATTTATTTTAGAATTTTTGGGGTTCCAGATCCTGCGCTAGCTACAGATTACTACAGACTGTTCTGTTTTTCGTGTGTTGTTTGCTTATTTTGATGAATCTATGGCCAGTAAAATAGTTTATGATCCATAGAGAAGTTGGAATATAGTAGCTATAACACCAATATCAATAAATAATGAGTTCATTACAGTACCTTGAAGTGGTCTTTTGTTTTCTTTCGCTAACGGAGCTCACGAGATTTTCTACTTTAAGTTTTGTGTTGTGAGGTTTTCAAGTTTTGGGTAAAGATTTGAGGGATTATGGAACAAGAAGTGGCAAGAGGCTAAGCTTGTGGATGCCCATGGCACCCAAGATAATCTAAGGACACCTAAAGCAAAATCTTGGGGATGCCCCAGAAGGCATCCCCTCTTTCGTCTACTTCTATCGGTAACTTTACTTGGAGCTATATTTTTATTCACCACATGATATGTGTTTTGCTTGGAGCATCTTTTATGATTTGAGTCTTTGCTTGTTAGTATACCACAATCATCCTTTATCTACACACCATTTTAGAGAGCCATACATAATTTGAATTTGATAGCTTCACTTATATCTTTTGAGCTTTATAGTTTTGCTCTAGTGCTTCACTTATATCTTCTAGAGCGTGGTGGTGGATTTGTTTTATAGAAAATATTGATTTCCCATGCTTCACTTAGATTATTTTGAGAGTCTTAATAGCATGGTAATTTGCTTAAGATCCTAATATGCTTGGTATGCAAGATTAATAATAAAATTTTCTTATGAGTGTGTTGAATACTAAGAAAAGTTTGATGCTTGATGATTGTTTTGAGATATGGAGGTAATAATATCAAAGTCATGCTAGTTGAGTAGTTGTGAAATTGAGAAATACTTGTGTTGAGGTTTGCAAGTCTCATAGCATGCATGTATGGTAAACATTATGCAACAAATTTGAAACATGAGGTGTTATTTGATTGTCTTCCTTATGAGTGGCGGTCGGGGACGAGCGATGGTCTTTTCCTACCAATCTATCCCCCTAGGAGCATGCGCATAGTGCCGAGGTTTTTGATGACTTGTTTTGCAATAAGTATGTGAGTTCTTTATGACTAATGTTGAGTCCATGGATTATACGCATTCTCACCCTTCCATCCTTGCTAGCCTCTTCGGTACCATGCATTGCCCTTTCTCACATTGAGAGTTGGCGCAAACTTCGCCAGTGCATCCAAACCCCATGATATGATACGCTCTTTCACACATAAACCTCCTTATATCTTCCTCAAAACAGCCACCATACCTACCTATTATGGCATTTCCATAGCCATTCTGAGATATATTGCCATGCAACTTTCCATCATTCCGTTCATCATGACACATTCATTATTGTCATATTGCTTAGCATGATCATGTAGTTGACATAGTATTTGTGGCAAAGCCACCATTCATAATTCTTTCATACATGTCACTCTTGGTTCATTGCATATCTCGGTACACCGCCAGAGGCATTCACATAGAGTCATCTTTGTTCTAGTGTCGAGTTGTAATCCTTGAGTTGTAAATAAATAGAAGTGTGATGATCATCAGATCATTGTCCCAAGTGAGGAATAAAAAAAAAGAGAAAGTCCATAAAAAAAGGGAAGGCCCAAAAAATGAGAGAAAAAGAGAGAAGGGACAATGTTACTATCCTTTTACCACACTTGTGCTTCAAAGTGCGCTAGGTCTTCATAGTAGAGAGTCTCTCATGTTATCACTTTCATATACTAGTGGGAATTGTTCATTATAGAACTTGGCTTGTATATTCCAACAATGGGCCTCCTCAAGTGCGCTAGGTCTTCGTGACCAAGCAAGTTGGATGCACACCCACTAGTTTCTTTTGTTGAGCTTTCATACATTTATAGCTCTAGTGCATCTGTTGCATGGAAATCCCTACTCCTTGAATTAACATCAATCGGTGGGCATCTCCATAGCCCATTGATTAGCCTCGTTGATGTGAGACTTTATCCTTTTTTGTCTTCTCCACATAACCCCCTCATTATATTCTATTCCACCCATAGTGCTATGTCCATGGCTCGCGCTCATATACTGCGTGAAAGTTTATAGGTTTGAGATTACTAAAGTATGAAATAATTGCTTGGCTTGTCATCGGGGTTGTGCATGATGATAGCATTCTTGTGTGACGAAAATGAAACATGACTAAACCATATGATTTTGTAGGGATGAACTTTCTTTGGCCATGTTATTTTGAGAAGACATAATTGCTTAGTTAGAATGCTTGAAGTATTATCATTTTTATGTCAATATGAACTTTTCTCTTGAATCTTTCGGATCTGAATATTCATACCACAATTAAGAAGAATTACATTAAAATTATGCTAAGGAGCACTCCGCATCAAAAATTATGTTTTTATCATTTACCTACTCGAGGACGAGCAGGAATTAAGTTTGGGGATGCTTGATACTGTCGGATTTCGGGTTCCGGTAGACCCTTAAGGTTCGAACACTGGGGTGCGTGCGGAAATCTCGCCTTCAACCTCTCCGTCTCGATGGGATCTAAACTACTAAAAGAACTGCACGAAAGGCACAAGATTTATACTGGTTCGGGCCACCGATGTGGTGTAATACCCTACTCCAGTGTGTGGTGGATGGATTGCCTCCTGGGGCTGGTGTGGATGAACAATACAAGGAAGAACAGCCTCGTGAGGGTCTGTTCTTGGCTGTGGTGATGAACTGCTATGAAGAGTTCAGCCACCCTCTCTCTCTCTCTCTTTCTCTACTTGCGAACCGAACGAACCCACCCCCTGCTATGTGGGTGGCTAGTCCTATTTATAGAGGCCCTGGTCCTCTCCCCAAATATTGAGCGGGAAGGGATCCAACAATGGCGGGCTAATTTGAAGGGGGACAGCGAGTACATCTATCCTGACAAAAGCAGTCTTTGCCTGCCAAAGGCTCTGGTGATGACGCCGCGCTGGGCTCCATGGTGACCTCCGTCTCGTAGTCCTCCTGGGCTTGGTCTCGTTGCACCGAAGTGGCAACCTTTGCCTGATGCCTCGGTACTCTGCGGATACGCTTGCCCCCTTTGCACCAAAGAGGAAAGAGGGACGTTGCGCGCGCTGGCACCCGCCTGGTGCCCCGTGTCGTCATGGCTTGCGTCATGGGCACCTCGCGAGGTACCCCGCCTTGAACTCTCCGCCTCCTCGCGAGCCAGCCTGACGAGGCTGCGCTTGAGGATGTGCCGTGTCGTCCGCCTCGCGAGGCTTGGCCCCTCGCGAGGGTCTTGAGCCTCGTGTTGATGAAGATGGGCCGCGCTGGGCCCCCACTTGAGCCACGCCGCAGGCCGCAGGTAGGCAAGTCTGGGGACCCCCGTTCCCAGAACGCCGATAGTAGCCCCCGGGCCCAAGGTGTCACGACCGGTTTTCCAATAAAAATATTTATTGAAAAACCAATCTTTTGAGTCCAGCATGAGAGAAATCCTCCTCACTGGTAGACAAATTCTTGATACAATAAGCAAGTAGCATAGAATATATTACAGGGTTGAGCTTGGGATGCTCAACAAATTATTACAAGCGTGCCAATAATTGTACATAATGGCGGATTTAACACAATGGTGTGGTGGCATACTACTGACTCGAGGATAAAGTGATGGTGGAATAACACAGTGGGGAGTGTGATAACATGACTCTCAAACTGGCATCTCATCGAGCGTCGAGGTGAGGCTCGATGAATGTTATTTGAGTTGCGGAAGAGGATATAATACAGTGACCAAATCCAGGGTCGCATGAGACTGACTGGGATTCCTCTGGGCGTCGGACTCGCTATCGAACTCTTCATCCATGAGATCGCCTTCATCAGCATCTGGCCAAATCAACAAGCCAGTGAGTACTTTGAAAGTACTCGCAAGACAGTTCGAACGTAAGATATAACAAATGCATGCATGAATACGTCATGATTAATTTTTCCCAATGCACGTTCAAAAATTTGCATAACGAAGTAAGTACAAGGGAAACGGCGGTAGTCCGCCTGAAATCCCAACAAAATATAAATGAAAACCGATTGGGTGTCTGAAGCGACGCCTCGAAAGGTGAACAAATAATAACAGAAAATCATGCCATAGTCCGGCGTCTTAGCGACACCACATAAAGGGCTTTAAAAGAAATGCCACAGTCGGACGTCGGGGCGACATCACAGAAAGGCCTTTAAAAGAAATGCCATAGTCGGACGTCGGGGCGACATCACAGAAAGGGCTTTAAAAGAAATGCCACAGTCGGACGTCGGGGCGACATCACAGAAAGGGCTTTAAAAGAAATGCTACAGTCGGACGTCGGGGTGACATCACAGAAAGGTCTTTAAAAGAAATGCCACAGTCGGACGTCGGGGCGACATCACAGAAAGGGCTTTAAAAGAAATGCCACAGTCGGACGTCGGGGCGACATCACAGAAAGGGCTTTAAAGGAAATGCCGCAGTCGGACGTCTGAGCGACATCACAGAGAGGGCTTTAAAGGAAATGCCGCAGTCGGACGTCTGAGCGACATCGCAGAGAGGGCTTTTATACACAAGTAAATAATACTCATAATAAATATTCAATTCATGATAATAAACGGGTCAGTCCATCCACAGGAATAAACATTTAACCGGGCTTAGCCCTCATGTGATTCACCGGAGTATCTGTCACCAAAACTGGCACTTGTCAGAATAAGTTAGCGCAAAATTTGGATATGGATAAGATGATTTGGAGATTTATGACTCTGTAGAGTTTGTACAAAAATTTCCCACAGTTAACGGATTTCCGTAGTCACGAAGGACTAGTTCCGTTTACGGTATTTCATAAGAAAACACAGCTAACCAGTACACACCCATCCTACCTCTCGATGCCAGGACTCACCCTAGACATCGTCCAAGAAAAACTTTTGAGACGGGGAGATCACAATCTCGAATAGCATGGGATCAAATTTATATACGCGCGCTCTATGGGGTGCCCCCCTCTCGGTCCCAACCGGAAACACCCATGCCCCCTGACCGGATGACCGGCTTTAATCCAGGGCCATGGAACCATCATCCCGGCCTCTCCTTTTGGTGTGTACCAGGAAAGCGGTTTGCAACTTACTAAGCCATATTCCTTGCGGAAAACATGTGGTAGTACAGGGAAGGAAATGGGAGGAATTGGACCGATACAATTTGACACTGTAGTCATATAGTCTGGTATAAGACTGGCATGCTACAACACTGCCATCTTACCCATCCTCATGCCAACACATGGCCATTCATACTCACATCCATCCACCTATGGATCATCGAGCTCACTTACCTCAACAATGCATGAAAATAACGTTCATCGGTATGCTCATCAGCATGCCATGAAACTAACTAAATGCAAAACATGCCAAGACACTCATCATATCAAAAGTTCAAACATGCTTTCCTGGTTCAGAGTAGTCGGAGCCTAGCTCGGTGAAGTTCGCGGCTCCGTCACCTCCTTCGGTATCTACGGTATAAAGAAAACACACGCGCTAACGTAAATACCGAGAGGTGCACAAAAATTATTCCAAATATTTTTCAAATAAATCTGATAAAAAACTAGACCAAATTCTAAAGAGGACAGAAAAAGAATCAATCCAAAATATGCTTCTGTTAAAAAGTTATAAAGGTTTTTGTCCAGGGACTCATCTGTAATGAAACAGAAAGTTTCCAGGGGCTAGTTAATAAAAACAGAAAACGCTCCAGTCTCGAATACGCCAGCCCAGAGGGGAAAGCGTATTTTGCCCGAAGGCGTTTTCAGAAAACGATTCGTTTAGAAAGGACAGAGAGCTGACAGGCGGGTCCCGCCCTTCAGGTTTAAAAATTTAAAAGAGGCGGCAGAGCTCGATGGTGCCCGAGAGCCACGGTGGTCGCCGGCGGCGATCCACGACGAGGCAGGGGGGTCGGAAGGTACCTCCGTGTTCAGGGAGCCCTTCCGCGTCGGTTGGTGGTGGTGGTGGCGGTCGGCGAGCACCACGTCGTCGGCGAGCCCTGCTCCGGCGGACGGTGGTTCGGGTGGAGATGGATCTCGTTGGGGAGAGCTGCGAAGGCCAAATTGACGCTTGGGTTAGCTCAGTGGTTGCTCGAGGATGCTACTGACGAGGTTTGGGCGCCGGAGATGGCCTCACCGGAGCGAATCGAGATGTAGGCCGAGGCGGGACGGGGCGGCCGGAGTCGGGGGAGGAGACCTCTTCGAGGTCCTCCTAGTGGCCTGGCGGGGTGTTTGTGGGGTGCAGTGGTGGTGCGTGCTCGAGGGCGAGCTCGGGGTCTCCTTTTATAGGCGATCCGAGGCGGTGGCCGTGAACGGGGATCTCCGGCGATGGATTACGGCGGCACAGTACTTGGTCGGGGAGTTTAGGAGGTTGGGCATCAACGTGGAGGTCCACTGGTTCCATTCAGACGCTAAACGGACTTGGATTAGAAGCTTAGGGCAGGTTTTGGTCGGAATGGGACGGCGCGGGTCCGTCGGCGGCAGAGAGCGCGTCCAGTGCTGTCGGGCCACGGCGACGGTGCTGCGGGGCTGCGCTGGCATGCATGAGCCACGCGGAGGGCAGAGAAGCGTTGGGCGGCGCCGAACGGCGTTGAGCCGTCGTACTGCTCCCTGTCGACCGCTACGGTGGTTCGGCCGCCGCAAGACACGCCGGCGCAGGCGGGCCAGGGTGCCACCGACGCCGGGATGGCGCCAAGCGCGCGTGCGGTGCTCCAGACAGGAGGAAGAGGTGGCGAGGAACGTGCCAAGGGCACTGTCTACGCGTGAATGAAGCTGACAAACGAAAACGACACTGAACTCTGAATATTACTGAATGTGAACAGCAACAGTGCACGCCAAGTGTTCGACAGAATGAAATTGGCCTCTAGGGATTTTTCCTTGAGCTGATTTTTGGTGGAGTGGCTACTCATTGCTCCAGTAGGCTGCCTGAATTTTGGTGGAATTTTTGGAGAAGTATAGATATGAATTTCATCAAATTTGGCAAATCTGGTCCAAACTTGCAGAGGCTGAAATTTGAAAAATTTGAAAAGAGGAGGAGTGGATCAAGATGGTTCTGGGTTGTGGATGCTAAGGACAATCCAGAGGAGTTGGTTTGAGGTCAAAACTCAAAGGAAATAGGGTACTTGCTTTGAAAAACACTCAAGCTCCAAATAATTGACAGGAATGATTTGGGAGGGAAAATAATTAGAATAAAATCCAAAACTTGTTTGGATTAGTTGGGACAAAGAACTTAGGTCGATTACAAGGAGGAGGAAGGGATTTTGAGAGGTTTCACCACATGGGCAAAAATACAAAGTCATGGGGAGGGGGGTTTCAAGATATGAAAATCCCCAATTTTCATAGAGTTTCTTTATAAAAGAAAAAGATTAAACTCCCAAAAGTATAATTTGAGAAGGGAACCAACAGAGGAAGTTTTGAAAGATCAAACACCATAGTTTGAAGAAAAATAAAAATCCTTACCAAAGAAAAGGAAGTTTTTAAGAGGAAGGATTTCTGAAAAAGAAATTTCAAATGCTCTCTTTTAAAATCCAACAAAGTTTCTGAAGAAAGCCAAATTGAAATTTTTGGAGTGTCACACAAGGCGCGCATGGACTTGGCCGTGCCGAGAGGCGAAAGGGCAAGGGCGAAGCGCCGCGGGCCCTAACAGCCTATGGCCTTGGACGCCGCGTGGCGGTTGATTAGACGTGGCACCTCCGCTTCCCCACGACGCCTTGGTGATCGTGCGAGTTGGACAAGTCCCTGCATGCAGAACGTGTTATGATTACCTGTGATCATGGAGACCGGTCGTTGGCCTTCGCCGGCTATAAGTACGGCATCGCTCGTGCCCGTCCAGTCCATCTCCTCTTGCGCTCTCCTGCGCCTCAGTTCTTGCTCCGTCTTGGTGTGATGGCTCCATCGAGGAGGTACTCGGCCGCAGAGAAGGGGAAGGCCCTCCAGGTCGGTCCTGCCTCTCCCCCATCCAAGCGTGGTCGCGGGCGCCCTTGGAAGCACCCGGTGGCTGCCCCGGCTGCTCCCAGCGGCCGTGGGGGGGGGGGGGGCTCCCAGCGCGGTGGCGGGCAAGCCGCCGCAACCGGAGGGTGCACCTGGGTTGCGCGCTCCCCCAGGCCGCGCTTTCGCGCCGGGCAGGCGCTGCCGGAATTCGTCGTTTGGTCGGTGGAGCCGGCTCGCGCCCGGCTCGCGCTCCCTCGCTTCCTCCTTGGCGAACTCCCGGCCGGCGCTCCTGGCGGCCTCTGGCTCCAGGCGGAGGGCTGCTGCAGTAGGTCCTCGTGGATCGCGCTAGAGGTCTCCGCCAGCGGGGGCTTGGCCTTCACTCGCGGCTAGCAGGTGTTCGCCCGCGCTCGCGGCCTAGAGCGTCGGTGCACTCTGCACTTCAAGTTCGATGGCGACACCACCCTCTACGTGAGGGTGTTTGGGGAAGATGGTCGCCGCGCGGGGTGCTGCCCTGAGGATGATGACCGCGTCCGCGGGCCCCACTCTGATGGTGATGGGGGAGATAGCGCCCGAGCGGGCGGCGGCGTCAGCGACTCCCCCAGCCTCGTCAGCTCTTCCTCAAGCGACTCCTCCAGTGGTGGCAGCAGTCCTCCCCCGCGCCGTCGGGTTTGCCTAGGAGGTGGTGGTTCGTCCGCCCGCTGTCGTGCCCTGGCGCAGCGCGAGAGGGGGTCCGCCTGAGGCCCTGAGGCAGCCTGTGTCACCGCCAT
The DNA here is from genome assembly GCA_034509565.1 of Triticum monococcum. Taxonomy (NCBI): domain Eukaryota; kingdom Viridiplantae; phylum Streptophyta; class Magnoliopsida; order Poales; family Poaceae; genus Triticum; species Triticum monococcum. The sequence goes on from CM067842.1 coordinate 155,332,746, forward strand.
GGGCCAATGCGGGAGGGGCAGCGCCAGGCTCGTCTTTTTCCTTTCTCTTTTGTTCCCTGTGTAAAACAGAACAGATGCATGGAGCCCCCTTGGGGCGTGTTGGGAAATGTTGCCGCTTCAGCTATTACCTTGATCTCATTTTTGTACTTCCTGATTTCCCGCCTGTGCGTAGATAGCTTTCGACCCCTGCCGGGGAGTGGGGTGACCGACCCAGGCCCTGTGTGCGCGTCGTGGTACCCGAGGGGCACGGACTAGGAGGGGTGCTCCTGTAATGCGCCAGGGCCGTGAAACCCTCCTGTGGCTAGGGCAGAAACCCTCGCGAGGGCGCCTGAGCACCATCCCTCGTGAGGTTGTTCACGAGAGAAACCAAAGCGAGGGGCGAAAATCGACGAACCATAAATCAGCAACAGCGATAACTCCAATAAGACTCCAAATGCAAAGGAACACGTCAACTGCGGAAAGCAAATGGAAAAGCCGCGTCCGGCACCTAATCTAGTCTTCGACGTCTTCTCACCAGCGCGGAGCTAAGTGCTGCCACTGGGCATGGGAGGGAGCCCCAGGGCCTGAGGCCGGCACTCCTGAGACTCCGGGGCGTGTACAGCCCCACTCATTATTACGTGAGAGTGTCACGGGGCGGCGAGCTTCACAGGCGTTGGCCTTGCTTCACAGGCTCTGGGCCTTTTCCTTGAGTGCGAGGGCTTCACAGGCACTCGCCTTGCTTCACAGGCTCCGGGCCTTTCCAAAAGAGATGATCTTCACAGGCACTCGCCTTGCTTCACAGGCTCCGGGCCTTTCAAAAAGAGATGATCTTCACAGGCACTCGCCTTGCTTCACAGGCTCTGGGCCTTTCCAAACGAGATGATCTTCACAGGCACTCGCCTTGCTTCACAGGCTCCAGGCATTTCCAAAAGAGATGATCTTCACAGGCACTCGCCTTGCTTCACAGGCTCCAGGCCTTTCCAAAACGCAATAGCTTCACAGGCACTCGCCTTGCTTCACAGGTTCTGGGCCTTTCCAAAAGAGATGATCTTCACAGGCACTCGCCTTGCTTCACAGGCTCCGGGCCTTTCCAAAACGCGATAGCTTCATAGGCACTCGCCTTGCTTCATAGGCTCTGGGCCTTTTCAGGGATAGAACCTCCGGAGGTGCTGGATGTTCCACGCATTCTGGATTGGCACTCCCTCCTGAGTCTCCAAGCGCCGGGCCTGGAAACATGAACAACCTTGAACGGGCCCTCCCACATGGGAGAGAGCTTGTGCAACCCCTCCCTGGAGAGAACCCGCTTGAGCACAAGGTCTCCTACCTCGAGAGTCCTGGGGCCGATGTTGCGGCAGTGATATCGCTGCAATGCCTGCTGATACCTCGCCGCTCGCAGCGCGGCTTCCCGTCGTCGTTCCTCCCCCAACACGAGGTCCGTCCCCCGCATGGCGTCCTGTTGCGCCTCGTCGAACGCCAGGACCCGCGCGGAGCGATGTCTGACCTCATGAGGGAGGACTGCCTCCACTCCATAGACCACGAAGAATGGGGTCTCTCAAGTCGGCTTGGTCGCGGTGGTGCGGATGGACCATAGCACGGATTGAAGCTCGTCGTACCAACCTCGGCCGCAGGCCTCCAGCTTCTTCTTGAACGTCCTGGTCTTGAGGCCTCTCAGGACCTCTACGTTGGCTCGTTCAGCCTGGCCGTTGCTTCGAGGGTGCGCCACTGAAGCGTAGCATATCTGCGTTCCAAGGTTAGCACAGTATGTTTTGAAGAGGTTACTGGTGAACTACGAACCGTTGTCTGTGATGATGCGGTTCGGCACCCCGAACCGGCTCACGATGCCCCTGATGAACTTGACCGCGGAGCCCGCGGGGATGGTGCGGACGACCTCCACTTCAGCCCACTTGGTGAACTTGTCCACGGCGACGTCGAGGTAGCGGTAGCCCCCTGGCGCCCGAGGAAACGGGCCCAGGATGTCCAGCCCCCAGACTGCGAATGGCCATGAAAGGGGTATAGTCTGCAGACCTCCGACCGGCTGATGGATTTGCTTGGCATGGAACTGGCAGGCCTCACAAGCTTTCACCAGCTCTACGGCGTCGTTGAGTGTGGTAGGCCAATAAAACCCACTGCGGAACGCCTTGCCGACGAGGGTCTGTGATGATGAGTGGTGCCCGCAGTCTCCGCTGTGTATGTCCTCCAGTAGTTCCTTTCCTTGCTCCCTGGAAATGCAATGCAGGAGTACATCGTTTGGTCGCTTTCGGTAGAGTTCTCCGTCTCTGATGCAGCACGCAGTGGCCTGCCGCGCCACCCGCTCTGCTTCCTCCTCCTTCTCCGGCATGGTCCCTTGCGTCAAGTAACTTCGGAGCTCCGTGATCCAGCACTCCTCCTGAGGTTCCATCGTCAGGAGCAGGCGTGCTCCTGAGGTCGGGCCACAGACCGGGGCTCCTGAGGCAGGTGGCTGGGGGAGCTCCTCCCGAGGCTGAGCCGTGTTTGATAGTGACGGCAAGGCTGAGGGCTTGAAGAGCCTCTCCTCGAAGACACCAGGCTCCTGAGGCAGCCGCCTGGATGCCCGCTTGGCGATGTCGTCGGCCTCCTGATTGGTGCCACGAGGCACATGCTGCAACTCCAACCCCCAGAACTGCTTCTCCATCCTGCGGACCTCCGCAAGGTAAGCTTCCATGTGCTCATCTTTCGGCTCGTACACCTTGTTGGAGAAGTTCACGAGGAGCTGTGAATCGCCCTTAATGGTGCTTCACCCCCAAAGCTGCCGCGGCCTTCAGGCCCGCTATTAGACCCTCGTATTCCGCTATGTTGTTGGAGACCTTTTCACCTTGTTGGAAGCAGAGCTGTACGATGTAGTAGAGCTTGTCCTGAGTGGGCGATATAAGCACCGCTCCAGCCCCAGCGCCATGTCTGGAGAACGCCCCGTCAAAGTGCATGACCCAGCCTTCTGGCGCCTCGCTCCCCGGGAAGAGGGACCGATCCTCGTCGGCCTTGAGGCCTGGTGCCTCTGTCCATTTTGCCACAAAATCCGCCAATGCTGCTCCTTTGATGACCCTGGTTGTGCTGAATTCGAGCTGAAACGCCTGCAGCTCTATGTTCCACTCAGCGACCCTTCCGGCTGAGTTAGGGCTCCTGAGCACCCTCTCCAGGGGGTATGACGAGACGACTTTGATGGGGTGAGCCTGGAAGTAGTGACGCAGCTTGCGCGAGGCTACCAGTAGCACGAGGAGGAGCTTCTGAGGCATTGGGTACCGGGCCCTCGCGTCCCGTAGCACCGTGCTAACAAAGTAAACTGGGTGCTCGACAAGGCTGGGAGCATCTGGGGTTGCCGCGCCCTCGGGAGGTGGGGGCGCCTCGCGAGGCGTTGCGGCCTCGGGAGGTGGACTACACGGTCGGGTGGCCTCTCCTGCCCCCGGTGCATTTCCCGGCTGCTGACTCTCCTCAGCTGTGGTTGTGGCTCCCACAGGCTTTCCTTGTTCCTGTTTTGCCCTGCCCCGGGCTGCCGCTGCGGCCTTGACTTTGCGTTCCTCCCTAACCGCCACCAGGGCTGCGCTGGCGGAGTAGGGTGTGGTGGCGAGGTACAGTAGCAGGGGCTCCTCAGGGCATGGTGCCACAATGACTGGGGGACTGGTCAGATACCTCTTGAGATCTTGAAACGCCTTATCTGCTTCTTCAGTCCACTCAAAGGTCCCTTTCTTCTTCATCAGCTGGAAGAAAGGCAGCGCTCGCTCCCCCGGTTTGGAGATGAAGCGCCCTAGCGCGGTCATGCGCCCAGTGAGCTTCTGCATTTCTCTTAGGGTCTTTGGTGGACTCATGTCTTCGACCGCCTTGACCTTCTCGGGGTTGGCCTCGATGCCACGATGGGACACGAGGAATCCCAAGAGCTTGCCGAGGGGACGCCAAACACACATTTCTCCGGGTTGAGCCGCAGGTTTACTGCGTCGAGGCTCGCGAAGGTCTCCTCCAGGTCTTGTATTAGGGTCTTGGCCTCCCGATATTTTACTACAATGTCATCGACATAGGCCTCGACATTCCTTCCGAGCTGCTGACCCAAGGTGATGTGCATCAGTCGCTGAAAGGTTGCCCCTGCGTTATGCAGCCCGAACGGCATGCATGTATAGCAGTATACCCCGCATGGGGTCAAGAAGGCGGTCTTCTCAACGTCTTCCACTGCCATCTTGATCTGGTGATACCCGGAGAAGGCGTCCAGGAAGCATAGCAGGTCGCACTCCGCAGTGGAATCGACAATCTGGTCAATACGGGGGATCGGGAACGGATCTTGCGGGCATGCCTTGTTGAGGTTGGTGAAGTCGACACACATGCGTTCTTTCCCCCCCCCTTCTTGGGCACAACGACAGGGTTGGCCAACCAGTCCGGGTATCGGACCTCGCGAATGACCCCTGCAGCCTCTAGCTTGCGGGTCTCTTGGGTGATGAAAGCCTGCTTCTCCGTGGACTGCCGCCTGACCTTCTGCTTCACGGGGCGTACATTTGGGCATACGTTGAGGTGGTGCTCGATGACACTTCTGGGGATCCCCACCAGCTGATCCGGCTCCCAAGCAAATACCTTCTTATTCAAGCGCAGGAACTTGACCAAGGCCTCCTCCTGCTCGGGCTCTAGGTTGGCGCCTATGGTGAAAGTGGCGCTGGAGGACCCGTCCTCGTCGACGGGGATCTGCTTGGTTTCTGCTTTCTCCTGGGTGAACAACTGCTTCTTCTTGGCGGGCGCAGCCCCCTTGGGCTCTGGGGCCTCCGCGTTGGCGGGCCGTGCCGACGCCGCTGTCTTGAAGGCGAGCTCGAGTACTCACAGGGCGTCCCCGGTGTCCCCGCGCACAGTGAGGGTACCATTGCTCCCGGGCATCTTCATGAGGTTGTATGCCGGGTGCATGGCGGCCATGAACTGGGCCAGTGCCGGGTAGCCGAGGATGGCGTTGTAAGGAAGGCCGATGGGGGCGATGTCGAGGTCGACCGTCTCCGTGCGGAAGCTGTCGTAGGTGCCGAAGGTCACCGGGAGCCGGATCTGCCCCAGGGAGTCGGATGACCCGCCCCCGACGCCCGAGAAGGATCGGCTGGGTCGCAGCCGCTCCCGGGGTATGCGGAAGAGGTCCAAAGTCTCGACCGAAAGCAAGCTGAGGCCCATGCCGCCGTCGACAAGGGTCCAGGTGATGGCCACCTGGAAGATGGTGGGGGTGCACAACATGGGGAGCGCGCCTGAGCTGACCGGGTTGGTAGAGTGGTCCTCCGAGGTGAAGGTCAGATCGACCTCGCTCGCCGCCCGGTCCGGGGGAGCCCCCTGCCGTGGGCAGCGGTGCTAACCCGGCGGGCAAAAGGCTTGATGTGGCGACTTGTGGGCGGCGCCTGCGAGCCACCCAGGAGGGCCGCAACCACCGGAGGCGTCGGTGCCGTGGTGCAGTTGCTCTGTCGCGTAGGTGGACGCTGGGGTGGTGCTCGTAGCTCGTTTCCCGCCGAGCCGGTGGAGGTGTTGACGGCGGGCAGCGGGGGACGACGAGAGCGCCCACCGGCGAGGGCCACCGGGGCGGCGCGAGCCCGGCTGGCGCCGCGCATGGTTGCGGCGGCCGAAGGAGGGCGGAGCGGTGGAAGACGGATCTCGGAGCACCCCTACATGGCGCGCCAAATGTCAGATTTCAGGTTCCGGCAGACCCTTAAGGTTCGAACACCGGGGTGCGCGCGGAAATCTTGCCTTCAACCTCTCCGTCTTGATGGGATCTAAACTACTAAAAGAACTGCATGAAAGACACAAGATTTATACTGGTTCAGGCCACCGATGTGGTGTAATACCCTACTCCAGCGTGTGGTGGATGGATTGCCTCCTGGGGCTGGTGTGGATGAACAATACAAGGAAGAACAGCCTCGCGAGGGTCTGTTCTTGGCTGTGGTGATGAACTACTATGAAGAGTTCAGTCACCCTCTCTCTCTCTTTCTCTACTTGCGAACCGAACGAACCCACCCCCTGCTATGTGGTTGGCTAGTCCTATTTATAGAGGCCCTGGTCCTCTCCCCAAATATTGAGCGGGAAGGGATCCAACAATGGCGGGCTAATTTGAAGGGGGACAGCGAGTACATCTATCCTGACAAAAGCAGTCTTTGCCTCCCAAAGGCTCTGGTGATGACGCCGCGCTGGGCTCCATGGTGACCTCCGTCTCGTAGTCCTCCTGGCCTTGGTCTCGTTGCACCGAAGTGGCAACCTTTGCCTGATGCCTCGGTACTCCGCGGATACGCTTGCCCCCTTTGCACCAAAGAGGAAAGAGGGACGCTGCGCGCGCTGGCACCCGCCTGGTGCCCCGTGTCGTCATGGCTTGCGTCATGGGCACCTCGCGAGGCACCCCGCCTTGAACTCTCCGCCTCCTTGCGAGCCAGCCTGACGAGGCTGTGCTTGAGGTTGCGCCGTGTCGTCCGCCTCGCGAGGCTTGGCCCCTCGTGAGGGTCTTGAGCCTCGTGTTGATGAAGATGGGCCGCGCTGGGCCCCCACTTGAGCCACGCCGCAGGCTGCAGGCAGGCAAGTCTACGGACCCCCGTTCCCAGAACACCGACAGATACGTCTCCAACGTATCTATAATTTTTGATTGCTGCATGCTATATTATCTATTGTTTTAGACATTATTGGTCTTTATTTTCCACTTTTATATTATTTTTGGGACTAACCTATTAACCGGAGGCCCAGCCCAGAATTGTTGTTTTTGCCTGTTTTAGGGTTTCGAAGAAAAGGAATATCATACGGAGTCCAAACGGAATGAAACCTTCGGAAACGTGATTTTCTCATCAGATAAAATCCAGGAGACTTGGAGCCTCCGTCAAGGAAGCCACGAGGTGGTCACGAGGGTAGGGGCGCCACCCTCCTAGGGCGTGCCCCCTGCCTTGTGGGCCCCTTGAAGCTCCACCGACGTACGTCTTCCTCCTATATATATCCACGTACCCCCAAACGATCGGGGACGGAGCCAAAAACCTAATTCCACTGCTGCAACTTTCTGTATCCACGCGATCCCATCTTGGGGCCTGTTCCGGAGCTCCACCGGAGGGGACATCGATTATGGAGGGCTTCTACATCATCATCCAAGCCCCTCCGATGAAGTGTGAGTAGTTTACTTCAGACCTACGGGTCCATAGCTAGTAGCTAGATGGCTTCTTCTCTCCTTTTGGTTCTCAATACAATGTTCTCCCCCTCTCTCGCGGAGATCTATTCGATGTAATCTTCTTTTTGCGGTGTGTTTGTTGAGACCGATGAATTATGGGTTTACGACCAAGTCTATCTATGAATAATATTTGAATCTTCTCTAAATTCTTTTATTTATGATTAGGTATCTTTGCAAGTCTCTTCGAATTATCAGTTTGGTTTGGCCTACTAGATTGGTTGTTCTTGCCATGGGAGAAGTGCTTAGCTCTGGATTCAATCTTGTGGTGTCCTTTCCCAGTGACAGAAGGGGCAGCAAGGCACGTATTGTATTGGTGCCATCAAGGATAACAAGATGGGGTTTTTATCATATTGGATGAAACTATCCCTCTACATCATGTCATCTTGCTTAAGGCGTTACTCTGTTTTTAACTTAATACTCTAGATGCATGCTGGATAGCGGTCGATGAGTGGAGTAATAGTAGTAGATGCAGAACCGTTTCGGTCTACTTGTCTCAGACATGATGCCTATATACATGATCATACCTAGATATTCTCATAACTATGCTTAATTCTGTCAATTGCTCAATAGTAATTTGTTCACCCACCGTAGAATACTTATGCTCTTGAGAGAAGCCACTAGTGAAACCTACTTTGCTGCATCATCCCTTCCTCTTCAGGGAAATCCAACGCAGTGCTCAAGAGCTAGCAACCGCCCAGGAGCTGCAAGATGCAAGGGCCATGCGTGGCGATCGCCATTCACCTGGCGCAACCTCCCATCTAGGCGAGGATGCTGGGCTGCGCGTATGCATCAACATCCCAGGGCTCAACAGAGCCGCGTCTCAGGAGCCCTTCTGGCCTTCGCGCGTAGGATGCTGCGAGGGCCCACTGCACAGCTATGTTAGCATGCCTTTTGGCCTGCGGAACATGGCGTCTGCCTATTAGCGCAACCTGCGCCGCACCGTGGCGACTCAGGAGGCCAGGCACCATGCCGTCCTGACGGAGATGGAGACGGTCCTCAAGGAACCGCCTGGACCCCCAGAGCCTCCCGAGGTTCAGGGACCCTGTGGCTCGTGAGGAGCGACCCCTTCACCGCGTACCTTCAGCCGCCCCAACTTTCCTTCATCAACAGAATCAGGTGACATTTTCCGAGTTTATTTAGCTAGGAGTGCCCTCAGGGCTGCATCATTCCCAGGTCGCGTGGGTCCGTCCCTGTGGCATGTATCCCTTTTTATGTCTTTAGCTTACCTCACTGGGGCGCCCCTCGGGCTGCATCATCCCCAAGCCGCTCAGGCCTGACCCAGTGACATGTATCTTCCATACATTTACCTAAACCAGTTTGCTTTCCATGCTTAATCTACCTATGACCATCACCTGCTTGATTCTCACCCGCCACGGGGGCTACTCACGCTGGCACGCCGCTTGTGCTCGGGTCCGTCCCTGCAACATCGACAAACCTGAGCGGTCGAGCTCTGGCTCGCGGCATGCCCCGCGCACGTCACCTCACCAGGCCCTCAGTGCCTTAATCTCCTCGCGGAGCGACCAATGGAAAATTGTGTCTCTCAGTGTGCTGGATTGCAGGAATCTCTTGAAGGTGACGGCAGCCGGGACCGCGAGCTCCCTCTTCTCCCATGCAATCCGCTTGCGTGATAAAAGGGGGGCTCCTGAGCATCACGACTTAGGAGCTCTTACTGTCTCTCCAGCCCTCACCCCCTGGCCTTGACCATGGCACGCGACCTGGCATACCAGTGGCGGCTGAGCTCGCTCGAGGGCCGGGACCTAAGGACGCAGAGCACGAAGGAGATCGTGGAGAAGGGGCGAGGCTCACATGGGCCTGGCTTAGCTATGCTTCGGACGCCTATGCATGAATCTGGCGCATCATGAGGAATCAACTCCAGACCGTCAAAATAAGTCCTGAGCCCGGGTTGGCTAAATCGCTAAGGACTAAGAACCATATTAACCGCAGCCCTACTGTAGCAACGTCACCCCCCTTTCTTACCTCTCTACGGCTGCTTGAGCGCTAAAGGGGACCTCCTGAGCATGGAGCCTAAGGAACTCTTACTGGACCTCAGGTCGCTCACCTCCTGGCCTTGACCACGGCACATGACCTGGCATACCAGCGACAACTGCAGCCTTCCTGGGGACCGGGACCTATCAGCGTAGAGCGCCAAGTCATCGCGAGGTCGGAATGGGAGACCGAGCTAAAGTAGGACTCGCGCTCGCGCAAGTTCATAATAAGAACAATATTGACAAGAGGAGTTACAAAACTTTACACACCCCCATGGGGCATTTCTTGATTCCTCGCACGGAAAAAAAGGCAAGAACTTAGGAAATTCTAACTACACATGCCCTTGTGGATGACACCATCATCAATAGTGGGCCGCCAGAGGCCGGCGCCAACCTCATCCAGATCAGCGGCGGTGGCCTGATGCTGCAGCCCTGCTCCGGGCTCGGCGCGAGCTTGGGGGCACGTAGCTGAGGTCGCTCATCTCCGGGGTCTCATAGAGCTCGGGAGAATCGCTGGACTCCCAAGGGTCGCCGCTGCTACCACAGGAGCCGCTGGCGACGCGGGAAGCAGACCCTGCCCCAGTTGTGGCACTAGCCTGATGACCCCACCTGGGGCAACACTCCAGATGGTGGCCTTCTGCGTCGAAGACCTTGAAGAACAACGTGGAGGCACCGTGGTACACGAAGTGGATCGTGAGGGTGCCCTCCGCACGACACACTCGGGCGACCTCACCCCAGCCTCGGGTCATGAAAATGTTCCCCGAGGAGACGGCCTTAACCTCCGCTCCAGTCGATGGTGCGTCACAGTCGGCGTGTTGTATCCAAAGCTCGAGGGGCCCCCTCGGCGGCATCTCGACTGAGAAGAAGGAAGGGAAGCGGATACAAGTGCTCGGGGGCATCACCACCCATAGCACGAGCTCGCGTGAGGAGTCTGTGGCGTGGACTCCAGGGGCGGCGACGCGCGCCACCGTGCCATGCCGCGTGCGCCAACGCTCATCGCCTCTCCCTCCTAAGCCCCCGGCTTGGGCATACAGGGGTAACGGATACCTGGGTGGAGGCCGCTCGCACCAAGGCCTCATCACCACCTGCATCGTCGCTTCGTCACGGCGGTGGGACGGCCTCTTCTTCGGCGGGAGCGGTACGGTACCAGCCCATCGAGGGGAGTCTTTCCTTTCTCCGCCGCGGAAAACCTTCGGATGGGCGCCATTGGTGTCGGCAATGGCGCGAGGAGGGAGGAGAAAGAGAAATAGGAAGAGATGGGCGACGGGGGCTCCGCCCCCTCCCATTTATAGCAGGAGAAGGCCAACCAGCGCCCCCACGATCACAAGTAATGATGGTTTTTTCCTTGCATGTCGCAGGGACTTCTCAAGTCGGGCAGTTGCTGAGGCAGCATGGGGATGCTGAGACGCCCACGTCCAATCAACCGCCACACGTCGACCAAGGCCGCAGGCTATTGGGGCCCGCGGCGCTCCGCACTTGACCTTTGGCTTTGCCTCGAAGACAACCCCAAGCATGCCTTGGGCCTGGGGGCTACTGTCGACGTTCTGGGAATGGGGGTCCCCAGACTTGCCTGCCTGCGGCCCACGGCGTGGCTCTGCGAGCGGGCCCGTACGGCCCATCTTCACCAACAAGTGCTCAAGACCCTCGCGAGGGGCAGAGAGTCCAAGGCAAGGCAATCCTCATGAGGTTCCAATGACGTGAGCCATGACAATCAAGATCAGGTAGGCGCCAGGCGGGCGCCAGCACGCACGATGTCCTTGTTTCCTCTTTGGTGCTAAGGAAGCAAGCGCAGGCGCGGAGTACCAAGGCATTAAGCAAAGGTTTCCATATCAGTGCAAAGAGACCAAGACCAGCAGGACGGCAAGACGGAGGTCACCATAGAGCCCAAGGCGGCGTCACCACCAGAGCCTTTTGCAGGTGAAGACTGCTTTTGTCAGGATAAGATGTACTAGTTGTCCCCTTTCAAATTGGTCATTGTTGGCTCCCTTCCTGCTCAATATTTGGGGAGAGGACCAGGGCCTCTATAAATAGGATTAGCCACCACAGTAGGGGGGCTGGGACTCATTCAGTTCATTCTCACACCCACCAAGCACAAGAGCACCTTGCCTCAGGAGGCTGTTCTTCCCCTTGTACTGTTCATCCTTAGCCCAAGAGGCAATCCACCACACCACACTGGAGTAGGGTATTACACCACAACGGTGGCCCGAACCAGTATAAATCTTGTGTCCTTTGTGTTGCAAGTTCGTCGAGTTAGCCCTTGAGATCTTAGCGAAGCTAGAACATGGATCAGTAGGGGGAGATCTTCGTGCGCACCCTAGTGTTCGAACCTTGAGGGTTTTGCCGGAACCCGAGATCCGACAAACTTCAAGAAGAACGGCAAGCAAGTTGCGAACATCTGACATACACATTTTGATAACTACATGATAGTTCAGTTAAACGGTTTAGAGTTGAGGCACCAAAGACGGTTTTTGAAACGTCGCGAAACATATGAGATGTTTCGAGGGCTGAAATTGGGATTTCAGGCTCGTGCCCACGTCAAGAGGTATAAGACCTCCGACGATTTTCTTAGCCTACAAACTAAGGAGAAAAGCTCAATTGTTGAGCTTGTGCTCAGATTGTCTGAGTACAACAATCATTTGAATCGAGTGGGAGTTGATCTTCCAGATAAGATAGTGATGTTTCTCCGAAGTCATTACCACCAAGCTGCTAGAGCTTCGTGATGAACTATAATATATCAGGGACATATATGATGATCCTTGAGATATTCGCGATGTTTGACACCACAAAAGTAGAAATCAAGGAGGAGCATCAATTGTTGATGGTTGGTGAAACCACTAGTTTCAAGAAGGGCAAGGGCAAGAAGGGATACTTCATGAAACGTCAATTCAGCTGCTACTCTAGTGAAGAAACCCAAGGTTGAACCCAAACCTGAGACTAAGTGCTTCTGTATGTCACATCCCTAGTTCTGGTATGACCTAGGCTAGCCCTTCATGCTTGCATCATGTTTAAACTCCATTTAAATTTGAAATGGGGATTTGTGGACCCTCAGAAATCATTTTTGAAAATGACCTAGATAAAAAGTGCTCCAAAAGGGCCCAAGAAAATGTTCATGTCTCTCTCTGAAAATATTGGTGAGAGGTAAAATTCAAACCAATATTTTTAGGGGCTCATAAATATTTATTTTGGCCATTTGGAATTAATGCATAATTATTTGTATTGGATTTATATTTGTTATATATTCAAATATACTCCAAAAATTCTGATTTTCTTGGGGGGGGGGGGGGGGGGTTGGAATAATCCAACTAGTTCCAGCAATAAATTTCAGAACAATATAAAAATGATTTGGTATTTTTATCAAATCAAAACAAATGTCAGAAAATAGAAAAGAAAAACAAAAATGGAAAAAAACCTACCTGGCGCTTACCTGCCTGGCAGCCGAGCTGGAGGCCCAGCTCCTGTGCCGGCCCAGCACCGCTGGCCGACGCCAGTCGTCGCCCACCTCCTGCCAGGAGGACGGTGCGCGTGTGCCCGGCGCGCGCGAGCACGCGCCGGCCACCTCCTGCTTCCCGCTCGCTGCTGGAGGCCCTCGACGTCGCCACGCAGCCTCCCCGACCCCTCTCACTCTCCCCCATGCTCCTCCTCTCCTCTGTCACCCTCTCTCGCCCTTCCCCGCGAACGCCCGAGCGCTACTGTCACCGCCGCACGCCGTAGCCGTAGCCACCGTGCTCCTCTTGCCCCTCTGCCCTGTCCAACGGGTCTTCCTCGACGCCGTGAAGCACCAAGACGAAGCACGCGCCCACGGGACGCCTGAAACGACGCCATTGTCTTCGTCTTCCTCATCGGCCACCGTGGATTTCCACCATGGATTTTCCGCCGTCCAAGCTTCCCCGAGCCCGCTTCCACGGCCCCGGCAACCGCTGTGAGGCCACGATCCTTTTCCCCCCTAAACCGTGCTCGATCCCCTCCTCTAGCCGCCTAGCCACCGGAGCCGAGAGCTCCGTGCCGCCGGCCATGGCGCCGCCGTGGCCAGAGGCCGAGCCAGCCGCTCCCGCGCGCGTCATCGTGTTCTTGGTGACGCTAGGAGGCCGTAGAGGCCCTCCGCAGCCTCTGCCGTGCCCTGCAGCCACTTTTCGCTCGAAGCCGTGCCCCGGCCGCCGCCCCGAGCCCTGCTCCGGCGAGCTCCGGCGCCCCCGCAGCCTCCCACCAGCTCCCCTGGATGCGGACGACGATGGGCTACGCCCCGGTGGTCTTCGCGCGTCCAGACGCAGCTCGTAGCGCCATTCCGGCGAGTCGCCGCCGCGCTATTGGTCGCCGCCGGCCAGAACTCCGGCGGGCTGACGTGGCATCGTAGTTAGGCACTAACTACCCCCCCCTAGAGACACTGACAGTGGGCCCGAGAGCCACTAATTTAAATCAGATTAGGAATAACTCCTCTGTTAACTAACCAGTCACTGACGTGTGGCCCCACACGTCAGGTTTGACTCGGACAACTCCGTTGACCGCTGACGCAACGCTGACGTCATGCTGACGCAATATCTCATTTTCTGGAATTATAATAAATCGGGAAATTCCAGAATATATTCAAAACTTCAGAAATTCATAGAAATTCAACCGTAACTCAGATTGAAATAATTTATATATGAAAAATTATCAGAAAAATTCAATCTATCCATCTATACCATTTTCATGCATGACAAACCAACCTATACATGCTGTATATGTGAAAACACACTTATGGCATATTTAAGAGCTTATGTTGGAGTTACATTTGAATCTTTAGTTCAAATGGACTTTAACCAAATGAATACTAGTTGCATTAGCCCAAACAGCATCACATCTTCATGCCATGTTCATGCATCAGATTGTTGCATTGCTTGCGTATTGATTGTTGGCACCGTTCCTTCTCGATAGGTCCTGCTCTGGAAGTGTTCGAGAGTACCTATCATTGAAGCAGTGCCCCCTGTTGAACTACCAGGCAAGCAACCCCCCCCCCCCCTTGTTCATTCCGATACAATCCACTCTCTCGCTCCTGCTCTCTTTTATTGCATTAGGACAACCACGATTCAACTGCTACTTTATGCTGCGGTAGTTGAACCCATTCCTCTGCATGACCTGTCATTGCCACAGTAAATAGTTGAAACCCACTAGCATGTGTAGGGGTTGATTGAGCCATGTTGTGTTCTTACCATGCCATGCCTGCTATTGCTTAGAGTTGTGTCAGGTCTGATTCATCGGGAATGAATTGGAGTGTTATGATATGTTCTGGTGCTGAGAGTTAAACGTGTGAACATGATTTGGTAAAGGTAGCGGTGAGAGGCCATGTAGGAGTACATGGTGGGTTGTCTCATTGGGACCGTCCTTAAGAACTGAGTTCTGTGTAAGTTGTCCAATGACTAGCTACTACCACACATTGGGCTCCGGGCGCTCCAAGCTCTCTCGACTTATTAACCGCCTTGAGCTCTGTCCAGGAGTTGCAAATAGTTTCTGGTGTTTGTAGGTAGTGCTATTTTTCTACCGAGTGGCACCCGGCAGGGTGGACTTGGGACAGACTAGGCACACGTGGCCCGGTGTACCGAGTGGCACCCGGATGGTGGGCTCGGGAACCCTGTACACATCGTTTGGGGCCGTGAGCGAAACGTCGGCCGGATCTCCTTGCGGATGGAACCCGAATAGGCGATAAACCTGGACTAGAGTCTTGCGTGGTTAGTCAGGTCGTGGCCGACACCCTCGCCAGGCTTCCGCTTGAAGGTTACCGAGATACATGACGTGTACATGGCGGTAAGTGGCGAGAGCGTGTGTGATGAAGTACACCCCTGCAGGGTTATCATGATCTATTCGAATAGCCGTGTCCTCGGTTATGGACTTCTTGGATGCTTACGTGGTACATAGACAACTCAAAGTGGATACTCTAAAATGCTCAAGACAAGTGTGAGTGCTATGGATGGCCTCCTCGTAGGGAGACGAGGATGAATCCTTAGTGGTGTATTGATGTGGTGATTAGTGGACTCGTGTGCGCTGCCTCATCTCAAAGAAGTTTCTCGTTGTCATAGAACAGGATAGCCACTGAGTCAAAGCTGGCTTGCTGCAACTAAACCCCACATTACCTTCTTGATACTAATGCATATATGATAGGATCTGATGTAAGTCTTGCTGAGTACCTTTGTACTCACGTTTGCTTTATTTATGTTTTGCAGATGAGACATTTGTCTTACTAGTAGTTCTGTTTGGACTTCGACGAGTAGCTTGTTACCTCAGCTACGATCTTGTACCCTTGGGAGGGTCTTGTAGATAGTCAGGCTTTCCAGCTCTTTTCTTTTGTAGTTGTCTGTACTCAGACATGTAATGCTTCCGTTGCTTGTATGCTCTGAATGATGGGTCATGTGACCCCTGCTTGTATTTATGCTATGTGGCTCTTCTGAGCCTTTATCTATATGAGTTTGCGTTATGTTGTGATGCCATGTTGTACAGCACATACTTGCATGTTATGCGTACGTGTAGCGTGTATTGCTATGTGTGGGATCCGACAATCTGGTTGTTTATCCTTGGCAGCCTATCATATGGGGAAATGTAGTCTAGTGTCTTCTGAGCGATAGTGGTCCGCTACAGCCCGGTCCACCGGAGCCCTGCTAGCCCAGCACTACTGCTCGGAACACCTGACTGGCCGGCATGTGTTTCACTTTGTTCCTGTGTCTGTCCCTTCGGGGAAATGTCACGCGGTGACGACCGGAGTCCTGTTAGCCTAGTGCTACAGCCCGGATTCACACGCTGTTGACCGACATGCTCGAGGTTGATTCATGTATGCCTGTCCCCATGGGTTAGTGCCGCTTTGGGTTCACGACTAGCCACGTCGGCCCGGGTTCTTTGTCATATGGATGCTAGCGACACTATCATATACGTGAGCCAAAAGGCGCAAACGGTCCCGGGCCAGGTAAGGTGGCACCCGTGGGAATACCGTGCGTGAGGCCACAAAGTGATATGATGTGTTACATGCTAGATCGGTGTGACCTAGGATCGGGGTCCCGACAGCCTTGGTATCAGAGCTTGACTGCCTGTAGGATTTCCAAGCCAACCTGGTCGAAGTTGTGTCTAGAAATTCTTTAGTTATGTAAGGGAATTGATTGTGGAAGGGAACGTAAGGCTCTTTTTACTCCTTATACCTCATGCCTTCTGATCTGAGTCATCCTATCTTTCCTACGGGGTTAAGGAACTAGGTTTCCTCTTCTGTCTATCAGGATCACGTGTTACTACTCCGTAGTCTCTTAGGATTGGTTGATCAGAGTCATATCCCAGTTTGAGTACCTCTGGTGTAGCCTGTTTAGTAATATCTCAGAACCTTGAGTAATGATGTTGAGCATGGTGCTACCCCATCTTCTGCAGAATGTCTCATTTTGAGCAGTTTGCTGCCGTTATGCTACCGGATTTGTCCTAGGAGTCAAGAGATAGTATTTTTCTCGTACTATAATCTACATCTTTATGATGATGCTGAATCCATCCTTGTTTCCTTGGTTGGCTCTTCAGGATGTTGCCGGTTAACCGAAGTTCTGTTGCTCATATTCGGAACCACGGAGATGGTAGGGATGAGGATCCTCCTGACCAGTCTTCATTGGCAGAGTTCATGTTAGAAATGGAGAAGAACAAGCGAGAGTCTAACCACTTGTTAGCACGTATTGAGGAGAACACCTCCCGCCAGCACAAAGAGGTTGTGTCCATCCATGACTTCATCGGTCTGAAACCACCCACCTTTCATCATTCCATTGAGCCACTCGATGCAGATGACTGGCTCCGTAGTATTACACACAAGATGCGTTCTGCGAACGTAGCTGAAAGTGACAGGGTCACCTATGCTACTTATCACCTGGAAGGTCCTGCCAGTATTTGGTGGCAGAACTACGAGGCTATGCTTCCAACTGGCCAGATAATCACCTGGAGAGATTTCACCGAGGCTTTCCGCGAGCATCACATTCCTCAGGCTCTCGTTGATCGCAAGAGAGAAGAGTTTTGTAGTTTCACCCAGAGTAAGATGGCTGTAGATGCTTATAGTAGAGAGTTTGAGAACCTCGCCCGCTATGCTACAGAAGAAGTGTCCACAGACGCCAAGAAGCAGGCTAGATTCCGGAAGGGTCTCAACCCC
The DNA here is from genome assembly GCA_034509565.1 of Triticum monococcum. Lineage (NCBI taxonomy): Eukaryota > Viridiplantae > Streptophyta > Magnoliopsida > Poales > Poaceae > Triticum > Triticum monococcum. The sequence continues at coordinate 155,349,994 of CM067842.1, forward strand.
AAGTTGCGCCGTGATCTCCACCTGCACCATTGCAATACATTCCAGGCTCTTGTGAACAAGGCCATTAATGCGGAGACAGCTCAGCTCACTTACGAGGAGTCTCGTAAGCACACCCGTGATTTGGTTTCTTCCTCCGGCTCTACCTTGCAGAAGCGCTGGTTTTGGGTTCCGAACTCCGCTCTTCCACCCGGTTACTCACCGAGGCCCTTTTATGTGGCACCTCACCCAGTCCAGTTACATGCTCCACCCAAGCCTATTGGTAGACCGCTTGTCAAGGCGGGCCCACGTCCTACTTCAGGGACTTGCTTCACATGCGGAGAGCCAGGACACTATGCACGTGACTGCTCTCAAACCAGCTATGCCCCACCCCAGCCTGAGAAGTCTGTTGGCCGTGATAAGCCATCACGCAAGCTGAGTAGTGTCAAGTCAGCTCCCCCTGAACGTGGATGTGTGCATCACGTCTTAGCTAAAGACACTCGTGATGATCCGGATGTCGTTCTTGGTACCCTCCTTGTCAATTGGCATCCAGCTTCGGTTTTGTTCGATACTGGAGCATCTCACTCCTTCATCTCTGAAGGCTATGCTTGTTTGCACGACATGTCATTTTGTGATATGCCAACTCCACTTGAAATCCAAACTCCAGGGTCTAGATGGCAAACTACTCGAATAAGCCATGGTAATGAAATCCTTGTTGACAGACTTGTATTCCTTGCATCACTTATAGCCCTCAAGTCTACAGATATTAACATCATCTTGGGTATGGACTGGATGAAAGCTCATCATACCAAGATTGATTGTTACACAAGGTCTGTTCAGCTTACACACCCATCTGGCAAGATAGTCACTGTCTCCACTAGAGTTGCAAAGCGTCAACTCTATTCTCTTAATGCCAACCCTCTTCCAGACCTCGAAGATATACCGGTAGTCCGTGACTTTCCGGATGTCTTTCCAGAGGAACTGCCAGGTATTCCACCTGACAGAGATGTAGAATTTGTCATAGATCTTATCCCAGGAACCGCTCCAATCTCTAGGAGACCCTACAAGATGGCACCCTTAGAACTAGCTGAGCTTAAGAAACAACTCGATGAGTCCTTGCAAAAGGGTTTCATCCGTCCCAGTTCTTCTCCCTGGGCTTGCCCCGTTCTCTTCGTCAAGAAGAAGGATGGTACGGACCGGATGGTTGTAGATTATCGTCCCGTTAATTTGGTCACGATAAAGAACAAGTATCCGCTCCCCAGGATCAACGACCTGTATGATCAGCTCGCTGGATCCTCAGTCTTTTCCAAGATGGATTTGAGGTTAGGCTACCACCAAATCAAGATCAGAAATGGGGACATTCCTAAGACGGCTTTTGTCACTCGTTATGGTCAGTACGAGTACACCGTCATGTCCTTTGGTCTAACCAATGCTCCAGCTACTTTCTCTCGCTTGATGAACTCGATCTTCATGGAGTACCTAGACAAGTTTGTCGTGGTTTACCTCGATGATATCCTTATTTACTCGAAGAACGAGGAAGAGCATGCCGAACATCTTGGACTTGTGCTAGAAAAACTCAGAGCGCACCGCCTTTACGCCAAGTTCTCCAAGTGCGAATTTTGGTTACCAGAAGTGACCTAACTCGGCCACGTAGTCTCTGGTAAGGGCATTGCTGTCAATCCCGAAAGAGTTCAGGCCGTTCTTGATTGGACTCCGCCTGAAACAGTTAAGCAAGTTAGGAGTTTCCTTGGTCTAGCCAGTTATTGTCGCCGCTTCGTTGAGAACTTCTCCAAAGTGGCCAAACCTCTCACGGAACTTCTCAAGAAAGATAAAAAGTTTGAGTGGTCCCCACAGTGTGAACACAGTTTTCAGGAACTGAAAAGACGTCTTACTTCTGCTCCCATACTCGTGCCACCGGACTTCACTAAAGACTTTGTTATCTACTGCGACGCCTCACGACAGGGACTAGGTTGCATTCTTATGCAAGATCGCCATGTGATTGCCTATGCATCTCGACAGTTGCATCCACATGAGGAGAATTATCCTACCCATGATCTAGAGCTTGCAGCCGTAGTCTATGCACTTAAGACCTGGCGACATTACCTTCTTGGTAAACGTTGCGAGATTTACACCGATCACCAGAGTCTCAAGTATATCTTCACCCAACCAGATTTGAACCTTAGGCAAAGACGTTGGTTGGAGTTGATCTCAGATTACGACTTAGGGATTACCTACACCCCAGGCAAGGGGAATGTCATGGCTGATGCGCTAAGTCGTAAGTCCTATTGCAACAATCTCATGTTGCAGCAGGGCCAACCATTTCTCCATGAGGAATTATGTAAGCTTAACCTTCACATTGCTCCTCACGGATTCCTTTCTACCTTGGTGGCGAAACCTACTCTTGTGGATTAGATTGTCTCTGCTCAGAAGCAGGATACGGGAATTTCCCGGATCAAGAGAAACATTAACAAGGGAGTTGGTGGTAGTTTTTCTATAGATGATCGCGGTGTTGTTTTCTTTGAGAGTCGCTTGGTGGTTCCCAAGAATCAACATCTTCGACAGTTAATCCTTAAGGAGGCGCATGAATCTCCTCTCACGATTCATCCCGGTAGTACTAAGATGTATCAGGACCTACGCCAGAGGTTCTGGTGGACTAGGATGAAGAGAGAAATTGCTCAGTTTATAGCTAACCGTGACGTTTGTCGCCGCGTTAAGGCAGAGCATCAAAGACCTGCTGGCACCCTTCAGCCTTTAGCTATTCCTGAATGGAAATGGGATAAAGTTGGTATGGACTTCATCACCGGCTTTCCCAGGACCAAGAAAGGGAATAACGCTATCTTCGTAGTCATTGATCGTCTTTCCAAAGTGGCTCACTTCCTACCTGTTCGAGAGAGTATCACTGCTAGTCAGCTCGCTGACTTATATATCTCTCGAATAGTGTCACTTCATGGTGTTCCACTAGAGATCAATTCAGACCGTGGTAGTCTTTTCACTTCTCATTTCTGGGAGAGTTTCCAAACTTCCATGGGCACCCATCTCTCTTTCAGTACCGCTTTCCACCCTCAATCAAGTGGTCAGGTGGAAAGGGTCAACCAGATTCTTGAAGACATGCTTAAAGCTTGTGTTATCTCATTCGGTATGGATTGGGAGAAGTGTCTTCCTTTTACCGAGTTTTCTTATAACAATAGCTATCAATCCAGCCTCAAGAAAGCTCCTTTTGAGGTTCTGTATGGACGAAGATGTCGAACACCTTTGAACTGGTCAGAAACCGGTGAACGGCAATTCTTTGGACCGGATATGATCCAGGAGGCAGAAGAGCAAGTTCGCATCATTCGTGAGAATTTGAAAACAGCCCAATCTCGTCAAAAGAGCCAGTATGACCGTAGTCATAAGGAAGTGGCTTATGAAGTTGGCGATAAGGCTTATCTTCGGGTTACTCCTCTAAAGGGTACCCATCGATTTGGTATCAAGGGCAAGTTGGCTCCTCGTTACATTGGTCCCTTTCTCATTCTCGCTAAACGAGGAGAGGTTGCCTACCAGTTGGAACTACCACCACATCTTTCTCGAGTTCATGATGTCTTCCACGTCTCTCAACTCAGGCGTTGCTTCTCGGATCCCATCCGCGAAGTGGACCACGAAACGCTTGATCTCCAAGATAACCTCACCTATCGAGAGTACCCTGTATGCATCCTTGATCAAGCAGAGCGTGTCACCCGACGTCATAACATCAAGTTCCTCAAGGTTCAGTGGTCTCATCATTCTGAGAGAGAAGCCACTTGGGAGCGTGAAGATCGTCTTCGACTCGAGTACCCCGCTTTCTTCCCGCCGACTCCTGAATCTCGGGACGAGATTTCTTCGAGTGGGGGCGAGTTGTCACATCCCTAGTTCTGGTATGACCTAGGCTAGCCCTTCATGCTTGCATCATGTTTAAACTCCATTTAAATTTGAAATGGGGATTTGTGGACCCTCAGAAATCATTTTTGAAAATGACCTAGATAAAAAGTGCTCCAAAAGGGCCCAAGAAAATGTTCATGTCTCTCTCTGAAAATATTGGTGAGAGGTAAAATTCAAACCAATATTTTTAGGGGCTCATAAATATTTATTTTGGCCATTTGGAATTAATGCATAATTATTTGTATTGGATTTATATTTGTTATATATTCAAATATACTCCAAAAATTCTGATTTTATTGGGGGGGGGGGGGGGTTGGAATAATCCAACTAGTTCCTGCAATAAATTTCAGAACAATATAAAAATGATTTGGTATTTTTATCAAATCAAAACAAATGTCAGAAAATAGAAAAGAAAAACAAAAATGGAAAAAAAACCTACCTGGCGCTTACCTGCCTGGCAGCCCAGCTGGCGGCCCAGCTCCTGTGCCGGCCCAGCACCGCTGGCCGACGCCAGTCGTCGCCCACCTCCTGCCAGGAGGACGGTGCGCGTGTGCCCGGCGCGCGTGAGCACGCGCCGGCCACCTCCTGCTTCCCGCTCGCTGCTGGAGGCCCTCGACGTCGCCACACAGCCTCCCCGACCCCTCTCACTCTCCCCCATGCTCCTCCTCTCCCCTGTCACCCTCTCTCGCCCTTCCCCGCGAACGCCCGAGCGCTACCGTCACCGCCGCACGCCGTAGCCGTAGCCACCGTGCTCCTCTTGCCCCTCTGCCCTGTCCAACGGGTCTTCCTCGACGCCGTGAAGCACCAAGACGAAGCACGCGCCCACGGGACGCCTGAAACGACGCCATCGTCTTCGTCTTCCTCATCGGCCACCGTGGATTTCCACCGTCGATTTGCCGCAGTCCAAGCTTCCCCGAGCCCGCTTCCACGGCCCTGGCAACCGCTGTGAGGCCACGATCCTTTTCCCCCTAAACCGTGCTCGATCCCCTCCTCTAGCCGCCTAGCCACCGGAGCCGAGAGCTCCGTGCCGCCGGCCATGGCGCCGCCGTGGCCAGAGGCCGAGCCAGCCGCTCCCGCGCGCGTCATCGTGTTCTTGGTGACGCTAGGAGGCCGTAGAGGCCCTCCGCAGCCTCTGCCGTGCCCTGCAGCCACTTTTCGCTCGAAGCCGTGCCCCGACCGCCGCCCCGAGCCCTGCTCCGGCGAGCTCCGGCGCCCCCGCAGCCTCCCACCAGCTCCCCTGGATGCGGACGACGATGGGCTACGCCCCGGTGGTCTTCGCGCGTCCAGACGCAGCTCGTAGCGCCATTCCGGCGAGTCGCCGCCGCGCTATTGGTCGCCGCCGGCCAGAACTCCGGCGGGCTGACGTGGCATCGTAGTTAGGCACTAACTACCCCCCCCTAGAGACACTGACAGTGGGCCCGAGAGCCACTAATTTAAATCAGATTAGGAATAACTCCTCTGTTAACTAACCAGTCACTGACGTGTGGCCCCACACGTCAGGTTTGACTCGGACAACTCCGTTGACCGCTGACGCAACGCTGACGTCATGCTGACGCAATATCTCATTTTCTGGAATTATAATAAATCAGGAAATTCCAGAATATATTCAAAACTTCAGAAATTCATAGAAATTCAACCGTAACTCAGATTGAAATAATTTATATATGAAAAATTATCAGAAAAATTCAATCTATCCATCTGTACCATTTTCATGCATGACAAACCAACCTATACATGCTGTATATGTGAAAACACACTTATGGCATATTTAAGAGCTTATGTTGGAGTTACATTTGAATCTTTAGTACAAATGGACTTTAACCAAATGAATACTAGTTGCATTAGCCCAAACAGCATCACATCTTCATGCCATGTTCATGCATCAGATTGTTGCATTGCTTGCGTATTGATTGTTGGCACCGTTCCTTCTCGATAGGTCCTGCTCTGGAAGTGTTCGAGAGTACCTATCATTGAAGCAGTGCCCCCCCCCTGTTGAACTACCAGGCAAGCAACCCCCCCTTGTTCATTCCGATACAATCCACTCTCTCGCTCCTGCTCTCTTTTATTGCATTAGGACAACCATGATTCAACTGCTACTTTATGCTGCGGTAGTTGAACCCATTCCTCTGCATGACCTGTCATTGCCACAGTAAATAGTTGAAACCCACTAGCATGTGTAGGGGTTGATTGAGCCATGTTGTGTTCTTACCATGCCATGCCTGCTATTGCTTAGAGTTGTGTCAGGTCTGATTCATCGGGAATGAATTGGAGTGTTATGATATGTTCTGGTGCTGAGAGTTAAACGTGTGAACATGATTTGGTAAAGGTAGCGGTGAGAGGCCATGTAGGAGTACATGGTGGGTTGTCTCATTGGGACCGTCCTTAAGAACTGAGTTCTGTGTAAGTTGTCCAATGACTAGCTACTACCACACATTGGGCTCCGGGCGCTCCAAGCTCTCTCAACTTATTAACCGCCTTGAGCTCTGTCCAGGAGTTGCAAATAGTTTCTGGTGTTTGTAGGTAGTGCTATTTTTCTACCGAGTGGCACCCGGCAGGGTGGACTTGGGACAGACTAGGCACACGTGGCCCAGTGTACCGAGTGGCACCCGGATGGTGGGCTCGGGAATCCTGTACACATCGTTTGGGGCCATGAGCGAAACCTCGGCCGGATCTCCTTGCGGATGGAACCCGAATAGGCGATAAACCTGGACTAGAGTCTTGCGTGGTTAGTCAGGTCGTGGCCGACACCCTCGCCAGGCTTCCGCTTGAAGGTTGCCAAGATACATGACGTGTACATGGCGGTAAGTGGCGAGAGCGTGTGTGATGAAGTACACCCCTGCAGGGTTATCATGATCTATTCGAATAGCCGTGTCCTCGGTTATGAACTTCTTGTATGCTTACGTGGTACATAGACAACTCAAAGTGGATACTCTAAAATGCTCAAGACAAGTGTGAGTGCTATGGATGGCCTCCTCGTAGGGAGATGAGGATGAATCCTTAGTGGTGTATTGATGTGGTGATTAGTGGACTCGTGTGCGCTGCCTCATCTCAAAGAAGTTTCTCGTTGTCATAGAACAAGATAGCCACTGAGTCAAAGCTGGCTTGCTGCAACTAAACCCCACATTACCTTCTTGGTACTAATGCATATATGATAGGATCTGATGTAAGTCTTGCTGAGTACCTTTGTACTCACGTTTGCTTTATTTATGTTTTGCAGATGAGACATCTATCTTACTAGTAGTTCCGTTTGGACTTCGACGAGTAGCTTGTTACCTCAGCTACGATCTTGTACCCTTGGGAGGGTCTTGTAGATAGTCAGGCTTTCCAGCTCTTTTCTTTTGTAGTTGTCTGTACTCAGACATGTAATGCTTCTGTTGCTTGTATGCTCTGAATGATGGGTCATGTGACCCCTGCTTGTATTTATGCTATGTGGCTCTTCTGAGCCTTTATCTATATGAGTTTGCGTTATGTTGTGATGCCATGTTGTACAACACATACTTGCATGTTATGCGTACGTGTAGCGTGTATTGCTATGTGTGGGATCCGACAATCTGGTTGTTTATCCTTGGCAGCCTATCATATGGGGAAATGTAGTCTAGTGTCTTCTGAGCGATAGTGGTCCGCTACAGCGCGGTCCACCGGAGCCCTGCTAGCCCAGCACTACTGCTCGGAACACCTGACTGGCCGGCATGTGTTTCACTTCGTTCCTGTGTCTGTCCCTTCGGGGAAATGTCACGCGGTGACGACCGGGGTCCTGTTAGCCTAGTGCTACAGCCCGGATTCACACGCTGTTGACCGACATGCTCGAGGTTGATTCATGTATGCCTGTCCCCATGGGTTAGTGCCGCTTTGGGTTCACGACTAGCCACGTCGGCCCGGGTTCTTTGTCATATGGATGCTAGCGACACTATCATATACGTGAGCCAAAAGGCGCAAACGGTCCCGGGCCAGGTAAGGTGGCACCCGTGGGAATACCGTGCGTGAGGCCACAAAGTGATATGATGTGTTACATGCTAGATCGGTGTGACCTAGGATCGGGGTCCCGACACTGTAATAAGAGGAATAGCCACTGGAGCAGAATTACCCTAGATACTTGGTAGATTAGAAGGCTGGCAAGGTCGATAGAAGTATATTGGATATACATTATGTTAATGTATACTTTACTAGTACTCCTAGTAGCACCAGGGTATTAGATACCGGTTCGGTTGCTAAGTGTTAGTAACTCGAAATAAAAGCTACGGAATAAACGGAGACTAGCTAAAGGTGAGCTGACGATATGTGTTGGAAGTGTTTCCAATGTTGATATGATCAAGCATCGCACGCTCCCTCTACCATCGAGATTGGTGTTTGCGTTGAGCATAGACATGATTGGATTATGTCCATCGCAATACGGTTATTCATTTAAGGAGAATAATGGTTACTCTGTTTATTTGAATAATGCCTTCAATGGTCTTACACCTAAAATGAATGGCTTATTGAATCTCGATCGTAGTGATACACATGTTCATGCCAAAAGATAGTAATGATAGTACCACCTACTTGTGGCACTGCCTCGTAAGTCATATCGGTATAAAACGCATGAAGAAGCTCCATGTTGATGGATCTGTGGGCTCACTCGTTTTGAAAAGTTTGAGACATGCGGACCATGTCTATTGGTGTATATGCAGGAAGAAACTCCATGCAAATGGACCGTTTGAACTCACTTGATTTTGAATCACTTGAGACATGCAAATCATACCACATGGGAAAGATGACTGAAAGCCTCGGTTTCAGTAAAATGGAACTAGAAAGCAACTTGTTGGAAGTAATACATTTTGATGTGTGCAGTCCAATGAGTGCTGAGGCATGTAGTGGATATCGTTATGTTCTTACTTCACAGATGATTTGAGTAGATGTTGAGTATATTTACTTGATGAATCACGTGTCTGAATTATTGAAAGGTTCAAGTAATTTCAGGGTGAAGTTGAAAGATCGTCGTGACAAGAGGATAAAATATCTATGATATGATCATAGAGATGAATATCTGAATTACGAGTTTGGCACAGAATTAAGACATTGTGGAAATTGTTTCACAACTAATACAGCCTGGAACACCATAGTGTGATGGTGTGTCCGAACATCATAACTGCACCCTATTGGATATGATGCATACCATGATGTCTCTTACCGAATTACCACAATAGTTTATGGGTTAGGCATTAGATACAACCACATTCACTTTAAAAGGGGCACTACGTAATTCCGGTGAGATGACACCGTATGAACTATGGTTTAGAGAAACCTAAGCTGTCATTTCTTAAAAGTTTGGGGCTGCGACGCTTATGTGGAAAAGTTTCAGGCTGATAAGCTCGAACCCAAAGCGGATAAATGCATCTTCATAGGACACCCAAAACAGTTGGGTATGCCTCCTGTCTCAGATTCAAAAGCAATAAGGGATTGTTTCTAGAATCGGGTCCTTTCTCGAGGAAAAGTTTCTCTCGAAAGAATTGAGTGGGAGGATGGTGGAGACTTGATGAGGTTATTGAACTGTTACTTCAACTAGTGTATAGCAGGGCACAAAGAGTTGTTCCTGTGGCACCTACACCAATTGAAGTGGAAGCTTATGATAGTGATCATGAAACTTCAGATCAAGTCACTACCAAACCTCATAGGATGACAAGGATGCGTACTACTTCAGAGTGGTACGTAGTCCTATCTTGGAAGTCATGTTGCTAGACAACAATGAACCTACGAGCTATGGAGAAGCGATGGTGGGCCCGGATTCCGATATATGGCTCGAGGCCATACAATCCGAGAGAGGATCCATGTATGAAAACAAAGTGTAGACTTTGGCAGAATGGCTCGATGGTCGTAAGGCTGTTGAGTACAGATGGATTTTAAAAGGAAGACAGACAATGATGGTAAGTGGCACCATTAAGAAAGCTCGACTTGTCGTTAAGATGTTTTCTGACAAGTTCAAGGAGTTGACTACGATGAGACTTTCTCACTCGTAGCGATGCTAAGAGTCTGTTGGAATTATATTAGCGATTACTGCATTATTTATGAAATCTTGCAGATAGGATGTCAAAAACCATTGTTTCCTCACGATTTTCTTGAGGAAAGGTTGTATGTGATACAACCGGAAGGTTTTGTCTATCCTGAAATATGCTAATAAGTATGCAAAGCTCCAGCAATCCTTCTAAGGACTGGAGTAAGCATCTCGGAGTTGGAATGTATGCTTTGATGAGATGATCAAAGATTTTGGTTTATACAAAGTTTATGAGAAACTTGTATTTCCAAAGTAGTGAGTGGGAGCACTATAGAATTTCTGATGAGTATATGTTGTTGACATATTGTTGATCAGAAATGATGTAGAATTTCTAAGAAAGCATATAGGGTTATTTGAAAAGTGTTTTTCAATTGAAAGCCTGGATTAAGCTACTTGAACATTGAGCATCAAGATCTATAAGGAAAGATCAAAAACGCTTAATGGTACTTTCAAATGAGCACATACCTTGACATGATCTTGAAGGTGTTCAAGATGGATCAGTCAAAGAAGGAGTTCTTGCCTGAGTTGTAAGGTATGAAGTTAAGACTTAAAGCTCGACCACGGCAGAATAGAGAGAAAGGACGAAGGTCGTCCCCTATGCTTAAGACGTAGGCTCTACAGTATGCTATGCTGTGTACCGCACCTGAAGTGTGCCTTGCCATGAGGGGTACAAGAGTGATCCAAGAATGGATCACAGGACAGCGGTCAAAGTTATCCTTAGTAACTAGTGGACTAAGGAATTTTTCTCGATTATGGAGGTGGTAAAAGAGTTCGTCGTAAAGGGTTACGTCGATGCAAGCTTAACACCTATCCGGATAGCTCTGAGTAGAGATACCGGATACGTATAATGGAGCAACAATTTAGAATAGCTCCAAGTAGAACAGTTATTTGGAATAGCTCCAAATAGAACGTGGTAGTTACATCCAGGAGATGACATAGAGATTTGTAAAGCACACACGGATCTGAAAGGTTCAGACCCATTGACTAAAACCTCTCTCACAAGCAACATGATCAAAGCTAGAACTCATTGAGTGTTAATCACATAGTGATGTGAACTAGACTACTGACTCTAGTAAACTCTTGGGTCTTAGTCACATGGCGATGTGACCTGTGAGTGTTAATCACATGGCGATGTGAACTAGATTATTGACTCTAGTGCAAGTGGGAGACTGTTGGAAATATGCCCTAGAGGCAATAATAAATTGATTATTATTATATTTCCTTGTTCATGATAATCGTTTATTATCCATGCTAGAATTGTATTGATAGGAAACTCAGATACATGTGTGGATACATAGACAACACCATGTCCCTAGTAAGCCTCTAGATTGACTAGCTCGTTGATCAGTAGATGGTTATGGTTTCCTGACCATGGACATTGGATGTCGTTGATAACGGGATCACATCATTAGGAGAATGATGTGATGGACAAGACCCAATCCTAAGCATAGCACTAGATCGTGTAGTTCGTATGCTAAAGCTTTTCTAATGTCAAGTATCATTTCCTTAGACCATGAGATTGTGCAACTCCCGGATACCGTAGGAGTGCTTTGGGTGTGCCAAACGTCACAACGTAACTGGGTGGCTATAAAGGTACATTACAGGTATCTCCGAAATTGTCTGTTGGGTTGGCACGAATCGAGACTGGGATTTGTCACTCCGTGTAAGCGGAGAGGTATCTCTGGGCCCACTCGGTAGGACATCATCATAATGTGCACAATGTGATCAAGGAGTTGATCACGGTATGATGTGTTATAGAACGAGTAAAGAGACTTGCAGGTAAAGAGATCGAACAAGGTATCTGGATACTGACGATCGAATCTCGGGCAAGTATCGTACCGATAGACAAAGGGAATTGTATACGGGATTGATTAAGTCCTTGACATCGTGGTTCATCCGATGAGATCATCATGGAACATGTGGGAGCCAACATGGGTATCCAGATCCCACTGTTGGTTATTGACCGGAGAACGTCTCGGTCATGTCTGCATGTCTCCCGGACCCGTAGGGTCTACACACTTAAGGTTCGATGACGCTAGGGTTATAAACGAAGTTTATATGTGGTTACCGAATGTTGTTCGGAGTCCCGGATGAGATCCCGGACGTCACGAGGAGTTCCGGAATGGTCCAGAGGTAAAGATTTATATATGGGAAGTCCTGTTTTGGTCACCGGAAGAGTTTCGGGGTTTATGGGTAACGTACCGGGACCACCGGGAGGGTCCCGGGGGTCCACCAAGTGGGGCCACCAACCCCGGAGGCTTGCATGGGCCAAGAGTGGTGAGGGACCAGCCCCTTAGTGGGCTGGTGCGCCTCCCACAAGGCCCAAGGGCAGCTAGGAGGAAAAAAAAGGAGGAAACCCTAGGCTTATATGGGCCTAAGGCCCACCCTAGGGGCGCCTCCCTCTCTCCCCTCTTGGCCGCCCCCCTTGCTCCCCATCTAGGGCTGCCGCCCCCCCCCCCCTAGGGGTGGGAACCCTAGAGGGGGCGCAGCCCCTCCCCTTCCCCTATATATATGAGGCCTAGGGCTGCCCATAAAATACACGTGATTCGATCTCTCGTTGGTGCAGCCCTGCGTCTCTTCTTCCTCCTCTTCTGCGGTGCTTGGCGAAGCCCTGCAGGATTGCCACGCTCCTCCATCACCACCACGCCGTTGTGCTGCTGCTGGATGGAGTCTTCCTCAACCTCTCCCTCTCCCCTTGCTGGATCAAGGCGTGGGAGACGTCACCGGGCTGTACGTGTGTTGAACGCGGAGGTGCCGTCCGTTCGGCACTAGGATCATCGGTGATTTGGATCACGACGAGTACGACTCCATCAACCCCGTTCTCTTGAATGCTTCCGCTTAGCAATCTACAAGGGTATGTAGATGCACTCTCCTTCCCCTCGTTGCTAGTCTCTCCATAGATAGATCTTGGTGACACATAGGAAAATTTTTGAATTCTGCTACGTTCCCCAACAGTGGTATCAGAGCTAGGTCTATTGCGTAGATTCTATGCACGAGTAGAACACAAAGTAGTTGTGGGCATTGATTTTGTTCAATATGCTTGCCGTTACTAGTCTTATCTTGATTCGGCGGCATCGTGGGATGAAGCGGCCCGGACCAACCTTACACGTACTCTTACGTGAGACCGGTTCCACCGACAAACATGCACTAGTTGCATAAGGTGGCTGGCGGGTGTCTGTTTCTCCCACTTTAGTCGGATCGGATTCGATGGAAAGGGTCCTTATGAAGGGTAAATAGCAATTGGCATATCACGTTGTGGTCTTTGCGTAGGTAAGAAACGTTCTTGCTAGAAACCCATAGCAGCCACGTAAAACATGCAAACAACAATTAGAGGACGTCTAACTTGTTTTTGCAGGGTATGCCATGTGATGTGATATGGACAAAAGGATTTGATGAATGATATATGTGATGTATGAGATTGATCATGTTCTTGTAATAGGAATCACGACTTGCATGTCGATGAGTATGACAACCGGCAGGAGCCATAGGAGTTGTCTTTATTTATTTATGACCTGCGTGTCAACATAAACGTCATGAAATTACTTTACTTTATTGCTAACCATTAGCTGTAGTAGTAGAAGTAATAGATGATGTGACAACTTCATGGAGACACGATGATGGAGATCATGATGATGGAGATCATGGTGTCATGCCGGTGACGATGATGATCATGGAGCCCCGAAGATGGAGATCAAAAGGAGCAAAGTGATGATGGCCATATCATGTCACTATTTGATTGCATGTGATGTTTATCATGTTTTTGCATCTTGTTTACTTGGAACGACGGTAGTAAATAAGATGATCCCTCATTAAAATTTCAAGAAGTGTTCTCCCCTAACTGTGCACCGTTGCTACAGTTCGTCGTTTCGAAGCACCACGTGATGATCGGGTGTGATAGATCCTTACGTTCACATACAATGGGTGTAAGACAGTTTTACACATGCAAAACACTTAGGGTTAACTTGACGAGCCTAGCATGTGTATAGACATGGCCTCGGAACACAGAAGACCGAAAGGTCGAGCATGAGTCGTATGGTAGATATGATCAACATGAATATGTTCACCGATGTTGACTAGTCCGTCTCACGTGATGATCGGACACGGCCTAGTTAACTCGGATCATGTAATCACTTAGATGACTAGAGGGATGTCTATCTGAGTGGGAGTTCATAAGATGAACTTGTTTATCCTGAACATAGTCAAAAAGGATTTTGCAAATTATGTCGTAGCTCGCGCTTTAGTTCTACTGTTTAGATATGTTCCTAGAGAAAATTTAGTTGAAAGTTGATAGTAGCAATTATGCGGACTAGGTCCGTAAACTGAGGATTGTCCTCATTGCTTCACAGAAGGCTTATGTCCTTAATGCACCGCTCAGTGTGCTGATCCTCGAACGTCGTCTGTGGATGTTGCGAACATCTGACATACACATTTTGATAACTACATGATAGTTCAGTTAAACGGTTTAGAGTTGAGGCACCGAAGACGGTTTTTGAAACGTCGCGAAACATATGAGATGTTTCGAGGGCTGAAATTGGGATTTCAGGCTCGTGCCCACGTCAAGAGGTATAAGACCTCCGGCGATTTTCTTAGCCTACAAACTAAGGAGAAAAGCTCAATTGTTGAGCTTGTGCTCAGATTGTCTGAGTACAACAATCATTTGAATCGAGTGGGAGTTGATCTTCCAGATAAGATAGTGATGTTTCTCCGAAGTCATTACCACCAAGCTGCTAGAGCTTCGTGATGAACTATAATATATCAGGGACATATATGATGATCCTTGAGATATTCGCGATGTTTGACACCACAAAAGTAGAAATCAAGGAGGAGCATCAATTGTTGATGGTTGGTGAAACCACTAGTTTCAAGAAGGGCAAGGGCAAGAAGGGATACTTCATGAAACGTCAATTCAGCTGCTGCTCTAGTGAAGAAACCCAAGGTTGAACCCAAACCCGAGACTAAGTGCTTCTGTAATAAGAGGAATAGCCACTGGAGCAGAATTACCCTAGATACTTGGTAGATTAGAAGGCTGGCAAGGTCGATAGAAGTATATTGGATATACATTATGTTAATGTGTACTTTACTAGTACTCCTAGTAGCACCAGGGTATTAGATACCGGTTCGGTTGCTAAGTGTTAGTAACTCGAAATAAAAGCTACGGAATAAACGGAGACTAGCTAAAGGTGAGCTGACGATATGTGTTGGAAGTGTTTCCAATGTTGATATGATCAAGCATCGCACGCTCCCTCTACCATCGAGATTGGTGTTTGCGTTGAGCATAGACATGATTGGATTATGTCCATCGCAATACGGTTATTCATTTAAGGAGAATAATGGTTACTCTGTTTATTTGAATAATGCCTTCAATGGTCTTACACCTAAAATGAATGGCTTATTGAATCTCGATCGTAGTGATACACATGTTCATGCCAAAAGATAGTAATGATAGTACCACCTACTTGTGGCACTGCCACGTAAGTCATATCGGTATAAAACGCATGAAGAAGCTCCATGTTGATGGATCTGTGGGCTCACTCATTTTGAAAAGTTTGAGACATGCGGACCATGTCTATTTGTGTATATGCAGGAAGAAACTCCATGCAAATGGACCGTTTGAACTCACTTGATTTTGAATCACTTGAGACATGCAAATCATACCACATGCGAAAGATGACTGAAAGCCTCGGTTTCAGTAAAATGGAACTAGAAAGCAACTTGTTGGAAGTAATACATTTTGATGTGTGCAGTCCAATGAGTGCTGAGGCATGTAGTGGATATCGTTATGTTCTTACTTCACAGATGATTTGAGTAGATGTTGAGTATATTTACTTGATGAATCACGTGTCTGAATTATTGAAAGGTTCAAGTAATTTCAGGGTGAAGTTGAAAGATCGTCGTGACAAGAGGATAAAATATCTATGATATGATCATAGAGATGAATATCTGAATTACGAGTTTGGCATAGAATTAAGACATAGTGGAAATTGTTTCACAACTAATACAGCCTGGAACACCATAGTGTGATGGTGTGTCCGAACATCATAACTGCACCCTATTGGATATGATGCATACAATGATGTCTCTTATCGAATTACCACAATAGTTTATGGGTTAGGCATTAGAGACAACCACATTCACTTTAAAAGGGGCACTACGTAATTCCGGTGAGATGACACCGTATGAACTATGGTTTAGAGAAACCTAAGCTATCATTTCTTAAAAGTTTGGGGCTGCGATGCTTATGTGGAAAAGTTTCAGGCTGATAAGCTCGAACCCAAAGCGGATAAATGCATCTTCATAGGACACCCAAAACAGTTGGGTATGCCTCCTGTCTCAGATTCAAAAGCAATAAGGGATTGTTTCTAGAATCGGGTCCTTTCTCGAGGAAAAGTTTCTCTCGAAAGAATTGAGTGGGAGGATGGTGGAGACTTGATGAGGTTATTGAACCGTTACTTCAACTAGTGTATAGCAGGGCACAAAGAGTTGTTCATGTGGCACCTACACCAATTGAAGTGGAAGCTTATGATAGTGATCATGAAACTTCAGATCAAGTCACTACCAAACCTCGTAGGATGACAAGGATGCGTACTACTTCAGAGTGGTACGTAGTCCTATCTTGGAAGTCATGTTGCTAGACAACAATGAACCTACGAGCTATGGAGAAGCGATGGTGGGCCCGGATTCCGATATATGGCTCGAGGCCATACAATCCGAGAGAGGATCCATGTATGAAAACAAAGTGTAGACTTTGGCAGAATGGCTCGATGGTCGTAAGGCTGTTGAGTACAGATGGATTTTAAAAGGAAGACAGACAATGATGGTAAGTGTCACCATTAAGAAAGCTCGACTTGTCGTTAAGATGTTTTCCGACAAGTTCAAGGAGTTGACTACGATGAGACTTTCTCACTCGTAGCGATGCTAAGAGTCTGTTGGAATTATATTAGCGATTATTGCATTATTTATGAAATCTTGCAGATAGGATGCCAAAAACCATTGTTTCCTCACGATTTTCTTGAGGAAAGGTTGTATGTGATACAACCGGAAGGTTTTGTCAATCCTGAAATATGCTAATAAGTATGCAAAGCTCCAGCAGTCCTTCTAAGGACTGGAGTAAGCATCTCGGAGTTGGAATGTATGCTTTGATGAGATGATCAAAGATTTTGGTTTATACAAAGTTTATGAGAAACTTGTATTTCCAAAGAAGTGAGTGGGAGCACTATAGAATTTCTGATGAGTATATGTTGTTGACATATTGTTGATCAGAAATGATGTAGAATTTCTAAGAAAGCATATAGGGTTATTTGAAAAGTGTTTTTCAATTGAAAGCCTGGATTAAGCTACTTGAACATTGAGCATCAAGATCTATAAGGAAAGATCAAAAATGCTTAATGGTACTTTCAAATGAGCACATACCTTGACATGATCTTGAAGGTGTTCAAGATGGATCAGTCAAAGAAGGAGTTCTTGCCTGAGTTGTAAGGTATGAAGTTAAGACTTAAAGCTCGACCACGGCAGAATAGAGAGAAAGGACGAAGGTCGTCCCCTATGCTTAAGACGTAGGCTCTACAGTATGCTATGCTGTGTACCGCACCTGAAGTGTGCCTTGCCATGAGGGGTACAAGAGTGATCCAAGAATGGATCACAGGACAGCAGTCAAAGTTATCCTTAGTAACTAGTGGACTAAGGAATTTTTCTCGATTATGGAGGTGGTAAAAGAGTTCGTCATAAAGGGTTACGTCGATGCAAGCTTAACACCTATCCGGACAGCTCTGAGTAGAGATACCGGATACGTATAATGGAGCAACAATTTAGAATAGCTCCAAGTAGAACAGTTATCTGGAATAGCTCCAAATAGAACGTGGTAGTTACATCCAGGAGATGACATAGAGATTTGTAAAGCACACACGGATCTGAAAGGTTCAGACCCATTGACTAAAACCTCTCTCACAAGCAACATGATCAAAGCTAGAACTCATTGAGTGTTAATCACATAGTGATGTGAACTAGACTACTGACTCTAGTAAACTCTTGGGTCTTAGTCACATGGCGATGTGACCTGTGAGTGTTAATCACATGGCGATGTGAACTAGATTATTGACTCTAGTGCAAGTGGGAGACTGTTGGAAATATTCCCTTGAGGCAATAATAAATTGATTATTATTATATTTCCTTGTTCATGATTATCATTTATTATCCATGCTAGAATTGTATTGATAGGAAACTCAGATACATGTGTGGATACATAGACAACACCATGTCCCTAGTAAGCCTCTAGATTGACTAGCTCGTTGATCAGTAGATGGTTACGGTTTCCTGACCATGGACATTGGATGTCGTTGATAACGGGATCACATCATTAGGAGAATGATGTGATGGACAAGACCCAATTCTAAGCATAGCACTAGATCGTGTAGTTCGTATGCTAAAGCTTTTCTAATGTCAAGTATCATTTCCTTAGACCATGAGATTGTGCAACTCCCGGATACCGTAGGAGTGCTTTGGGTGTGCCAAATGTCACAACGTAACTGGGTGGCTATAAAGGTACATTACAGGTATCTCCGAAATTGTCTGTTGGGTTGGCACGAATCGAGACTGGGATTTGTCACTCCGTGTAAGCGGAGAGGTATCTCTGGGCCCACTCGGTAGGACATCATCATAATGTGCACAATGTGATCAAGGAGTTGATCACGGGATGATGTGTTACAGAACGAGTAAAGAGACTTGCAGGTAACGAGATCGAACAAGGTATCTGGATACCGACGATCGAATCTCGGGCAAGTATCGTATCGATACACAAAGGGAATTGTATACGAGATTGATTAAGTCCTTGACATCGTGGTTCATCCGATGAGATCATCGTGGAACATGTGGGAGCCAACATGGGTATCCAGATCCCGCTGTTGGTTATTGACCGGAGAACGTCTCGGTCATGTCTGCATGTCTCCCGAACCCGTAGGGTCTACACACTTAAGGTTCGATGACGCTAGGGTTATAAAGGAATTTTGTATGTGGTTACCGAATGTTGTTCGGAGTCCCGGATGAGATCTCGGACGTCACGAGGAGTTCCGGAATGGTCCGGAGGTAAAGATTTATATATGGGAAGTCCTGTTTTGGTCACCGGAAGAGTTTCGGGGTTTATCGGTAACGTACCGGGACCACCGGGAGGGTCCCGGGGGTCCACCAAGTGGGGCCACCAACCCCGGAGGCATGCATGGGCCAAGAGTGGTGAGGGACCAGCCCCTTAGTGGGCTGGTGCGCCTCCCACAAGGCCCAAGGGTAGCTAGGAGGAAAAAAAGGAGGAAACCCTAGGCTTATATGGGCCTAAGGCCCACCCTAGGGGGCGCCTCCCTCTCTCCCCTCTTGGCCGCCCCCCTTGCTCCCCATCTAGGGCTGCCGCCCCCCCTAGGGGTGGGAACCCTAGAGGTGGCGCAGCCCCTCCCCTTCCCCTATATATATGAGGCCTAGGGCTGCCCATAAAATACACGTGATTCGATCTCTCGTTGGTGCAGCCATGCGTCTCTTCTTCCTCCTCTTCTGCGGTGCTTGGCGAAGCCCTGCAGGATTGCCACGCTCCTCCATCACCACCACGCCGTTGTGCTGCTGCTGGATGGAGTCTTCCTCAACCTCTCCCTCTCCCCTTGCTGGATCAAGGCATGGGAGACGTCACTGGGCTGTACGTGTGTTGAACGCGGAGGTGCCGTCCATTCGGCACTAGGATCATCGGTGATTTGGATCACGACGAGTACGACTCCATCAACCCTGTTCTCTTGAACGCTTCCGCTTAGCAATCTACAAGGGTATGTAGATGCACTCTCCTTCCCCTCGTTGCTAGTCTCTCCATAGATAGATCTTGGTGACACGTAGGAATTTTTTTGAATTTCTACTACGTTCCCCAACAGTAACTGTACCTTCTCCCTTGTTGGAAAGTAGTTCATCACAGAAATCAGTTCCAGTGATTCCTACACCAATTAGTGAGGAAGTTAATGATGATGATCATAAAATTTCTGATCAAGTTACTATCGAAACTCGTAGGTCAACCAAAGTAAGATCCGCACCAGGGTGGTACGGTAATCCTGTTCTGGAAGTCATGTTACTTGACCATGACGAACCTATGAACTATGAGGAAGCGATGATGAGCCCAGATTCCACGAAATGGCTTGAGGACATGAAATCTGAGATGGGATCCATGTATGAGAACAAAGTATGGACTTTGGTTGACATGCCCGATGATCGGCAAGCCATAGAGAATAAATGGATCTTCAAGAAGAAGACTGACGTTGATGGTAATGTTACTGTCTACAAAGCTCGACTTGTTGAGAAATGTTTCGACAAGTTCATGGAGATCACTACAACAAGACCTTCTCACCCGTAGCGATGCTTAAGTCCATCCTAATCATGTTGGCAATTGCCGCATTTTATGATTATGAAATTTGGCAAATGGATGTCAAAAGTGCATTCCTTAATGGATATCTTAAAGAAGAGTTGTATACGATGCAACTGGAAGGTTTTGTCGATCCAAAAGGTGCTAACAAACTGTGCAAGCTCCAACGATCCATTTATCGACCGGTGCAAGCATATCGGAGTTGGAATATATGCTTTGATAGTGTGATCAAAGCGTATGGTTTTATACAGACTTTTGGAGAAGCCTGTATTTACAAGAAAGTGAGTGGGAGCTCTGTAGCATTTCTGATATTATATGTGGATGACATATTTTTGATCAGAAATGATACTGAATTTCTGAATTGCAGAAAAGGATGCTTGAAAAAGAATTTTTCAATGAAAGACCCCGGTGAAGCTGCTTATATATTGGGCATCAAGATTTATAGAGATAGATCAAGACGCTTAATTGGACTTTTACAAAGCACATACCTTGATAAAGTTTTGAAGAAGTTCAAAACGGATCAAGCAAATAAAGGGTTCTTGCATGTGTTACAAGGTATGAAGTTGAGTCAGACTCAATGCCCAACCACTGCAGAAGATAGAGAGAAAATGAAAGTCATTCACTATGCCTTAGCCATAGGTTCTATCATGTATGCAATGTTGTGTACCAGACCTGATGTATGCCTTGCTATTAGTTATCAGGGAGGTGCCAAAGTAATCCAGGACTGGATCACTAGACAGCAGTCAAGAACAATCTGAAATACCTGAAAAGGACTAAGGATATGTTTCTCATTTATGGAGGTGACAAAGAGCTCGTCATAAACAGTTACGTCGATGCAAGATTTGACTCATCTAGATTACTCTAAGTCACAAATCGGATATGTATTTTTATTGAATGGTGGAGCTGTCAATTGGTGCAGTTCTAAGCAGATCGTCATGGAGGGATCTACGTGTGAAGCAGAATACATAGCTGCTTCGGAAGCAGTAGAAGGAGTCTGGATGAAGGAGTTCATATCCGATCTAGGTGTAATACTTAGTGCATCGGGTCCAATGAAAATCTTTTGTGACAATACTGGTGCAATTGCCTTGGCAAAGGAATCCAGATTTCACAAGAGAACAAAGCACATCAAGAGACACTTCAATTCCATCCGTGATCAAGTCCAGGAGGGAGACATAGAGATTTGCAAGATACATACTGATCTGAATTTTGCAAACCCGTTGACTAAGCGTCTCTCACGAGCAAAACATGATCAGCACCAAGACTCCATGGGTGTTAGAATAATTACCGTGTAATCTAGATTATTGACTCTAGTGCAAGTGGGAGACTAGAGGAAATATGCCCTAGAGGCAATGATAAAGTTGTTATTTATATTTCCTTATATCATGATAAATGTTTATTATTCATGCTAGAATTGTATTAACCAGAAAATTAGTACATGTGTTAGTACACAGACAAACAGAGTGTCCCTAGTATGCCTCTACTTGACTAGCTCGTTAATCAAAGATGGTTAAGTTTCCTAGCCATGGACATGTGTTGTCATTTGATGAACGGGATTACATCATTAGAGAATGATGTGATGGACAAGACCCATCCATTAGCTTAGCACTATGATCGCCTAGTTTATTGCTATTGATTTCTCCATCACTTATACATGTTCCTATGACTATGAGATTATGCAACTCCCGAATACCGGAGGAACACTTAGTGTGCTATCAAACGTCAAAATGTAACTGGGTGATTATAAAGATGCTCTACAGGTGTCTCCGATGGTGTTTGTTGAGTTGGCATAGATCGAGAATAGGATTTGTCACTCCGTGTTTCGGAGAGGTATCTTTGGGCCCTCTCGGTAATGCTCATCACTATAAGCCTTGCAAGCAAAGTGACTAATGAGTTAGTTGTAGGATGATGCATTACGGAATGAGTAAAGAGACTTGCCGGTGACGAGATTGAACTAGGTATGATGATACCGATGATCGAATCTCGGGTAAGTAACATACCGATGACAAAGGGAACAACATATGTTGTTATGCGGTTTGACCAATAAAGATATTCGTAGAATACGTAGGAACCAATATGAGCATCCAGGTTCCGCTATTGGTTATTGACCAGAGATGTGTCTCTGTCATGTCTACATAGTTCTTGAACCCGTAGGGTCCGCATGCTTAACGTTCGATGACTATTTGTATTATGAGTTATGTGATTTGATGTACTGAAGGTTGTTCAGAGTCCCGGATGAAATCACGTACATGACGATGAGTCTCAAAATGGTGGAGACATAAAGATTGATATATTCCTGCTTGGAGTAGGATCCCCCCTTGGGCGCGCCCCTTGTGGCCGGCCGGCCTCCTCCTCCCCTCCTTTATATACGGGCGAGGGGGGCACCTCATAGACACACAAGTTGATCTTTAGCCATGTGTGGTGCCCCCCTCCACAGTTTTACACCTCGGTCATATTGTCGTAGTGCTTAGGCGAAGCCCTGCATCGATAACTTCATCATCACTATCAACACGCCGTCGTGTGGACGGAGCTCACCCTCGTCCTCAGCTAGATCAAGAGTACGAGGGACGTCACCAAGCTGAATGTGTGCAGATCATAGAGGTGTCGTGCATTCGGTACTTGATCAGTTGGATCGCAAAGACGTTCGACTACATCAACTGCATTACTAAACGCTTCCGCTTTCGGTCTACGAGGGTACGTGGACACACTCTCCCCGCTCGTTGCTATGCTTCTCCTAGATAGATCTTGCGTGATCGTAGGCAATTTTTTTGAAATACTACGTTCCCCAACACCAACATGATATCATGATAGGTGAATGCCCAAGCTTTCTCAATAAGTAACATCAGGAAGGGGCCATAGATAGGACACTCGCGCTCAGTGATGGCCGAGAGGAGCTCCGACCACATGACATGCGAGACATCCAAAGATTCTCCTGTGCTTGCCTCCTTCTCATGCTGATAGAAGAGCAACATATCCACTAGAAGGAATGAACCTGATCCAAGTTCCCAATCTGAGGGAAAAGAGTGTGCCTGAATTGTTGGGGAACGTAGCAATTTCAAAAAAATTCCTACGCACACGCAAGATCATGGTGATGCATAGCAACAAGAGGGAGAGTCTGATCTACGTACCCTTGTAGATCGCAACGGAAGCTTTGACACAACGTAGAGGAAGTAGTCGTACGTCTTCTTCCCGATCCGACCGATCCAAGCACACGTTCAGCATGATGACGATCCCCGGGCTCCGATCAAGCAAAGCTTCGGGGAGGAGTTCTGTCAGCACGACGGCGTGGTGGCGATCTTGATGTTCTACCGACGCAGGGCTTCACCAGAGCACTGCAACGATATGACCGAGGTGGAATATGGTGGCAGGGGGCACCGCACACGGCTAAGGAACGATCTCAAGGATCAACTTGTGTGTCTTGGGGTGCCCCCTACCCCCGTATATAAAGGAGCAAGGGGAGGAGGCGGCCGGCCAAGGTGTGGCGCGCCAAGGGGAGTCCTACTCCCACCGGGAGTAGGACTCCTAGTTGGACTAGGAGAGAAGGGGGAGAATAGGAGGAAGAGAGGAAGGAAAGGGGGGGCGCCGGCCCCCTTCCCTTGTCCTATTCGGACTAGGAAGGGGAGGGGTGCGCGGCCACCTCTTGCCTCCGCTCCTCTTCTCCCTTAAGGCCCATGTTGGCCCAATAAACCCCCGGGGGGTTCCGGTAACCCCCCCGGTACTCCGGTAAAATGCCGATTTCACCCGGAACAATTCCGATGTCCAAAATATAGGCTTCCAATATATCAATCTTTATGTCTCGACCATTTCGAGACTCCTCGTCATGTCCGTGATCACATCCGGGACTCCGAACTAACTTCGGTACATCAAAATGCATAAACTCATAATTACTGTCATCGTAACATTAAGTGTGCGGACCCTACGGTTCGAGAACAATGTAGACATGACCGAGACACGTCTCCGGTCAATAACCAATAGTGGGACCTGGATGCCCATATTGGCTCCTACATATTCTACGAAGATCTTTATCGGTCAGACCGCATAACAACATATGTTGTTCCCTTTGTCATCGGTATGTTACTTGCCCGAGATTCGATCGTCGGTATCCAATACCTAGTTCAATCTCGTTACTGGCAAGTCTCTTTACTCGTTCCGTAATACATCATCTAACAACTAACATATTAGTTGCAGTGCTTGCAAGGCTTATGTGATGTGCATTACCAAGAGGGCCCAGAGATACCTCTCCGACAATCGGAGTGACAAATCCTAATCTCGAAATACGCCAACCCAACATCTACCTTTGGAGCCACCTGTAGTACTCCTTTATAATCACCCAGTTACGTTGTGACGTTTGGTAGCACCCAAAGTGTTCCTCCGGCAAACGGGAGTTGCATAATCTCATAGTCATAGGAACATGTATAAGTCATGAAGAAAGCAATAGCAACATACTAAACGATCGGGTGCTAAGCTAATGGAATGGGTCATGTCAATCAGATCATTCAACTAATGATGTGACCTCATTAATCAAATAACAACTCTTTGTTCATGGTTAGGAAACATAACCATCTTTGATTAACGAGCTAGTCTAGTAGAGGCATACTAGTGACACTCTGTTTGTCTATGTATTCACACATGTATTATGTTTCTGGTTAATACAATTCTAGCATGAATAATAAACACTTATCATGATTTAAGGAAATAAATAATAACTTTATTATTGCCTCTAGGGCATATTTCCTTCATGAATATGCGATGAAGAATGTCCAGAAAGGGTAACAGATCATATGTCTTCTTCTTCATGACATGTTGAACCTTCACCGTGGAATAGGGCCAAAGAGCGGACTTGTGAGTAGAAGTGGTCTCCTTGTGGGGGCGAAAGCCAAATAGGTTATCAAGCCCCTTGTCCTCATAACCCAGAAGCTCCATGGAAGCCTTCCATTTAACTGAGAGGATTTTTCCATTTGTAATCCACGTCATAGTCCTTTCCTCATCAGTGCCTAAGTGAACTATGGCATAAAATTGGGCCACAATGTCAGCATCAAAATCCTTATTGAACTCCATGATCCTGATGATATTCAGCTGAGCACACATATCAAAAGACTCTCCATGGTAAGCACGGTCCTTCTCCAAATAGGGAATGTCAATAGACCTGACACTCACAAACAGGTTCTTCTTTGCTTTGAGCACATCAAAATAGATAGACTTCTGTTGTTTGTTCCAAAAGGGATGGTTGATAAGTGCAGGATCTTGAGGTTGAGAGTACGGATTGCAGCGAGGAGCCACACAGAACTCCTTGGCAGACATCTCTGACACAGACTTGACCTTCGGCTTTGGCTTGTTAGCAGTTTGCTTGGTGGTCTGCTTGGGCTGCATAGGTTGAGCACTAGAAGAAGCACCAGTCACCTCAGACGTGCGATAGCGCTTAGATCCTCCAGGACGCTTGGGGTTGATGCGACGGACAAGATGCTCCGAACTGCCATCACCTGCCACACACAAAGGCAAGGAAAGCAGATGAAAAACATTGCAAATGCCAGCAACATGAAGCAAAAAGGATCAAGGAAGGGTATGAGAGAAACGGAAGTTGGCATCCCGAGTGGTAGTACCACTCCGAGGCAGCGGTAGTGCCACCTACAAGCGGTAGCACCACTCCAGGGGAGCGGTAGTACCGCTCGAGGCGGAGGTCAATGATCTGGCCACTGCCGCTATTGGATCCCATACTACCGGGGGTGCCAAATTCAAACTTTCTCCTACCAAACTTCAATCCACCTAGTATAGCAGACTTCTACACCCTACTCAAGCCTCAGTTTAGCCAAAAAAACAACAATGCCAACAATACTGCCCTAAAGCCTAGATTCAAAGAAGAGAACCATAGGAGAGGAAAGCGGATGCAATACCGGCATCCATGGCAAGAGGAGAAGGTGGGGAACGATCCCACCGGACGGAAACACAGAAGATGGCACGGAGGCAGCAGCCCCTTGCTGATTGTTCATCGCTGGAGAGAGACAAAGAGAAGTGGGAGAGAGGCAAATGGGTAGGGGTGAGTAAAAACTCCCCCTACCCGACTCATAACCCCCATGACCTGCCTCAGAGCGGCAGTACCGTGGGGGCCTGATACGTCATCGTCGTATCTACTTTTCCAAACACTTTTACCCTTGTTTTCGACTCTAACTTGCATAATTTGAATGGAACTAACCCGGACTGACGCTGTTTTCAGCAGAATTGCCATGGTGTTATTTTTGTATAGAAATAATGGTTCTCGGAATGACATGAAAATCAACGGAGATTATTTTTGGAATATATAAAAAATACTGGAAAAAGAATCCATGTCAGGGGGCCCACACCCTATCCATGAGGGTGGGGTGCGCGCCTACCCCCCTGGGCGCGCCCCCCTTGATGAATTCATGTACCTACGGTAGGGACACGGACCCGTCCTAAAGAGCCCTACCATAGGACATCCCTAGAAGAAGTCACCTTTCAATCAACTTGAAGGTATCCCACTCGACGGGTTGAAGACACTCGACCAAGAAGCTGTCACTCGACCAACAAGCCAACCACTCGACTGCTAGAAGACCTCAAGTCACTCCGCAGGCAAACGGTCGGCTATTAAGTAGTCTTTATGATTATTATGACACTTTATTAGGGACGTTATCAGTAACGCCCACCTTAAATGTACCTTAAACCCTGCATTACTAAGGGCAGGAGAGGGCTGGCGAACTCTATATAAGCCACCCCCCTCCTCAGTATCAAGGGTTCGCACCCCTGTCATTTTATACACGCATAATCCAGTCGACCGCCTTCGGGCACCGAGACGTAGGGCTGTTACTTCCTTTGAGAAGGGCCTGAACTCGTAAACCTTGCGTGCTTACAACTTCCCAATAGCTAAGGTCTAGCCTCTTCATACACACCCCCCTACCTCACTGTCAGACTTAGAACCACGATAGTTGGCGCCCACTGTGGGGCATTAGTCTTAGCGCCTAATTGGAGAAGTTGCGATTTTTCCGATCCACTTGATCATGTTTTCCTGCGGAGCTTTGGCAGAGGGCCGCGAGATCCGTCTCGGCGGACTCACTTTCATCGCCGACGACTCCGCCTGGCTCCAGGAGGCGCCGCTTGACGTCAACGCGCTCCCTGTCCGCGGTGCGACACACTTCCGCGCGTGCGTCCGTGGCGTCCTCCTGCGGTAGCCGTCGACCCCATATCGGTCGACTCCCGTTTCATCTCCCCGTCCTGTCTCCCACCAGCGCAAGCGCTCGGGTCGGTCGAGACTCCAGCGGTGGATGAAGCACGCCGCGGCCCGCCAGTCGGCGACCCCGCAAGTCGCGGTAATCGAGCCCGACGAATCCCTCTGCGGCCTGTTCGATCTGTCGACTGGCTCCATGGAGACCGCATCCGAGTGTGATAGCAGCGACCCTTTGGCGGAGGTTCTGGCGGTCGAGGGGACACGCAGTCCTCCTGGATTCCATCGCGCTGATGATGGTGCCGATAGAGGCGATCCGTCGCACCCTCACGACGAATACCTCCCCGAGCCTCTTACGTCATTACAGCGGGAGGAGCTTCGTCGCCGGAACATGGACGCGCTCTACACCCCTATTGTTGGAGAAACCCCCGAGGCCCGGGCCTTGGAGGACGCGCACTTGGCTAATCTAGCCGAGCGCACTCGACTGGAGAATCTACAGCGAGCTCTCGACGAGCGGGCGCGTCAGCGGGCTCCCGAGTCCAGTCGACGCCAGCAAGCTCCCGAATCCAGTCAACGTCAGCTCTTCCCACCGCCGCAGGTGTACCGAACTCCGGTTGAGAACCTGGCTGCCGCGGCCCGCATAGCAGAGTCAATCCAGCCCTCTCAGTCAGAGGCTGGCAGAGGATTGCTACAGATCAGAGCATTGCTCCGAGCGGCGGGAAATCAGAATTCCGCCGTCTCTCAGTCGCGGGACAGGATCCACAGTCGTTCCGTTGCAACGGAAACCGTCCAGTCGGCTCACAGCCCGAGATCGCCCCCGAGGCGTGAGGGACATGGAGACCGGCATGATCAGTATAGGAGAAACAAACAATATGATCACCGACCCGACCGTGATGATGGACGTCGGGTGCCCTCCCCTCCCCCGAGGAGTGGATCATATGCACCTCGACATCGTGACGACAGGCGCCCCCATAACGTTGGGCAGAGGATCCCAGTCGACCCCAGAGAGCCAGGCTTTGACGCGAGATCCATCCTCGTTCAAGGTCTGGTGGACAGGAATAGGGCTCATCGAGAGGGCCACAACAGAGATACGCCCACCGGCAGCAGGACACACGCCTCGGGGCCTGAATGTTTCAGTCGAGCCATCAGGGCTGCGGTGATCCCTCCCAACTTCAGGCTGGCGACTGGAATCAGCAAGTTCACCGGTGAGTCCAAGCCTGACACGTGGCTCGAGGATTACCGAGTGGCTGTGCAGATTGGCGGCGGCAATGATGAGGTGGCCATGAAGCATTTACCCCTCATGTTGGAAGGCTCAGCTAGGGCGTGGCTGAATCAGTTGGCGCCCAGCAGCATTTACACTTGGGAGGATCTCTCCCGAGTGTTTATCACGACCTTCGAAGGGACATGCAAGTGCCTTGCAGGCCTTACGGAGCTGCGGTCTTGCGTGCAGAAGCCAAATGAAACTCTGAGAGAATACATCCAGAGGTGGATCACCCTGCACCACTCGGTCGAGAACGTGCCAGACCATCAAGCAGTTTGCGCTTTCAAGGAAGGCGTCAAGTACAGGGAGTTGAATCTGAAGTTTGGCCGAACTGGAGAGATGTCCCTTAATCGGATGATGGAGATTGCCACCAAGTACACTAATGGAGAAGACGAGGACCGACTCTGAAGTGGCAAACTCAAATCAGTCGCCCAAGAAACCGGAGGAAACTCCAGTCGGAAGCAGAAGCGGAAGGCCGAGCCAGCCGCCCCTGGGGAGGCCCTGGCTGTGGCCCAGGGAAATTTCAAGGGAAAGCCCAAGGGCACATGGAAGCCCAAGAAGGTTAAAGATCAGGATGGGAATGATGTTCTGGACCTGCCATGTCACATCCATACCAAGAAAGATGAAGAAGGAAATTTTATTTTCCTGAAGCATACCACTCGACAGTGTCGGCTTCTGATTCAGCAGTTCCAGGGCAAGCAACCCAAGGATAAGGAGAAAGAGCCGGACAGAGTTGAGGACAAGGAGGATAGTGACGATGGATACCCCCAAGTCAATTCCACCTTGATGATTTTTGCTGATGTCGAAAGCAAAAGTCGACTGAAAGTCATTAACCGTGAGGTGAACATGGTTGCCCCGGCGACTCCCAGTTACCTGAAGTGGTCTCAGACTGCCATCACATTCGACCAGTCCGATCACCCAACGCACATTGCCACCCCTGGGAGGCAAGCTTTGGTGGCCGACCCAGTTGTCGAAGGCACTCGACTGGCCAAAGTCCTAATGGACGGCGGCAGTGGTCTGAACATACTGTATGCTGAAACCTTGAAAGGAATGGGCATTCCGATGTCCAGACTCAGCACCAGTAACATGAGCTTCCACGGAGTCATTCCTGGGAAGAAAGCCGAGTCACTCGGCCAGATTGCTCTTGATGTGGTTTTCGGTGATTCAAAGAATTACCGCAAGGAAAAGTTGACATTTGAAGTTGTGGACTTCCAGAGTGCTTACCACGCCATCTTGGGCAGGCCAGCTTACGCACGCTTCATGGCTCGACCATGTTACGTGTATCTTAAATTAAAGATGCCTGGCCCCAAAGGTGTGATCATTGTTACGGGCAACCGGAAGAAAGCAGAAGAATGTTTTCAGAAGGGATCAAAGATCGCCGACGCTCAAATGGCAGTGGTCGAGCTGATAGAGTACCAAAAGGCTGCCGACCCGAGTGAATTGCTGCGAGCTAAGAAGCCTGCCTCCGAGTTAGCTTTTCAGTCGGCTGGCGAAACGAAGATGGTCCACATTCACCCGACCGATCCCGACGCTGCTCCGACTCACATCTCGACGACGCTCGACTCCAAATAGGAAGAAGCGCTCATCCAGCTCCTCCGTGAGAACTGGGACATCTTCGCATGGAAACCCTCTGACATGCCTGGAGTTCCCAGGGGGCTGGCTGAGCATCGCCTGCGAGTCGACTCAAAGTTCAAGCCCGTGAAGGAACATCTTCGACGGTCCGCCGTCCAGAAAAAACAAGCCATTGGCGAGGAAGTGGCTCGGCTCTTAGCAGCTGAGTTCATCCGAGAGATCTACCACTCCGAGTGGCTCGCCAATGTCGTCATGGTCCCCAAGAAGGACAAGTCACTCCATATGTGCATTGATTTCAAGCATATCAATCGGGCCTGCCCGAAAGATCATTTTCCTCTCCCTCACATCAACCAGATTGTCGACTCAACTGCGGGATGCGAGAGATTGTCTTTTCTAGATGCCTACTCCGGGTACCATTAGATCCGTCTGTATGGGCCCGACGAAATCAAAACAGCTTTCATCACTCCATTCGGATGCTTCTATTACGTCACCATGCCATTCGGCCTCAAGAACGCCGGAGCCACATTCATGGGAATGATCCAGAAGTGTTTACTCACTCAAATCAGTCGGAATGTGGAGGCGTACATGGATGATATCGTAGTCAAGTCCCGGAAAGGTTCCGACCTGCGGGCTGACCTTGCTGAAACCTTCGCCAACCTCAGGAGGTACGATATCAAGCTCAATCCGTCAAAGTGCACTTTCGGAGTTCCAGGTGGCAAGCTACTCGGTTTTCTCGTTTCCGAACGGGGAATCGACGCCAATCCTGAAAAAATTGGCACCATACTCCGGATGAAGCGTCTTGTACGTGTGCATGATGTCCAAAAGCTTACAGGCTGCTTGGCCGCCTTAAGTCAATTCATTTCTCGACTCGGTGAAAAAGCGTTGCCTCTTTACCGACTGATGAAGAAGTCTGACAAGTTCGAGTGGACTCCAGAAGCTGATGCAGCGTTTGCAGAGCTCAAAGCTCTGCTCTCCACCCAGCCGGAGCTAGCTGCCCCAATCAGCAAAGAGCCTCTGCTTCTTTACATTGCAGCCACAGGACAAGTTGTCAGTATAGTGCTTACGGTCGAGAGGGAAGAGGAAGGGAAGGCCTTCAAAGTTCAACGCCCTGTATATTATGTGTCTGAAGTTTTGACCCCTTCAAAACAAAGATACCCCCACTACCAGAAGCTTGTATATGGGATTTATATGACCACGAAGAAAGTTGCACATTATTTCTCTGACCACTCCATTACAGTCGTCAGCGACACCCCATTATCGGAGATCCTGCATAAAAGAGATGCAACTGGTCGAGTGGCCAAGTGGGCGATTGAACTCCTTCCTTTAGATATCAAGTTTGAAGCAAAGAAAGCCATCAAGTCCCAAGCAATCGCGGATTTCATCGCCGAGTGGATTGAACAGCAACTTCCGACTCAAATTCACTCGGAACACTGGACTATGTTCTTCGATGGGTCCAAGATGCTGAATGGTTCGGGCGCAGGGGTAGTTTTGGTCTCCCCCGAGGAGATAAGCTCAGATACATTCTCCAGATTCACTTCGATTCCTCCAATAACGAAGCAGAGTATGAAGCACTTTTGTATGGGTTGCGCATGGCCATTTCACTCGGCGTCCGTCGCCTCATGGTCTATGGCGACTTAGATATGGTGGTTAATCAAGTGATGAAGGAGTGGGACGTCAGGAGTCCGGCAATGACTGGATACTGCAATGCAGTGCGGAAGCTAGAGAAGAAGTTCGAGGGGTTGGAACTCCACCACATCCCCCGACTGAAAAACCAGGAAGCTGACGACTTGGCAAAGATAGGCTCCAAGAGAGAAGCCATTCCAAGCAACGTGTTCTTGGAACACATTCACTCACCGTCAGTCCAAGAAGATCCTTTCACAAAAGAAGCCCCGCAGCCGAAAAGTGCCACAGATCCGACTGAAGTTGAAGTGCCTGCAGTAGTCGACCTAATCATGGAAGTCTTGGCAATCACCCCTGACTGGACAATACCGTACATTGCATATATCCTAAGGAAAGAACTTCCGGAGGACGAGGAGGAGGCTCGACAGATCGTCCGCCGATCTAAGGCCTTCACAGTCATAAGGGGACAGCTGTACAGAGAGAGTGCGACCGGAGTCGGCCAGAAATGCATAACGCCAGAAGAGGGTCAAATAATCCTTAACGATATCCACTCGGGAACCTGCGGTCACCATGCGTCCTCTCGGACTATTGTGGCTAAAGGATACCGAGCTGGATTTTACTGGCCAAGGGCAAATGAGATGGCGAAAGAGATAGTCGACAAGTGCGAGGGGTGCCAGTTCTACTCCAACATGTCACACAAGCCCGCGTCAGCCCTGAAAACCATTCCGCTCGTCTGGCCCTTTGCCGTCTGGGGATTGGACATGGTTGGACCCCTAAGAACGGGTAGGAGTGGATTCACTCATGTACTTGTGGCAGTCGACAAATTTACCAAATGGATCGAAGCTAAGCCCATAAAGAGCCTCGATGCTGGCACCGCTATCAGTTTCATCAGAGGGTTAACATTCAGATATGGAGTCCCGCACAGCATCATCACTGATAACGGGTCAAACTTTGATTCGGACGAGTTCAGAGCATTTTGCGCTTCTCAAGGCACACGAGTCGACTACGCCTCAGTCGCTCATCCCCAGTCGAATGGACAGGCTGAGAGAGCAAATGGTATGATTCTCAAAGGGCTAAAACCTCGGCTGATGCGCGATCTCAAGCACGCGGCAGGCGCTTGGGTCGATGAGCTTCTGTCAGTTCTGTCGGGATTAAGGACCACCCCTAACCGGTCGACTGGAAGGACCCCATTCTTTCTAGTTTATGGAGCCGAAGTTGTCCTGCCAAGCGATCTTCTTCATAATGCGCCCCGAGTCGAACTTTACACCGAAGATGAAGCGGAGCAGGCCCGGCAAGACGCAGTCGACCTCTTGGAGGAAGAGAGGGAGATGGCGATGATCAGATCGACCATTTATCAGCAGGATTTACGTCGATTCCACGCCCGGAATGTGAAGAGTCGAGCCTTTCAAGAAGGAGATCTGGTCCTCCGAGTGGATCAACAGAAACCTCACAAGTTCGCTCCCACTTGGGAAGGCCCCTTCATCGTCACCAGAGTCCTCCACAACGGAGCATATCACCTTTACAATGTTGATCAACAGATCGACGAACCTCGAGCTTGGAATGCGGAGCTTCTCCGCCCCTTTTACACTTGAGTCCGCCCTCAAACCAGATGTAATAAGAAAAACCCTACCGAGTGGAGAGCAAACCTCTCACTCGGGGGCTTAGCTGCGAATCCGATTCGCCTAAGTTTGAAAAACCCTACCGAGTGGAGAGCAAACCTCCCACTCGGGGGCTTAGCTGCGAATCCGATTCGCCTAAGTTTGAAAAACCCTACCGAGTGGAGAGCAAACCTCCCACTCGGGGGCTTAGCTGCGAATCCGATTCGCCTAAGTTTGAAAAATCCTACCGAGTGGAGAGGAAACCTCCCACTCGGGGGCTTAGCTGCGGTTCAGCACTCGCCTAAGTTCTCCACGAAGAGACATAGCTGCAGTCAGACACTCGCCTAAGTTTGAAAAATCCTACCAAGTGGAGAGCAAACCTCCCACTCGGGGGCTTCGCTGCGGTTCAGCACTCGCCTAAGTTCTCCATGAAGAGACTTAGCTGCAGTCAGACACTCGCCTAAGTTTGAAAAATCCTACCGAGTGAAGAGCAAACCTCCCACTCGAGGGCTTAGCTGCGGTTCAACACTCGCCTAAGTTCTCCACGAAGAGACATAGCTGCAGTCAGACACTCGCCTAAGTTTGAAAAATCCTACCGAGTGGAGAGCAAACCTCCCACTCGGGGGCTTAGCTGCGGTTTAGCACTCGCCTAAGTTCTCCATGGAGGGACTTAGCTGCGGTCAGACACTCGCCTAAGTTTGAAAAATCCTACCGAGTGGAGAGCAAACCTCCCACTCGGGGGCTTAGCTGCAGTTCAGCACTCGCCTAAGTTCTCCACGAAGGGACTTAGCTGCGGTCAAACACTCGCCTAAGTTTGAAAAATCCTACCGAGTGGAGAGCAAACCTCCCACTCGGGGGCTTAGCTGCAGTTCGGCACTCGCCTAAGTTCTCCACGAAGAGACTTAGCTGCGGTCAGACACTCGCCTAAGTTTGAAAAATCCCACCGAATGGAGAGCAAACCTCCCACTCGGGGGCTTAGGTACAGTTCAGTACTCGCTTAAGTATGAAACCCACCTTCTCCTGGAGAGCTCCGCCACAAATACAATGTGAGCTTCGTCCCACTCTACAGTAACAGGGCGTGGGTCGACTGCCACCTTTTCCTGGAGAGCTCCGCCACAAATACAATGTGAGCTTCACAGTAACAAGGCGTGGGTCGACTGCCACCTTTTCCTGGAGAGCTCCGCCACAAATACAATGTGCGCTCCACCCCACTCTACAGCAACAAGGTGTGGGTCGGTCGTCACCTTTTCCTTCGAACGGAGATCAAGTTCCACTCGACGAATCATCCACGAAGACATTCAGCAAGAAATTAAGTTCGGATAAAGCTTAAAAGGCCCTGGGCCCCGAATCAAAGTACTCGAGCCCTCAGCTCGGCAGAGTTTAAGCGATTACAAGTCCACTCGGCATTCCGAGGCAAATTTAAGGAAAGGCATAAAAGTTTTCTCATTCCTCAAGAGGAGGACTGGCAGGAGCGACGAACTCATCCAGGTCAATTCCGTCCGCAATGCGAGTGGCAGCAGCAATGAAGGTCTCCATGAAGTCTTGGAAGCTGTGCCTCTTGGTATTGGCGACTTGGATGGCGGCCAACTTTTCTTCTCGCGCCTCCTTGCAGTGGACGCGGACTAAAGATAGAGCCACATCAGCGCCGCACCGGGCAGAAGACTTCTTCCACTCCTGCACTCGATCGGGGATTTTGTCAAGTCGAGCCATAAGAGACTCGAGATCGTTCTGGAGCGTGGACTCTGGCCAAAGTGTTGAGTCGATCCGTGACATGGCAACCTTCAGTCGAGCCAAGTAATCCACGACGCCGTCGATTCGAGATTCCAGTCGGAGCAGGTTCATGGCAGTATCATCTTTCACCGGAGAATTGATTGGGTCCAGATCCGTTTCGATCCGCCCAGTCTCCTCTTCGAAGTTCTGATAGAATTCTGCATACAAGACCTAAAGATAAGCCAACAATCGCAAAATTGAGTCGACACAAAAGTAAAAAACAGTCGAAACTGGATTTGCACCTTCAAGTTTGATGTACAGCCTCTTGGCGAGGTTCCTCAAGTAGCTCTCCAGGTCGTCCCTCCTACGAGCGATGCCTTCCATCTCCTCGCCCAAGAGGAGGTTCTTCTTCTTCCAATTTGCAGTCAGCCTGTTGGCTTCAGTCAGAGCGGTCTGCAACCTGGTGTTCTCTTTTTCTAACTGGTCGACCG
Source organism: Triticum monococcum (assembly GCA_034509565.1). Classification (NCBI taxonomy): domain Eukaryota; kingdom Viridiplantae; phylum Streptophyta; class Magnoliopsida; order Poales; family Poaceae; genus Triticum; species Triticum monococcum. The sequence goes on from CM067842.1 coordinate 155,385,693, forward strand.
AAGCCAGCTTCTGTTCGGCCAGAGCTGTCTTGTCATCAGCCTCCTTGCGGGCAGCAGCCAGGTCCTGGTCCTTCCTCGCCAAAGCTTTTTCCAATTCTCCTACAAAGAAATGGTGATCGAATCGGAAACAGCAGAGGAATGCTCAAGCCTAAAAACAAAATCAGTCGACAAAGTCGCTTTACCTGCGGCGCCCTCCCTGACCTTCTGCAGCTCCGTCCTGGCCAGCTCTAGATCAAGGTCCAGTTGAATCTTCTGTTTCTCCAATTCAGCATAGCGAGCGGCAAGTTCGCAGGATTTCTGCAAAAAGAAAAACCAAGTCGACAGACGTTCGAGATAAGTTGCTTCCGAGTAACTAAGGAACAATGGTGATGTTTCTAAGACCACAGCCGAATCAAAAACATTCGACAGTAGTCTCGGGGACTACACCCAGTGGGTGCACTCAGCGTGCCCCCACTGGTTCGACCAAAAAAACCGACTGCCCGCAGTCGACAGGACACGGTCCCACTCGACCTGGCCAGACCAAACCGAGTGAAGAAATACAGATTCAAAAACGCAATATAAAGACTACAATCGACTGCCAGCAGTCCACCGTAGTCTCGGGGACTACACCCAGTGGGTGCACTCAGCGTGCCCCCACTAGTCCAAGAAAGAGAAAACACACCCAGTGGGTGTACAGATACAGATACAAAGATCTTCAAAAAAAGAAAGAGGGAGAAAGACTCTTCAAACAATCAAGTATCAAGTCAACTAACCTGGGCGTTGCTCTGAAGTGCCGAACTTGCGTCGTAAGCTGCCTGGCTGGCCTCCCGAGCCTTCTTCACCTGTTCCATCATGACCCCCGCCTGGTGTATGGCCTCCTTCGCAGCGGCCACTTCATCTTCAGGGACAGAGTACGCGACAAAGAGCGAAGTCGGATTGGCAGTCGACGCCGAGGGCTGCGCACTCGATAGGGGATTGGCAAAGGTCACAGAAGCCTGAGGGGCATCGCCGCCATCCTGAGCCACGGCCTCAGGCGCCGGAGCAGGCTGGGGAGTCCTGTCAGTCGACGGCCTCTTGGTCCTCCCTATCCTCAGCGGCTCGTTGTCGTCGTCATCCGGGAGGTCCATAACATGAGGAGGGGCTGCATGAAGAACTTTCAATCAACCAGAATTGCAAGAAACGACCAAGTCAACTCAAAAAACAGAACGTCAATAATCATACCAGGGTTGGAGGTAGCAGCGTCCCCCATCTCTTGGTCGTCGTCTTTGGCAGAGATCTCGGAGGTAGCAGCACTACAAATTTCGAAGAATCAGCCAGTTAAGCATAACGAGTCGACCGAGGATCCGTCCTCCAATCGACAAAGGAAGACAAGATTTGTTACCCGGAAATAACAGGGACAGTTATCTTTATCTTGGGCAGAGTCTTGGACGGCTTGGATAGCATCGTGCGTGGTTGCTTGGGGACCTTCCCAGTCGGTGTTGGAGAAGAAGTCCGAGGGCGTTTCGACGATGGCCCGACGGAGGCAGTTGCCTGGCCACGTCCCTGCGCCGGGTCGTGTGCAAGCTTGGATCGTCTTTTCGGGCGGGGAGGTTCGGTCTCCTCCTCCTCCTCTTCACTGGAGAAGACGTCATCGCCTCCCTCTCCTTCGCCGTCTGACTCCCACTCGCCCTGGTCATCCCCGCTCTCACCTCCGCTCCATTCTCCTTCCTCAGTCGACCCCTGTGCCCCATTGGGCGTCGAATACATCTCAGTGGTCGCCTGAAAGACAGCAGACAAAACGGAAAGTCAGTCGACCCACTCAAAAGAAGACCAATGCAGAAAACGAAGATTTCAGTTGGAAACATAAGAATGCACCTGGTCGACCTCATACGAACTGTCGAGTGGAATGACCCTCCTAGCTCCTCGAGGGTTGTCCTTGTTCCCCATGATGCTTGACAGCCACCCCTCCAACATCTCGTCGGTGACCTCCTCCGGGTGGATCCGAGTGGTGTCCTCGAGGCCAGAGTACAGCCACATCGGGTGGTCCCGAGCCTGGAGTGGTTGGATTCGCCTCTTGAGGAAGACTTCCAGCAGATCCATCCCCGTCACGCCCTCACGGACAAGTTCAACCACTCGACCCGCCAGTATCTTGACCTGGGCCTTTTCTTCGGGCGTCACCTTCAGAGAAGCAGGCTTTTTTGGCTTGGTCGAGGGTGAAGGGTGGGAGTCCAGTCGACTGCCCTGGAGTCACCTGATCCTGGCAGTAGAACCAAGTCGCCTGCCAGCCTCGAACTGACTCCGGGAAGGTAATGGATGGAAAGCAGCTTTTCCCCCTCGTCTGGATCGCCAAGCCCCCACACAGCTGGATCACCTGTGTCGTCTCGTCACTCGACTTGGCCTTCTTAACCGACTGAGAGCGACAGGTGAAGATGTGCTTGAAAAGCCCCCAGTGTGGGCGGCACCCCAGGAACGCCTCACACATAGAAATAAAGGCGGCGAGATAGACTATGGAGTTCGGAGTAAAGTGATGGAGCTGCGCTCCAAAGAAGTTCAAGAAGTTGCGGAAGAAAGAGTGGGGCGGCAGAGAAAACCCTCGGTCAATATGAGTCGCCAGGAGCATGCACTCACCGTCGCGTGGTTGGGGCTCGATTTCTCCCCCCGGAAGACGCGCAGCCTTGTGGGGAATGGCTCCTCCCTCGACCAGGTCATCGAGGTCCTCCTGACGGAGCACCGAGGGCATCCAGTCGCCCTGGATCCACCCTTTGGGCAGGGCCGTCCGGGAGGAAGATCCGCCGCGCGCAGACTTCTTCCCCTTCCCCGCCACCGCCACCTTCTTCGCGCGCTCCAGAGCGGTCGTCTTGCCCTTCACCATCGTCGCCGGCGAGGTCTCGAGCTGGTTTGTGGTGGCTGGGCGAGAGCGAAGGAAGCGGGGGAGACGACGGAGAAATAGAGAAAGAAGGGGAAGAGATGAGCACACGCACGGTTGGAGGGCTCCGAGCCAGCTACTTATAAGGGGCCACTGCTGAGTGGCCGACAAGTGGGCCCGAGCTATCCAGTCAAATCCCGTGGCAGGCGCGCGTGCAGTACGTGGCGAAAAAGGTGGCGCCGAGATCGAGGAGCCTTCGCACTGTCGCTCCCGATTACTGCGGCCGTCCCCGTTCCACGCGCTTCCCAAAAAATCCGAATCCCGCGATCTCCGCTGGCTGCAGAACAACTTAACGAAACGGAAATCCCACGCACACCGGCGCTCGATGCCTCACAGGTAGAGAAATCCATTCGACGAAAGGCCTGGAACGGATCAAGGCGACTGAAAGAGGTTAATGACGTCATCCGTGACAGTCGACCCAGAACGAAGCACCCATAATAACCCGAAGGACCGGTCGGAAAGGTCCCTAACCCCTTTTCTCACTCTAGCCTCAATCCGTTCGGGGGCTAATGATGAAGTCATGTACCTATGGTAGGGACACGGACCCGTCCTAAAGAGCCCTACCATAGGACATCCCTAGAAGAAGTCACCTTTCAATCAACTTGAAGGTATCCCACTCGACGGGTTGAAGACACTCGACCAAGAAGCTGTCACTCAACCAAGAAGCCAACCACTCGACTGCCAGAAGACCTCAAGTCACTCCGCAGGCAAACGGTCGGCTATTAAGTAGTCTTTATGATTATTATGACACTTTATTAGGGACGTTATCAGTAACGCCCACCTTAAATGTACCTTAAACCCTGCATTACAGAGGGCAGGAGAGGGCTGGCGAACTCTATATAAGCCACCCCCCTCCTCAGTATCAAGGGTTCACACCCCTGTCATTTTATACACGCATAATCCAGTCGACCGCCTCCGGGCACCGAGACGTAGGGCTGTTACTTCCTCCGAGAAGGGCCTGAACTCGTAAACCTTGCGTGCTTACAACTTCCCAATAGCTAAGGTCTAGCCTCTTCATACACACCCCCTACCTCACTGTCAGACTTAGAACCACGACACCCCTGCCTCGTGGGCCCCCTGACGCTCCACCAACCTCAACTCCAACTCCATATATTCGTGTTCGGGGAGAAAAAAATCAGGGAGAAGGATTCATCGTATTTTACGATACAGAGCCACCACCAAGCCCTAAACTCTCTCGGGAGGGCTGATCTGGAGTCCGTTCGGGGCTCCGGAGAGGGAAATCCGTCGCCATCGTCAACATCAACCTTCCTCCATCACCAATTTCATGATGCTCACCGCCGTGCGCGAGTAATTCCATTGTAGGCTTGCTGGACGGTGATGGGTTGGATGAGATTTATCATGTAATCAAGTTAGTTTTGTTAGGGTTTGATCCCTAGTATCCACTATGTTCTGAGATTGATGTTGCTATGACTTTGCTATGCTTAATGCTTGTCAGTAGGGCCCGAGTGCCATGATTTGAGATCTGAACCTATTATGTTTTCATGAATATATGTGAGTTCTTGATCCTATCTTGCAAGTCTATAGTCACCTATTATGTATTATGATCTGTTAACCCCGTAGTGACAATAATCGGGATACTTACCGGTGATGACCGTAGTTTGAGGAGTTCATGTATTCACTAAGTGTTAATGCTTTGGTCCGGTACTCTATTAAAATGATGCCTTAATATCCCTTAGTTTCCAACAGGACCCCGCTGCCACGGCAGGGTAGGACAAAAAATGTCATGCAAGTTCTTTTCCATAAGCACATATGACTATATTCGGAATACATGCCTACATTACATTGATGAACTGGAGCTAGTTCTATGTCACCCTATGTTATAACTGTTGCATGATTGATCGCATCCGACATAATTCTCTATCACCGATCCAATGCCTACGAGCTTTTCATATATTGTTCTTTGCTTATTTACTTTTCCGTTGCTACTATTACCATCACTATAAAACCAAAAATATTACTTTTGCTACCATTACCACTACTATCATATTCATTTGCTACTAAACACTTTGTTGCAGATATTAAGTTTCCAGGTGTGGTTGAATTGACAACTCAGCTGCTAATACTTGAGAATATTGTTTGGCTGCCCTTGTGTCGAATCAATAAATTTGGGTTGAATACTCTACCCTCGAAAACTGTTGTGATCCCCTATACTTGTGAGTTATCAAGACTATTTTCTAGCGCCGTTGCAGGGGAGCATAGCTCTATTCTTTGAGTCACTTGGGATTTATATGTGCTGGTCACTATGAAGAACTTGAAAGATCAAAGAACCAAGATTTTTCCCTCAGCAACGAGGGGAGGTAAGGAACTTCCATCTAGCTCTGCACTTGATTCACCTTATGTTTTGAGTAAACTTGCGACACCTACACCTGCTATTCATTCTGATATGTCACATGTTATTGATGATGCCACTTCTGTTTTGCATGATACTTATGATGAAACTACTTCTATGCTTGATACTACTGTGCCACTAGGTGAGTTTCTTGATGAACAACTTGCTAGGGTTAGAGAGAATGAAATTATTGAAAATGATAATATTGATGAAAGTGATGATGAAGATTCTCCCCCTAGATATGAATTGCCTACTTTTCCTGAGGGTTATGTTATGGATGAAGAAAATGCTAGAGACTTCTTAGCTTGCAATGATAGATCTGATCTTAAGAAATTATTAGCTAAGCTTAAAGAAAAGTCTTTGAATGCTAGAATGAAATATGACCCTGCTTTTGTTACTTCACCTATCTTTATTACTGATAAGGATTATGATTTCTCTGTCGATCCTGAGTTAATTACTTTGGTTGAATCTAATCCTTTTTATGGCTATGAATTTGAAACTGTTGTGGCACATCTTACTAAATTAAATGATAAAGCCACACTGTTTACTCATGATGAGAAAACTCGCTATTACTTTATCCTTAAGTTATTTCCATTCTCATTAAAGGGTGATGCTTGAACATGGTTTAATTATCTTGATCCTGGTTGTGTGCGTAGTCCCCAGGATATGATTTATTACTTCTCTGCTAAATATTTCCCCGCTCATAAGAAACAAGCTGCCTTAAGGGAAATATATAATTTTGTGCAAATTGAAGAAGAGAGTCTCCCACAGGCCTGGGGGAGGCTTCTCCGATTACTTAATGCTTTCCATGATCATCCTCTCAAGAAAAATGAAATACTTGATATATTTTATAATGGACTAACCGATGCTTCCAGAGACTACCTGGATAGTTGTGCTGGTTGTGTTTTCAGGGAAAGAATTATTGATCAAGTTGAATTGCTATTGAATAATATGTTGACTAATGAAAATAATTGGACACTTCCTGAACCAACTCCTAAGCCAACTCCGAAGAAAAGGGGTATTCTATTTCTCAATCCTGAAGATATGCAAGAGGCAAAGAAATCTATGAAAGAAAAAGGTATTAAAGCTGAAGATGTTAACAATTTACCACCTATTGAAGAAATACACGGTCTTGATAACCCGACACAGGTAGTAAAGGTAAATTCTCTCTATAGATTTGATAAATGTGAAATCCCATTTACTAAGTTTGCTAGCCAATGCTTGGATGAGTTTGATGACTTTATGGTTAAACAAGAAAATTTCAATGCTTATGTTGGTAGACAATTGAACCACGATGCTGATATGCTTGAACACTTGAGTGATTATATGTTTAGAGTTAAAGGTGAACTTAAACTTATTAGTAAACATGCTTCTATGGTTACCACTCAAGTAGAACAAGTACTTAAAGCTCAGAATGATTTGCTTAATGAATTAAATGATAATAAAAATGATAATGTTGTTAGAGTTATGACTAGAGGAGGTAAAATGACTCAGGAACCCTTGTATCCTGAGGGCCATCCTAAGAGAATTGAGCAAGATTCTCGGAGAACTAATGTTGATGCACCTAGTCCTTCTAAGAGGAAGAAAAAGAAAAATGATAGGACTTTGCATGCTTCTAGTGAACCTGTTGTTGACACACCTGAGAATCCCAATGATATTTCTATTTCGGATGCTGAGACACAATCTGGTAATCAACATGAACCTAGTTATAATGTTAATGATGATGTTCATGTTGATGCTCAACCTAGCAATAATAATGATGTAGAAATTGAACCTGATGTTGATCTTGATAACCCACAATCAAAGAATCAATGTTATGATAAGAGAGTTTGTTGCTAGGAAACACGGTAAAGAAAGAGAACCATGGGTTCAGAAACCCATGCCTTTTCCTCCTAAACCATCCAAGAAAAAGGATGATGAGGACTTTGAGCGCTTTGCTGAAATGATTAGACCTATCTTTTTGCGTATGCGTTTGACTGATATGCTTAAAATGAACCCTTATGCTAAATACATGAAAGATATTGTTACTAATAAAAGAAAGATACCGAAAGATGAAATTTCCACCATGCTTGCTAATTACACTTTTAAGGGTGGAATACCAAAGAAACTAGGAGATCCAGGAGTACCGACTATACCATGCTCCGTTAAAAAAACTATGTTAAAACTTCTTTATGTGATCTTGGAGTTGGTGTTAGTGTTATGCCTCTCTCTTTATATCGTAGACTAGATTTGAATAAGTTGACACCTACTGAAATCCCTTTGCAAATGGTTGATAAATCAACTGCTATACCTGTCAGTATTTGTGAGGATGTGCATGTTGTGGTTGCAAACGTTACTATTTTAACGAACTTTGTCATTCTTGATATTCGCGAGGATGATAGCATGTCGATTATCCTTGGTAGACCCTTTTTGAATACTACAGGGGCTGTTACTGATTGCAACAAAGGCCATGTCACTTTTCATGTTAATGGTAATGAGCATACGGTACACTTTCCGAGGAAACAACCTCAAGTCCACAGTATAAATTCTATTGGAAAATTTTCAAAAATCACTATTGGAGGTTTAGAATTTCCTCTTCCTACTGTCAAGAAGAAATATGATATTCTTATTGTTCGGGATGTGCATATCCCCATAGAGGTAACCTAGTGTTATTCGAAATTTCTCCGGTTTCATGTTATTCGAAATGAGTTTGTTAACAAGAGCTCATCAACCTTGTTTTCTGAATGAGTTTGTTAACAAGACCTCATCAACCATGTTATTCGAAATGAGTTTCCTTTTGATGAGCATGAGATGGATGAATTTAGAAAACACAACTCTCTGTACCCTCTTTTTACTTTCTGTTATTTAGATTAAATAAAGTAAAAATAGTATTTTCTGTCTTTTTCTAAGTTATCCTTGCAATAAAAAAATACCCTGAAAATAAAAGTTCTCCAAATGCCCTGAAAATGAAATATGATTTTTCTAGAATATTTGAGAATATCTGGCACTGAGAACACAGCAGGGGGAGCAGCCACGTGCCCACGAGGGTGGAGGGTGCACCCCTGCCTCGTGGACCCCACGTGGGCCCCCTCCACTTATCCTTGCACCCACACACTTTGTCTTGCTCTAGAAAAAATCACTAGCCACCTCAAACCCTAGTTCTTGCTCCTCTTGCTGCCATTTTCGATCTCCTTGCTCAAAGCTCCTCTCACAAAACTGCTTTGGGGGATTGTTCTTTTGTATGTGACTCCTCCAATAGTCCAATTAGTTTTTGTTTCTAGTGCTTTATTTGTTGCAAATTTTTGCTGCTTAGGTGACATTGTTCTTGAGCTTGCATATCCAATTTATGTGGTCAAAAGTAGTTTTAATGCATGATATAGCCTCTAGGCACTTGTAGGAGTAGTTCCTATCAATCTTGTTGAGTTTGGTTCACTTTTATTTTAAGTTACTAAAAATCTCATAAATTTTCAGAAAAAGATGAAGAGATTTTGAGGGGCTCATCGAGCCGAAGCTCGAAGGATAAGTAAAGTGAAGAGAACAGGAAGCCCAAGTACAATCTCCCTCGTACTGCGGAGGTTCAGCCATGTGAATGGCCTTGTGATGAGTTCTTGAGAGAAGGTGGGATTCATGAAGATTTTTATCATTTGGCTGAGAATGCAGGCCTCACCGCCTTCCTCCACGACCAGCGTGAACAATATCTCTTACTCACCAATATCTTTGTGCAAATTTTTCATTTCCATGCTAGGAGATCACCACCTTCGGTGGAATTTTATTTATATGATGAGCATAAGGAGATGTCACTTTATGATTTTTGCCGGGTCTATTTGATACCCTTTGAGGGCAGCATAGAGGAAACACATCGTAATGATGTGGAGGAATTTATAGATATGATTGTTGTAGGGGAAACAGGGAAAGTTTCCGATGCGAGAATCACTAGCATACATTTTCCTGTTCTACGTTACTTCGCAATATTTGCTAGTAGATGCTTAATTGATCACGGGAACTGTGGAAACCTTAGCGCCCCTAATACTGTTATTTTGCGCCATGCCTTGTTTCAGGATACTACTTTCAGTTTAGGCGCTATTGTTGCTAAATGGTTAAATCTGAACCGTACTAAGGGCCCCATCCTCGGACGCATCTTTGCCTCGCGCCTTGCTACACACTTTAATATACCTATCAGACATTATGAGAAAGAGGAAAAGTTGTTGCCTCCTATTGTTCTAGATTATAAGAGTATGGTAGCACATGAGTTTATTGTTAAGGATAAGAAGAAGACACTCAAATATAAATTGATATTTAACAAAAAAAATATTGTGAGTTGATTACCTTTCCTGCGTCCTCTTTGTTCAACATATTTTCAGGCATGTACCATGTTCTGCCGGAGGCCATTCATGCCTACCGGAGCCAGATGTCAGCTGCAGAGCCAGAGCCACCATCTGATCCTCACTGTCAGTCTGTTTATCAGTGGAATCCGGAGGAGATCGCCAACCAGTGGGAGCCTGAGGATCCTCCTCAGTACACCAGAGAGAGCAGCTTTGATCCTTGGGTATAGACCAACTTAGGCCAAAAGCCTAAGCTTGGGGGAGTACGTATCTCTCACCGACATTACATTAATGTTCACACACGCATGCCAGCTGTCGGTGCTCATACTTTTTCATTGTATCATCCATGCTAGTTTATTTTTATTTTCTCGCTTTCTTCTTGTGTGTTTGGAAAACCTTAAGAAAAACCAAAAAAATTAGTTGTAGCTTTTAACTAGTTTACTTTCCATGCCTGTAGTGGTAGTAATTAAAAGAAAACCCAAAAAGATTTCTCGTTCTTCTTTTGCTTGTTGGGAGCTTTCCCGTGTAAATAGTTTTGTTTTATTTCTTTCCTTTGGGGGTCAAGAGGAGAAGACCATAATGAAAATGTTGAGTGACTCTTATATGCATTATTGTTGATCTAACAGACAACCCATATTACCTTGTCTTCTCTCTTGAATTGAATGCTTGCAGATTCCAGCTTAGTCCAATGCACATGCACTATTATTATTATCCACAGTATTCGGTCGTGCAAGTGAAAGGCAATAATGACGATATATGATGAACTGATTGAGATGAGAAAAGCTGGTATGAACTCGACCTCTCTTGTTTTTGAAAATATGATTAGTTCATCGTTCCTGATTCAGCCTATTATGAGAGAGACATGTTTGCAATGACAATTAGAGATTGTAGTTTCTTATGACATGCTTAATTATCTAGGAGTTTATAATGGTTTACCTTGTGTGCCAACATGCTATTAAAATGGTTATGATGTGGTCTGATAGGGTGGTATCCTCCTTTGAACGATTCGAGTGGCTTGAATTGGCACATGTTCACGCATGTAGTTGAAACAAAATCAACATAGCCTCTACGATATTTATGTTCATGGTGCATTATATCCTACTCATGCTTGCATTCAGTGTTGATTAATTTTAATGCATGTTCATGACTGTTGTCGCTCTCTAGCTGGTCGCTTCCCAGTTTTTTAGCGTTCACTTGTACTAAGCGGGAATACTGCTTGTGCATCCAATTCCATAAACCCCAAAGTTATTCCATATGAGTCCACCATACCTTCCTATTTACGGTATCTACCCGCCGTTCCAAGTAAATTTGTATGTGCCAAACTCTAAACGTTCAAAAAAACATTCTATTTTGTATGCTCGAATAGCTCATGTATCAACTAGGGATGTCTGTATCCTCCATGCTAGGCGGGTTATTCTCAAGAGGAGTGGACTCTGCTCCTCATTCACGAGAAAATGGCTGGTCACCGGGATGCCAGTCCCATGCTCAAATTAAATCAAAATAATTGCAAACAAAAGTCCCCCAGGATTGTTGTTAGTTGGAGGCACCCGTTGTTTTGGGCAAGCCATGGATTGATGCTTGTTGGTGGTGCGGGAGTATAAACTTTACCATTCTGCTTGGGAACTGCCTATAATGTGTGTAGAATGGAAGATATCGAGATCTCTCGGTTGTTATGTTGACAATGAAAGTATACTGCTCAAAATATTATTAATCTCTATTTCAAAACTGAGCTCTGGCACCTCTACAAATCCCTGCTTCCCTCTGCGAAGGGCCTATCCATTTACTTTTATGTTGAGTCATCATCCTCTTATTAAAAAGCACCAGTTGGAGAGCACCGCTGTCATTTGCATCCATTACGGTTAGTTTACATTGAGTATGACTTGACTGGATCTCTTTTACCATGAATTACAATGTCTAGTCGGTCCTTGATCTTTAAAGGTGCTCTGCATTTATGTTTTGTGGTCTCAGAAAGGGCTAGCGAGATACCATCTTGTTATATCATATTATGATTGTTTTGAGAAAGTGTTGTCATCTGAGATTTATTATTATTGCTCGCTAGTTGATTATGCCATTGATATGAGTAAACATGAGACTTAAATGTTATTGTGAATATGGTTAGCTCATAATCTTTGCTGAAAACTTGAATGATGGCTTTACATATTTACAACAACAAGAGCAAACAGAGTTTGTAAAAGTTTTTCTTTATCACTTTCAGTTTGTCAACTGAACTGCTTGAGGACAAGCAAATGTTTAAGCTTGGGGGAGCTGATACGTCTCTGTCGTATCTACTTTTCCAAACACTTTTGCCCTTGTTTTGGACTCTAACTTGCATGATTTGAATGGAACTAACCCGGACTGACGCTGTTTTCAGCAGAATTGCCATGGTGTTATTTTTGTGCAGAAATAGAAGTTCTCGGAATGACCTAAAAATCAACGGAGATTATTTTTGGAATATATAAAAAATACTGGAAGAAGAATCCATGTCAGGGGACCCACACCCTGTCCACGAGGGTGGGGACGTGCCTACCCCCTTGGGCGCGCCCCCTGCCTCATGGGCCTCCTGACGCTCCACCGACCTCAACTCCAACTCCAAATATTCGTGTTCGGGGAGAAAAAAAATCAGGGAGAAGGATTTATCGCGTTTTATGATACGGAGCCGCTGCCAAGCCCTAAACTCTCTCGAGAGGGCTGATCTGGAGTCCGTTCGGGGCTCCGGAGAGGGGAATCTGTCGCCATCGTCATCATCAACCTTCCTCCATCACCAATTTCATGATGCTCACCGCCGTGCGTGAGTAATTCCATCGTAGGCTTGTTGGACGGTGATGGGTTGGATGAGATTTATCATGTAATCGTGTTAGTTTTGTTAGGGTTTGATCCCTAGTATCCACTATGTTCTGAGATTGATGTTGCTATGACTTTGCTATGCTTAATGCTTGTCACTAGGGCCCGAGTGCCATGATTTCAGATCTGAACCTATTATGTTTTCATGAATATATGTGAGTTCTTGATCCTATCTTGCAAGTCTATAGTCACCTATTATGTGTTATGATCCGTTAACCCCGAAGTGACAATAATCGGGATACTTACGTGTGATGACCGTAATTTGAGGACTTCATGTATTCACTAAGTGTTAATCACTAGTAGAAAATGGAGCTTTAGCGCCAGTTCGTAAGGGCCTTTAGTGCCGGTTCCATTTGATGATTTTTTTCGATTTTTAATTTTCTGAATTATTTGATGATTTAGTCTCTAATCACCTCTCTTAACTACTCAAGTGTGGATCACTCATTCCAAATCGCCTGACTTCCCGGCCGGTCACCCATCCTCTCACTCCCCCCAGCCTGAGCACGCTTAACTTCGGAGTTCTATTCCCCCTACATTCCAAGTCTGCACTTGTTGTTTTCCTGACAAATGTAAGCTGTCAATCCTATTAACCCTCAGCAGTTTAGCTTGAGCATTAGGTCACACGTTTCACCGTTTGAGTTTAAAACTATTATTCTAAAAAACAGTAATTATTTAGTAACACTAATATTTTTGAATAAGTTTGACCATAGTTTCACCACAGTTTGACCATAGTTTGACCAGATTTGACCAAAATTTAAAAAATTCAAATAATTATTTAGTAACACTAATATTCTTGAATAATTATGTAGTAACATTAATACTTCTTGAATAAGTAGTTTGACCAGATTTAACCAATTTTTTTTAAAAAACTGAAATTTGACCATATCTTTTTTCATTTTGGAATTTGAGGATTCTAAAAAATTGCAAACAGGCCGTAGGCCGTCTCCATCGGATGCGGATTTTCGTGCTGAATTTTTTGATATATTATACGTTTTTTCCAACATCGTATGCAAAAGTTATAGCCATTTTACATTTTCCCTACACTTTTTGCAAAACATGTCCAAATTTAAGTTTTCAAATTTTCCTAACTAGTAGATGTAGTACTATAACTACCTCTCGAAGGATTTTATTTTTTGAAGTTTTTATCATTTTCTTTTGATTTTTTCAGAACTGAAATGGCGACACATGGGGGGGTAGAGTTTGAAAATTGCCCTATAGTCCGGTTTGTGTCACAAACCGGTACTATAGGTCAGACCCCTTTAGTACCGGTTCGTGGCACAAACCGGTACTAAAGGTTAGCCCTTTAGTACCGGTTTGTGACACGAACCGGTACTAAAGGTGATCGTGGGGCCCCGGCCTAACGCCAGCCTGCCATCACCCCTTTAGTACCGGTTCGTGGCACGAACCGGTACTAAAGGTTCAACACGAACCGGCATTAATGCATAGCCGTTCGAACCGGCATTAATGGTACCATTAGTACCGGGCTAAAATCAAACCGGCACTAATCTGTCTCACATTAGGTCCTTTTTCTACCAGTGAATGCTTTGGTCCGGTACTCTATTAAAAGGAGGCCTTAACATCCCTTAGTTTCCAATAGGACCCCGCTGCCACGGGAGGGTAGGAGAAAAGATGGCATGCAAGTTCTTTTCCATAAGCACGTATGACTATATTCGGAATACATGCCTACATTACATTGATGAACTGGAGCTAGTTCTGTGTCACCCTATGTTATAACTGTTGCATGATTGATCGCATCCGACATAATTCTCTATCAGCGATGCCTGCGAGCTTTTCATATATTGTTCTTTGCTTATTTACTTTTCCGTTGCTACTGTTACAATCACTATAAAACCAAAAATATTACTTTTCCTACCGTTACCACTACTATCATATTACTTTGCTAGTAAACACTTAGCTGCAGATATTAAGTTTCCAAGTGTGGTTGAATTGACAACTCAACTGCTAATACTTGAGAATATTCTTTGGCTCCCCTTGTGTCGAATCAATAAATTTGGGTTGAATACTCTACCCTCAAAAACTATTGTGATCCCCTATACTTGTGGGTTATCAGGGCCGGCGGTAGTACCGCTTCTTACTATAAGTAGTGGTACCACTTAGACCCAGTGGTAGTGTCGTGCCAGCGAAAACAAGAAACACCTAGAAAATACAAGAAGGGGGCTTAAGCAAAAAAAGAGAGAAAGGAAAGGGAGAGACACGAAACACGAAACACCGAAGGGAGCTACTCCAATTGCAAAAGACAAATAAAAAAGAGAAGCGGACTTGGAGTGACACAAAACATACACAAGGCCCTAAGCGACTAGATAAGATCAAGGAAATCCAAACACCACCCAAGGAGAGGGCGGTGGCCGCAGCCACCTATGTTTGAGTCAATTGGTATGGCACCGTGGAGATTTTAACCTTGGGCCCATGACCAAAACTCGTCTTTGAAGCACAAGTACCATCAAAATGCCTAATGTGAAAGACTTGATCGATTTATGCATAATGGGGGGAGGGAAAGTTCATTGAGAGAACAACAGTCCCCTATGTCCATGCCTACATCTAGAACAAGATAGAATGATGTGTGCGGTTGGGGTGTGCCTAGACTCAAGCTACATTAACTCGTGAAATCTTGTTTCATCTAGATGATCTCAATATCTCCACGCTTGTTGTGGTCTCGAATGAAATGATGACAAATCTCAATGTGCTTCGTCTTGCTATGTTGCACCGGATTGTGAGAAATCTTGATAGCACTTTCATTGTCACATAGAAGAGGCACTTTGTCACAAGTGACACCATAATCCTTTAAAGTTTGCATCATCCATAGAAATTGTGCACAACAACTTGCGGTGGCTACATACTCGGCCTTGGTGGAGGAGACACACAATTTTGCTTCTTCGAGGACAAACTTACCAAAGAACGACCACGGAATTGGCACCCTCCGGAAGTTGACTTCCTCTCCACACAATCTCCCGCCCAATCCGAGTCCCTATAACCCATGAGATCGAAGCTTGCTCCTTTGGGGTACCATAGGCCAAAGTTTGGGGTATGAGCTCAATAACGAAAGATTCGCTTGACCGCCACATAGTGGCTTTCCTTAGGTGCGGCTTGAAACCATGCACAAATTCCCACACTCAACATGATATCTTGTCTAGATGCACAAAGGTAAAGCAATGATCCAATCATGGAGCGATATACCTTTTGATCCATCGCTTTACCATTGGGATCACTGTCGACCTTGCATTTGGTGGGGATGGGAAACTTGACCGTCTTAACATCATCTAGCTTGAATCTCTTGAGCAAGTCTTGGGTATACATGGCTTGCTTGATGAACGTTCCTTCTCTCCTTTGCTTGACTTCGAATCCAAGAAAGAACTTCAACTCTCCCATCATAGACATCTCAAACTTCTCGGTCATTAGTGCGGCAAACTCATCATTGAAAGATTTGTTAGGAGAACCAAAAATAATATCATCAACATATAGTTGGCATTGGAACAAATCCCCTTTGACTCCCTTAGTAAAAAGAGTGGGATCAATTTTCCCAATTTAAAAACCACGATCTTGCAACAACTCGGTAAGGTGCTCATACCATGCGCGTGGGGCTTTCTTAAGGCCATAGAGCACCTTCTTGATTTTGTATACATGATTGGGGAGCTTGGGATCCTCGAATCCCGGAGGTTGTTGATACGTCTCCAACGTATCTACTTTTTCTGATACTTTTCCTCTTGTTTTGGACTCTAATTTGCATGATTTGAATGAAACTAACCCCGAACTGACGTTGTTTTCAGCAGAACTACCATGGTGTTGTTTTGTGTAGAAATAAAAGTTCTCGGAATGGAACGAAACTTTTTGAGGATTTTTTATACCAATAATAATAATTTCTAGAGCCAAGACCCACTGGAGAGGGGCCCCTGGGTGGGCACAACCCACCAGGGTGCGCCCCTCTCTCCTTGCGCGCCCAGGTGGGTTGTACCCACCTGGTGGCCCCGCTGATGACCCCCTTGATACTATAAATTCACATTATTCCAGAAAAAGCAGGGAGAAAAAATTATCACGATCCACGAGACGGATCCGCCGCCAAGCCTTGTTCTTCCCCGGGAGGGCAGATCTGGAGTCCGTTTGGGGCTCCGGAGAGGGGGATCTTCGATCTTCGTCATCACCAACCTATCTGCATTGCCAATTCCATGATGCTCCCCACCGGGAGTGAGTAATTCCTTCGTAGGCTCACTGGTTGGTGAGGAGTTGGATGAGATTCATCATGTAATCGAGTTAGTTTTGTTATGGCCTGATCCCTAGTACCCACTATGTTCTTAGATTGATGTGGCTATGACTTTGCCATGGTTAATGCTTGTCACTTTGGGCCCGGGTGCCATGATTTTAGATGTGAACCGTTTATGACTTCATCATTATATCCATGTTTTAGATCCGATCTTGCAAGTTATAGTCACCTACTACGGTTATGATCTGACAACCCCGGAGTGACAACAACCAGGCCCACTCCCGGTGATGACCGTAGTTTGAGGAGTTCATGTATTCACTATGTGTTAATGCTTTGTTCCAGTTCTCTATTAAAAGGAGGCCTTAATATCCCTTAGTTTCCAATATGGACCCCTCTGCCACGGGAGGGTAGGACAAAAGAAGTCATGCAAGTTCTTTTAATAAAGTGCGTATGACTATTTACGGAATACATGCCCATATTATATCGATGAACTGGAGCTAGTGTTGTATTGCCCTAGGTTATAACTACCACATGATGAATATCATCCAACAAGTCACCAATCCAATGCTTACGAATTTATCCTTATTGATCTTGTTGCGTTACTATTGCTATCAACACTGTTACACTTGCTACAAATTACTGCTACCACTGTTACTGTTACCATTGCTACTGTCACTACTATTAAACTGCTTTGCTACAGATTATATTGCTGCAGATAATAAATCTCCAGGTGTGGTTGAATTGACAACTCAGCTGCTAATACCTTCTAATATTCTTTGGCTCCCCTTGTGTCGAATCTATAAATTTGGGTTGAATACTCTACGCTCGAAAACTGTTGCGGTCCCCTATTGACGGTGTCCTGGACTAGGGGGTACTCACCACGTCATCTCCCGATCTGTTAGATTGGGCCGAGGACCCCCATGGCCGTATACTCATGGGCCAGTTCGGACAGCTACTGCATACAAGGAAGATTACACAAGACTTGGCGATCAAGACAAGGACTCCTCTCCACCGGCCTATTCGGCTAGGACTCTTGTTATCCTAGGCCTCTGGTGCATTATATAAACCGAGGCCAGGCTAGTCAATAGATCATATACAACAACAATCATACCATAGGCTAGCTTCTAGGGTTTAGCATCTACGATCTCGTGGTAGATCAACTCTTGTAATACTCATATCATCAATATCAATCAAGCAGGACGTAGGGTTTTACCTCCATCAAGAGGGCCCGAACCTGGGTAAAATATCGTGTCTCCTGCCTCCTGTTACCATCTGCCTTAGACGCACAGTTCGGGACCCCCTACCCGAGATCCGCCAGTTTTGACACCGACATTGGTGCTTTCATTGAGAGTTTCGTTGTGTGTTCGACAAAAGGTTGATGGCTCGCCTGTAGATCAACTACGACTTCGGCATCTTCATCACCAGCTCAACTGGTCACCTTGGTTTGACCAAGGACTGCGCCCTACCTCCGATCGTCATGTTCGGATGAGGGCCTTTATAAAAAATAACTCCGATCTCTATCAAGATCATGGAGGAATCATCCAGGCAGCCCGGGGGCTCAACGTCAACATTGCCCTCGGGCGACCGTGTTGTTTTTCTGGACAGCAAACTTGTGTCCGCCACCATCGCCTCCTCAAGTGTCTTTTTAATGATCGCTTTGGTGGAATTGTGCGGAATTGAGTCTACAACAACCCTGGAAAATTTCATCGAGTTCCAATGGAGGAATCTCTGGCAATCCACGATATACCGGAGCCCTGTCAAATCTGGACGGAAGTCTGGATGAGTTTAGGGCGTGGTGTCCAACTTCTAGCTCGAATTTGGAAGATCCAACCGTTGATCGGCTGCGTAATTCCTATATCTACCACCTCTCAAAATTTCGGCTCAATCTGACCATCCAAACTCCGGAAACCTTCCGATTAGTGCATCACTTTTCGGATCTGTTTTTTGCGCGAGAACGAATCCGACCCGAGTTCATTTTTTATGAATGGGATTTCGAACATCCCTTTTGAAGGAAGTTTTGTATGGGGTGTTGTGTTTTGTTCCCGAACACATCCCACTAACTTTAAGATCTTTTGAACAAGATCTTCAACATCATGCTGGTGTCAAACCAGTCCGGCAATATTGCTCCACGGCTGCCGACCTGTGCTAGACACGTCGTCACTTTGTTGAGCCGAGCTAAACTTCTTCGGATCATCATCTCGGCAAGCCGAACAAGAGTCCGGCATCGCGAAGGATAAATCATCACCAACATCACCGCCCCACGGATTACACGAAGTGGGCATACCGGCATCGCCGCACGGTTGCTTCATCAAGCCGGCATCGACCACATCACGACCTTCATCGGCAGGGCCGCACTATTGCTTCTTCAAGCTGGTGTCCATCACGCTGACCTACTTCGACTCATCGGCTGACATCGAGGCTTCGACATCTCGGCTGGACCAGGGGCTTCGCCGCCTCTTCATCAACCTACTCCGGACACTTCGACGTCACTAGTCGACCAGCTCCGTCACGTTAGCTGGACCGAGGGCTTTGCCTCGGCGAACCAACCTTTGCCAGCATTGTCGTGCCTTCATTTTATCGCCCAACAGGCAATGGGTGTGCAGATCGAGTCCCAATTTTGGGAATCACCTTCCTTCGGATTGCTACAACAAATAAATCAGGTGCTATTAATCCCAGTATTTTTTGCTTGTTTGATTCATTTTTCCCAAGAAATTATTACTCTGGTTTGTCCATCATATGTACACAGGTCTATCAAATGGTGGCCACATTAACGACAGTCGCATGGTGGTTCGGTCAGTTTCCGTACATAGTCCGGCGAACGCCGCATCCGGAGCTCGGACCGACCTGTGAATTCAGGCTTTGTCACGCCTTCACCGCCTCACACCGACGCCCTACACCGACATTGACTTCGGCGCCAGGCCATATTTCTTTTATTACTCACTTTGCATAAATTATTTATTATCCAACGTTTTTTAATTATCATTATTACTATTATCTCCGGTTTGCACTATCTTTTGTGCACAGGAAAATGTTCCGGGGACTTCGGCGTCACTCTGCCGGTCTGCATTGACCGTGCTATGTCACCACTTCGGCGTGTTGAGCTCTCCGCTCCGCCACCTCGGGACCAGCTTGGGGGATGGAACATTGTCCCGCATCAAGCTCGGACCGCGTCATCAATACCGAACACATTAACCAGCTAAGTTGCTTTCATTCTCAAAGCTTTAATTTCTAACTTGTGTTCGGTTCGACCAAGCATTATACTTTTTTGGAAAAAAGTTGCTTGTAAAAAATTTCCTTGTCCAAACTTTGTTTGTGACGCATAAATTCAAATAACGAATTCATTTGGGGGCTTCCTTCATGAAGCTTTTCCTCTTGCATATGATTATACTTGTACGGCTTCGTTCCTTGTTCGTGTATTACGCCACAATATGCACCATATTGACTTAAGCGATTTGCAACCTGGGTTGCCTCGCTCCTGTGTTTACCGCTACGTTCCCGATTGTTCAGCTAGGGAGTAAAGGGAGCACCTCTGCGATTGTCATGATCGGGTCACCCGAGCCGGACCTCAGACTGGGTGAAGCCGAAAGCTAGCGCTCTTATTGTTCTCAATTATGGTCGGCACACAACGGAACTCATGAGTACAAAAAATCTATCACACAAGTCTCATAATAACAATGAGCACCGAAGAAAGGTATCAGTGGGTGTACTATTTTCTTTGAAGATGCTTCTTACACTTCGTAGTAATATAGCATAGGTTCCCTGAGCGCGCTTTGTCTGTTACAGCCTTATGGCCTGATTGCCTGGTTATTTGAAACACCGTCGATATTCTCGATAGATGGAGTACATAACACTTTTCGGTCCTTGACCGAAGAGGGAGAAGCCGACGGTCGGTTAAGACGCGTTTAAAGTTCGGTTGAACATAGATATGATATAAGTACTTCGGTACATGCAATCATTCTTTTACCCAAGTCACTTGAGGGCTCTTAAATTTATTTGAGTCGTTTTATAATAAGTGGTCTTCTTCTTAGTCGTTGCAAAGTTTTATCATTATTATTATTATTTATCACTCCTTTTTTCGTAACGAGTGTGTGGTCACTAGCCGGGGAGCCTAACTTCTCTCTCAAAGCCGCTAGAGTTTAGTTTGCTAAGCTGGCCTAACGAGAAGTACTCCGCCTTCGGGATAGGAGGTTGAAGCCGTAGGCTGACCGGCTTGAAGTCTTGAGATAGGATGTGCCATGTTAAAGCACGACAGAAGCACTTTTTTTCTAAGGCCATTTTTTGGATTGGCACCGAACACTTGATCTTGTTCGGACGTCAAGTTTTTACTGACATTTTTTGGTTTTCCAAGCTTGTGGCACTTTTAAACTATTTGTGTGTTTTTAGCACAAGTCTCGCAATGCAACGCCGGACACCTTTAGTGATTCAGCAAAAACATTCTCGGATATTGCTATATATGCATCGGTTTCGAATTGTGTCTTCGGTCAATAGTTGGGTTGCCCGGCTCCTGCGCTTGCCTCCTACATTCCGCTTTGTTCGGCTAGGTGTGCAAAGGGAGAACCACTGTGATTGTGCTTCCAGCTCACATGGTTAAGCACCTCAGTGGAGAAAGCCGAAAGCTGACTGTCACAATAAGCATAAACTGGTCAGCGATCCGACGACGGTGTTAAATGACGGGCCATTCATAACAATGGCCGAAGTGTTTACGGCTTGACCTCGACTGTCGCCGAACACTACCGGGGGCTATTAACTGGCCTCCCAAACTAAATCCTCGATATTTTGTTCTTACATTGGAGCTGAGGTTTCATGATCATGCTTAGCATGTCAACCCAAAGAAAGGAACCGATAGCGGGACTATTTTCTTTGGAAGACATTTCTTCTGTTAAACAGTAATATAACATATCTCTCTGCATACCTTTGTTTATAAAACCGTATGGCCAGATTGCCTTGTTTGTTGTAAATCTTTGCCCTCATAAAGCCTTTATAAAGTAAGGCAAACACTCCCCGACTACTGGCCGAGGAGGTGGAAGCTGATGGTCGGTCAACAAAGTTTTGTACAATGCGGATCCGAGCATTAAATGACATAAAGTACTTGGATACATAGAGTCATTACACATAATTTGTGATTTTACTATGGATATCAATCCTTAATTCGGCCACCCGTGCCCGCATTAAGGCTCGGGGGCTACTGGGCTCCGGGCTTATTATTTACAAATATTAAAGGGGCACATCGATCCCCTGATATTGTGTTGCCACCCGACCAGTGTCTCGGGGGCTACTGCATTGCCTGTCCAATGCAGAAAATTTTAAGTGTAATACAGTTTCCGAGGAGATTTTGATCCTCAGGTTGGTCGGCCGCAACCAACCTGAGTCTCGAGGGCTGAGCACGCCGCTTTTTGTGTCCCGAAGTATTCTGCCGAGCTAGGACTTGATCCTCAGACCGATTTTGCAAATCAATCAGAGTCTCAGCGGCTACTGGGATCAGCGGTCTTATGTCATCCTTCATGTGCATCTCGGGTTTTAGACCGATACCCACCTTGAGGGCTACTGGCTATATATCTCGGCAGAGAATAAATTGCACCAATAAAAAATATTGACAAAAACGGGCCCACATTCGGGGTGGTGCACCACCTCGGAAGCAGTCCGGCATAAAAATCGGGCGCTAGTGGCTGGCTCCATAGAGGGCATTTCCGGCATTAAGCTCGGCTAAACTCCTTCAAACTTCTTTGAACCAAGGTGATTTACGACACCTCGGATACAGTCCGGCGTTGGAGCTCGGATACATAGTCCAGCGTTGGAGCTCGGATACATTCCAGCGTTAGAGCTGGGATACATAGTCCGGCGTTGGAGCTCGGATACATACTAGCGTTAGAGCTGGGAAGCGGTCTGGCGTTGGTGCTCGGCTACAAAAGATACCTCGAATGCAGTCCGGCGTTGGAGCTCGGACGCAAGAGGACGCTGCCGCCCGGGAACAATTTCAAACCCGAGGTGTGGCATAAAAATAACAAGGCATTGATAAAGGCCGGAAACTTAAAGGGGCTCCTTGGATACCCGACGTGTAAACTCGTCGAATGCATTTTGGCGATCCTCAAGATCGAAGATGAGAAGATTTGTTGAACAGTTTTCAAGACCGACGACCGAAGATGAAGAACGGTTCGTAAGAATCGAGGAGCGTCCCTAACTTGAAGACTGGTTCAAGGGGCTACTGACGGTGTCCTGGACTAGGGGGTACTCACCACATCATCTCCCGATCTGTTAGATTGGGCCGAGGACCCCCATGGCCGTATACTCATGGGCCAGTTCGAACAGCTACCGCATACAAGGAAGATTCCACAAGACTTGGCGATCAAGACAAGGACTCCTCCCCACCAGCGTATTCGGCTAGGACTCTTGTTATCCTAGGCCTCTGGTGCATTATATAAACCGAGGCCAGGCTAGTCGATAGATCATATACAACAACAATCATACCATAGGCTAGCTTCTAGGGTTTAGCCTCTACGATCTCGTGGTAGATCAACTCTTGTACAACTCATATCATCAATATCAATCAAGCAGGACGTAGGGTTTTACCTCCATCAAGAGGGCCCGAACCTGGGTAAAATATCGTGTCTCCTGCCTCATGTTACCATCTGCCTTAGACGCACAGTTCGGGACCCCCTACCCGAGATCTGCCGGTTTTGACACCGACACCTATACTTGTGGGTTATCAAGACCTTTTTCTGGCGCCGTTTTCGGGGTGCATAGCTATATTTGTTGAGTCACTTGGGATTATTATCACATTATCACTATGTAGAATCAGAAGAGGGCCCGGTAGAGATAGGGATGATCGGCAAGCGCTACGGGATTCAAAAACTAAGATTTATCCCTCTAAGACGATGGGAGGTAAGGAACTGCCATCTAGTTCTGATTTAGATTCACCTTCTGTTATGAGTAAATTTGCAACACCACCACATGCTATGAATTCTGATATGTTTTAAGTTATTGATGATGCTACTTCTACTATGAATGATGCTTATGATGATGCTAGTACCTTGCTTGATAATGATGGTGTGCCACTTGGTGAATTTCTTGATTGTAACATCCCAATTTTCAATTTGGATGTTGTACATACGTCATCATATGCATATCATATTTTATTTGCATTTTTGGTTGTGATCCTAGAAATCTTAAGCAACTCAAGGACCCAAGGAGAGAGTTGGGGATTTCACAAATTTTCATATTTGATTTTTTTTCAAATTTGAAAAGAGGATCAATTTGATTTTAATATTTTTTTCACTCCAATTATTTCCAATAATAAAAATAAATGGAGAAGATAAAATGACTTCTTTAAAAGAGAGGAATATTGGAGAAGAAATTTTAAAATAAAATAATTACTTTATTTGCCATTTTATTTGAATTAGAAAAATATGCATTTTTAAAAATTGCATTTTAGGCCAGAAAAATGTTCACCTTGTCCTAAATATTAGGTTTGGACGGTGAAAATTGTTTCCGGTATTTTTAGAAATTTTTTATTTTTATTATGATTTTTCTTTCAGGCAAAATTATTTTTAAAAAAACTCCGTCGCCCGACAGGGCCGAAGGCCCAGCCATGCCAGGCCGGCCCGCTCGCGCCGCCGCCTTCCCCGCGCGCCGCCGTGTCCAAGCCAGACTCCGGCAAGGAGTCCGAGCCACCGCTGCCGACCCCTTGCCCAAGTCGGAGCCCCCCTTAAAACCGGAGCCACCCCCCTCTACTCAACCGCCGCCGTCGCAGCCCGCCTCCCCACGCCGAGCCGCTGTCGGCGTCAAAACCGGCGGATCTCGGGTAGGGGGTCCCGAACAGTGCGTCTAAGGCGGATGGTAATAGGAGGCGGGGGACACAATGTTTACCTAGGTTCGGGCCCTCGCAATGGAGGTAATACCCTACTTCCTGCTTACTTGATCTTGATCTTGATATATGAGTATTACAAGAGTTGATCTACCACGAGATCGGAGAGGCTAAACCCTAGAAGCTAGCCTATGGTATGATTGTTGTTGTCCTACGGACTAAAACCCTCCGGTTTATATAGACACCGGAGGGAGCTAGGGTTACATAGAGTCGGTTACAACGGAGGAGATCTACATATCCGAATTGCCAAGCTTGCCTTCCACGCAAAGGAGAGTCCCATCCGGACACGGGACGGAGTCTTCAATCTGGTATCTTCATAGTCCAACAGTCCGGCCAAAGTATATAGTCTGGCTGTCTGAGGACCCCCCCCTAATCCAGGACTCCCTCACTAGCCCCTGAACCAGGCTTCAATGACGACGAGTCCGGCGCGCAGATTTTCTTCGGCATTGCAAGGTGGGTTCCTCATCCGAATACTCCATAGAAGAGTTTGAACACAAGGATAGTTTCTGTCCCTGCAAAACAAATTCGACATACCACCGTAGGGAGTATAATATTTCCACAAATCTAATCTGCTGACAACTTTTCATAACATGACATCACGCCATGGCCCCGGTTATTATTCGAACTGTTTTTCTCAACCAGCTACTGCACACATTGCGAGGCTGTTTTCTTGGCACATCTTGTCGAAGCAGAGATCGTGTCCCCTTATCCTGGGATCCTCATCAATACGGGTGTGGGTAACCCAACCGCGCCATCAATCACGACGCTTGGGGAATAAGCGAACCAGACAAGTGGGGAGGCACGCAGTTTCTACCGCCCTTATAAAGGGATAAGGACTCCTCCTTTTTTACCCACGCCTTCTTCTTCCCTGCCCATCTATTCTCGCGCACTCGAGCTCCAGCGACCAAGTTTGCATCTTCTCTGCAAAAACACTCCGAACATGTCCGGAGCGGGAGGCAAGTGGGTGGCCTCCTCCATTATGGAGGAGAACATCACAAAGCTCCGGGAAGCCGGATACCTGGCCGCAGCCCCATGAAAGGGTTGTATTCCTTACCCATTTTGTCCGCGGGCTGGGATTTCCCCTCCACCCATTTATTCGTGGGCTCATGTTCTACTACGGGCTGGACTTCCATGATTTGGCCCCCAATTTCATCCTCAACATCTCGGCATTTATCATCGTGTGCGAGGCCTTCCTCCGCATCAAGCCCCACTTCGACCTGTGGCTGAAGACCTTCAATGTTAAACCGAAGGTGGTGGTCGGCCAGCAAGCGGTGTGCGGAGGCGCTATGGTGGGCAAAATGCCCAACGTCACCTGGCTCGAAGGCTCCTATGTGGAGACCGTAAAGGGGTGGCAATCGGGGTGGTTCTACATCACCAAGCCGCGCGACACCAACTAGGCGGCGGCCCCTGAATTCTGATCCGGCATCCCCATGCGGCTCACCTCCTGGAAAGAGAAGGGCTTATCTTTGGGTTCATCGGTGGAGCTGACTGAACTCTAGAACTATGTTAAAAACATGATAAGCAAGAAAATCAAACTTGTCAACGTGGTCCAGGTCATGCTCTTCCGCCGGATCCTCCCGTGTCAAAGACAGGCATTCAATATGTGGGAGTTCGACTCGGCAAGGCACCAGACGCTGCGAGAGCTCTTCGAGACGATGCACCAGGACATCTGGAGGGTGCTGTTCAAGTATGCCGATGTACCTCCTTCTCTTATCAAGGATTGCGGACTCAGCGCAAAGCGCCCTGCTAATCCGGCAAGCTCCTTATATCTCATAAGGCGTTTATTTCCCTAGTATAATTATGTGAGGGATCTGAACCTCCACATTATTTGACAGGAATGGGTCTTAATAGAGGAGCGGATCGATTGTCTGACCCCATTGCCTAGAGATCCAGCAAGTACTCTCCTGACGGAGATGCTGGTTCCGGCACCCTATAAGGCGCAAGGTTATATCAGAATCGTCGTCCGATAACACCGAGACACCCTCCTCCCCCGAAGATGAGGAGGAAGAGGAAAATTTTCCCCATCCAGCCGGGGGAGATAAGAAAAGGAAGGCCGGCCCATCCGGGGAGGCCGAAGGGTCCAAGAAGGGAAGAGCCCTCCTTCCGGACCGCTCCACCACGGCCACGTTCACCGACAAGGAGTGGTTGCCCAGGGACAAGCCCCTGGTGAAGTCGTAAGTATCTGGATACCATAACAGTTCTGCTATATTTCTTTTTATTGTTTCTTATCATGCCGAACATGATCATGCAGCCCACCCAAGGACCGTCTCGACGTATCCTCTTCGGATGGGTCTCTGGGCCTGTCGGAGATGAACAGTGATTCACTCTTGACCGCCTCTTCCCCCCGCCCTACGGACGACGCCGAGGTGTTGTCCCGAAGAGCACCAACCCAAGGGAAGGTAGTTCTGGGGGCGCCCCAAGGCGACCTCCCAGACGCTGGGTGCATGGGAGGCAAGGCTCCCATGGGCCCTAATGACGAAGGCAGCAAGTCCGGCCCCTGGCTGAATACTGCGCCGGAACCTCCCGTGGTTCCGGACTCTGTTGGGCGACCCCTCACTAAGGGGGCGAGCCGTCTGTGCCGATGGCCTCTGTCCATCTAGAGGCACCGGACAACTTGCTGGAAGCGCTTCGCGATGCTTCCATTGATGAAGAGCACCGCACTGTCATGAGTGCGGTGGTAGAGAAGGTTCAGTCTGCTAAAAGCGGATAGACTGAAGCCTGTGCCAGCCTCCTAACAGGCTTTGAGGTAAGTAATCAATTTATAAGAAAATGTTATAGCATAGATAGTAGCCCTTGATGCTTTGTTTGGCGTTCGCAAAGAAAGGCCAAACATAGGATCAAATAATAATCACAGGAGTCTAATCAGAATGTGCCTTATGTGAATAAGCAGGCTTCGCTTCTGGCCACTGCTGCTCGCACTGCGGAGGTCTCCGCACTAAAGCAGGACCTTGAGCGGTCCTAAAAAGAGCTCGGCCTTACCAAGAGGCAGCTCGAAGAGAACAAAGGTAAGTAATACCCGTCCGTATATTGATAAGGAATAAAAAAGAATGTGGTTGTTAAGTCACAGGATCATCATGAATTTTGCTAGGGGCCACGACCGAAGTGGCGGCCCTGAAGGAGGCGTTGTCCGAGGCTGAACACAAAGCGGCAAAGGAGCGCGCCGAGCGTGAGAAGCAAGAGGCTCGAGTCGGCGAGGTGCAACAAGAGCTCCAGGATTTTGTCAATAAATACGAGCGCTTGGAGCGTGACTCTAAGACGCAAGGGTCTAAGCTTGCGAAGGCCCTTGAGAACACAAAAAATGCCAAGGCCGAAGCCCACAAGGCCCTCCACGAGCTTTAGGCGATCCAGAAGATAGCGGCGGGTAAGGAATTCATTATGCAAAGCAAGCATGTGAAGGAAACTTTCCTTTTCCTTACCCGAGTTTGGAGCTCTCCAGGAGCATTCGCAGATCTTCCCCTCAGTGTGTCCGATGCTGCGGAATTTTACCGGGCTGAGGAAGGGAGCTCGATGGAGAAGTTGTTCTGGTCTCAGTATATTGGGACCGAACATCTGATGCCCTTGAGCGACCAGTTGAAGAAATTGGTTGAGCTCCACAAGGCGGCCGAACAGGCCATGAAGGGCCTCATAGTCCGGGTGTGGCCTGGTGAGCCCCTGCCTGGCAGCTACTTCGGCTTGGTGAGGCGGCTTGTGAATGCCTGCCCACGGCTTGAAGTCACAAAGCGGTCTGCCTGCATTGAGGGTGCGCGCAGGGCTTTTGCCCGAGCGAAAGTGCACTGGGCGAAGATGGACTCCGAGAAGCTGGTGAAGGAGGGGCCGCCGGAGGGCAAGGAGCATCGCCGCCCTGAAAAGTATTATGACAGCGTCCTGAAGGGTGCCCGCCTTGTGGCGGAGGAATGTTCTAAGGATATATTATTTGAATGAATGTACTCATGCGATCCTGTAATATGAAAACGAGATCATCTGTGCTATATAGCGCTTGTTGGTTTAAAATATTACCTTATGTGCGGCCGTTTATAAAATCTGAGAGTTGGCTAGTCGTCGGCTTCTGCCCCCATGTAGCTAGTACTGAGGTGTTCGGGATAAATCTAATCACTCTTTATCCCAATTTTGGGTCCTTCAAAGGAGGTGTTCAGCACAACGAACCAGGAAATCAGACTATAAAGCTTTATCACTCTCACTTAGCCATAGAAGTCTACAATTTTAAATTTTGGCGAAGCCCCAGGTATTCAGAAGGCCGAACTTGGGGCGCTATGAACACCTAAATTGGACAAGGCCGACTCCTCACCTGAAGCGGAAAAAATCTTTAGGGATTTGGGACGTCTCGAACTGAGACCAGCTCTCGCCGCATCATGACAGACAGTTCGGCTTTCTCTACTGAGGTGCTCGTCCAGAAGAACCAGGACACAATCACAATAGTTATCCCAGTGCTACCTCAGCCGATATAGCGGAACGTAAGGCACCAAAACATGGGAGCCGGGAAAACCCAACTATTGACCCAAGACATGATTCGGAGCTGATGCATATAATGCTATAAGTTCGGGGTGCCGCACTGTCGAAAGTGTTCGGACTTTTCTTGTTGTGTTATGGGGTACACTGAAGCCCCTGGCGTACTGAATGTACCAGAATGTACGGGAGAAACTTGTCGTGAATAGACAAACAAGGAAAAAAAGAATATGAAGAAATGTAATAATAAGCTGACGCTGTGTATTGTTATTTATAGGATATGTCAAAGCGTATGTGTATAAGTAGTACAATAAGCAAAAATAGGACTATCTGACATGTCCAATCCAAGGGCGAGCTGCGTGCGGGTATGTAAAACAGGTATAACCATCGGTATGAGAGACCACATGGGTATTCCCTTGTACGCCAAAGCTTCTTGCTCCCTTGGTACTTCCCTCCCGTGATGGGTCCAATGATCTAGCTATCGAAGAGGGCCTCCAGAGAATAGGGTCCTGAAAGGAAGAAAATGATAAAGATATACCGGTCCTGGGGCGGTTGAACCGCATTATGGGACGTGACATAGCCGTGCCTCCGCCTATACCCATGGTATCTTTAGTGCGTAGTTATGTACGCGCAGCGCAAATTTTGTTGCTTGACTGGGACTAGGACAGAAGCCGAATTGCTAGGTGAGCTCTAAATGCGCCTGGTGATTCTGTTGCAGGTTATTCCGGACTCGCTTGAATGTGTGTGTGGACCTTGTCACCGAATTGGCGGTTTGCCTCAAAAGGTTGCTTTGCACTTCTGCTGCAAGGGCCGCAGTGTGCTCCTCCGTGCGGAGCGAGCGTTTTGTGTTTCCGTTAACTGTTATAACCCCACAAGGTTCTGGCATTTTGAGCATGTGGTATGCATAATGCGGTACTGCATTGAATCTAGCGAATGCGGTTCGTCCGAGTAGTGCGTGATAGCCACTGTGGAAGGGGACGATATCGAAGATTAACTCTTCGCTTCAGAAGTTATCCGGAGATCCGAAGACCACTTCCAGTGTGATTGAGCCCATGCGACAGGCCTCTACACCTGGTATGACACCTTTGAAGGTGGTTTTTGTGGGTTTGATCCTCAAGGGGTCTATACCCATTTTGCGCACCGTATCCTGATAAAGCGGGTCCAGGCTACTGCCACCGCCCATAAGGACTCGAGTGAAGTGGAATCCGTCACTGATAGGATCAAGGACCAATGCGGCAGAACCGCCATGATGGATACTAGTGGGGTGGTCCCTACGATCAAAAGTGATTGGACGAGAAGACCATGGGTTGAACTTTGGGGCGACTGGCTCCATCGCGTAGACGTCCCTGAGTGCATGCTTCTGTTCCCACTTGGGGATATGGGTTGCGTATATCATGTTCATCGTTTTCACTTGGGGAGGAAATTTCTTCTATCCTTCTGTGTTCTACGGCCGGGGCTCCTCCTTGTTGTCACTCTGCAGCCCCTTTTCCTTGCATTCGGCATTCAACTTGCCGCCTGTTTGAACACCCAGCATTCTCTGTTGGTGTGGTTGGCTGGCTTATCGGGGGTGCCGTAAATTTGACGCGAGCAGTCGAGTATGCGGTCCAAACTGGACAGGCCCGGACTGTTTCTTTTGAATGGCTTTTTCCGCTGACCAGATTTAGAGCCACTGAATCCGGCATTGACTGTCGTGTCTTCGGCGTTATCGCCGAAGGCGCTTGTATCTATTGCGACGTGGCTTGCCGTTGCTGTCTCTGGCCTCCGATGTGCCAGGGTTGCTTGTTGTGTTGTTGCTATGGGCCAACCAGCTAACCTCACCCGCGCAGAAGCGGGTCATGAGTGTTGTGATGGCTGCCATGGACTTTGGCTTCTCTTGGCCGAGATGTCTGGCGAGCCACTCGTCTCGGATGTTATGTTTAAAGGCCGCTAGGGCGTCGGCATCCGGACAGTCCACAATTTGGTTCTTTTTGGTTAGGAACTGAGTCCAAAATTTCCTGGCTGACTCTCCGGGCTGTTGTGTTATGTGACTTAAATCAGTAGCATCCGGTGGTCGCACATAAGTGCCCTGGAAGTTGTCTAGGAATGCGTTTGACAGGTTCTCCCAACTTCCGATGGAGTTTGCTGGCAAGCTATTTAGCCAATGCCGAGCTGGTCCTTTGAGTTTTAACGAGAGGTACTTGATGGCGCGTAGATCATCCCCGCGGGCCATGTGAATGTGGAGGAAGAAATCCTTTATCCATACCGTGGGGACAGTAGTACCTGATACGTCTCCAACGTATCTATAATTTTTTATTGCTCCATGCTATATTATCTACTGTTTTGGACATTATTGGGCTTTATTATCCACTTTTATATTATTTTTGGGACTAACCTATTAACCGGAGGCCCAACCCAGAATTGTTGTTTTTTGCCTGTTTTAGGGTTTCGAAGAAAAGGAATATCAAATGGAGTCCAAACGGAATGAAACCTTCGGGAACGTGATTTTCTCACCGAATACAACTCAGGAGACTTGGACCCTACGTCAAGCCAGCTAACAGGAGGCCACGAGGTAGGGGGGCGCGCCTACCCCCCAGGCGCGCCCCCCACCCTCGTGGGCCCCCTGTTGCTCCACTGACATACTTCTTCCTCCTATATATACCCACGTACCCCCAAACAATCAGATACGGAGCCAAAAACCTAATTCCACCGCCGCAACTTTCTGTATCCACGAGATCCCATCTTGGGGCCTGTTCCGGAGCTCCGCCGGAGGGGGCATCGATCACGGAGGGCTTCTACATCATCATCCAAGCCCCTCCGATGAAGTGTGAGTAGTTTACTTCAGACCTACGGGTCCATAGTTAGTAGCTAGATGGCTTCTTCTCTCTTTTTGGATCTTAATACAATTTTTCCCCTCTCTTGTGGAGATCTATTCGATGTAATCTTCTTTTTGCGGTGTGTTTGTTGAGACCGATGAATTGTGGGTTTATGATCAAGTCTATCTATGAATAATATTTGAATCTTCTCTTAATTATTTTATGTATGATTGGTTATCTTTGCAAGTCTCTTCGAATTATCAGTTGGGTTTGGCCTACTAGATTGGTTGTTCTTGCCATGGGAGAAGTGCTTAGCTTTGGGTTCAATCTTGCGATGTCCTTTCCCAGTAATAGAAGGGGCAGCAAGGCACGTATTGTATTGTTGCCATCAAGGATAACAAGATGGGGTTTTTATCATATTGCATGAAACTATCCCTCTACATCATGTCATCTTGCTTAAGGCGTTACTCTATTTTTAACTTAATACTCTAGATGCATGCTGGATAGCGGTCGATTAGTGGAGTAATAGTAGTAGATGCAGGCAGGAGTCGGTCTACTTGTCTCGGACATGATGCCTATATACATGATCATACCTAGATATTCTCATAACTATGCTCAATTCTGTCAATTGCTCAACAGTAATTTGTTCACCCACCGTAGAATACTTATGCTCTTGAGAGAAGCCACTAGTGAAACCTATGGCCCCCCGGTCTCTTTCTCATCATATTAATCTCCATCACTTTATTATTGCTTTGCTTTTACTTTGCCTTTTACTTTTTACTTTGCATCTCTATACCAAAAATACCAAAAATATTATTTATCATCTCTATCAGATCTCACTTTCGTAAGTGACCGTGAAGGGATTGACAACTCCTAAGCGCGTTGGTTGCGTTGAGCTATTGTTTTTATGTAGGTACAAGGGACTCGTGTGTAGCCTCCTACTGGATTGATACCTTGGTTCTCAAAAACTGAGGGAAATACTTACGCTACTTTGCTGCATCATCCTCTCCTCTTCGGGGAAATCCAACGCAGTGCTCAAGAGGTAGCAAGATGAATTTCTGGCACCGTTGCCGGGCAGTCTGCGCAAAAGTCAACATACCAAGTACCCATCACAATCCCTATCTCCCGCATTACATTATTTTCCATTTGCCTCTCGTTTTCCTCTCCCCCCAATTCACCCTTGCCGTTTTATTCGCCCTCTCTCTCTATCCTCCCTCTCTTTCTCTATTTGTCTCTTTTGCCCGTTTGTCTTTTGTTTGCTCATGTGTTGGATTGCTTGTTTGTCGCGATGGCTCAAGATAATACTAAATTGTGTGACTTCACCAATACCAATAATAATGATTTCCTTAGCACTCCGATTGCTCCTCTTACCGATGCTGAATCTTGTGAAATTAATACTGCTTTGTTGAATCTTGTCATGAAAGATCCGTTCTCCGGCCTTCCTAGTCAAGATGTTGTTACCCATCTTAATAGCTTCGTTGATTTGTGTGACATGCAAAAGAAGAAAGATGTCGATAATGATATTGTTAAATTGAAGATGATTCCTTTTTTGCTTAGAGATCGTGCTAAAGCTTGGTTTCTTCGGATCCTAATGATGTGCCCTTGTCTACTTTGATTGAGAATAATAATAATGAATCTATGGATGTGAATTTTGTTGGTAGGAACAATTTTGGTAACAACGCGTATAGAGGAAATTTCAACCCTATGCCTTATCCTAGTAATCCCTCTAATAATTATGGTAATTCCTACAACAATTCTTATGGAAATTATAATAAGATGCCCTCTGATTTTGAATCTAATATTAAAGAATTTATTACTTCGCAAAAAAATTAATGCTATGATTGAAGAAAAATTGCTTAAGATTGATGATTTGGCTAGGAACGCTGATAGAATTGCTCTTGATGTTGATTATTTGAAACTTAGATCTATTCCATCTAAGCATGATATCAATGAGTCTCTCAAAGCCATGAGAATTTCCATTGATTAGTGCAAAGAAAGAACCGCTAGGATGCGTGCTAAGAAAGATGCCTTTATAAAAGCGTGTTCTTCTACTTCCTATGAAAATAATGATGAAGATCTAAAAGTTATTGATGTGTCCCCTATTAAATCTTTGTTTTGCAATATGAATCTTGATAATTATGGGACTGAATATGATCCACCTTTACCTAGAAGGCGTTCCAAGAATTCTGAATCTTTTGATCTTGATGCTAAATTTGATAAAAGTGGGATTGAAGAAATTAAAACCCTAGATGTTGCTAAACCCACTATTATGGATTTCAAGGAATTTAACTATGAAAATTGCTCTTTGATTGATTGTATTTCCTTGTTGCAATCCGTGCTAAAATCTCCTCATGCTTAGAGTCAAAATAAAGCGTTTACTAAACATATCGTTGATGCCTTGATGCAATCTTATGAAGAAAAACTTGAATTGGAAGTTTCTATCCGTAGAAAACTTTATGATGAGTATCAGACCTCAAACGGTCCAATCTCTGTGCTCCGGTGTCATGCCTGGATCAGTAATGCTGACACCACACAGTACTTGAAGGATTTATAACAGAGTAGCAATCACACACTTATTACATCGAGGGTCTCAAAAGAGAACTTGTTACAATGAATACGGCTTAAAGCCATCTAATAGTGATAACAGCAGAAGGCTTGGAAGATAAGTGAGTCCATCAACTCCAATGGCATCACTGAGTATAGAACCATGACCTAAAGGCACCTTACTCATCGTCTGAAAAGTCTGCAACATGAACGTTGCAGCCCGAAACGGGTCAGCACATGGAATATGCTGGCAATGTAACACATAGAGAGCAATGAAAGAATAAGGCTATACTACATGCATATTTGGCTGGTGGAAAGCTCTTTGGTTACAGTTTTGTGTAAAGCCAATTTTTCCCTACTGCAAAGGAATAATTTTTATTTAACTATCATGGTAGTTGTTAAACATTGAGAGTGTAGACACCCTCTCAATCCCAATTAAGCATCATCATTAAAAACCCAACAAAATTAATTTGAGTAACATGATGAGATTCACATGATAATCCAAGTACTAGATACTCAAGATGTGCATTACCGGGGACACGGCTAACCATGATTAGTTTATACACTCTAAAGAGGTTTGCGCACTTTTCCCCACAAGACTTGATCTCCTCCGTTGGGATTCTCGCACTACATGGTGTTTGAGAAACGGATGACTGAGACATAGTCTTTCAGAAGCGCTAGCACCTTACGAACGGGTAGACCGTACCAACCTACATCTGCTAGTCTACCACTGTAAGAGTTCGCACGACTTAGTGAACTATGCTAGAGCCCATAGTAGCTTGTGGCTGCACACGGAAGTTTCTAGTATGAATAATCTCATGATCCCTTTGAGCCTGGGTGGCGGTCCAAAAGAAAAACAGGAAATCGCTGGAATACCCAGGTGCCTCAATCCACCCAGATGTGTGTTTAAGTTGCCACCTTAGATAAACCATTAATTTTAACAATCTCACATCTGTCATGGATACACTCACCCAATCCACGTCTACTAGCATAGCATAGCAACATAAGCAAACGTAGAAGTAACTCCCAATGGTTTGATAATGAAACAGGTAATAGGTTCTACCTCATCTACTTCCCAAAACCCACAATTTAATTAGATCCTAATCAGGCAATGTGTGAGGATGGATCTAATGCAATAAAACTGCGCAGTAGGAAGTATGATCAAAGTGTTACTTGCCTTGTTGATGATCTGTGAAACCTAGCGATTCGAAGTAGCAAGCGGTGCACTCCGGGTACTCTATCGCAAAAAAACAAGCATACAATAAGTACTCAATTAATGCACAGGTAAAACTCAAATAAGAGATCTAACCAGATAGTTCAACTTAAGAACTCCGATTGGCAAAAAGAATCAAATCAAACGAGGCATCGAAAGACAAACGGCAAAGGAAACAAGCTTCGTTTACTATTCTGGATCTAGGTCAAATTTTACATATGCAAAAATGTGTTTGAGTTGGTTAAATGGAAAGAGGGTTTCGAGACGAAACTCCAGGCGCTTGAACCGCCTGATTCCGATAGACGAGCGAAAAGATAAACTAGAACAAAAATCGGATCAGAAATCACGATCAAAAATAATCACGGAATAATCCGAGAAAAAAGAAAACGACGAACAGAATAATGAACGAACGTTCATTTTCTGGAACTAAACGATGAACGCGTTCGTTAAAACGAACGGACGAGCGAACGCTCGCTAAATAAATAAACCGGAAAAAAATCGATCTATTTAAAAAAACAAAAACTAGGGTTTTCTAAAAAAACAAATCGGTTTTTTTCAGAAAAACGGGCAGCGGGGCGGCTACCTCGGCTCGGTCCGCTGGGGCTTCCAGGCGGCGGCGGGGCGGCGGCAGCACAGGCGGCTGGTGGCGGCGCAGGCAACGTGCGGCGGCAGGAGGCGCAGGCGGCGGCTGGCGGCGGCGGGGCTGCGTGGGCGGGGCGGCGCGGTGACTCGGGGCTCTAGGGGGGCCCGGGGTGGCTATTTAAGGAGGGGGGAAGGCGGCGGCGACTCGGCTTAGGGAGGGGGTCGGCGGCGGAGGCGTGCCCGGCTCGGTCTCCCCGAGTCCGGCGGCCGCACGAGCTAGGAGGCGGCGGCGGCTGGGCCGGCGTGGCTCGGATGGCCCTTGGCCCAGTCGGGCGAGGGTTTTTTTTAAACAATTTCGCCAAAACTAAGAAAAAATCTAAAATTGCCAAAACAAATTTTCACCGTCTAAATAAAATATTTAGAACAGGATGAACATTTTCTTGGCCCTAAATGCAACTTTTGAAAACGTGCAATTTTTCCTAAATTCAAATAAAATAGCAAATAAATCCAAAATAAAATCTTAGTTGATTTTTTTATTATATCCCAATATTTATTTATTTTGGGAAATTCATTTTATTCCCTCTCTCATATTTTATGATTTGAAATAATTGGAGATAAAATAAATAAAATCAAACGATCCTATTTTCAAAATTTGAGAAAACTCAAATATGAAAATAACGAAATCCCCAACTCTCACCGAGGGTCCTTGAGTTGCGTAGAATTTTTGGGATCAACCAAAATAAAATATGATATGCAGTGATGATCTAATATATAACATTCCAAATTGAAAATTTGGGATGTTACATCCACCGCCGCAACGTTCTGTATCCACGAGATCCCATCTTGTGGCCTATTCCAGAGCTCCGCCGGAGGGGGCGTCGATCACGGAGGGCTTCTACATCATCATCCAAGCCCCTCCGATGAAGTGTGAGCAGTTTACTTCAGACCTACGGGTCCATAGTTAGTAGCTAGATGGCTTCTTCTCTCTTTTTGGATCTCAATACAATGTTCTCCCCCTCTCTCGTGGAGATCTATTCGATGTAATCTTCTTTTTGCGGTGTGTTTGTTGAGACCAAAGAATTGTGGGTTTATGATCAAGTCTATCTATGAATAATATTTGAATCTTCTCTGAATTCTTTTAGGTTATCTTTGCAAGTCGCTTCGAATTATCAGTTTGGTTTGGCCTACTAGATTGGTTGTTCTTGCCATGGGAGAAGTGCTTAGCTTTGGGTTCGATCTTGCGGTGTCCTTTCCCAGTGAAAGAAGGGGCAGCAAGGCACGTATTGTATTGTTTCCATCGAGGATAACAAGATGGGGTTTTTATCATATTGCATGAAACTATCCATCTACATCATGTCATCTTGCTTAAGGCATTACTCTGTTTTTAACTTAATACTCTAGATGCATGTTGGATAGCGGTCGATGAGTGGAGTAATAGTAGTAGATGCAGGCAGGAGTCGGTCTACTTGTCTCGGACGTGATGCCTGTATACATGATCATACCTAGATATTCTCATAACTATGCTCAATTCTGTCAATTGCTCAACAGTAATTTGTTCACCCACCGTAGAATACTTATGCTCTTGAGAGAAGCCACTAGTGAAACCTATGGCCCCTGGGTCTCTTTCTCATCATATTAATCTCCATCACTTTATTATTGCTTTGCTTTTACTTTGTCTTTTACTTTTTACATTGCATCTCTATACCAAAAATATTATTTATCATCTCTATCAGATCTCACTTTCGTAAGTGACTGTGAAGGGATTGACAACCCCTAAGTGTGTTGGTTGCGTTGAGCTATTGTTTTTGTGTAGGTATGAGGGACTCGTGCGTAGCCTCCTACTGGATTGATACCTTGGTTCTCAAAAACTGAGGGAAATACTTACGCTACTTTGCTGCATCATCCTCTCCTCTTCGAGGAAATCCAACGCAGTGCTCAAGAGGTAGCAGTACCATCGTATGATTCAATGTTCACGGGTTTAAACCCTTCTAGGAATTCATGATCCATTACTTCATCAGTGAAGCATAGGGGGTGTGTGCCGCCTCTGTGTCGGGCTATGTCACGCCGCAGTTCGTACGAGTCTTGTCTGCTGTGTTCGGCCTGGCCAGATTTTCTTTTAGTATATCCGGCATGACGGTCATCGTCATGTGTTGGGGCACACCCTCGTGATCCGAAGATCGATATTTTGTGTCCTGCTTTGTTTTCCAATACGTCTCGCAGGTCCTGCGTGTTACCCCGGGCCTTGTTGTTCTTGTTTGACTGGCAACAGGGTGCGGGCTGGACTTCAGGCTTATATGCCACTTTGTCTCGACCACGAGGTGGACGGTCTGCCGCATCATACACTGGAAGCGCAGGCTTTAATGCTTCCTCTTCAAGTTGGGGTAGCAACCTGCACTCTGGGAAACTTTTGATTGGGCACTCGAGTTCGTGTTCCTCGGCCGCCAGGACCTCAGTCCATCTATCTACTAGAAGATCTTTCTCAGTTTGAAGCTGTTGTTGCTTTTTCTTCAGGCTTTTTGTTGTGGCAATAAGCCGGCGCTTGAAGCGCTCCTGTTCGACGGGATCCTCAGGCACGATAAATTCTTCGTCACCGAGGCTCACCTCATCTTCAGAGAGAGGCATGTAATTGTCATCCTCTGATTCTCCGTCTGCTGCATGTTCCTTGGGGCTGGCTTACCCATCCTCTTGCTCAAAGCCTGGCTGGAGGGGATTGTCTTTGTCTTCGACACTATTTGCAGCGTTATTGTCCTATGCCGGTATCGCTGTTTTTGCTATGGCGGGGCTTAGAGTAGTGCTGATGACGTCGGTTCTTGGATTTCTTCTCGGGGGGATTACCCTCCGTTGGCTTATTGACATCGCTTTCTTTGGGGGTGTCCACCATGTATATATCATACGATGAAGTGGCAGTCCAGCGCCCTGTGGGCAGTGGTTCCTGTTCGTCTCCCGCATCGTCGTCCATACCGTCAATGTCTTCGGAGTCGAAGTTGAGCATATCGGTTAGGTCGTCGACAGTGGCTACTAAGTGGGTGGTGGGTGGGGAACGAATTTCTTCGCCGTCTGCTTCCCACTCGAGCCGAACATAGTTCGGCCAAGGGTCTCCTAACAAGGAGAGAGACCGTAATGAGTTTAGCACGTCGCCTAGGGGAAAGTGCTGAAAGATATCCGCGGAGGTGACCTCCATGATCGGTGCCCAATCAGATTGGATGGGCATGGACACAAGCGGTTCGGAGTCTGTGGCCGGGGACGAATCTGAGTGTCCGGCAACACAGGTCTCATAGGAGGTGAAGTCAGTATTCGGCTCTATCGCCGCTAAGTGTGCGGCCTCCGTGGCGGGGTCCATCCACCTGTCCTCGGACGGCGTGGTCTGTTCCGGATTGAGGGCCGGAGTAGTTACAGGTGTGATCTCCCGAACACTGTCTGATGGCAGAGCTAAATCATGCTCATCATGACTGTGCAGCGTACCTAACATGGGTTTGAATCCGTCCAAGATCAAGTCTACGCAGATGTCGGCGGTATAGTTTAAGCTTCCAAACCTGTCCTGATGGCCAAAGGCGTAGCTCTCGATCTACTCCAGATGGCCGAGCGAGTTGGCCCACAGTATGAAGCCGCCGAATACGAAGATCTGTCCGGGGAGGAAAACCTCACCCTGGATCGCATCGTTGCCGATGATCGAAGGAGCCATCAAGCCTTATGATAACGACACAGTGGAACTCTCAATGAAAGCACCAATGTCGGTGTGAAAACCGGCAGATCTCGGGTAGGGGGTCCCGAACTATGCGTCTAAGGCGGATGGTAACAGGAGGCAGGGGACACAATGTTTACCTAGGTTCAGGCCCTCGCGATGGACGTAATACCCTACTTCCTGCTTGATTGATCTTCATGATATGAGTATTACAAGAGTTGATCTACCACGAGATTGGAGAGGCTAAACCCTAGAAGCTATCCTATGGTATGATTGTTATTGTCCTACGGACTAAAACCCTCCGGTTTATATAGACACAGGAGGGTTTAGGGTTACACAAAGTCGGTTACAAGGGAGGAGATCTACTTATCTGAATTACCAAGCTTGCCTTCCACGCAAAGGAGAGTCCCATCCGGACACGGGACGAAGTCTTCAATCCGGTATCTTCATAGTCCAACAGTTCGGCCAAAGTATATAGTCCAGCTGTCCGAGGACCCCTTAATCCAGGACTCCCTCAGCCGCGTCGCCGTCGCAGCCGCTGCTGCATCGCCTCGCTGCCGAAGATGTCGGAGCCGCGCCGGATCTCGCCATAGACAACGTCGTCGATTCCCTATAGTTAATCGGTAAAAAACCCGCTAGGTTTTCCTCGGTTTATTTTTAGGGTTAGGGTTTTTCTCGGTTTTTCCGATCGGTTCTAATTAGCGGACGTTCGTCCGTTAATTCGCGGTAGTGAACGTATTCATTCTGTAGGGTTCTGTAGCGAACATTTGTTCGTTAGGTTTTCCTTTTTATTTTTTCTCAGCTAGGGACCTATCCACGGATACTTCTATCACAGATTAGTCCCTGGTCTTCAAACCTTCATTACTTTTTGCTCGTTTATCCAAATCCAGTGAAACCAACGCCTAAATCTTCATCTTGTTCTCCTCTTTACAGATAACCAACTTGAACATGATTTTGACAATTTAAAATTTGATTTCAAGTAGATTTGAATTTGAACTTATTTTGATCACAGTTTGAGTTTCGTAGCTCAGATTCGATTGATTCTTTTTGCAAATCGAAGCTCTTGAGTTGAACTTTCAGTTTAGATATTTTCTATTGAGTTTTACCCTTGCACCTTATGCTTGAGTGCTTATGTATGCTATTGTTTGTTTACGATAGAGTTTCCGGAGTGCGAGGTTTACTACTACGAGTCACTAGGGTTTTCATATCGTCATTGAGGCAAGTAACACTTTGATCATACCCCTTATTACCCAGTTTTTATGCATTAGTTTCAATCCTCAAACACTGCATGGTTACACTACAGGAATCAGCTACTTTGTCATCTGCCACAGCAGACGGCAAAGGCATGGATGGCGGACGGCAAAGGTCTTTGCCGTCTGCCGCGGACGGGAAAAGGCCACGACAAAGTAAGGTCTGGCAAAGAGGTACTTTGCCGTATGCTTCGGGCGGCTGACGGCAAAGGGGCCTTTGCCATCAGCAGCAGACGGCAAAGAATGCAGACAGTAATAAATGTGTTGTTACTCCATCAGGTGGTTAACGGCCGGCCTTTGTCGTCCACCGCTGATGACAAATTTTGGCAGGCCTTTGCCATCCGCCGAGTGATGTCAGCTGGACGTCACTACACAGCAGGCCTTTGTCGTCTGCCACTGTAGGCTCTTTGCCGTCTGCCGCGGACGGCAAAGCCTTTGCCGTCAGCCGCTGTAGGCAAACTGACCAAATTGGTCAGCCTCCGAGGAAGCACAATTGCCTGCCACGTGGCCTCTTTGCCGTCCATTGCTGATGGCAAGGAGCCCTTTGCCGTCGGTGGCAGACGGCAAAGAGCCTGCATATTGTCTCTTTTTTCTATTTTTGTTAATTCAACAATTTTCACAGCAAATATATATGACATATATAGATATATTTCACAGGGCTATTTAACAGCAATCATATCATATATCCAGCACATAAGTTTCATCCATTCATACATAAGCAAGTTCCATCAAGTTCCATCCATACACATTGTTCCATCCATATACATATTACAATGCAAAGTTTCATCAACATAGCAAGTTCCATCATAGCAAGCTAGATACAATGCAAAGTTTCATCAAAGAAAAAGCAAGCACTCCATCATAGCAAGCTAGCTTCCATGAAGTGAATGAAATATGCAAAATTGCAAATAAGAAAGTTAGAAATAGGTGACTAGAAGAAGAATACTAGAACAAGAAGTATATGTCATTTATGAGCTAACTTAGGTGAAATGGATCATATATGAGCTAACTAAGTTGAAATGGGTCGTTTATGAGCTAACTTAGTTGAAATGGATCATTTATGAGCTAACTTAGTTGAAATGGGTTGTTTATGAGCTAACTAAGGTGAAGGGCATCGTTTTTGAGCTAACTAAGGTGAAATGGATCATTTTTGAGCTAACTTAGGTGAAATGGATCATTTATGAGCTAACTTAGGTGAAATAGATCATTTATGAGCTAAGTTAGGTGAAATGGATCATTTATGAGCTAACTTAGTTGAAATGGGTCGTTTATGAGCTAACTAGGGTGAAATGGATCGTTTTTGAGCTAACTAAGGTGAAATGGATCGTTTTTGAGCTAACTTAGGTGAAATGGATCATTTATGAGCTAACTTAGTTGAAATGGGTCGTTTATGAGCTAACTAAGGTGAAATGGATCGTTTTTGAGCTAATTAAGGTGAAATGGATCGTTTTTGAGCTAACTAAGGTGAAATGGATCGTTTTTGAGCTAACTTAGGTGAAATGGATCATTTAAGAGCTAATTTAGGTGAAATGGATCATTTTAGCTAACTTAGGTGAAATGGATCGTTTCGGAGCTACTCTAGGTAAATTGGGTCATTTTAGAGCTAACTTGGATAAACTGGATCATTTATAAGCTAACCTAACCTAGGTGAAATGGGTCATTTTGGAGCTAACCTAGGTGAAATGG
The DNA here is from genome assembly GCA_034509565.1 of Triticum monococcum. Lineage (NCBI taxonomy): Eukaryota > Viridiplantae > Streptophyta > Magnoliopsida > Poales > Poaceae > Triticum > Triticum monococcum. Next base: position 155,428,338 of record CM067842.1, read on the forward strand.
GTCATTTTAAAGCTAACGTAGGTAAAATGGATCATGTCGGAGCTAATCTAGGTAAAATGGGTCATTTCAGAGCTAACTTGGATAAATTGGATCACTTATAAGCTAACTAAGGTAAAATGGGTCATTTTAGAGCTAACTTAGGTAAAATGGATCATTTATGAGCTAACTAAGCTAATTATGCAATTTTTGACATAAGTAAGCTAAGTACAGATTGTTTTAGAGCTAACTTAGGAAAAATGGATGGTTTATGAGGTCAGTAAGCTTATTAAGTCATCTTGGAGGAAAAGAAGCTAACTCTAGGTCATTATGGTAAGCATATTGGAGGAAATAAAGCTAAGTCTAGGTCTTTATGCATTTGTTAAGCAAAACACTAGAGAAACTTACCGTGATCAGGGAGGTGTAGGAGCGGGCTGGCTCGTGCCAGTAGCTGAAGAAGGATCGTGCGATGCGTGTCTGGAGTTAAGCTGCACCAAAGATCATTTCCAATGTCTCGTTAGCATTATGACACTTAAATGTTAAGACTATCAAGTAATGTCCATTCAAATTAAACTCACCATACTCCCAGGAGCAATCACTGGCATCGGCGGAGTGGTCTGACCGGACTTCTCGCACATAGACTGCACATTTGGTTTTCACAACAGAGTCATACTAGTTAGTAATGAGACTCAAATGTTAAGACTAGCAAGTAATCTGCAGAAGAAACTTACCACAAGGAGCTCGTACATGGCCCTTGCCTGCATGTCATTCCGTGCCCTCTCCTCCTCCAACATCTTTGTCATCTTCTCCTCCAACTCCCGCTGCCTCTCCGCCGCCTCCGCCAGAAGTGTCTCCGTTCTATCTCTCTCACTCTGTATAGCAGCCTGCAACACCACTCACATGACCATTTGTAATCATTGATGGAAGCGCACACAATGTAATGGAGAAAGATAGCTGAGTACGTATAACTAACCTTGATGGCGAGTTGGATTGGCCGTTCACGAGGCCTTATCTCAGGAGCGGAGCTCGACTGGCACGCCTTGATCTCCGGGAGAGTGCTAGGACAACGGATAAGTCCATCTCCTATGGCTATGGAGCCATGGGACCTCCCGCCACTAGATATCATCACCAGCTCTAGATCAATGGGACCGTTGCTCTGGTTAAAGTCCTCCCCTTTCCTCGCCTTCCCCTGGTCTCTATATTGCACGAGCTTGTCGTGGGCGGAGATGTTGGTGAAGTTGTTTGCATCATCGAGGTCAGACGGAGAGAATGCCTTGACTTTCTTGTAAGAGGCAGTATGGGCCATGGCATAGAGGTCGTACACCTCTGGCGCCTTATCCGCCTTATTGTAGCGTGCCTGAAAGAGAGAAACAACGTAAATTAGTAATTAAAGGGCTCAAGCTACCATGATGAATGAATTGCATGAATCATGAAGCAAACCACATACCCAGTTTCGCCCGAACTAATATGAGTTGGAGCTGCCTTGATGGTGTGGCACACCTTCCATTTGGGCACGTTTGTCCTTGGCATCATTGTGGAGGGCTAGCCATTCATTTGAGCACCACTCATTGACCAACACCTCCCAACAATCCATCCGATCTGCACACCATCTCGGAGGGGCCTAAGTTAGCAAATAGAAACTTGAGCGCAACGGCTATGAATTACTAAATGAAGGAAGTAAGTACAAGGCCTTAAGAATTACCTTCATGTACTGCTCCTTACTCAAGAACTTCTCGCGGCACGGCGGCTTGGTCTTCTTAATACCACGCGAGGCGTAGTAGTCTCGAACAGCCTGCACCCGAGCCTCGTGCCGTAAGTTCTGTAGTAGGCGCTTGCAGACGTTATCGATAACATTTGCCGCTTCCTCCTCGTATCCCTCCTCACACCTATAGAATGTGTGCAATCAAATGAGACAATATTGATTAGTACAATTAATAACTAGCTAGTTGAAGATTTTTAATTGTGTAAAGGAGAAATTACCCAAAACTTTCTGATCACCACATATGCCCTCGTCTTGCACAAGACACCATCGATAATCTCACCTGGCGGGGCCGAGGCAGCCAATTAGTGCTCCCAACTCAATGCAAGCTCTGGAAGTCGACCCTCACCAGGCAACATGACAAACCCCGGGAAGTTTTGCCAACAAAGAACTCCAAGGACGGAGTTGGGCCGGCGGACACTATGATGGTGGTCCCAACCCCTGCAGCATGACAAGGCCAACGCATTAGTTATTTGAAGAAACATGAATGCAGAAGGTACAAAAATATTAAATGCACTTACCTCTCCCCATCAGGGAAAATCAACCACCTCTGCTCGCGGGTCGCCGGCACGGACGGGAGCCATGTACAACCATGCTGGTAGACGGTGCCCCCTCCTCCTCAATATCAGTCGGCTCCCCACCATCATCAGCATGGCCACTCAGCTCCTCAGGCTGATCCGGCCAGGTACCCCATCTAGACGTGTGCTCCTCCGGGGTCTTGTGGGCCGAAGGCCCGTCGACCCGAGGCTCGTGGGCCGAAGACCCATGGACCGGAGGCTCATGGATCAGTGTCCGTGTAGCCTCCTCCTCGGACGAGTCCACCCTAGCAGTCACGTGCTTGGGTGAAACAGCTGGGGGTGGCGGCGAGGAAGGCGCCGTAGCAGTCACCCTACCTCCTCTCCCACGACAATGTGCTCCACCTCCTCTCTTCTTCTTACCTCGTCCCATGCTGGGCACCGCGGTCGACGAAGAAGGGCCCGGCGGTGTCGCCATACTGTCCAGCAACGCTCGGTGGAGAGGTGCGTGTGGAATGGAAGACCTCACACCACGCGCTGACGAAGAAGAGGCCTCGGCGCGCTCCCGACCAGCGCCCACCATTTTTCAACACTTGCCATGACAAAGAATAAACGAAATTAGTACAACATAAAAAAAGTACCGAGACATGAATAATAATATGTATATCACTTAAGTGTATCATCATCAAGTACAACATAAAAAATTGAATACCTGACACTACTAATAATCTCGATCAGTATCATCAATAAATGCATAATCATCATCATCACTATAATGAATGATGGGCTCATAGGGTTCAGTGGCATCAACATGTGCAAGGCCACCTTGACGTAATCGGTCAAGCATTGACAGGTCATCCGCAGCAGTAACCTCTTCTTATTCCGGCTCTTCTTGTTCCTCCTCTGGGGTGATGTCGGATTCACTATCGCTGTCTACTTCAATGTTTTGGGGTGAAGTATAGCGGTTCTTGAAACACTTTTTGGAAAGGCGTGTCTCTTGGACGAATTCTCCTTCATATGTGTCTGGGTTAATGTGAGGTTCATAATCCTCTTCCTTTGGCGGAGAAAGTCTAGAACGTGGTGGCACTTCATAAATGACATCCCAACCTTTCAGATTTGGATTAGTTTGGCAGGCCCACGGTAGATAGAATACTTGGGTCGCCTGTTGAGCCGTAATATAGACATCAGGAACATCTAAATGGGTGCTTTGGTTGATTTCAACTAGCCCTATATGTTCATGAGTCCTTCTAGTCTCCTTCGGCTGAAACCAATAACATTTGAAGACTACGACATTCGGTGGGTTTTCACCATAGAACAGAAGTTCATAAGTTGCTTCAACTCTCCCATAATACTCGGTACCTCCTTCACCGATAGCAGATACACAACAATTTGTAGACTTTCGGTCGGCCATAGATAGCTCTTTGCCATAGGTACGAAAGCGATACCCATTGATGTCGTACTTGTCAAATGAACGAACCTTATAGTCAAAACCATTAGCGACTTGTCTCAATTTGGCGTCCATAGACTCTGAATTAGCCTACAAGTTTAATATGAAAGGATTGTTGCATTACGCACAAATTAGTGAATGAAATGAAATTGTCTAATAGAAATTACCGTTTGTTTGAACCAAGAGATGAAACCGGGATAGCCGCCTCCTTGCTTTGCGAGAAGCTCATACTCTTCGACGGAATCCTTTTGGATCACCGCTCCATACGAGAATATGGCGATGTATCGACTATATGACATATCCAGGAATAAGAGCAGTTCAAAGGAAATATAAGTTGCGAAACAATGTACCGAGAACTTACTCGATGTACGGCCGCACTTCTATCAGGTTGTTGAAGATATACTAAGAAATGGTCCGCCATTCTTCGTTATCCAAAGATACTGGATGTGAAACACTGGCTGGTGCGAGATTCCCTTTGAATAGGCTGAGGTTGGATCCACCCTTTTTAGGGTCGTCAGCATTGTACCGAGGCTTCGGATTATGCAAATGACGATTTTTGGCTTCGTAGTGTGCTGTTACGAAGTTTTCCGCCTCCTCAGTCATGAATGCCTCAGCCATCGATGCTTCAATTCTACGTTTATTTTTACATTTTTCTAGAAGCGTCTTCTGCATCCTCTCAGTTGGGTAGCACCAACGATTTTGCACGCCCCCCCCCCCCAATCTTGCCTCCGTCGGGAGATGCAAAATCAAATGCTGCATTGGATTAAAGAAGCCCGGTGGAAAGGTCTTCTCTAACTTGTAGATCAACTCTGGCGCCAACTCTTCCATTTCTTCTAGCACGTCCGGCGATAGTTCCTTTGCACAAAGAACACGGAAGAAATAGCTGAGTTCTGCCAGTACTAGCCATTCATCCTCAGGGATGAAGCCACGCAACACCACCGGCATTACCCGCTCAATCCATATGTGCCAATCATGACTCTTGAGACCAAATATCTTCAATTTATCAAGATTCGCTCCCCTCTTTAGATTCGCTACATACCCATCGGGGAACATCAACTGCTGTTGCACCCACAAGATAATTTCCCTCATAGTTGGCCTTCCAAGATTGAACCATTCCTTTGGCTTCGTTTCGGTTCTTTCATGTTTTGTAACGGCCTATCACATAGCGCCTCCAGATCGACTCTAGCCTTAGTATTATCCTTTGAGTTCCCATCTATGCCGAACAATGTACCAAAAAGTGCCTCGGAGATATTCTTCTCAGTGTGCATCACATCGATGTTGTGTGGGCAAAGGAGGTCTTTGAAGTAAGGCAGATCCCATAAGCATGTTTTGTGAGTCCAGGCGTGCTTAGAATTATACTCCTTGAAGTACCCTAGACGCTGTGGATCTGGATCGAGAGCGTTTAATTGATCCAGGGTCTGTTGGCCTGTCAATGCAGGTGGTGCAGAGTTTTTGACAACTCTACCTCTGATGAAGTTCTTCTTGTCTTTCCTGAACTTATGGCGAGGATCCAGGAACTGCCTATGCATGTCGAAGCAAGAAAACTTGCGACCGGCCTGAAGCCAATGAAACTCAAGAGCTCCCTTGCATGTGGGGCACGGGAACCTTCCATGCACACACCAGCCAACGAATAGCGCATATGCCGGCAAGTCATGCGTCGAGTACATGTACCAGGCACGTATTATGAAGTTCCGTTTGCTATAGGCGTCGTATGTCTTGAACCCATTATCCCAGGCTTCTTACAATTCGTCCTTTAGCGGCTGCATGTACACATTCATATTTTCCCCGGATAGTTGGGCCCTGGAATTATCAACGTCAGGAAAATGTTCTTTCTTTGCATAATCTGTCCGGGGGGAGATTGAGTGGAAAGACAAATACGGGCCAACAACTGTATTGGGCTGCCTCATACCAAACACACTAACCCATCCGTGCTAATGCCGACTCGAGGATGCCTCGGATCTGCCGCTTTGTCAGCATGTAATTCATCAAACTTTTTCCACGCAACACCATCCGATGTGTGTACCATCATCAGATTCCCATCTGCATCTAGTTCGGTTCTTTTGCCTGTTTTGTGCCATGTCATCTGTCTGGCCATCTCTTCGACCATGAAAAGACGTTGAAGTCTTGGTACGATTGGCATATACCAAAGAACACTAACGGGGATTTTGGTCTGTGTCTTCTCACCCATACCGTTGTCTACCACAATATATCTGGAAGACTTGCAAATGGGACAATAGTTCAAGTCCGCATAGTCAAGCCTAAATAAGGCACATCCTTTCTCACAGGCATGTATCTTCTCATAGGGCATCTTCAGTGCACGGAGGATTTTGTCCGACTGGTATAGGTTTGCAGGCATTACATGGCCTTTGGGTAGAAAGCGTCCAAATACTGTCATAATTGCATCATAGCATTCTCTGCCCAAGTTGAACTGAGCCTTCAGAGCCATTACTTGTGAGATGGCATCCAACTGACAAAGCTCAGTGTGCTCGTGGAGCGGACGTTTTGAAGACTCCAACATTTCATTGAAGGCCTTTGCAGATTCCTCCATCTCCTCATCCGAATCCCGAGCATCATCATAGTCTAGCACCATGTTTTCCATCCCGGTACCATGCTCGTCGGTGCAACGACGATCCACCTCAGCTCGGTCACGTTGGGCAGACTCACCATGAAATGTCCACACCATATAATCGGGCGTAAAACCACTCTTCTGCAGGTGTTTGCCCATTTCAGCCTCTGTCCTCTTTTCCCAATTGTCGCACCGCAAACAGGGGCACCAAGTTTTCCTCTGGCCATTTGCAAATGCGGCTTGCACAAACCCCTTGGTTTTTGTGAACCATTCAGTGCTCCATTTGTTCTGACCAGTGTGACCGGTATACATCCACGCACGATCACTCATCTTGACTTTCAGAGCTACTGGACACACAACAATTATATATGTAATTCACCATGTATATATTCATTAGATGATCTACTTTGTCAATTTTATTACGTCCATGCAACCTACACTCTAAAAGGTAATGATAGGGCCTAATCCCACTCGAGTATGTGTAGATTGGGTTCATTTTCCCATGCTATGCTCCGGATCCGACGCAAAATTTCGGCAGCACCTCCCCGCTGTTGTCCTAATACACGTCTCTGCAATAAACAGAGAGGATGTGTACCCGGAGAACAACAAGGGAGGCACTGACAAAATTTATGCGTCGGATCCGGAGCAAAGCATATGGGAAAACGAACCCAATCTACACATACTCGGGATGTCCATGGATAGCGTTGGACAATTCGAAAGAATCAAGGTTATAAATATGCAAATGCATGCATATTTATAACTATGATGCTTTTGAACGGGAGACACATATTGGTTACGCATACTGATGATTCAAGACACATATATAGCTAGCTATCAAGTTTCATCGGAGTAGAGCAAATAATTAATGGGGAGGAGGACATGTCATTTGTGCTCACCCACGAACGAAGGGGCAGAGCTCGTCAGACGCACGGCGAGGTCGTCGAACACCAAACCTCGCAGCGATGAAACAACTGCACATTTAAAACTACCCGATCAACACAATTATATATGATGTTTTTCATAACAAAAACAAAAAATATATGACCTAACTAATAATTCACAAATATATGACCCGTTGGCCTCTGGAAGGCCAAAGAACACCTTTTCAGGAGGTGTCGGGGGTCGGGGTGTCATGTCGATGTCGGGGTGCCGTGTCAGGGTCGGGGTGCTGTTTCGGGGTCGGGGGTCGGGGTGTCGGGGTCAGGGGGTCAGGGGGTCGGTTGTCGGGGTGTGGTGTCGGGGTCGGGGTGTCGGGGTGTGGTGTCGGGGTTGGGGGGTCAGGGGGTCAGGTGTCGGGGTGTCGGGGGGTCGGGGTCGGGGTGTGGTGTCAGGGTGTCGGGGGTCAGGGTCGGGGTGTCGGGCCGGGGTGTCGGGGTGGCGTGTCAGGGTGTCGGGGGTCGGGGTCGGGGTGTCGGGGGTCGGGGGTCGGGGGGTGGGGCTCGGCCGTTAGTAGCCTAGATGTTTGTCGTCTGCCCCCCTTTGCCGTCCGCTTTATTACTCTTTGCCGTCTGCTAGCGGACGGCAAAGAGGGGCCCCATTAGGTTTTCGCTCATCAGCCCGTTAGTGTGGGCCACCTCCCTCTTTGTCGTCCGCTAGCGGACGGCAAAGAACTGGCTGATGGCAAAGACATTCTTTGCCATCAGCCATTTCTTTGCCGTCTGCTTTTGGGTAGCTGATGGCAAAGAGCTTCTTTGCCGTCAGCTAGCAGACGGCAAAGAGCTGGCAGATGGCAAAGTAGCTGATTCCAGTAGTGTTAGGACTTGATAACATGTGCGTACTGGGAAATAGTTGATGAGGTAGAACCTATTGTCTTTTATTCAAACCTTGGGAGTTATTACGTTATGCTTATACTGCTATGCAATGCTTGTAGACGTGGTTTGGTTTGAGTGATCCATGAAAGATGTGAGAGTTTTAAATTAATGGTTAAACTTAAGGTGGCTACTTTAATACACATCTGGGTGGATTGGTTGAGGCACCCTGGAGCACTCAGTGGTTGTCCGGGCACCTGAAGCAATCCAGTGGTGTCCTAGGATATCCCGGAGTACCCGTGAGATCATCCTATGGTTTGCCACCCACGCTCAAAGGGATCTTGAGATTATTCATGCTAGAAACTTTCGTGTGCAGCAATAAGACATTATGGGCTCTGACATAGTTGAGTAAGTTGTGTGACCGCTTTCAGTGGTAGGCTAGCAGATGTAGGGGATGTAGGTGGTACTGTCAACCTAGAGTAGAGAGTTAATGCTTCTGAAAGACTGTGTCTCGGTCATCCGTTTCTCAAACACCATGTAGTGTGAGAAATCCAACGGAGGAGATCGATTCTGGTGGGGAAAAGTGCGCAAACCTCTGCAGAGTGTACAAACGAATCATGGTTAGCCGTGTCGCCGGTTATGGACATCTTGAGTATCTGGTACTTGAATTATTGATTTGATCCCATCACTTTACTTAATTAATTTGTTGGGTTATAATTATTATTTTGGGATTGAGTTGGAGGAACCTTCTCAATAATTTCTTTTTCAACCAACTTTGTAGGTAAATAAAATATATTCCTTTGTTGTAGGGAAAAATTAGCTTTATGCAAATAATAACCATAGAGCCTCCACCAGCCATATATGCATGTAGTGATGGTTGTTATTTGTTCATTGCTCTATAGTGTTATCTTGCCAGCATATTCCATGTGCTGACCTACACAGGCTACAACATATTATGTTGCAGAGTTTTCAGACGAAGAGTAAGGTGCGCTAGGTCGTTGCTGTGCACTCAGGTATGTCGTTGGAGTTGATGGACTCATTTACTTTCGAAGCTTCCGCAGTTTTCTTATTTAGATGGCCTTTAGCCATATTATTGTAATAAGTTCTCTTTTGAGACATTCGATGTACTAAGTGTGTGATTGCACCCTGTTATAAATCCTCGAGTACTGTGTGTGTCAGCATTACCGATCCACGGATGACACTTATGCACAGAGATTTGACCGTTTGAGGTCGGATCGCTACAAGATGTATCAGAGCACACGCTGACTGTAGGATGCGGCCACTAAGATAAGCTATAGGACCCTCTTATCTACTCTTTTCCGACTCTTCTCCACTTTCTACTCTATATATGGCGGACCCCAGGAACAAGTTTGCTCAACCGGATGATGACACCCCATTTGGACGACACTTGAAGGAGGCCACTAAGTACCTGAGCATTGGAATACCAAGCTTCACAGGGACCTACACCGCCACTCTACCTGAAGAAGAGCGTTGGACAATTCGAGTACATGTTCCAGGAAGGACATTCACACCAGTTACTGAGCCCATAGAGTTTTTCTTTGATGCACCAACCTGGAGTCTAGGAAAGAGCATGGCAGCCCACATCGCCATGGGACGCATCGGCAAAGTATACCACAAGAATCTTAAGGACACCATCTACCAGATATGTGGACGCCGAGATGAGCAATGGGAGATGATTTGCACTAGGAGGGACAAGTCCATTGCAGCCTACATCCAGGAGTTGAACCAGCACATTCGTCGTCAGGAGAACCAGATGTGCGCCAGCATGATAGACCTAAAGAAGGTGATGACTAGGAACATGGAGCTAGAAGAGGAACTCAAGTCTACATGCGATGGATATGAAGAAGAAATCGCAGTACTACTGGAGAAGAATGAAGACCTGAAGAAGAAGCTAGGAATATTCATGGGAGATCCCGCACCTGAGAAGGACAACCACCCCGAAGACTACATCATAATCGACGACATCGACTCCGACCCCGACAGTGATGACGATTATGAAGGCGAAGCTGGAGCGGATATCATGGAGTCTTCCTTCGATCAAAATTTCTAGTCGACCACCATATTATCAATAGTATCCCCCCCATGTATATAGTAGTAGTCCGAGTATTTTGTAACGGTAGCTTAGATCGATTGTATGATCTTGTTTGAATTGAGTAGTGTGAATGAATGTGTTTGTCTCATGTGCATTTGGGTAGTGATTTCCCTTTAGACCTCACTACATTCTATTCTCACCCCTCTAAACCTATCAGATGCCTCCGAGACGTGACCCCGGATTTGTCTTCCCACCAGAACTCACAACCCACCGCCGCCACCTCCAGTTGACAACTTAGCCTGTTTTCTGAGGTTCAATCCGCCGGTGTTTTCTAGTAGCATCGAGCCGATTATTGCTGATGACTGGCTCCACATGATTGGAAGGGAGCTGACCACTGCAGGTTGCACAAATGCTGAGAAGGTGCGCTTTGCCGCACATAAACTAGATGGACCCGCAGCCTCATGGTGGGAGAATTACACAGCCACTTTCCCCATAGCCAATGTCACTTGGGATTAGTTTCAGCAAGCTTTCCGCACAGCCCATGTCTCAACTGGAGAAATGAGCATGAAGGAGCATGAGCTTCACAACTTACGCCGGTCAAATCGTACTGTGGGGCAGTACATGGATGAATTCAGTAAGTTAGCTCGTTATGCCCTAGATGATGTGGCCACAGATGCCGCAAAGCAGGAGAAGTTTATGGAAGGGCTGAATGATGAGCTGAGTATGCAGTTGATGGTTGCAACATTCACTAACTACCAGGAGTTGGTACATAGGGCTCTTATGATTGAAGGCAAGAAGCAGCAGATAGAGAGCCACAAAAGGAAGTATGGACAGGGGAAGTACAATTCTGGAGCTCAGTAGAAGCCTTGTTTTACCGCGAACTCAGGAGGACATACCCAGCATAACCATGGAGGCCACACTCACAATGGAGGAAGTTCACATAACCATAGTGGCCCTAAGAATGGTAATGGGAATGGAGGAAACAATGGTCAGAACCGTTTCAACCCCACTACACCCGCAAAGAAGGATCTAAGTCACATTACTTGTTTCAAGTGCGGGAAGACTGTACACTATGCCACCGAGTGTCCAGAAGCAAAGAATGGAAATGGTAATGGAAGCTCAGGGAAGAAGCCAAACCCTTTCACCAAAGGTCAGGTGAACCACATAAACGTGGCGGAAGTTCAAGATCAGCCTGACTCAGTGATTGGTAAGTTTTTGATTAAGTCATTTACCGCTCTCGTTCTTTTTGACACTGGTGCATCGCATTCATACATATCAATGGGATTTGTATCCAAGTTCAAGTTGCCAACCTTAGCCCTTAGGTCACCCATGTTAGTAAGCTCGCCAGGAGCAGAGTATATGGCCAGCCGATGGTGTGATCGGTTACCATTAACCATTGGTAGCCATGTTTCCCCTCAGACCTAGTAATTTTGGAGTCACGAGGATTGGATATAATACTAGGCATGGATTGGCTATCAAAGTATGGAGGAAACATCGACTATCCTAGTAAGTCGATACTACTCACCACCCCTGAGGAAAAGAGGATCAAGTATGTATCTAGGCATGTGCCAAGGAGGACTCAAGTAAATTCCCTCTCGGGAGTTGTTCAGGAGGAAGTACCAGTTGTGAAGGAATACCCTGATGTATTTCCATAGGAATTACCAGGCATGCCACCAGATCGAGACATAGAATTTTTGATAGACTTGTTGCCAGGCACCGGACCAATATCAGAGAGACCGTATTGGATGCCCGCAAATGACCTGGAGGAAATTAAGAAGCAGATTAAGGAGTTATTGGAGAAAGGTTACATTCGACCAAGTTCATCACCGTGGGGAGCCCCAATGCTCCTAGTTGAGAAGAAGGATGGATCCTTGAGAATGGTTGTTGATTATCGAGCATTGAATGGGGTGACGATCAATAACAAGTACCCACTACCGATGATCAATGATCTATTTGACCAGCTGCAAGGAGCTAAAGTATTCTCCAAGATCGATCTTCGATCAGGATACCACCAGCTGAAGATCCGAGAACAGGATATGTAGGGGAACGTAGTAATTTCAAAAAAATTACTACGCACATGCAAGATCATGGTGATGCATAGCAACGAGAGGGGAGAGTGTTGTCTACGTACCCTCATAGACCGGCAACGGAAGTGTTGACACAACGTAGAGGAAGTAGCCGTATGTCTTCCCGATCCGACCGATCCAAGTACCGAACGTACGGCACCTCTGAGTTCTGCACACATTCAGCTCGATGACGATCCCCGGACTCCGATCCAGCAAAGTGTCGGGGAAGAGTTCCGTCAGCACGACGGCGTGGTGACGATCTTGATGTTCTACTGTCACAGGGCTTCGCCTAAGCACCGCTACAATATTATCCAGGTGTATGGTGGAAGGGGGCACCGCACATGGCTAAGAAAACGATCACGAGGATCAACTTGTGTGTCTAGAGGTGCCCCCAAGCCCCCGTATATAAAGGAGCAAGGGGGGTGCGGCCGGCCCTAGGAGGAGGCGCGCAGGAGGAGTCCTACTCCTACCGGGAGTAGGACTCCCCCTCCCCCTTCCCTAGTTGGATTAGGACTTGGGGGGAAGGAAGAGAGGGGGAAAGGAAAGGGGGGGCGCCGCCCCCCCCCCCCCCCTCCTTGTCCAATTCGGACTTGGGGGGAGGGGCGCGCGGCTGCCCCTAGGCCTCCTCTCCTCTTCCTCCACTAGGCCCATTAAGGCCCATTAGGTTACCGGGGGTTTCGGTAACCTCCTGGTACTCCGGTAAAATGTTGTTTTCACTCGGAACACTTCCGATGTCCATACATAGGCTTCCAATATATCAATCTTTATGTATCGACCATTTCGAGACTCCTCGTCATGTCCGTGATCACATCCGGGACTCTGAACGAACTTCGGTACATCAAAATATATAAACTCATAATGAAACTGTCATCGTAATGTTAAGTGTGCGGACCCTACGGGTTCGAGAACAATGTAGACATGACCGAGACATGTCTCCGGTCAATAACCAATAGCGGAACCTGGATGCTCATATTGGCTCCTACATATTCTATGAAGATCTTTATTGGTCAGACCGCATAACAACATACGGTGTTCCCTTTGTCATCGGTATGTTACTTGCCCGAGATTCAATCGTCGGTATCTCAATACCTAGTTCAATATTGTTACCGGCAAGTCTCTTTACTCGTTTCGTAATACATCATCTCACAACTAACTCATTAGTTGCAATGCTTGCAAGGCTTATGTGATGTGCATTACCGAGAGGGCCCAGAGATACCTCTCTGACAATCGGAGTGACAAATCCTAATCTCGAAATACGCCAACCCAACATGTACCTTTGGAGACACCTGTAGAGCTCCTTTATAATCACCCAGTTACGTTGTGACGTTTGGTAGCACACAAAGTGTTCCTCCGGCAAACGGGAGTTGCATAATCTCATAGTCATAGGAACATGTATAAGTCATGAAGAAAGCAATAGCAACATACTAAACGATCGGGTGCTAAGCTAGTGGAATGGGTCATGTCAATCACATCATTCTCCTAATGATGTGATCCCGTTAATCAAATGACAACACATGTCTATGCTTAGGAGACATAACCATCTTTGATTAACGAGCTAGTCAAGTAGAGGGATACTAGTGACTTTTAGTTTGTCTATGTATTCACACAAGTATTATGTTTCCGGTTAATACAATTCTAGCATGAATAATAAACATTTATCATGATATAAGGAAATAAATAATAACTTTATAATTGCCTCTAGGGCATATTTCCATCAGTCTCCCACTTGCACTAGAGTCAATAATCTAGATTACACAGTAATGATTCTAACACCCATGGAGCTTTGGTGTTGATCATGTTTTGCTCGTGGAAGAAGCTTAGTCAACGGGTCTGCTACATTCAGATCCGTATGTATCTTGCAAATCTCTATGTCTCCCACCTGGACTAGATCCCGGATGGAATTGAAGCGTCTTTTGATGTGCTTGGTTCTCTTGTGAAATCTGGATTCCTTTGCCAAGGCAATTGCACCAGTATTGTCACAAAAGATTTTCATTGGACCCGATGCACTAGGTATGACACCTAGATCGGATATGAACTCCTTCATCCAGACTCCTTCGTTTGCTGCTTCCGAAGCAGCTATGTACTCCGCTTCACATGTAGATCCCGCCACAACGCTTTGTTTAGAATTGCACCAATTGACAGCTCCACCGTTTAATGTAAACACGTATCCGATTTGCGATTTAGAATCGTCCGGATCAGTGTCAAAGCTTGCATTAACGTAAACATTTACGATGAGCTCTTTGTCACCTCCATATACGAGAAACATATCCTTAGTCCTTTTTAGGTATTTCAGGATGTTCTTGACTGCTGTCCAGTGATCCACTCCTGGATTACTTTGGTATCTCCCTGCTAGACTTATAGCAAGACACACATCAGGTCTGGTACACATCATTGCATACATGATAGAGCCTATGGCTGAAGCATAGGGAACATCTTTCATTTTCTCTCTATCTTCTGCATTGGTCGGACATTGAGTCTTACTCAATTTCACACCTTGTAACACAGGCAAGAATCCTTTCTTTGCTTGATCCATTTTGAACTTTTCAAAATTTTGTCAAGGTATGTGCTTTGTGAAAGGCCAATTAAGCGTCTTGATCTATCTCTATAGATCTTAATGCCCAATATGTAAGCAGCTTCACCGAGGTCTTTCATTGAAAAACTCTTATTCAAGTATCCCTTTATGCTATCCAGAAATTCTATATCATTTCCGATTAGTAATATGTCATCTACATATAATATCAGAAATGCTACAGAGCTCCCACTCACTTTCTTGTAAATATAGGCTTCTCCAAAAGTCTGTACAAAACCAAATGCTTTGATCACACTATCAAAGCGTTTATTCCAACTCCGAGATGCTTGCACCAGTCCATAAATTGATCGCTGGAGCTTGCACACTTTGTTAGCTCCCTTTGGATCAACAAAACCTTCCGGTTGCATCATATACAACTCTTCTTCCAGAAATCCATTCCGGAATGCAGTTTTGACATCCATCTGCCAAATTTCAAATCATAAAATGCGGCAATTGCTAACATGATTCGGACAGACTTAAGCATCGCTATGGGTGAGAAGGTTTCTTCGTAGTCAATCCCTTGACCTTGTCGAAAACCTTTTGTGACAAGTCGAGCTTTGTAGACAGTAACATTACCGTCAGCGTCAGTCTTCTTCTTGAAGATCCATTTATTCTCAATTCCTTGCCGATCTTTGGGCAAGTCAACCAAAATCTACACTTTGTTCTCATACATGGATCCCATCTCAGATTTCATGGCTTCAAGCCATTTTGCGGAATCTGGGCTCACCATCGCTTCTCCATAGTTCATAGGTTCATCATGATCTAGTAGCATCACTTCCAGAACAGGATTACCGTACCACTCTGGTGCGGATCTTACTCTGGTTGATCTACGAGGTTCAGTAGTATCTTGTTCTGAAGTTTCATGATCATCATCATTAGCTTCCTCACTAATTGGTGTAGGTGTCACAGAAACTGGTTTCTGTGATGTACTACTTTCCAATAAAGGAGTAGGTACAGTTACCTCATCAAGTTCTACTTTCCTCCCACTCACTTCTTTCGAGAGAAACTCCTTCTCTAGAAAGTTTCCGAATTTAGCAACAAAAGTCTTGCCTTTGGATCAGCGATAGAAGGTGTATCCAATAGTTTCCTTTGGGTATCCTATGAAAACACATTTCTCCGATTTGGGTTCGAGCTTATCAGGTTGAAGCTTTTTCACATAAGCATCGCAGCCCCAAACTTTCAGAAATGACAACTTTGGTTTCTTGCCAAACCACAGTTCATAAGGCGTCGTCTCAACGGATTTTGATGGTGCCTTATTTAACGTGAATGCGGATGTCTCTAAAGCATAACCCCAAAACGATAGCGGTAAATCAGTAAGAGACATCATAGATCGCACCATATCTAGTAAAGTACGATTACGACGTTCAGACACATCATTACGCTGTGGTGTTCTGGGTGGCGTGAGTTGCGAAACTATTCCGCATTGTTTCAAATGTACACCAAACTCATAACTCAAATATTCTCTTGCATGATCAGATCCAAGGAATTTTATTTTCTTGTTATGATGATTTTCAACTTCACTCTGAAATTCTTTGAACTTTTCAAATGTTTTAGACTTATGTTTCATTAAGTAGATATACCCATATCTGCTTAAGTCATCTGTGAAGGTGAGAAAATAACGATATCCGCCATGAGCCTCAATATTCATCGGACCACATACATCTGTATGTATGATTTCCAACAAATATGTTGCTCTCTCCATAGTACCAGAGAACGGGTTTTAGTCATCTTGCCCATGAGGCACGGTTCTCAAGTACCAAGTGATTCATAATCAAGTGGTTCCAAAAGTTCATCAGTATGGAGTTTCTTCATGCGCTTTACACCGATATGACCTAAACGGCAGTGCCACAAATAAGTTGCACTATCATTATCAACTCTGCATCTTTTGGCTTCAACATTATGAATATGTGTGTTACTACTATCGAGATTTAATAAGAATAGACTACTCTTCAAGGGTGCATGACCATAAAAGATATTACTCATATAAATAGAACAACCATTATTCTCTGATTTAAATGAATAACCGTCTCTCATCAAACAAGATCCAGATATAATGTTCATGCTAAACGATGGCACCAAATAACAATTATTTAGGTCTAATACTAATCCCGAAGGTAGATGTAGAGGTAGCGTGCCGACCGCGATCACATCGACTTTGGAACCATTTCCCAGGCGCATCGTCACCTCGTCCTTAGCCAATCTTCGCTTAATCCGTAGTCCCTGTTTCGAGTTGTAGATATTAGCAACAGAACCAGTATCAAATACCCAGGTGCTACTGCGAGCATTAGTAAGGTACACATCAATAACATGTATATCACATATACCTTTGTTCACCTTGCCATCCTTCTTATCCGCCAAATACTTCGGGCAGTTCCGCTTCCAGTGACCAGTCTGCTTGCAGTAGAACCACTCAGTTTCAGGCTTAGGTCCAGATTTGGGTTTCTTCTCCTGAGCAGCAACTTGCTTGTTGTTCTTTTTGAAGTTCCCCTTCTTCTTCCCTTTGCCCTTTTTCTTGAAACTAGTGGTCTTGTTGACCATCAACACTTGATGCTCCTTTT
The DNA here is from genome assembly GCA_034509565.1 of Triticum monococcum. Classification (NCBI taxonomy): domain Eukaryota; kingdom Viridiplantae; phylum Streptophyta; class Magnoliopsida; order Poales; family Poaceae; genus Triticum; species Triticum monococcum. The sequence continues at coordinate 155,445,595 of CM067842.1, forward strand.
TGATTTCTACCTCCGCAGCTTTCAGCATTGCGAAGAGCTCGGGAATTGTCTTATTCATCCCTTGCATATTATAGTTCATCACGAAGCTCTTGTAGCTAGGTGGAAGTGATTGGAGAATTCTTTCAATGACGCAATCATCTGGAAGATTAACTCCCAATTGAATCAAGTGATTATTATACCCCAGACATTTTGAGTATATGCTCACTGACAGAACAGTTCTCCTCCATCTTGCAGCTATAGAACTTATTGGAGACTTCATATCTATCAATCCGGGCATTTGCTTGAAATATTACCTTCAACTCCTGGAACATCTCATATGCCCCATGACGTTCAAAACATCATTGAAGTCCCGATTCTAAGTCATAAAGCATGGCACACTGAACTATCGAGTAGTCATCGGCTTTGCTCTGCCAGACATTCATAACATCTGGTGTTGCTCCAGCAGTAGGCCTAGCACCCAGCGGTGCTTCCAGGACGTAATTCTTCTGTGCAGCAATGAGGATAATCCTCAAGTTACGGACCCAGTCCGTGTAATTGCTACCATCATCTTTCAACTTTGCTTTCTCAAGGAACGCATTAAAATTCAACGGAACAACAGCATGGGCCATCTATCTACAATCAAACATAAACAAGCAAGATACTATCAGGTACTAAGTTCATGATAAATTTAAGTTCAGTTAATCATATTACTAAAGAACTCCCACTTAGATAGACATCCCTCTAATCCTCTAAGTGATCACGTGATCCAAATCAACTAAACCACGTCCGATCATCACGTGAGATGGAGTAGTTTCATTGGTGAACATCACTATGTTGATCATATCTACTATATGATTCACGCTCGACCTTTCGGTCTCCGTGTTCCGAGGCCATATCTGTATATGCTTGGCTCGTCAAGTATAACCTGAGTATTCCGCGTGTGCAACTATTTTGCACCCGTTGTATTTGAACGTAGAGCCTATCACACCCAATCATCACGTGGTGTCTCAGCACCAAGAACTTTCGCAACGGTGCATACTCAGGGAGAACACTTCTTGATAATTAGTGAGAGATCATCTTAAAATGCTACCGTCAATCAAAGCAAGATAAGATGCATAAAAGATAAACATCACATGCAATCAATATAAGTGATATGATATGGCCATCATCATCTTGTGCTTGTGATCTCCATCTTTGAAGCACCGTCATGATCACCATCGTCACCGGCGCGACACCTTGATCACCATCATAGCGTCGTTGTCGTCTCGCCAATCTTATGCTTCCACGACTATTGCTACCGCTTAGTGATAAAGTAAAGCATTACAGCGCAATTGCATTGCATACAATAAAGCGACAACCATATGGCTCCTGCCAGTTGCCGATAACTCGGTTACAAAACATGATCATCTCATACAATAAAATTTAGCATCATGTCTTGACCATATCACATCACAACATGCCCTGCAAAAACAAGTTAGACGTCCTCTACTTTGTTTGTTGCATGTTTTACGTGGCTGCTACGGGCATAAGCAAGAACCAATCTTACCTACGCATCAAAAACCACAACGATAGTTTGTCAAGTTGGTGTTGTTTTAACCTTCGCAAGGACCGGGCGTAGCCATACTCGGTTCAACTAAAGTTGGAGAAACTGACACCCGCCAGCCACCTGTGTGCAAAGCACGTCGATAGAACCAGTCTCGCGTAAGCGTACGCGTAATGTCGGTCCGGGCCGCATCATCCAACAATACCGCCGAACCAAAGTATGACATGCTGGTAAGTAGTATGACTTATATCGCCCACAACTCACTTGTGTTCTACTCGTGCATATAACATCAACACATAAAACCTAGGCTCGGATGCCACTGTAGGGGAACGTGGTAATTTCAAAAAAATTCCTATGCACATGCAAGATCATGGTGATGCATAGAAACGAGAGGGGAGAGTGTTGTCTACGTACCCTCGTAGACCGGCAACGGAAGTGTTGACACAACGTAGAGGAAGTAGTCGTACGTCTTCCCGATCCGACCGATCCAAGTACCGAACGTACGGCACCTTCGAGTTATGCACACGTTCAGCTCGATGACGATCCCCGGACTCCGATCCAACAAAGTGTCGGGGAAGAGTTCCGTCAGCACGACGGCATGGTGACGATCTTGATGTTCTACTGTCGCAGGGCTTCGCCTAAGCACCGCTACAATATTATCGAGGTGTATGGTGGAAGGGGGCACCGCACACGGCTAAGAAAACGATCACGAGGATCAACTTGTGTGTATTGAGGTGCCCCCTACCCCCGTATATAAAGGAGAAAGGGGGGGTGCGGCCGGCCCTAGGAAGAGGCGCGCAGGAGGAGTCCTACTCCTACCGGGAGTAGGACTCCCCCCCCCCCTTTCCCTAGTTGGATTAGGACTTGGGGGGGAAGGAAGAGAGGGGGAAAGGAAAGGGGGGGCGCCCCCCCCCCCCCTCGTTGTCCAATTCGGACTTGGGGGGAGGGGCACGCGGCTGCTCCTAGGCCTCCTCTCCTCTTCCTCCACTAGGCCCATTAGGTTACCGGGGGGTTCCGGTAACCTCCCGTTACTCCGGTAAAATGCCGTTTTCACTCGGAACACTTCCGATGTCCAAACATAGGCTTCCAATATATCAATCTTTATGTCTCGACCATTTCAAGACTCCTCGTCATGTCCGTGATCACATCCGGGACTCCGAACGAACTTCGGTACTTCAAAATATATAAACTCATAATGAAACTGTCATCGTAATGTTAAGCGTGCGTTCCCTACGGGTTCGAGAACAATGTAGACATGACCGAGACATGTCTCCAGTCAATAACCAATAGCGGAACCTGGATGCTCATATTGGCTCCTACATATTCTATGAAGATCTTTATCGGTCAGACCGCATAACAACATCGTTGTTCCCTTTGTCATCGGTATGTTACTTGCCCGAGATCCGATCGTCGGTATCTCAATACCTAGTTCAATCTTGTTACCGGCAAGTCTCTTTGCTTGTTTCGTAATACATCATCTCGCAACTAACTCATTAGTTGCAATGCTTGCAAGGCTTACGTGATGTGCATTACCGAGAGGGCCCAGAGATACCTCTCCGACAATCGGAGTGACAAATCCTAATCTCGAAATACGCCAACCCAACATGTACCTTTGGAGACACATGTAGAGCTCCTTTATAATCACCCAGTTACGTTGTGACATTTGGTAGCACACAAAGTGTTCCTCCGGCAAACGGGAGTTGCATAATCTCATAGTCATAGGAACATGTACAAGTCATGAAGAAAGCAATAGCAACATACTAAACGATCGGGTGCTAAGCTAGTGGAATGGGTCATGTCAATCACATCATTCTCCTAATGATGTGATCCCGTTAATCAAATGACAACACATGTCTATGGTTAGGAAACATAACCATCTTTGATTAACGAGCTAGTCAAGTAGAGGCATACTAGTGACTTTTAGTTTGTCTATGTATTCACACAAGTATTCTGTTTCCGGTTAATACAATTCTAGCATGAATAATAAACATTTATCATGATATAAGGAAATAAATAATAACTTTATTATTGCCTCTAGGGCATATTTCCTTCAGGATATACCTAAGACAGCTTTTACCACAAGGTCATGTGCTACCTCTTGAGCATGCGTTGGTTTTCGCTTGAATAGGAAAGGGTGATGCAGCAAGGCAGCGTAAGTATTTCCCTCAGATTTTGAGAACCAAGGTATCAATCCAGTAGGAGACCACGCGCAAGTCACCTCATACCTACACAAACAAATAAGAACCTCGCAACCAACACGATAAAGGGGTTGTCAATCCCTTCATGACCACTTGCAAGAGTGAGATCTGATACAGATAATAATAACAAGATAAATATTTTTGGTATTTTTAATGATATAGATTTGAAATTAAAGATTGCAAAATAAACGGTGCCAGAAATAGCTAGTTGACGGAAGATTAATATGATGGAAGATAGACCCGAGGGCCATAGGTTTCACTAGTGGCTTCTCTCAAGATAGCATAAGTATTACGGTGGGTGAACAAATTATTGTCAAGCAATTGATAGAATTGAGCATAGTTATGAGAATATCTAGGTATGATCATGTATATAGGCATCACGTCCGTGACAAGTAGACTGACTCCTGCCTGCATCTACTACTATTACTCCACACATCGACCACTATCCAGCATGCATATAGAGTATTAAGTTCATAAGAACGGAGTAACGCTTTAAGCAAGATGACATGATGTAGAGGGATAAACTCATGCAATATGATATAAACCCCATCTTTTTATCCATGATGGCAACAATACAATATGTGCCGTTTCCCCTACTGTCACTGGGATCGAGCACGGCAAGATTGAACCCAAAGCTACGCACTTCTCCCATTGCAAGAAAGATCAATCTAGTATGCCAAACCAAACTAAAAATTCGAAGAGACTTGCAAAGGTAACCAATCATACATAAAAGAATTCAGAGAAGATTCAAATATTGTTCATAGATAATCTTGATCATAAACTCACAATTCATTGGATCTCGACAAACACACCGCAAAAGAAGATTACATCGAATAGATCTCCAAGAGAATCGGGGAGAACTTTGTATTGAGATCCAAAGAGAGAGAAGAAGCCATCTAGCTAATAACTATGGACCCGAAGGTCTGAGGTAAACTACTCACACATCATCGGAGGGGCTATGGTGTTGATGTAGAAGCCCTCCATGATCAATGCCCCCTCCGACGGAGTGCTGGAAAAGGCCCCAAGATGGGATCTCATGGATACATAAGGTTGCAACAGTGGAATTAGGTTTTCGTGGTGCCCTCTGATGTTTTCAGGGTACATAGGTATATATAGGAGGAAGAAGTAGGTCGGTGGAGCCACGAGGGGCCCACGAGGATGGAGGGCGCGTCCAGGGGGTAGGCGCGCCCCCTGCCTCATGGCCTCCTCGTTGATTGCTTGACGTCCACTCCAAGTCCTCTGGATCACGTTTGTTCCAAAAATCACACTCCCGAAGGTTTTATTCCGTTTGGACTCCGTTTGATATTCTTTTTCTGCGAAACACTGAAATAGGCAAAAAAACAGCAATTTGGGCTGGGCCTCCGGTTAATAGGTTAGTCCCAAAAATAATATAGAAGTGTATAAATAAGACCATTAAACATCCAAAACAGAATATATATATATATATATATAATAGCATGGAACAATCAAAAATTATAGATACGTTGGAGACGTATCATCATGTCATTTGGATTGACTAACGCCCCTGCCTATTTCATGAGTATGAAGAATAATGTGTTCATGGAGTTTTTGGATAAGTTTGTTGTGGTGTTCATTGATGATATTTTGGTGTACTCGAAGAACGAAGAGGAACACAAGGAACACTTGCGCTTAGTTCTTGAGAAGCTCAGGGAACATCACATGTATGCCAAGTTCAGCAAGTGTGAGTTTTGGTTGAAGGAAGTTGGATTTCTTGGACATGTTATATCAGGAGAAGGTATAGCAGTAGACCATACCAAGGTTCAGTCTGTCACTGAGTGGTTGGCACCCACTTTAGTAGGAGAGATACGCAGGGGCTGTTTGGTTTGAGACTAAGTTTGCCTAAGGTTGCCACATCTAAGGTTAGGCAAGTTTGACCAACTTAGGTGGGTGTTTGGTTCAAGACACACCTTAGGCAAGCCACACTATGGTCCCACATTACATACTCTCAAAAAGTGTGGCAAGATTCCCTTAGGCTTGCCAACTTATGGCTTTCATTTTGAAAAACTAACCTTAGGCAAGTATGGCAACATTGTATGGCAAAGTATGGCATGACTAGGCCTAGAACCAAACAGCCCCGCAGTTTTCTAGGACTCACAGGATATTATAGGAGATTCATTGAGAATTTTTCCAAGATTGCGAAACCCATGACGGAGTTGTTGAAGAAGGACACCAAATTCAAATGGACCGAGGAATGTGAGGCCAGTTTTCAGGAGTTGAAGAAACGTTTTGTAACGCCCACGATGCGGCTATATCTCCCACGTATCGAAGCACGACTTAGAGGCATAACCGCATTGTAAGCAATGTCACAAGTGGGGTAATCTTCACACAACCCATGTACTGAATAAGGAAAGAGATACATAGTTGGCTTACAATCGCCACGTCACACAATAGCATAAATATAACATTACATTCATCCAGATACAATCAAGGTCTGACTACGGAACCAAAATAAAGACAACCCCAAATGCATAATGTCCTCGATCGCCCCAACTGGACTCCACTACTGATCGTCTGGAAAGGAAACATAGTATCACCCTGAGTCCTCATCGAACTCCCACTTGAGATTAGTCGAATCTCCTGGAGCGGTATCATCGGTCCCTGCATCTGGTTTTGGAAGGAATCTGTGAGTCACGGGGACTCGGCAATCTCACATCCTCGTGATCAAGACTATTTAAGCTTATAGGTAGGTAAAAGGTATGAGGTGGAGCTGCAGCAAGCACTAGCATATATGGTGGCTAACATACGCAAACGAGAGCGAGAAGAGAACGGCAAGGTACGGTTGAGAAACTATGATCAAGAAGTGATCCTAGAACAAACTACGTTCAAGCATAACACAAGACCGTGTTCTCTTCCCGGACTCCGCCGAAAAGAGACCATCACGGCCACACACGCTGTTGATTCATTTTAATGAAGTTAAGTTTCAGGTTTTCTACAACTGGACATTAACAAATTCCCATCTGCCCATAACAGCGGGCACGGCTTTCAAAAGTTCAAAACCCTGCAGGGGTGTCCCAACTTAGCCCATCACAAGCACTCACGGTCAATGAAGGATATTCCTTCTCCCAAGACAATCCGATCAGACTCGGAATCCCGGTTACAAGACATCTCGACAATGGTAAAACAAGTCCAGTAAGACCACCCGTTGTGCCGACAAATCCCGATAGGAACTGCACATATCTCGTTCTCAGGGCACACCGGATAAGCTAAGCATACGGGAGCCAACGTAACCCAAGTTGCCAAGGGACGGCCCCGCACGGTGCTCTAGGTTGGACCAACACTCAGAGGAGCACTGGCCCGGGGGTTTAAAATAAAGATGACCCTTGAGTCCGCAGTACCCAAGGGAAAAGGGGCTAGGTGGCAAATGGTAAAACCAAGGTTGGGCCTTGCTGGAGGAGTTTTATTCAAGGCGAACTATCAAGGGGTTCCCATTATAACCCAACCGTGTAAGGAGCGCAAAATCAAGGAACATAACACCGGTATGACGGAAACTAGGGCGGCAAGAGTGGAACAAAACACCAGGCATAAGGCCGAGCCTTCCACCCTTTACCAAGTATGTAGATGCATCAAAATAGACAAGATATAATAATGATATCCCAACAATAAACATGTTCCAACAAGGAACAAACTCCAATCTTCACCTGCAACTAGCGACGCTATAAGAGGGGCTGAGCAAAGCGGTAACATAGCCAAACAACGATTGCTAGGACAAGGTGGGTTAGAGGTTTGGCATGGCAATATGGGAGGCATGACAAGCAAGTGGTAGGTATCATAGCATAGGCATGGCAATAGAGAGAGCATCTAGCAAGCAAAGATAGAAGTGGTTTCGAGGGTATGGTCATCTTGCCTACAAAGTTCTCCGAGTTGACATTAGCTTGATCCTCGTAAGCGTACTCAACGGGTTCCTCGATCTCGTACTCGTCTCCCGGCTCTACCCAAAGCAATAACACAAGCAAAGGGAGACACAATCAAACACGGTGCAATGCACAAGCAACATGATGCAAAACATGGCATGATATGCGGGACGTGATATGCAATGCATATGCATGCTTCGGATAGGAAAGATTGAACTTGGCCTCAACTTGGAAAACCAAGAGTGCCGCTGGATAGATGATTTGATTTCGGTCGAAATCGATATAAAGATCACCGGAATCGGATGCACGGTTTGCAAATGGCAAGCAAAACAATAATGGCGTAAAGCTGCGATTAACAGCATGAGGCCATCTAAATGCAACAAGAACAACAAGCTACTGCACTCTAACATAGCAACAAATCACATGGCAGTGATCCACTCAATATGCTTGACAAAAGATGAACACTGAGCTACGGCTAATTCACTCAATAGCAGGTTCAAACAAGCATGGCAAAAGTGCAAAAGATATCAGGTTACAGACTTAGTGAAAATAACAACATGTCAGGAATTTAACATCAGGAAGAAATGTTTAGAGCAAGATAACAACATGCTACAAGAACATATCATGGCAAAGCAAGGCATGGCATGAAGCTACTCAAAGCATACAACAAAAGTCCCTTACTGACCATAAGCCAAAAGGGATCAGAAAATACAATGGCAACCATGTGAACATAGCAACTTTCGTTAACATGGCAAAACAGATTCACGTAGGCATGTTTACGAGCTCGATGCACTCACCACAAGGCATTGCATGACAAACTAAGCATACACCCAGCAAGTAGACATGGCATAGAAGCTAAACATGGCAAGGACACTCTCATAGCATGCACGGATCAACTACAACAACCTCAGCAAAATTGTTTAACATGCAAAGAATCTGCCAGGAACATTTTATAGCAAAAGTAGAGCCCGATTGAGTCATTCTATGGTGCTCCATAATTGCAAACAAATACATGGATGGATAGAGCACAATATTATCTCAAAATCCTCCTTGCTGAACATGCTCAAAAGAGGCATGGATCACTCTGTAGCAACATGAATACATAGCATAAAAATATTAACAGGGCAAAGACTTAGAAGAATTCTAAGTCCCTGAAATCAGCAACATTACGAGAGCTACTTTGCATGCTTGTGCTAGTCACCACAGAGATCACAAAAATACATGGCATATACCCCTGTAAAGATGGCATGACATACTTCAAAACACATGTAGGGCTCAAGTTCATAGGAGGCACACATTAAACATGGCAAAAATGACAAATGTCCAAATTCTGATAAGATTCTGAAACTAACATTGCATAGCACTCTTGCAACAACATTTAGGGCATCAAGATGAGGTCAAATGAACATGGTGCAATGGAATGAAATGAAGTACTCGTCGAGACGAACAATTTGATATGCTACACGTCTGAAACGGAGCCACGGGTGCAAAGTTATGGCATGATGAAGAATGCTTAAAATTACTGGGACTTAGCAGAAAACGACCTTCGGGAACTAGGGTTTCACTGTAGCACGGATCGAGATCGGGCACGGTCGATGAGGCAGCGGCGGATCTCCGCTGGAGTTGATGTGGTGGCGGCCGGAGCGGTACGAGGGCTCGCCGGAGAGGGGCCGGACGGCGGTGGAGGCTCGAGTCGGCGGGGAGGAGCTGCAGGCGCCGGCGGGGAGCAGGCCGCAGCGGTGGCGAGCTCCGGCAGGGCGGTCACCGGTGATGGAGAAGGGCGGCGGCCGGAGCGAGGGGTCGCCGGCGCGGAGGAGGAAGGCGGGGCGCGCGGCTCCGGCGCGAGCTTCGGGCGGCGGGGACACCCAGGCGGAGGGGCGCGCCGCACCGGGCCGGGAGGGCCGCGGACAGGCTCTGGCGGGCCGCGGCGCGGGAGGCGGCCGGCGGGACAGGTGGCGGCTTGCGATTCGCTGCGGGCGTCGGCGCGGGCGTGCACGGCCGAAACGGACACGTCCGGCGGCATAGAGGGACTAGGTTTAGGGTTAGGGATCCGGAATTTCGGGGAGGAGATGCCTTTTTATAGGTAGAGGGAGCTAGGAGGCTCCAAATTGAGCACAGTTTGCAGCCACGCGATCATGATTGAACGACCTAGAAGATGGAGGGGGTTTAGGTGGGTTTTGGGCCACTTTGGAGAGGTGTTGGGCTGCAACAAACACGAGGCCTTTTCAGTTCCTCGGTTAACCGTTGGAGTATCAAACGAAGTCCAAATGGCACAAAACTTGATAGGCGGTCTACCGGTAGTAAACCAAGGCCGCTTGGCAAGTCTCGGTCCAATCCGAGAACATTTAACACCCGCACATGAAAAGAGGTAAAAGGGGGCACTGGAGGACATAGGAGCGCCGGAATGGAAAACGGACAACGGGGAAAATGCTCGTGTGCATGAGATGGACACGTATGCAAATGCGATGCACATGATGACATGATGTGAGATGCATGACAAAGACAAAAGCAACACGAAGACAAAAACCCGACAACGAGGAAATATCATAACTTAGTGCCGAAAATGGCAAGAGTAGGAATACAAATATGGCAAGTTACATACGGGGCATTACACGTTTGGTTATAGCCCCAATACTAATTCTTCCGGATATACACAAGGATTTCCAAGTGTATTGTGACGCTTCTCGCCTAGGAGTTGGAGGTGTACTTATGTAGGACGAAAGAGTTGTTTCATACGCCTCACGTCAGCTTCGACCTCACGAGTTGAATTATGCCATGCATGATTTGGAGTTAGCAGCCATAGTGCATGCGCTCAAGACCTGGAGACATTTTCTTATTGGAAACCATTGTGATGTGTACACGGATCACAAGAGTTTGAAGTATATTTTCACGCAGAAGGAGTTAAACCTCAGGCAGAGGAGATGGTTGGATCTCATAAAGGATTATGACATGAAGTTGCATTATCATCCAGGATAGGCCAATGTCGTAGAAGACGCTTTGAGCTGCAAGAGCTATGTCAATACCCTTGTAAGCAAAGGATTACCGCAGGAGTTAGTCGAGGATCTCAAGGAACTTCGTTTGGATATAGTTCCAAGAGGTTTTGTTGCAGCAATGGAGGTTCAGTCCACATTATTGGGAAAGATTCGATAAGCTCAGAAGTATGATAAGGAAATTGCTGAGATAAAGGAGAAAATGAGAAAAGGAAAAGCCAAGGGTTTTCGTGAGGATGAGCACAAAACTTTATGGTTTGAGGATCGTGTATATGTGCCCAATAATGCGGAGATCGGGAAGTTAATACTTCAGGAAGCTCATGACTCACCATACTCGATTCACCCCAGAAACACCAAGATGTATTTGGATTTGAAGGAACGTTTCTCGTGGACAGGTATGAAGAAGGATATTGCCGAGTATGTAGCAGTATGTGATGTATGTCGGAGAGTGAAGGCAGAACATCAGAAGCCAGCAAGATTACTTCACCTTATGCCGATACCCGAATGGAAGTGGGACAAACTTGGCATGGATTTTATCACAAGAATACCCAGGACACGATCGGGATATGATTCTATCTGGGTAGTAGTTGATCGCTTGACCAAAGTGGCTCACTTTATCCCCGTGAAAACCACCTATACGAGTGCGAAGTTGGCCAAGATATATATGACTAGGATCGTATGTCTGCATGGAGTTCCGAGGACCATCGTATCAGATAGAGGAACACAATTTACCTCGAAGTTTTGGAATCAGTTGCACCAGACTTTGGGTACCAGGCTAGAGTTCAGTACAACCTTTCATCTGCAGACATATGGACATACCGAGAGAGTCAATTAGATTCTGGAGGATACGTTGAGAGCTTGTGCACTGGATTATGGATCTAGTTGGGACGATAATTTTCCCTACGCAGAGTTCTCATACAACAACAGTTACCAGGCTAGTTTGAAGATGGCCCCTTTTGAAGCTTTGTACGGAAGAAGGTGAAGGACACCGTTAACGTGGGATGAAGTCGGAGACCGTTAGTTGTTTGGACCCGATTTGATTAAGGAGTCTGAAGACAAGGTTAAGTTGATTCGCGATAGACTGAAGGTAGCTCAGTCCAGGCAGAAGAGTTATGCCGATACTAAACGCAAGGAGGTAGTCTACGAAATCGGAGACATGGCATATCTCCATGTGTCACCGCTCCGAGGAGTTAAACGATTTGGAGTTAAGGGAAAGTTAGCCCCGAGATTTGTAGGACCATACCGAGTTTTGGAACATATGGGAGAATTTGCCTACAAGTTAGAGTTACCTGAAGGACTATCAGGAGTACATGATGTGTTTCACGTTTCCCAGTTGAAGAAGTGCCATGCTGAGATGGTCGATATTCCTCTAAGAGATACATTGCCCCTGGAAGCAATTCAGTTGGAGAGTGACCTAACCTATGAGGAGAAACCCGTCAAGATTCTTGAGTTTGCCAGCCGAGTTACACGCAGCAAGGTTATCAAGTTTTGCAAAGTTCAATGGAAACACCATACCGAGAATGAAGCCACCTGGGAGCAAGAAGAATACCTACGGAAAGATCACCCACACATATTTTCTAGCCAACCCGAATCTCGAGGGCGAGATTCATCTTAAGGGGGGTAGGTTTGTAACATCCCAATTTTCAATTTGGATGTTATACATAGGTCATCATATGCATATCATATTTTATTTGCATTTTTGGTTGTGATCCTAGAAATCTTAAGAAACTCAAGGACCCAAGGAGAGAGTTGGGATTTCAAAAAAATTCATATTTGAATTTTTTTTCAAATTTGAAAACAGGATCAATTTGATTTTAATATTTTTCACTCCAATTATTTCCAATGATAAAAATAAATGAGAGAAGATAAAATGACTTCTTCAAAAGATAGGAATTGTGGAGACGAAATTTTAAAATCAAATGATTATTTTATTTGTATTTTTTTGCCATTTTATTTGAAATGGAAAAATATGCATTTTAGGCCAGAAAAATGTTCACCTTGTCCTAAATATTAGGTTTGGATGGTGAAAATTGTTTCTGGTATCTTTAGAATTTTTTTATATTTTATTAGTATTTTTCTTTCGAGCAAAAAAAATTTAAAACTTCATCGCCCGACTGGGCCGAAGGCCCGCCCGAGCCAGGCCGGCCCGCTCGAGCCGCTGCCTTCCCCGCATGTCGTCGTGTCCAAGCCGGACTCCGACAATGAGTCCGAGCCGCTGCCGCCGACCCCTTGCCCAAGTCGGGGCCCCCCCCTTAAAACCGGAGCCCCCCCTCTCCTCAACCGCTGCTGCCGCAGCCCGCCTCCCCACGCCGAGCCGTGCCGCCACTGCTGCTCGCGCCGCCGCCGCATCGCCTCGCCACCGGAGCCGCTCCGGATCTCGCCGTAGACGTCGCCGTCGATTCTCTACTGTTAACCGGTAAAAACCGCTAGGTTTTCCTCGGTTTTCTTTCCGTTTATTTTTAGGATTAGGGTTTTTCTCGGTTTTTCTGATCGGTTCTAATTAGCGGACATTCGTCCGTTAATCTGCGGTAGCGAACGTATTCGTTCTATAGGGTTCTATAGCGAACATTCGTTCGTTAGGTTTTTCTTTTTAATTTTTTTCTCAGCCAGGGGCCTATCCGCGGATACTTTTATCATAGATTAGTCCCTGATCTTCAAACCTTCATTACTTTTTGCTCGTTTATCCAAATCCAGTGAAACCAGCGCCTAAATCTTCATCTTGTTCTCCTCTTTACAGATAACCAACTTGAACATGATTTTGACAATTTAAAATTTGATTTCAAGTAGATTTGAATTCGAACTTCTTTTGATCGCAGTTTGAGTTTCGTAGCTCCAATTCGATTGATTCTTTTTGCAAATCGAAGCTCTTCAGTTGAACTTTCAGTTTAGATCTTTTCTATTGAGTTTTACCCTTGCATCTTATGCTTGAGTGCTTATGTATGCTATTGTTTGTTTACGATAGAGTTTCCGGAGTGCGAGGCTTGCTACTACGAGTCACTAGGGTTTTCAGATCGTCATCAAGGCAAGTAACACTTTGATCATACCCCCTATTACCAAGTTTTTATGCATTAGTTTCAATCCTCAAATGCTGCATGGTTACGACTTGATAACATGTGCGTATAGGGAAATAGTTGATGAGGTAGAACCTATTGTCTTTTATTCAAACCTTGGGAGTTATTACATTATGCTTATACTGCTATGCTATGCTTGTAGACGTGGTTTGGTTTGAGTGATCCATGACAGATGTACGAGTTTTAAATTAATGGTTAAACTTAAGGTGGCTACTTTAATACACATCTGGGTGGATTGGTTGAGGCACCCTGGAGCACCCGGTGGTTGTCCGGGCACCTAGAGCAATCCAGTGTTGCCCTAGGATATCCCGGAGTACCCGTGAGATAATCCTATGGTTTACCACCCACGCTCAAAGGGATCTTGAGATTATTCATGCTAGAAACTTCCGTGTGCAACCACAAGCCATTATGGGCTCTGGCATAGTTGAGTAAGTTGTGTGACCTCTTTCAGTGGTAGGCTAGCAGATGTAGGGGATGTAGGTGGTACTGTCTACCTAGAGTATAGAGTTAATGCTTCTGAAAGACTTTGTCTCGGTCATCCGTTTCTCAAACACCATGTAGTGCGAGAAATCCAACGGAGGAGATCGAGTCTGGTGGGGAAAAGTGCGCAAACCTCTACAGAGTGTACAAACTAATCATGGTTAGCCATGTCCCCGGTTATGGACATCTTGCGTATCTGGTACTTGAATTATTGATTTGATCTCATCACTTTACTTAATTAATTTGTTGGGTTATAATTATTATTTTGGGATTGAGTTGGAGGAACCTTCTCAATAATTTCTTTTTCAACCAACTTTGTAGTTAAATAAAATATATTCCTTTGTTGTAGGAAAATTTAGCTTTATGAAAATAATAACCATAGAGCCTCCACCAGCCATATATGCATGTAGTGATAGCTATTATTTGTTCATTGCTCTATAGTGTTATCTTGCCAGCATATTCCATGTGCTGACCTACACAGGCTGCAACGTATTATGTTGCAGAGTTTTCGGACGAGGAGTAAGTTGCACTAGGTCGTTGTCGTGCACTCAGCTATGCCGTTGGAGTTGATGGACTCATTTACTTTCGAAGCTTCCGCAGTTATCTTATTTAGATGGCCTTCAGCCATATTATTGTAATAAGTTCTCTTTTGAGACATTCGATGTAATAAGTGTGCGATTGCACTCTGTTATAAATCCTTGAGTATTGTGTGTGTCAGCATTACCGGTCTAGGGATGCACTTATGCACAGAGATTTGAACGTTTGAGGTCGGATCGCTACATTGATAGACAAATTGCTAGAGTTATACAACATGATGTTGTTGAATCTGATGATGAGCTTGAAACTGAAACTCCTGAAACACCTGCTAGAACTAGCCTTCCTAGCTATGAATTGCCTAAGGTACCGGAAGGTTATGTTATGAGTGAAGAAGCAACTAGAGATATTCTTGCTTGCAATGATAGAGATGATCTAGAGAAATTATTACACAAGTATAAATAAAAATCTTTGAATGCTAGAATGAAATGTGATCCCAAGTTTCCTACTTCACCTATCTGTATTGCTGAAAAGGATTGTGAATTCTTTGTCGACCCAGAGTTAATTACTTTGGTTCAATCTTATCCTTTACATGGTTATGAAACTAAAACTGTTGTGGCACATCTTACTAAGTTGAATGACATAGCCACCCTTTTTACTCATGATGAGAAAAATCGTTATTACTTTATTCTCAAAGTATTTCCTTTCTCATTAAAGGGTGATGCTAAAGCTTGGTACAATACTCTTGCTCCTGGTTGTGTGCATAGTCCCCAGGATATGGTTTATTACTTCTTTGAAAAATATTTTCCTGCTCATATGAAACAAGCTGCCTTACAGGAACTGTTTAACTTTGTGCAAACTAAAGAAGAGAGTCTCCCACAAGCTTGGGGGAGGCTTTGCCAGTTACTTAATGCTTTGCCTGATCATCCTCTTAAGAAAAATGAAATACTTGATATCTTCTATAATAGACTAACCGATGCTTCTAGGGACTTCCTAGATAGTTGTGCTAGTTGTGTTTTCAGACAATGAACTATTGCTCAAGCTAAAGAATTATTGAATAACATATTGAAAAATTATGATGATTGGACTATTCCTGAACCACCTCCTAAACCCACTTCGAAGAAGAGGGGTATATTATATCTCAGCCCCGAAGATATGCAAGAGGCAAAGAAATCTATGAAGGAAAAAGGTATTAAACCCGAGGATGTTAAAAATTTACCTCCTATAAGAGATACATGGGCTTAATACACCACCACTGCCTAAGGTGGTAGAGGTAAATTCTCTTATGAAGTTTAATGATAATGATAATCCTCACAATATGCATCCTAGCCAATGCCTTTATGAGTTTGAAAACTATATTAGAAAACAAGATCACTTTGATACGTCCATTTTGCATCATGCTTTTATATCAATATTTATTGCATTATGGGCTATTATTACACATTATGTTACAATACTTATGCCTTTTCTCTCTTATTTTACAAGGTTTACATGAAGAGGGGGAATGCCGGCAGCTGGAATTCTGGGCTGGAAAAGGAGCAAATATTAGAGACCTATTATGCACAACTCCAAAAGTCCTGAAATTCCATGAAAGTCGGTTTTGGAACATATAAAAATATTGTGTGAAGGAAGCAACGGAAGGGGGGCACCCACCATCCACGACGGTGGAGGGCGCGCCCTACCCCCTGGGCGCGCCCCCCTGCCTTGTGGGCCACCTGGAAGCCTCCCGATGCCCATCTTCTGGTATAAGGTGTCTTTTGCCCTGGAAAAATCATAAGGAAGCTTTCGTGATGAAGCGCCACCATCTCGAGGCAGAACCTTGGCGGAACCAATCTAGGGCTCCGACGGAGTTGTTCTGCTGGGGAAACATCCCCCGGGAGGGGGAAATCGTCCCCATCGTCATCACCATCGATGCTCTCATCAGGAGGGGGTCAATCTCCATCAACATCTTCACCAGCACCATATCCTCTCAAACCCTAGTTCATCTCTTGTATCCGATCTTTGTCTCAAAACCTCATATTGGTACCTGTGGGTTGCTAGTAGTGTTGATTACTCCTTGTAGTTGATGCTAGTTGGTTTATTCGGTGGAAGATTATATGTTTAGATCCTTTATGCATATTAATACCCCTCTGATTATGAACATGAATATGATTTGTGAGTAGTTACATGTGTTCCCGAGGACATGGGAGAAGTCTTGCTATAAGTAGTCATGTGAATTTGGTATTCGTTCGATATTTTGATGAGATGTATATTGTCTTTCCTCTAGTGGTGTTATGTGAATGTCGACTACATGACACTTCACCATTGTTTGGGCCTAGGGGAAGGCATTGGGAAGTAATAAGTAGATGATTAGTTGCTAGAGTGACAGAAGCTTAAACCCTAGTTTATGCGTTGCTTCGTAAGGGGTTGATTTGGATCCATATGTTTCATGCTATGGTTAGGTTTACCTTAATTCTTCTTTCTTGGTTGCGGATGCTTGCGAGGGTGGTTAATCATAAGTGGGGTGCTTGTACAAGGAATGGCAGTACCCAAGCACCGGTCCACCCACATATCAAATTATCAAAGTAACGAACGTGTATCATATGAGCATGATGAAAACTAGCTTGACGATAATTCCCATGTGTCCTCGGGAGCACTTTCCTTTATATAAGAGTTTGTCAAGGCTTGTCCTTTTCTACAAAAAGGATTGGGCCACCTTGCTGCACCTTGTTTACTTTTATTACTTGTTACCTATTACGAATTACCTTATCACAAAACTATATGTTACCGATAATTTCAGTGCTTCCAAAGAATACCTTACTGAAAACTGATTGTCATTTCCTTTTGCTCCTCGTTGGGTTCGACACTCTTACATCCCCTATACTTGTGGGTCATCAAGACTCTTTTCTAGTGCCGTTGCCGGGGAGTGAAGTGCCTTTGGTAGGTGGAATTTGGTAAGGAAAATTTTATATAGTGTGCTGAAATTTACTGTCACTTGTTACTATGGAAAATAATCCTTTCAGGGGCTTGTTCGGGGAATCTTCACCCCGACCAGTAGAGAAAAGAGTTGCTCCTCAACCTACTGAACCTACTGAAAATGTTTACTTTGAAATTCCTTCGGGTATGATAGAGAAACTGCTAGCAAATCCTTTTACAGGAGATGGAACATTACATCCCGATATGCACCTAATCTATGTGGATGAAGTTTGTGGATTATTTAAGCTTGCAGGTATGCCCGAGGATGTTATCAAGAAGAAGGTCTTCCCTTTATCTTTGAAGGGAAAGGCATTGACATGGTTTAGGCTATGTGATGATATTGGATCCTGGAACTACAACCGATTGAAATTGGAATTTCATCATAAGTTTTATCCTATGCATCTGGTTCATCATGATCGTAATTATATATATATAATTTTTGGCCTCGCGAAGGAGAAAGTATCGCTCAAGCTTGGGGGAGGCTTAAGTCAATGTTATATTCATGCCCCAATCATGAGCTCTCAAGAGAAATTATTATTCAAAATATTTATGCTCAACTTTCTCTCAATAATCGCTCCATGCTCGATACTTCTTGTACTGGTTCTTTTATGATGAAGACTATTGAATTCAAATGGGATTTATTGGAAAGAATTAAATGCAACTCTGAAGATTGGTAACTCGAGGAAGGTAAGGAGTCAGGCATAACACCTAAGTTTGATTGTGTTAAATCTTTTATGGATACCAATGCTTTTCGTGAATTTAGCACTAAATATGGACTTGACTTTGAGATAGTAGCTTCTTTCTGTGAATCATTTCCTACTCATGTTGATCTCCCTAAGGAGAAGTGGTTTAAATATCATCCTCCCATTGAAGTAAAAGTAGTTGAACCTATTAAAGTTGAAGAAAAGACTATCACTTATAATGTTGATCCTATTGTTCCTGCCTCTTATATTGAGAAACCACCTTTTCCTGTTAGAATAAAGGATCATGCTAAAGCCTCAACTATGGTTTGTAAGAGTAATGCTATAACACCTACACACCCTAAGAAAATTAAAGTTGAACCTAGTATTGCTATGGTTAAAGATCTCTTGATCGATAATATTGATGGGCATGTTATTTACTTCTGTGATGAAGCTGCTAGAATTGCTAGACCCTAAAGATAAACATAGACCTGTTGTAGGCATGCCTATTGTTTCTGTTAAAATAGGAGATCATTGCTATCATGGCTTATGTGACATGGGTTATAGTGCGAGTGCAATACGTCATTCCTTATACAAAGAAATTATGCATGATATTGCACCTGCTGAGATAGAAGATATTGATGTTACTATTAAGCTTGCCAATAGAGATACTATTTCACCAGTTGGGATTGTTAGAGATGTTGAAGTCTTGTGTGGGAAAGTTAAATATCCTACTGATTTTCTTGTTCTTGGTTCCCCACAAGATGACTTTTGTCCCATTATATTTGGTAGACCCTTCTTGAATACTGTTAATGCTAAGATAGACTGCAAAAAGGATATTGTTACTGTTGGTTTAGGGGGTATGTCTCATGATTTTAATTTTGCTAAATTTCGTAGACAACCCCATGATAAAGAATTTCCTAGTAAAGATGAAATTATTGGTCTTGCTTCTATTGTCGTGCCTCCTGATGATCCTTTAGAACAATATTTGCTAGACCATGAAAATGATATGTTTATGAATGAAAGAATGGAAATAGATGAAGTATTCTCTAAACAGGGACCTATTTTGAAACACAACTTGCCTATTGAAATTCTAGGGGATCCTCCTCCACCCAAGGGTGATCCCGTGTTTGAGCTTAAACCATTACCTGATACTCTTAAATATGCTTATCTTGATGAAAAGAAGATATATCATGTTATTATTAGTGCTAACCTTTCAGAGCAGGAAGAAGAGGGATTATTGAAAACTTTGAAGAAGCACTGCGCTGCTATTGGATATACTCTTGATGATCTTAAGCGCATTAGTCCTACTCTATGCTAGCACAAAATAAAATTGGAGAAAGACGCTAAACCGGTTGTTGATCACCAACGACGGTTAAATCCTAAGATGAAAGAAGTGGTAAGAAATGAAATGCTAAAGCTTCTGGAGGCAGGTATAATTTATCCTGTTGCTGATAGTCAGTGGGTAAGTCATGTCCATTGTGTCCCTAAGAAGGGAGGCATTACTATTGTTCCTAATGATAAAGATGAATTGATCCCACAAAGAATTGTTACAGGTTATAGAATGGTAATTGATTTCTGCAAATTAAATAAAGCTACTAGAAAGGATCATTACCCTTTACCTTTTATTGATCAAATGCTAGAAAGATTATCCACACATACACATTCTTGCTTTCTAGACGGTTATTCTGGTTTCTCTCAAATACCTGTGTCGAAAGAAGATCAGGAAAAGACCACGTTTACTTGCCCTTTCGGTACTTTTTCTTATAGACGTATGCCTTTTGGTTTATGTAATGCACCTAGTACCTTTCAAAGATGTATGACTGCTATATTCTCTGACTTTTGTGAAAAGATTGTTGAGTTTTTCATGGATGATTTCTCCGTGTATGGAACTTCTTTTGATGATTGCTTAAGCAACCTTGATCGAGCTTTGCAGAGATGTGAAGAAACTAATCTTGTCTTGACTTGGGAGAAGTGCCAGTTTATGGTTAATGAAGGTATTGTCTTGGGGCAAAAAATTTCTGAAAGAGGTATTGAAGTTGATAGAGCTAAAGTTGATGCTATTAAAAAGATGTAGTGTCCTAAGGACATTAAAGGTATAAGAAGTTTCCTTGGTCATGTTGGTTTTTATAGGAGGTTCATTAAAGACTTCTCAAAAAATTCTAAGCCTCTGACTAATCTCTTACAAAAAGATGTTCCTTTTGTCTTTGATGGTGATTTCTACACCTATTGTCCAGCTACCTGATTGGAATTTACCCTTTGAAATTAAGTGTGATGCTAGTGATTATGCTGTAGGTGCTGTTCTAGTACAAAGAGTTGATAAGAAATTAAATGTTATCCAATATGCAGTAAAACTCTAGACAGTGCCCAAAGAAATTACGCCACTACTAAAAAGTAATTTTTAGCAGCTGTATTTTCTTGTGATAAGTTCAGACTTATATTGTTGATTCCAAAGTAACTGTTCACATTGATCATGCTGCTATTAAATATCTTATGGAAAAGAAAGATGCTAAACCTAGACTTATTAGATGGGTTCCCTTGCTACAAGAATTTGATTTGCATATTATTGATAGAAAGGGAGTTGAGAACCCCGTTGCAGACAACTTGTCTAGGTTAGAAAATGTTCTTGATGACCCACTCCCTATAGATGATAGCTTTCCTGATAAACAATTAGTTGTCATAAATTCTTCTCGTACTCCTCCATGGTATGCTGATTATGCTAATTACATTGTTGCTAAATTTATACCACCTAGTTTCACATACCAGCAAAATAAAAGGTTTTTTATGATTTAAGACATTACTTCTGGGATGACCCACACATTTATAAAGGAGTAGATGGTGTTATTAGACGTTGTGTACCTAAACATTTACAGGAACATATCCTACGCAAGTGTCACTCCAAGGCTTATGGAGGACACCATGCTGGAGATAGAACTGCA
Organism: Triticum monococcum; assembly: GCA_034509565.1. Lineage (NCBI taxonomy): Eukaryota > Viridiplantae > Streptophyta > Magnoliopsida > Poales > Poaceae > Triticum > Triticum monococcum. The sequence continues at coordinate 155,466,836 of CM067842.1, forward strand.
CATAAGGTATTGCAATCCGGTTTTTATTGGCAAACTCTTTTCAAAGATGCCCGTAAGTTTGTCTTGTGTTGTGATGAATGTCAAAGAATTGGTAATATTAGTAGACGTCAAGAAATTCCTATGAACTATTCACTTGTTATTGAACCATTTGATGTTTGGGGCTTTGATTATATGGGACCGTTTCCTTCCTCTAATGGGTATACACATATTTTAGTTGTTGTTGATTACATTACTAAGTGGGTAGAAGCTATTCCAACTAGTAGTGTTGATCATAACACTTCTATTAAGATGCTTAAATAAGCTATTTTTCCAAGGTTTGGAGCCCCTAGATACTTAATGACTGATGATGGTTCACATTTTATTCATGGTGTCTTTCATAAAATGCTTGCTAAGTATGATGTTAATCATAGAATTGCATCTCCATACCACCCACAGTCTAGTGGTCAAGTAGAACTGAGTAATGGAGAGACTAAATTAATTTTTCAAAAGACTGTTAATAGATCTAGAAAGAATTGGTCCAAGAAACTTGATGATGCATTATGGGCCTATAGAACTGCATATAAAAATCCTATGGGTATGTCTCCGTATAAAATGGTTTATGGAAAAGCATGTCACTTACCTCTCGAACTAGAACATAAGGCATATTGGGCCATTAAAGAGCTCGATTATGATTTCAAACTTGCCGGTGAGAAGAGACTATTTGACATTAGCTCACTTGATGAGTGGAGAACCCAGGCCTATGAGAATGCCAAACTGTTTAAAGAAAAAGTTAAAAGATGGCATGACAAATGGATACAAAAGCATGAGTTTAATGTAGGTGATTATGTTTTGTTATACAACTCTCGTTTAAGATTTTTTGCAGGAAAACTCCTCTCTAAATGGGAAGGTCCTTACGCTATTGAGCAGGTCTATCGTTCTGGTGCCATAAAAATCAACAACTTCGAAGGCACAAATCCGAAGGTGGTGAATGGTCAAAGAATCAAACATTATATCTCAGGTAATCCCATAAATGTTGAAACCAACATTATTAATACTGTAACCCCGGAGGAGTACATAAGGGACACTTTCCAGAATGTTTTAGACTCCGAAAAGGAATAGGTATGTGGTACGGTAAGTAAATCGACTCCAAAACAGTTCTAATGCCATTTTTTCTCCGTTTTGGAATATTTAAGAAAATAGAAAAATAAGAAGTAGTCTGGAAAGGACACGAGGCGTCCACGAGGGTGGAAGGCGCGCCCCTGCCTCGTGGGCACCTCGTGTGCCCTCCGGACTCTATTTTATTGCACGATACTTCTTTTGGTTGGTAAAAATTCATTATATAATCCCCCGGAGATTTTGACCACTGTACCATGACACAATCCTCTATTTTTGTTTCGAGTTGTTTTCTACCAGAGTTTTCAAGGCCAGGCATCATGTCATCCCCCTCCTCCAACGACGCGGGCGACGATGCTTGGCTAATGAAGATAGAGATGAAGAGAGAAGAACTTGGGGAGACAAACAAGGGTGATAGGATCAAGAAGGCCACAGAGGATCAAGCTCCTGCAGCAGAAGAAGAAGACATCCTTCTACCTTACTATAACCATCTTACGCCTACTGAAATAGAAGCTTTCAAGATGATTGAAATAGTGCGGGTGCAAAACAAGTATCTCACTAGTGAAAATATTTTGTTGCAAGAATACATCACCGCACTCAAGGTAATTATTCGTAAATTGGAGAATCTCCTATGCTCGATGTGTGACATGACTTCATCAACAACTCCATCATCACCACCTCCGAAGAAAGAGACATAAATACACGGGTATGGGCACTCCCCTTGGCAACTGCCAAGCTTGGGGGAGTTCCCCGGTATCGTATCACCGTCACACTTCTATCTTTACTGTTTTTCTTAGTTTGATCCTTTTGGTTATATCTTGATCTAGTCGAATAAAGTTTAGCATGATCTAGCTTTGAGTTTTTGCGTTGATCCTTATCTATGTAATTGAGTCTGTGAGCTATATATAATAAAGATTGGTTTTGAGTCAAGGGCTTGGCTATCTTGCTATGATCTTGAGGGAATAAAAGAAATAATAAAAAGAAATAAATATATCATATTGATCTTATGGAGAGTAATGACTTCACATATAAAAGAGTATAATGAATAAAATTTGTTGAGAGCTGATAAACATAGTTTTGGTCATCGTTGCAATTAATAGGAAGTAATAAAGAAAGAGAGGTTTTCACATATAAATATATTATCTTGGACATCTTTTATGATTGTGAGCAATCATTAAAATATGACATGCTAAAAAGTTGATGTTGGACAAGGAAGACAACGTAATGGGTTATGTTTTCTTACCGAAATAAATTATATTGTCATGGATCATCCAACATGTTGAGCTTGCCTTTCCCTCTTATGCTATCCAAATTCTTTGCACCAAGTAGAGATACTGCTTGTGCTTCCAAATATCCTTAAACCCAGTTTTGCCATGAGATTCCACCATATCTACCTATGGATTGAATAAGATCCTTCAAGTAAGTTGTCATTGTTGCAAACAATAAAAATTTCTCTTTAAATATGTATGATCTATTAGTGTGGAGAAAATAAGCTTTATACGAGCTTGTCATATGGAAGAAATAAAAGCGACGAAGTGCATAATAAAGGTCCCTATCACAAGTGGCAACATAAAGTGACGTTCTTTTGCATTAAGATTTTGTGCATCCAACAATAAAAGCACATGACAACCTCTGCTTCCCTCTGTGAAGGGCCTATCTTTTATTTTTGTCTTATACCTTATACAAGATTCATGGTGATCTTCACCTTTCCTTTTTACACTTTATCCTTTGGCAAGCACTATGTGTTGGAAAGATCCTGATATATATCCAATTGGATGTGGGTTATCATAAACTATTATTGTTGACATTACCCTTGAGGTAAAAGGTTGGGAGCCAAAACTATAAGCCCCTATCTTTCTTTGTGTCCGATTAAAACTTCATACCCATAAGTATTGCGTGAGTGTTAGCAATTGTGGAAGACTAAATGCTAGTTGAGTATGTGGACTTGCTGAAAAGCTCTTATATTGACTCTTTCCGATGTTATGATAAATTGCAATTGCTTCAATGGCCGAGATTATAGTTTGCTAGTTTTTCAATGAAGTTTCTGATGCATACTTTACATTGTGAATGGATTGTTACTTTAGCATAAGAAATCATATGACTATATATGTTGCTATTTTAAGAATGATCATGATGCCCTCATGTTCGTATTTTATTTTATCGACACCTCTATCTCTAAACATGTGGACATATTTTTCGATATCGGCTTCCGCTTGAGGACAAGCGAGGTCTAAGCTTGGGGGAGTTTATACGTCCATTTTGCATCATGCTTTTATATCGATATTTATTGCATTATGGACTGTTATTACACATTATGTTACAATACTTATGGCTTTTCTCTCTTATTTTACAAGGTTTACATGAAGAGGGAGAATGCCGGCACCTGGAATTCTGGGCTGGAAAAGGAGCAAATATTAGAGACCTATTCTGCACAACTCCAAAAGTCCTAAAACTCCATGAAAGTTAGTTTTGGAATATATAAAAAATATTGGGCGAAGGAAGCACCAGAGGGGGCCACCCACCATCCACGAGGGTGGAGGGCGCACCCTACCCCCCCTGGGCGCGCCCCCCTGCCTCGTGGGCCACCTGGAAGCCCCCCAATGCCCATCTTCTGGTATAAGGTGTCTTTCGCCCTGGAAAAAAATCATAAGGAAGCTTTCGGGACGAAGCGCCGCCGTCTCGAGGCGGAACCAATCTAGGGCTCCGGCGGAGCTGTTCTGTCGGGGAAACATCCCTCCGGGAGGGGGAAATCGTCACCATCGATCCTCTCATCGGGAGGGGGTCAATCTCCATCAACATCTTCACCAACACAATCTCCTCTCAAACCCTATTTCATCTCTTGTATCTGATCTTTGTCTCAAAACCTCAGATTGGTACCTGTGGGTTGCTAGTAGTGTTGATTACTCCTTGTAGTTGATGCTAGTTGGTTTATTCGGTGGAAGATTATATGTTCAGATCCTTTATGCATATTAATACCCCTCTGATTATGAACACGAATATGATTTGTGAGTAGTTACGTTTGTTCCCGAGGACATGGGAGAAGTCTTGCTATAAGTAGTCATGTGAATTTGGTATTCGTTTGATATTTTGATGAGATGTATGTTGTCTTTCCTCTATTGGTGTTATGTGAATGTCGACTACATGAAACTTCGCCATTGTTTGGGCCTAGGGGAAGGCATTGGGAAGTAATAAGTAGATGATGGGTTGCTAGAGTGACAGAAGCTTAAACCCTAGTTTATGCGTTGCTTCGTAAGGGGCTGATTTGGATCCATATGTTTCATGCAATGGTTAGGTTTACCTTAATTTTTCTTTCATAGTTGCGGATGCTTGCGAGGGTGGTTAATCATAATTGGGATGTTTGTCCAAGGAAGGGCAGTACCCAAGCACCGGTCCACCGACATATCAAATTATCAAAGTAACGAACGTGAATCATATGAGCATGATGAAAAGTAGCTTAACGATAATTCCCATGTGTCCTCGGGAGCGCTTTCCTTTATATAAGAGTTTGTCCAGGCTTGAACTTTGCTACAAAAAGGATTGGGCCACCTTGCTGCACCTTGTTTACTTTTATTACTTGTTACCTATTACGAATTACCTTGTCACAAAACTATCTGTTACCGATAATTTTAGTGCTTGCAGAGAATACCTTATTGAAAACTGCTTGTCATTTCCTTCCGGTCCTCGGTGGGTTTGACACTCTTACTTATCGAAAGGACTACAATGGATCCCCTATACTTGTGGGTCATCACACTTTAATGTAAATGTTATGGAACAATTGAAATATAATTCTGATATGATTGCTCGCTTGAGTGACTTGTTATTTAGAATCTCAAATGATGTTAGAGGTGTTGGAAAACATGCTTCTATAGTTTAAACTCAACTAGAACAAGTTGCTAAATCTAAAAGAGAATTACTTGATGAAATGAATCACAATATGCATGACTTTGCTGTTGGAGTTGCAACTAGAGGAGGTAAAATGACTCAGGAACCACTTTATCCTCAGGAACACCATAAAAGAATTGAACAAGATTCACAAAGAGCTAACACTAGTGCACCTAGTCCTTCTAGGAAGAAAAAGAAAAAGAAAAATGATAGGACTTTGCACACTTCTAGTGAACCTGAAATAGAAAAACCTCCTGACAATGAAAATGAAACTTCTATCTCTGATGCTGAAACCCAATCTGGTAATGAACACTCACCTTGTAATAATGAAAAAGATAATGATGAGGTTCATGAAGACACTCAACCAACAAATGATAAAGAACCAGATAATGATGTTGAGATAGAACCACCTGTTGATCTTGATAACCCAGAAGCTAAAAATAAATGATATGACAAAAGAGACTTTGTGGCTAGGAAACACGGTAAAGAAAGAGAACCGTGGGTTCAAAAACCTATGCCTTTTCCACCCAAGTCAACTAAAAAGAATGATGATGAAGAATTTTAACGCTCTGCTAAAATGTTGAGGCCAGTCTTTTTGCGTACTCGCTTGACTGATATCCTGAAAATGCCTACCTATGCAAAGTATATGAAAGACATCATCACAAATAAGAGAAAAATACCGGAAGCTAAAATTTCCACCATGCTTGCTAATTATACTTTTAAAGATGGCGTACCTAAAAAACTTGGAGATCCAGGAATACCAACTATACCATGCTCTATCAAAAAGAATTATGTGAAAACTGCTTTGTGTGATTTAGGAGCTGGTGTTAGTGTTATGCCTTTCTCTTTATATAAAAGACTTGACTTGAATAAACTCACACCTACTGAAATATCTTTGCAAATGGCTGACAAATCAACTGCCATACCTATCGGTATTTGTGAGGATGTGCCCGTTGTTGTTGCTAATGTTACTATTTTGACTGACTTTGTTATACTTGAGATGCCTGAGGACGACAACATGTCGATTATCCTTGGTAGACCCTTCTTCAACACTGAAGGGGTTGTTATTGATTGCAATAAAAGCAAGGTCACTTTTCATATCAATGGTAATGAGCATACGGTGCACTTTCCGAAGAAACAATTCCAAGTGAATGGTATTAATGTTATTGAAAAATCTTCGACAATCACTATTGGAAGTTTTCAAATACCTCTACCTACTGTCAAAAAGAAATATGAAATTCTTATTGTTGGGGAAATGCATATCTCCATTGAGGTAACTTATGATTTATGAAAGTTCTTTGGTTTCATGCTAACCGGAAGTGGTTGTTAATAAGACTTGATCAACCTTATTAATGAATCATTTTTGAACGGTATGAAGTTGATGAATTTAGTAAGCACTACTTTTTGTCCCTAATTTTTATTTTCTATCTTTATTAGTTAAATAAAATAAAATGCTAGGTTTTGTTTGTTTTCTGAATTTCCCATGCAATAAAAAATGACCCAAAAATAAAAGTTCTCAGAATGCCTTGAAAATTTTATATGATTTTTTCTGAATATTTAAGAATTTTTGGCGTAAAAATAACCAGACGGGGGTGCACTAGGTGGGCAAAACCCACCTGGGCGCGCGGCGCGCCCTGGGGGGTTGGGGTCCCCATGTGGGTCCCCTCACTTATCTCTTCGTCCCACATTGTCACCTACCTCCAGAAAAAAATCACTCTCCCTCTCTCTCCCAAGTTCTTGCTCATTTTGCTGCCAATTTCGAGCTCTTTGCTTGAAGCTCCATTTCCGAAACTGTTTCAGGAGATTGTTGCTTGGTATGTGACTCCACCATTTGTCCAATTAGTTTTTGTTTTAGTGGTTTATACTTTGAATAATTAGCTACTTTTGGTGTTGCTGTAGATGTGCTTGCATGTTGAATTCTTAGTGTTCTAAGTTGTTTGAATGCTTGTTATGGCCTCTATGTATCCCTATGAGTAGTTGCTATCAATCTTACAAAGTTTTGTTGAAAATTTTTTGTCACTCCAAAATTTTTATTTTAGAAAATTGTACGCAGACATGAATATCTTCAGGAAATACGGCTCAAGGAAGAACTCCAAGGGTGTTATTGGGGAGTCTTCTAGCAATGATCACCACCCTTGAAGGTTGGTAGAGGTACGGCCGTGCGAATGGCCGCACATCTTGTTCCTGCAAGAAGCTGGAATTCATGATGAGTTCATGCAATTCATTGCCAATGACGGTCTCACCGACTTCATCGCAGATGAGTGTGACCAGCACCAAATCCTCACAAATATGTTTGTTCAAAGCTTTACTTTCTTGCCTAGAAATAATCCTCCTGAAGTGAGCTTTGATCTATATGCTAAAAATCATTAGATACCACTTACTGAGTTTTGTGACATATGCTTGATCCCTTCTGACGGGAGCTTGGCCGAGCCTAGGCCAGCTGAGTTTGAGGATTTCTGTCACACTTTGACAGTGGGTGATGAGAGGAGAGTGTCAGCCATCACAGCCGGTGGTTTACATTTTCCTGTTGTTCATTACTTTGCATATTTCATTACCAAATGCTTGCTTGCTAGGGAGAATGTGGGTGCACTTAGTTCACCGGACCTTACTGTTTTACGTCGTGCCATTGAGGGCGACAACACGTATAGCTTGGGAGCTATCGTGGCTCGTCGCATGCACCTTAATAAATCAGGGCAAAATACATGGTGGGATTTATGATACTCGTTTGGCGGCTCACTTCGAGGTTGAGATACGCCCTCAATATTACCCTCTCACCAACGTGTACCTAGACCGTTCAGCCATGGATCACCATCACTTTCTTGCACATGATCATCCTCACATTGTCATTCCTTATAACTTGGTCTATAACATTTACACTCGTGATGTTATCCCCTTGCCTGCACCTGCTTTGTTTGATTCTGTTGCCAGGGGCGGATACCGGATTATGCCTGTGGACATCCTTGCCTACTGGAACGCTCACGCTACTGCAGAAGCTGCACAGGCACCTCCATAGTGGGATCAGTGGATGCCCGCTCCTCAGCAGTGGGATGAATGGATGTCTGGTCCTCGGGATCCATACTACCCTCTAGGCTACTGATTCACTACCAAGTTAGGCTAAAAGCCTAAGCTTGGGGGAGTACGTGTTTCTCACCGACATTATATTCATGTTCACATATCATTCTATCTGTTGGTGTTCACACATTTTCATTGTATCATCCATGCTTAGATTTATTTTTCTTGCTTTCTTCTTGTGTGTTTGAAAAACTTCAGAAAAACCAAAAAAATAGTTGTAGTAATTTACTTTCTATGCATGCTTAGTAGTAGCACTAAAAAGAAAATCCAAAAAGATTTCCTTGCTCTTCTTTTGCTTGTTGGGAGCTTTCCCGTGTAAATAGTTTTTCTCGTTTTTGCTTATTATTTGCTTGTTGAAGAAAAAACCAAAAACTCCAAAAATATTTCAGTGTGTTTCTCTGAAATTCTTTTCTTTTACTCGAGTTGTACCGAGGAGAAGACCATGATGAAAATGTTGAGTGGCTCTCCTATGAATAACTGTTGAACTAATAAGAGCCCATTTTACCTTGTCTTCTCCTGTTGAATAAAATGTTTTGCAGATTCCAGCTTAGTCCATGGCACTCTTGCACTATTATTATTTTCATATCATTCGGTCGTGCAAGTGAAAGGCAATAATGACGACATCCGATGAACTGGTCGTGGCAAAGAGAAACTGGTATGAACTCGACTTGTCTTGTCTGTGTAAATATGTTTAACCTAGTGCCCATGATTCAGCCCGTTATGATTAAACATGTTTGCAATGAAAATTAGAGATTATAGTTTCTCATGCCATGCATAAGTAGCTGGGAGTGGATAATGATTGATCTTGGATATCAACATAGTGTTAAAATGATTGTGATGTAGTATGACAATATGGTATCCTCCTCTGAATGTTTGAGTGGCTTGACTTGGTACATGTTCATGCATGTGGTTGAATCAAAACCAACATAGCCTCTATAATGTTTATGTTCATGGTGTTCATATCTACTCATGCTAGTGTCCAATGTTACTTATGCATAATGCCTGGTTATGATTGTTGTTGCTCTCTAGCTGGCCGCTTCCCAATCTTAAATTGCTAGCTTTCGCCTGTACTAAGTGGGGATTCTTCTTGTACATCAAAAACCTTGAACCCAGAGTTATTCTAGATGAGTCCACCATACCTACCTATATACGGTATTACCCTGCCGTCCTAAGTAAATTTGCATGTGCCACCTCTAAAAACTTCTAAAAAAATTATCCGTTTTGTGTGCCTGGATCGTTCATGGAACGAAAGGAGGTGGTCGTTATCTTCCGTGCTAAGCATGTTATCCTCAGGTCGAGTGTTTATTCACTCGCCATCGCATGAGGAAATGGGCGGTAATAGGGATGCCCAGTCCCAAACTGTAAAATACAAAATGAGTTCATCTCTTACATAATCAAACAAAAACTCCCAATGGAGTCAAAACCTTTACTTTCCGCATGGGAACCGCCACTAGCGTGCTTAGCATGGAAGATGTTGATAACTGATGGTCGTGAAGTGAATAAGAAGGGTGCATGCAGTGGCGGAGCCAGGAATTAAGAATTAGGGGGGCCAAATGACTCAAACTTTGGATAACAGGGGCCAAACCATACTAATACATGTATTTTTATCTAAATAATGCACTATTTATGTACTAACTAGATGTAAATCAGTCAACTTAGGGGGGCAGGGCCCCTAATGGCCCCCCCTGTCTCTGCCACTGGGTGCATGTCCCAAAATATCATTTATCTCTGTTTTCAAAAATTGAGCTCTGGCACCTCTGCAAATCACTGCTTCCCTCTGCGAAGGGACTTTCTGTTTACTTTTATGTTGTGTCATCACCCTCTATAAACAAGCGCCAGAAACCGAGTAGAGCACGCCGGTCATGATTTATGCATTGTGTATAGCTAATGTTGGGTGCATCATGACTGGATCTTTTCTACCATGAATTACAATGTTTAGTTGCTGCTTGAACTTCAGAGGTGCTCTGCATTTATGTTTTGTGGTCTCAGAAAGGGCTAGCGAGATACCATTATTGTCATATTATATCATGGTTGTTTTGACAACGTGTTACTGTTTGAGATATCTTATTATTGCTCGCTAGCTGATTATGTCATTGATATGAATCATTATAATCTTTAAGAGTTATTGTTGACGTGGTTAGTTATAATGTTGGCTGAAAACCTGGGTGTTGTTTAAGCTTATTTATGCAAACAAGAGCAAAAGAGTTCGTAAAAGTTTTTCTTTCTCACTTTTAGTTTATCAACTGAATTGCTTGAGGACAAGCAAAGGTTTAAGCTTGGGGGAGTTGATACATCTCCAACGTATCTACTTTTTCTCACGCTTTTCCTCTAGTTTTGGACTCTAATTTGCATGATTTGAATGAAACTAACCCCGGACTGACGTTGTTTTCAGCAGAACTACCATGGTGTTGTTTTCATGCAGAAATAAAAGTTCTCAGAATGGAACGAAACTTTTTGACGATTTTTTTATACCAATAATAAGAATTTCTGGACCCAAGACCCACCTGAGAGGGGCCCCTGGGTGGGCACAACCCACCAGGGCGCGCCCCCCTCTCCTGGCGCGCCCAGGTGGGTTGTACCCACCTGGTGGCCCCGCTGATGACCCACCTGAAACTATAAATTCACATTATTCTGGCAAAAAATCAGGGAGAAAGAATTATCACGATCCATGAGACGGAGCAGCCGCCAAGCCCTGTTCTTCCTCGGGAGGGCAGATCTAGAGTCCGTTTGGGGCTCCGGAGAGGGGGATCTTCGATCTTGGTCATCACCAACCTATCTCCGTCGCCAATTCCATGATGCACCCCACCGGGAGTGAGTAATTCCTTCGTAGGCTCGCTGGTAGGTGAGGAGTTGGATGAGATTCATCATGTAATCGAGTTAGTTTTGTTAGGGCCTGATCCCTAGTATCCACTATGTTCTTAGATTGATGTTGTTATGACTTTGCCATGCTTAATGCTTGTCACTTTGGGCCCGGGTGCCATGATTTCAGATCTGAACCATTTATGAATTCATCATTATATCCACGTTTTAGATCCGATCTTGCAAGTTATAGTCACCTACTACAGTTATGATCCGGCAACCCCGGAGTGACAACAACCGGGCCCACTCCCGGTGATGACCATAGTTTGAGGAGTTCATGTATTCACTATGTGTTAATGCTTTGTTCCGGTTCTCTATTAAAAGGAGGCCTTAATATCCCTTAGTTTCCAATATGGACCCCGCTGCCATGGGAGGGTAGGACAAAAGATGTCATACAAGTTCTTTTAATAAAGCACGTATGACTATTTACGAAATACAAGCCTACATTATATCGATGAACTGGAGCTAGTGTCATATCGCCCTAGGTTATAACTGCCACATGATGAATATTATCCAACAAGTCACCGATCCAATGCCTACGAATTTATCCTTATTGATCTTGTTGTGTTACTATTGCTATCATCACTGTTACACTTGCTATAAATTACTGCTACCACTGTTACTATTACCGTTGCTACTATCACTACTATCAAAACTATCAAACTACTTTGCTACCGATCATATTGCTGCAGATAATAAATCTCCAGGTGTGGTTGAATTGACAACTCAGCTGCTAATACCTTCAAATATTCTTTGGCCCCCTTGTGTCGAATCTATAAATTTGGGTTGAATATTCTACCCTCAAAAACGGTTGTGATCCCCTATACTTGTGGGTTATCAGTTGTTTGATATGTACCAACTCATTCAAAGGACCATTAAGAAATGCACTTTTCACATCTATTTGTTGCAACTTAAAATCATGATGAGATGCATAAGCAAGCAACATGCGAATAGATTCAAGATGAGCGACGGGGGCAAAGGTTTCACCGTAGTCAATGCCCTCGACTTGGGAGTAGCCTTGTGCCACCAATCTTGCCTTGTTTTGAACAACCACACCATTCGCATCTTGCTTGTTCTTGAAGACCCATTTTGGTTCCAATGACATTGTGTTCCTCCATTGGCCTTGTCACTAATTCCCAAACTTGGTTGCGCTCAAAGTTGTTGAGTTCATCATGCATGGCTTCAAGCCAATCCTCATCATCGAGCGCCTCATGTACCTTTTGGGGTTCAACACACGAAACAAACGCGTGATGCTCACAAAAGTTTGACAATTGTTTATGAGTAATTACCCCTCTTCTCAAGCTTCCAAGCACATTCTCCATGACATGTTGACGCTCGAGCTTGGAAGCCACCATAGCGGCGCGGCGCTCCAAGAGTTCCTCAATGGGCACTTGAGGATCATCATCTTGTTCATCTTGAGCACCGTCTTGAGCTTGCCCTTGATCTTGAGAATCCTCTTGATCTTAAGCTTGCTCGGCATCATGAACTTGATATTGGGCATCACTTGGTGCAACACCATCATCATGAGGTTGATCTTGCCCTTGATCTTGTTCACTTGGTTGAGGGTCTTCCCTTTGTTCTTCGGAAGCATGTGGGTCTTGTTGGTGATGGCTCCACTTGAGTAGAGAATTGTCCTTATCCTTCGGCCACAAGGGGTTCCTCAATGGGGAGAATTTGACCAATCCCCATTATTCTTATGGCTTGAGGGGGAATTTCATCACCTACTCCCTCCGTTCCAAATTACTCGTCGCTGAAATGGATGTATCTAGAACTAAAATACTTCTAGATACATTCATACCTGCGACAAGTAATTTGGAACGGAGGGAGTACATCACAAAGACCACTTTGCTCCACTTGGGAGCCATTATTTTCATCAAACTCCACGTTACACGTCTCCTCAGTGAGTCTGGTGGACTTGTTGAGGACACGGTAAGCATGAGAGTTTGTAGCATAACCAACAAATATGCCCTCTTGAGCTCTAGGTTCAAATTTAGACAAATTAACACCTTTATTGAGAATGAAACACTTACACCCGAACAACCGAAAGTACTTGAGGTTGGGCTTGTTACCGGTAAGTATCTCATATGGAGTCTTGTTCAAGCCTTTGCGGAGGTAGAGCCGATTGGATGCATGCCATGCGGTGTTGATGGCTTCGGCCAAAAAGTTGTACGGAGATTTGAATTCCGCCATCATGGTCCTTGCCGCATCCATTAACGTCCAGTTATTCCTCTCCGCCACACCATTTTGTTGAGGGGTATAGGGTGTGGCATATTGGTGCTTGATCCCCTCGTCACTAAGAAACTCATCCAAGGTGTAGTTCTTGAACTCGGTGCCATTGTCACTTCTAATCATCAATATCTTTGCTTCATGTTGGCGTTGAGCTTCATTTGCAAAGTTGATGACAGTTTGTTGAGTCTCAGTCTTCCTCTTGAAGAAGTATACCCATGTATATCTTGAGTAGTCATCCACAATCACCAAGCAATACTTTCTTCCACCAAGAATATCAAAGGATGGAGGAACAAAGAGATCCATGTGAAGGAGCTCAAAGGGCCTCTTCGAGTAGATGATAGTCGAGGGTTGGTGGGTTGTCTCATGTAACTTTCCTTTGATACAAGCACTACAAGCACGATCTTTGGCAAAACTCACATTTGTTAGTCCATGGACGTGATCCCTTTGAGGAGACTTTGCAAAGATCTCATATTGACATGGGAAAGTCGGCGATGCCAAAGCCAACCCACATCTAGCCATTAGGCAAGTCACGGTCTTAGTGGGCTGCTCCGAAAATTTCACCACATAGAGACCATTCTTGACATGCCCAACAAAGGCTACTTTAAGAGTCTTGCTCCACAAAAGGGCCACGGTATCAATATCAAAGAATGTTCCAAAGCCCATAAGTGCAAGTTGACGGAAAGTAAATTGCATGCAAGGAACTCAACAAGCATGACCTTCTCAATAGATAAATCTTGAGAGATGAACACCTTGCCAAGTCCCAATACCTTAGATGTTGAAGCATCACCGAATTGGACATGGGTGGGCATAGATGGAATTGGATGCACATCCACCACCAAGTCCTTGCTCCCGGTCATATGATTTGTTGCTCCACTATCGAGCAACCATGACACCCTACTAGAAGCAAACTCCTACAAGAGATCAATGCTTGGATCTAGGTACCCATTTTCTAATGGGTCCTTTGATGTTAGTAACAAGGGTCTTAGGAACCCAAATAGACCATCCAATGTACACATAAGAAGAGCCAACAAGTTTGGCATAAACATGATATCATGAGCACGACACAAAACATAGGAGGGGTTAAAGTTGCCGACTTGTTGGTAGGGGCAGTTTTCCCTTCTTGGCATTACCACCCAAAACCTTGTTTTTCTTCTTCTCATGAGTGCCCTCACCCGCCTTGATAAAGGTTTCCTTGAGCGGGAGAGGTTGCTTGGTCTTGTTCTTCTTTTTCTTCTTTGACTTGGGTACAAACCCAAGTCCTTCCTTTTGATTACTCAAAAGGTCATTGAGGTCCTTCTCGCCTTGTATGCATGTCACAAGGCCCTTCTCAAGTTGCTCTTTCAACTTGGCATTTTCCTCCACAAGATGCACATGCTCACAAAAAGGGTTAGTAGCATGGGCATTATCAATTAGGACGAAAGGGGGACACGTGGAAACCTCCTTGGTTAGCTTAACTTGGAGTTTATCAAGAGACTCCTTGAGAGAAGCATGAACACCCTCAAGACCTTGTGAGCCTTGTCAAGTGTATCAAACTCTTCCTTGAGTCTATCATGGCCATCCCTGAGTGGAACTTTCTCGGATTTAAGCACACGAGTAAGAACAATAGCATGATCAAGATCTTTTTGTAATTTAGCATGATCAACGTTGTGTGACTCCTCAAACGAAGACCTCGCTCTTCCTCCAGAGCAATGGAAAGATCCGCAATCTCATCGGCATAGTCACGACTATGCCCCTCCAACTTGGAGATAGTATCCTCATGAGACTCAATGATATCATTGGCCTCACCAAGTTGTTTCAAGCGAGCAACAAAGTGCTTCTTGGATTCACCTTTGAGCTTACTCACGAACTTGGTAAACTCATTCTCATCAACATTCACCATCTCACTATCGTCAACACAATCTAACAATGAAGGAGTATTAGTGATGGTGGTTTTGATGTTTGAGGTTACCTTGTTGATACCTTTGGCCATGAGACACTTGGCAATGGTGTTCTCGTTGGGGCGTCGAAGAGAGACACCTTGGAGGGGGAAGATGTGGCAATGGCCACGGTTGCTGTTGCCATTCCTTCACCACTTGTATCTTCGTCATCATCATCGAAGGCGTACTCTTCATGTGCCACCAAGCCCTCTGGAGGTATCTTCTGTGTGAAGTTGTTCTTGCTTGGGAAAGACTTGGCTTTGTCTTTGCGAATGAGTTTGCCACCATTGTCTTCCCTCTTCCGATAAGGGCACTCCGCTACAAAGTGACTCACATTGCCGTAATTGTAGCAAGTCCTCACACTGTAAGTGCATCTAGTGCCACCCCTAGTTGGTTTTGGAGTATTGACGACAAACCTAGTTGAGGGACTAATGTGTTTGTGAGAATTGCAGGATAACACAGGTAGAAGTCCCTCATTGATTCGGTTTTCCCACCAGAGATGACCCCTAAAAATGTATGAAGACATTGATGTCAAAGGTGGTATATGAAGATATTCACATTGAAGACTATGACAAGAGAAGACACCGCATGAAGCCTATGGAGCTCGAAGACTTAGATCTTTCGTAGTTCTTTTTCTTCTGTGTTGAGTCATAGGAACAACCATACTGTTAAGTGGGGTCCAAGAGAACCAGTCAGAATGACTGAAGTGATGCTTAAACAAAAACCTATGTATTCGAGTGAAGACTATGAGAGCAAATCTTGTCCAGAGTCGGACAAGTCAGCTTTGCTTGTAGCCCAAGTAAAGTTGCCGTGTGACTTTGAAATCTGACCGTTGGAACACGTGTCAGTTCCTTAGTGACCCGGGGTCATTTCGGACAAATCAGGTCGGGTTGCCTAGTGGCTATAAATAGCCCACCCCCTACAACCATAAACGGTTGGCTGCTCAGATTCAGAGTACGGATTTTGTCGTTTGAGAGCAACCCACCTCGAAGCCTTTGAGAGAGAATTCCTTGCGAGGATAAAGCCCTAACCACCCAGAGCCAAAGAGAATTAGGCATCACTTAAGTCTTCTTGTCTGAGTGATCTGAAGACTTATTACACTTGAGGACTGTGCATCCTCCAGCCGGTTAGGCGTCGCGTTCTGAGCATCCAAGAGACATTGTGGGTTGCCGGTGAACGAAGTCTGTGAAGGTTTGGGAGTCTACCTTGAAGACTTACCAGAGTGATTGGGCGAGGTCTGTGTGACCTTAGCTCAAGGGGAATATGGTGAGGACTGGGTGTCCTGAGCTGCGTGTTCAGGACTGGGTGTCCGGGACTATGTGTCCTTTGGTTTAAATACCTAGCCGCCCTAACCAGATGTACAGTTGTCACAGCAACTGGAACTGGTCCAACAAATCATTGTCTTCAACGAGTCACTGGTTTCATCCTTCCCTTCTCTTTACTTACTGTTACTCTGTGTGAAGTCATTGTATGTTTGCACTATCTTTTGTCTTCACTGAGTGACTGTGTGATCTATTTGGCTTCTTAATATTTTCCTGCCTGATCCTTACTACCTAGCTAATATTAGTCATTGTGCTTTCACTTCATTGAATACATGACTATGGCTTACCTAGTGTAGTCTAACTTCCGCTGCATGGTAATAGGTTTATTTCTATCGTTTGTCTTCGAAACTTCCATGTTTTGAAGACTTTCATAAAAATCGCCTATTCACCCCCCCCCCTCTAGTCGATATAACGCACTTTCAATTGGTATCAGAACAAGGTGCTCCCTTGTTCTGTGTGATTCGGTTTAACCACCTGGAGTTTTAGCTATGTCGACTGCAGGGATAATTGAAGTCTCCGCTGCGTGCCCTGTCTTCGATGGAACTGAATATCCCTACTGGAAGAATAAGATGCGCATGCATCTTGAAGCCATTGACGTCGACCTATGGTATGTCGTCAAGAACGGCGTTCCCAAGGCTGGAGAAGGTGTCACTGCTGCTGATGTCAAGAAGTTCGTTCAACTGGACTCTACTGCCAAGAATATTATCTGTGGTTATCTGACCAAAGGACAGTATGGCCGTGTGAGTGCTTTGGAAACATCTAAGCTGGTCTAGGACTAGCTCTCCAAGGTCAACGAAGGCGTCTCAACCCAGAGAGATCAGAGAATCGGCGTTCTTCGCAGCCTCTTCAACCGCTTCAAGCGAAATGACAATGAGAATGTCCGGCTCATGTTTGACCGACTCACTGACATCACAAATGAGCTTCAAGCCCTCGGCGCCACTGAGATCACCAAGCATGAAGTCGCCAAGACACTACTGAGATCACTTGACAGTTCGTTTGACACCCTAGCCTTGATGATTCAAGAACGACCTGATTTCAAGACACTCGATCCGTCCGACATACTTGAGAGGCTCAACACACATGAGTTTCAGCTTAGTGAGAAAAGAGATATCTACGGTCCAAACTATGGGCGAACTCGTGCCCTGAAGGCAAAAGTTGTCTCCTCATCTGAAGAAGAATCTGACAGCAGTTCTGATGATCCTGAAGACATTGGAAAGGAACTTGCTATGCTTGTAAAGAAGTTCCAAAGATTCACCAAGAAGAAAGGCTTTAGAAAGTCTTCACGATCAAGCTCAAGGAATGATGAAGCTTCTGCTCATGACTACAAGAAGAAAACATGTCACAAGTGCAAGAAAACTGGCCACTTCATCTCTGAGTGTCCGCAGTGGCACAATGAGAACAGAAAGAAGAAGAAGAGCAAGGAATATGACTCTGACGACAAGAAGAAGAAGAAATACTCAAAGTCCTCTTCCAAGTCTTCCTCAAAGTCTTCATCACACAAGAAGAGCTCATCTGGCAAGGCACGTGCGTTTGTTGGCAAGGCACGTGCGTTTGTTGGCAAGGAAATGGATTCAGAGGAGGAGTCCGCTTCTGAGGAGGCGGAGGTGGAGTCTGAGGAGGAGTCCGATTCAGGCATTGCAAGTCTGGCTACAGCATACGTTGCCAAGTCCATCTTCAACACTGAAGACAATGACTTCACCACCGACGCCGATGCAAATGAAAAGGACGACTCTGCTCCTACCTACTGCTTCATGGCACGCGGTGCCAAGGTAAACACACGCACTACTCACTATCAAACATCTAGTGACGATGACTCTGATTGTGATTCAAGACCCAGCTACAAAACACTTGCTAAAATTGCAACTGAACAACAGAAAGCCATGGAACATATTCAAAAACGGTTAGACAAAAGTGATGATCTGTTGGGCGCTGAAATGACTCGATCTGAGTCCTTAATTGAAGACATAAAAAATCTTCATGTTAAGTATGAGGAACTTGAAAGTCATCATGAAACACTCTCAACAACTCATGAAAAGCTTTCCTATGATTATCTTCAAAGGAAGAAAGATCTTGAGAAATTGAAAGCGGCTCATGAAGATCTTCAAAAGGAAAACGAGTCACTTCGCGCCGAACAGATCAGTTCCGCTCAGGAAGGATTTGAACCACCATGTCTTTAATGCATTGAGCGTGATAATGCTACTTCTGTTGCTGAATGTTCTACTGCTGCTACTGTTGCAATATCTTCAACTGTTGATGTGGTAACTAACCCCTCTACTGAGGATACCACTGCGATTGCTGATGAGAATGCTAGGTTGAAGACATTGCTTGAAACAGGGATGTACAAAAGTCTTAAAGGGCATCAGACACTATGTGATGTCCTCAAAAGGCAGATTCTGAACCGGAACCCGAGGAAAGAGGGTGTTGGGTTCATAAGGAAAATGAATGCTGATGGCTCTTACTGGAAACCCGAGCAGTATCCCAAAACCACATGGGTTGCTGCAAAGGAACCTTCAGCAGATCCATCCAGTCTATCTGGCTTCACTTGTGCTAACCCCATTGTCATTGATGAATCCTTTGATGCAAACTATAAAATATTTAAGAATCAGAATGGTGAAGTGTTTGCCAGGTACATTGGTACTAACTGCAGGAATGGACCGCCTATGAAGAAGATCTGGGTGCCCAAAAGGTGTTTGGAAAATCTTCATGTGAATATCATCATGACACCAGAGATGAAGAAGACAAACCCCAGACCACAGGCTTCATATGGCCCAAAGGCTTCATACAGACAGAGGACTCACCTGAGTCGCACTAATGCAAATGTTTTGCAGGGAAACCATACTCAGGCCTATGAATATGAGTGCGGTTCATCGAACCGCTATGTTCATAAGACCAAAAACTATTCTGCTTATTCTTATGAGTATTATTGTCCACCTGCAAGACTTTTTGCTAGAGCCCCAAAGCCAAAGTTTTCAGACGCTGCACTTAGACTTATCGCTTCTAAGCCACCCTTGAAGATGTGGGTGGTTAAGAAGGCTTAACTCTCTTTTGCAGGGAAAGGTCTCCAGCAGAAAACCAAAATCTTCTGACGCTATCGCTGCGGACCTTAAACATCTTGTAGGGCGCAAGATCAAATGCCCGAATGGTCTTACTATGTACTTCGTTCCTGAATCGCTTGCTACTCTCCCTATCAGTCCTAATCTGGATCTAAGCTTTCATAACCCACTGGTTCGTCAAATGTTTTTGCTTCACAACTCTCTTCGTGAAGCCTATCCCCCTAACTGCACTGTAGGGTACGACACCAGCGTCTATAGAATGGATTATTGATAGTGGGTGTACAAATCACATGACTGGCAAAAGAAGCCTTCTGATGGACTCAACCTTACGTCCATCCGACAAGAGCCACATCACATTTGCTGACACTGGTAAAAGTAAGGTATTGGGTCTAGGTAGAGTTGCAATCTCAAAGGATCAACACATGGATAAAGTCATGCTTGTTGAATCCCTTGGCTTCAACTTAATGTCTATCTCAATGCTATGCGATTTGAGCATGATCGTAATATTTGGAAAATATCGTTGCCTTGTTCTAATGGAATCTGACAAGTCTCTAGTGTTTGAAGGGTATCGGAAAGATGATCTGTACGTGGTAGATTTCTTAGTAGGACCATAGTTTGCCGTATGTCTTCTAGCAAAAGCTTCAGAATGCTGGCTCTGGCATCGGAGGCTTGGGCATGCTGGCATGAGGAACCTCCACACCCTTGCAAAGAAGAAGCATGTCATAGGCATCGAGGGCGTCAAGTTCAAGAAAGATCACTTATGCAGTGCCTGTGAAGCAGGAAAGATGACGAGGGCCAAACATCCCTCAAAGACAATCATGACTACTACTCGACCCTTCGAACTGCTTCACATGGATCTTTTCGGTCCCACTCATTACTCAACTCTTACTACTACTGCTTGTCTCTATGGCTTTCTCATTGTTGATGATTATTCTAGATATACTTGGGTGCATATAATCCTTTACAAGACTGAAGTGCAGGATGTCTTCAAACGCTTCGCCAATCGAGCAATGAACAACTATGGCGCCAAGATAAAGCACATCAGAAGTGACAATGGCACTGAATTCAAGAACACTGGCCTTGATACATATCTTGATACCTTGGGCATCACACATGAATTCTCAGCCCCGTACACGCCACAGCAGAATGGCGTCGTCGAACGCAAGAACAGAACACTCATTGAGATGGCCAGAACAATGCTAGATGAATACAAGACTCCAAGAAAATTCTAGCCTGAAGC
Organism: Triticum monococcum; assembly: GCA_034509565.1. NCBI lineage: Eukaryota > Viridiplantae > Streptophyta > Magnoliopsida > Poales > Poaceae > Triticum > Triticum monococcum. The sequence continues at coordinate 155,487,501 of CM067842.1, forward strand.
CATTGATACTGCATGCCATACAATCAATCGTGTTTATCTTCACAAGCTTCTGAACAAGACATCGTATGAGCTCCTCTCTGGCAAGAAGCCAAATGTCAGTTACTTCAGAGTATTTGGCGCAAGGTGCTGGATCAAGGACCCACATCACACTTCAAAGTTTGCCCCAAAAGCACATGAGGGTTTTATCCTTGGATATGGAAAGGATTCGCACTCCTACAGAGTCTTCAACCTCTTTCATTATAAAGTGGTTGAAACAGTGGATGTGCGGTTTGATGAGACCAATGGTTCACAAAGAGAGCACCTGCCAAATGTGCTAGATGAAGTTCCATCCAGTGAATCAATCAAGCTAATGGGAACTGGAGAAATCATACCTTCTGAAGCTCATCCTGAAGAGGAACTCATCATCTCCGCACCAGATCAACTTGAAGACAATGCTCAACCTGAAGACAATCCCTCCAACAACGACAATGATCAGCAAGAGCAAAATCTTCGCCCTGTACATCCTCGTGTTGCCAATGAAGTGCAGATTGGGAGAATAATTGACAGCATCAATGCACCTGGTCTGCTCACTCAATCAAGGGCAACTCAGCTGGCAAATTTCTGTGGGCACTTCGCGTTCGTCTCAATAACAGAACCCAAGAAAGTGGAAGAAGCCTTCATGGAACCTGAATGGATTCAAGCTATGCAAGAAGAGCTTCAACAGTTTGAGCTGAAAAATGTATGGGAACTGGTTAAGCATCCTGATCCTCAGAAGCACAACATAATAGGCACAAAATGGATATACCGCAACAAGCAAGATGAGCATGGTCAAGTTGTCAAAAACAAAGCTCGTCTCATTGCTCAAGGATATACTCAAGTGGAAGGCATTGACTTCGATGAAACATTTGCTCCTGTGGCTAGACTTGAGGCCATACGCATACTGCTGGCCTATGCAAATCATCACAACATACTTCTTTATCAAATGGATGTGAAGAGCGCCTTTCTCAATGGCAAGATTGAAGAAGAAGTGTATGTTGCACAACCACCTAGCTTTGAAGATCCAAAACATCCTGATATGGTATACAAGCTCAACAAGGCACTGTATGGCCTCAAACAAGCCCCTCGGGCCTGGTATGACACACTCAAATACTTCATGAAGAGCAAAGGCTTCATACCTGGTTCCCTCGACCCCACTCTCTTCACGAAGACATATGATGGTGAACTGTTTGTGTGCCAAATATATGTGGATGACATTATCTTCGGCTGCACCAATCAGAAGTACAGTGAAGAGTTTGGATATATGATGCAAGAACAATATCAGATGTCCATGATGGGAGAGCTGAAGTTCTTCCTCGGTCTTCAAATACGACAGCACCGCAACGGCATCTTCATATCTCAAGAGAAGTATCTCAAAGATTGCCTTAAGAAGTTCGGTATGCAAGACTGCAAAGGGTTCACGACGCCAATGCCAGCCAAGCATCATCTGGGTCCTGACGACAATGGTAAAGAGTTCGATCAAAAGGTATACCGCTCCATGATTGGTTCTTTGCTTTATCTATGTGCATCTAGGCCAGATATTATGCTTAGTGTTTGCATGTGTGCTCGATTTCAAGCGGCACCAAAGGAGTCGCATCACTTAGCTGTGAAGCGAATTCTTCGATATTTGGCTCACACCCCAACTCTAGGATTATGGTATCCTAAGGGCTCAGAGTTTGATCTGGTTGGATTCTCGGATGCTGATTATGCTGGTGACAAGGTGGATCGCAAGTCTACATCAGGCACATGTCATTTTCTGGGACGATCACTTGTATGTTGGCCTTCAAAGAAGCAGAACTGTGTATCTCTCTCCACTGCTGAATCTGAATACATTGCTGCTGGATCTTGCTGCGCTTAGCTTCTGTGGATGAAGCAAACCCTCAAGGTCTATGGCATTCATCTGAAGCAAGTGCCACTCTACTGCGACAACGAAAGCGCCATCAAGATTGCCAACAACCCTGTTCAGCACTCGAAGATAAAGAACATTGAAATTCTTCATCACTTTCTCAGAGATCATGTTGTGAAGGAAGATATTAATATCATACACGTCAACACTGAAGAGCAATTGGCAGATATCTTCACCAAGCCCTTGGATGAGAAGAGATTTTGCAAGTTACGGTGTGAGCTAAATATCCTGGAATCCTCAAATGTCCTGTGATCAGGCACACATCCTAACCCTTATGCATATTGATGACTTAGATGTGCAACACACGAAGTAAAGTATATCTTCAATCAATGAAGACATACATTCTAAGTGTGAATACATTAGTGTGGAATTTGACTTCGGAGCGCCACGATAATTGTGCACCGTGTCTGGGTCTAATACTTCCTATACGGTGGGTAACGCCACCACCAAATGTTCTACTTGAAGTGTTTCACTCATGGCGTTACCTTGCTATGTCTTCACATTTGGTTTGGTTTCAATCTCAACATGTTTTCATGATTATCTTCACTATGTTGATTATATATATATATACTAGTGTTCTGTCCTCTATAGCATTCACTTATAGCTATGTCTTCTTGTTGAATCTTTTGATCTAAGTGAATGTGATCGGACCCTAACCTCTCTGTGCTTTCTATCTCAAACTCTATCTCTCCAAATCATATGCATTCTATTGAAACTGTCGAATGTCTTCTCTACGTCCTTGTCAGCGGAAGATACAGAGACAAACATTAAGTCCGTTTTCAATGCTCATTCCTCCACATGAAACCCGGAGAAGTAGGAACGACCACCCGACAATCCAGGCGTGCGTGGGACATGGAACAAACCCCAATATACGGCATGATGGCCACATGTTCCTCAGATGTGAATCGCCAGGGGCACCTGTGTAATAACGCAGTGCCGCCCCTGTACCTATAAATACACCCTTCACAGCGGTCATTATCTCTTCTTCCACTCTCGCACGAACCCTAGCGCCACCGCTAGCCCTCGACGACGCCGGTGACGAAGCGCTTCACTGCCGCAACCTCTCTGACGCCGTCTTCACGCCGACCGCGGACATCGTCCTCTCCGCCATCGCTGTAGGTGTCCTTTGTCGCCAAGTTAGGGCACGGAAGATCGAACTGCTCGGCCTCCTCTTCCACTCCGTCTAGCAGTTCCCAGTGTGGTAAATAAAACTTCTTTTAACAGCCCCCTTTGATCCTATGGCTTTGTCACTTTCTACCACAAGAAGTTTCTATTCACACAAGTTGGATCTCTTTTCATACTGCATCTCATAACATGCCTAGTATATTCACTTGTGCTTCACAAAGTAGTTAGATTCCTCACTTGTACTGATCTCTGGATTCGTACAAATCTGGAACCAACTCCTTATCTATGAGTGAATGTCTTCGCACGATGAGGTCAATGTCTTCTAAACTGATTTATCTTCAAAATCTTCTGAGAATGCATATGACCTCTTCCCCTTCCCTCGCACCTTAATGCTGTCACAGGTACATGTTCGTGGGAGAATCCCTTGGTTCTCATAGTCTGCATTCATTTGCAGAATTCTTACAGCATCATATAAATTCTCCCAAAGCCAGTTCCTGTTTGTCCAGCAAGCGAAAACCTTTGAAGCCTTTGAACGTTTTGAAGCCTTTCAGTTTGAAGTTCATGGCTGCAGAGAAATCAGTAAGGAAGGGTGGCAGACAGCGTCGTGGGGGAACATCAAGAGATTTGCCTGATGACCTCTCAGAGCTTTACAAGACAGATCCTGAAGAGGATTACAATCAGCGCAAGACCCGAATCCAATGGATTTGAAGATATTGGCAGAACAATGGTTCAAATACCGGTTTGTGACCCAGGAATATGCTGAGAAAAATGCCATCAAGAGACCGTGGGGAGATATCCTATACAATAATCTTCAACCCAGGTCCAGAGAAGAAGCCATTGAACAAGGCTTCTATCCCTGCATGGTCCGTGGGCCACAGCCTGCAGATGCACACCCATCGTCACTACTATGGTGTCGTGATGACAATCTGTTCAAGCGCAACTTCCAGTTTGCCAAGAACTCAGCGAAGCAGAACAAGAAGTCTTTGGGATTAGACTTCAACCCTGGTCCTTCTGCTTCAAGGGCTGACGGCACACGCGATGCAGAACCCAATGTCGTCGGTCCTTTATACAACCTTGCAGGTCTCATCACCCATATCTTGGTTCAAGGGACAGCCGTGAATGAGCCTGCAACTGACGTTGAATCAGATGAAGCGCCTGCAGCGCCGAAGCCAAAGAAGTTGAAGAAGCCCAAAGCTTCAAAGCCTGCCCCTTCACCAAAAATCTCAAGGGCGAAGCCACTGGCAACTGCACCTCCTGAAGACAGTGTGCAGTCTGAAGATTTGTCACGCGTCTCCAAGCCCCAGAAGGTCAAGATGCCTCTGACACACACCGGCCAAGAGCTAACTGTTGCTGCCATTCTGCGCAATGATGCCATTGATTTATCAAGTGATGAAGATCTTGCAGATGACGCTCTTGAGCAACTCATCAAAAGCAAAGAAGAAGCAGAAATCTTCAATGATCTGCCGCTCTTTGATGTATCAATCATCCACAACTTCATTGATGAGTGGTTTGACACGCCAAACATCAGCTTCGAAGATCTCCAACTACCCATTGGCCTCAGTGTCGCCTTCCATGGCGCCATTGCTTCAGAGTTAGCCATCACCCAGCGCATTGTTGAACTGAAGCAGAAGATTGACTATGAGAAATCTCAGTTCAAGAAGCATATGGCCAAGCTCAGCGTGCAAGACGTGAAGAACTTCAAGATTATGTTGCACGAGCTCAAAGAAGCCTTTCTAAAGAAACGTGCAGAAGCTCAGGGTTCACGTGAGCGCATGAAAGTCCTGGCTGATAGGTGTGTGCAAGCCTACAATAAGGCTGAGAAGCGCAAGGCCCTTGGGCGTCCTGGCATTGATCCTAGGATGGCTGCCAAGAAGAAGAAGAAGCCCGCTATGGCTGAACCTGAAGGAACGGGCTGCTCCCATAGAGCCCTTGATTGTTGAACCCATTTCCATGGTTCACCCCGATGCTAATCCACAAGAACGTCAACTGACTGTTCATGAGCCTGCTTTCACAGAGGCTCATGAAGCTGAAGACATTGGTCACCATGACCATGTTGAAGATGATGCAGCCCTTCCTCAGCTAGAGCACCAACAGGTATCATCGCCTGTGCTAACGCACAGCGAACTCATCAGCATTGGTCGTCCACTGACGCCAATTGCAAAGGATGCTTCATGGGCGGATCGTCCACAAGAGGAAGAAGACTTTGAGGCCCAGCCAACACCAACTCCACAGGTGTCGCCCCGCGTTGCGCAGGCTTCGCAAAGGTCCAAGGCCTCAAGTCTCTGCATCTAAAGATAAAACTGTTGAAGACAATCCGGCTGCATCAACCGCTGAAGAAGAAGAAGTCCCACAAGCTGCTACTCCCCTACCCCACCAAGAAGCGGTTCTCGAGGAGAACGTGATCGTGACCGACCCTCCAGCTCATCAAGTGGAGGTTGAAAATCTTGAGGCTGCCACCACCAACACCACTGAAGCCACTGACGTTGTCATGGCTGAAGCTAATGTGGAGCCCTCACCCCCAACAGCACCAGAAGTTAGCGAAGCCACTGATCCCGCTGCTTCTGTTCCTGCGTCTGCTGCTGGTCCCCAATTCGACTATCATGTTGAGCACAGGCCTCCGGTCCAGAAGCCAATCCCAAGATTGCCCAGGTTCCCAGGTCCTGCATCAACACCTGGCTCCTTCAATATCAATGGCTTCAGAGCAGACAACACATTCTTCAATAGCTCCAGAAACCCCTACTCAAGGGAAAGAATATCATCTAATCGGTTCTGGAGCTATCAGCAGCGAAGCTATTACTCATGCATTCTTTACAACCAAGATCGCATCTTCCCACACAAGCGCCTTGACATTAAAGCCATAGCTGGTCTGCCCTGTCTGGAAGAAGCTCTGGATTGCTTCAAAGAAGTTGGGCTGCTGCCGTTCGTCACTGACCAAGAGCATTGGAATGAAGAGTTGTTGCTCCAATTCTATGCCACACTTCACATCCGCGGGTATAACAGAGATCCGAAGACTTGGGTCCTGGAGTGGATGACTGGAAACATTCATCACGAAGCCAAAGCCTTTGACATCATTGAGATCACTGGCTTGCCCACTCCTGGCGATCTCTATGAGCATGGCTGTCAGCTTCATAGTGAAGCTGTTGAGAGCATCTTTCAAAAGACTGAACCTAATATGAGTCAGATGCTCAGTATGATGAAGCCATTGCCCCAAGATGCTGCTTATCCCACGGAGTTCTTTGTTGAAGACCTTGAGTATCTGCCAAGGACCATTTATCACATCATAAGGCGAACTCTCTGGCCAATCAAAGGACATTCTCCCCATGCCAAGCTGGAAGGTGCAATGAAGACTTTGGTCCTCTATATTCTTCATGGAAAATGCTTCAATACACAGGATTTCTTCATTCGCCAACTTGTTGCATCTAGCTCTGATCTGTTTGGTTTGAAGTTCTACGCCCCTTGGGTGACGCGGCTGATCAAACTTTACTCTGCTATCTCATATCAGCCCTCTGCCCGCAATCATCGGATCTTTTTGCCTGATGTGGATATGTCTATTGAAGCCATATATCCTGAGCCTGCCAAGGAACCTCTAAGTCTTCAGAATGTAGAGCATCAAAGTTTTTCTCAGAACGTTGAAGGCGTTGAAGCAGTAACTTGTGTATATCCTTTGGCTGGCACTACACGTGCACTGCATCTTGCTCTCACTGAAGCCACTGATAGCACCATTGCTCAACGACCCAAGAAGCGCACTCGTGTTCTCAATGACCGAGAGCTTCTGGTGGCCCTTCATCAGAAACGGGATAGGCATCATGACTGGCTAAAGCGTCAAATGCAAAGTCTCTTGGTGGATATTAATCGCATTCGCAATCTTGTCACCAAGAACGCCTTTGTTGCTCATGAAACCTCTCGACGCCCATGGAAAGGGCTGACGCTGCTGTGTTCTGAAGATGATCTTCAAGAGGATGGCTTCACTGAGCGCTTCAAGTTTGACTCCACACCTCCTCGAAGGGCAGTGCTGCGACGAACTCCATCACTTGAAGACTCTGAGTTCTCTTCCTCTGCTGCAACTGTGAATGCCAGAGTGATCGAGGATGAAGACGATGCTACTTCATTGCCACCTCCTTCAGCACACGTCGACACTGCTCCAAGTTCGTTTGCACCGCCAAACACCACCAACGACCCTGCTGCTTCACCTACTCCTCATGGGAATGAGTAGAGGCTCTATGTCTTCAAACCTTTTTGGTCCTTACTGACAAAAGGGGGAGAAGCATATGAGTTTGATAGAATTCAAGCGGTTCCATATGGGCGGGTGTCTTATATTTTGCTTCGTGCTTACAACTCTCGTTTTGAAACATTTGGTTCTTTGAGTTGTAACACTTAAACTTGATGGTCGTCAGCTACCTATTTGCTACCTTGTGTTGCGATGATAAATTCCGCACTTAGATCATTTTGCAGACGTCCATTTTCCATTATGCATGTCATTATCTTCACATACTTTCACATGCATAGCGGATCGTCATCATAAGTTGAAGTGGAACTCCACAAGCACAACCTGCCATGTGCATTTGCATTCCAAAAGCAAATTACTTATATGCACATCTTCAGGGGGAGCCCTTGCAACTTATGAAGACAATTCCTTATCCATTACTATTTCACATATTATATTCCCCGTTGAAAACTTCAGCTAGTTTGTCATCAATCACCAAAAAGGGGGAGATTGTAAGTGCATCTAGTGCCACCCCTAGTTGGTTTTGAAGTATTGATGACAAATCTAGTTGAGGGACTAATGTGTTTGTGAGAATTGCAGGATAACACAGGTAGAAGTCCCTCATTGATTCGGTTTTCCCACCAGAGATGACCCCTAAAAATGTATGAAGACATTGATGTCAAAGGTGGTATATGAAGATATTCACATTGAAGACTATGACAAGAGAAGACACCGCATGAAGCCTATGGAGCTTGAAGACTTAGATCTTTCGTAGTTCTTTTTATTCTGTGTTGAGTCATAGGAACCACCATACTGTTAAGTGGGGTCCAAGAGAACCAGTCAGAATGACTGAAGTGATGCTTAAACAAAAACATATGTCTTCGAGTGAAGACTATGAGAGCAAATCTTGTCCAGAGTTGGACAAGTCAGTTTTGCTTGTAGCCCAAGTAAAGTTGCCATGTGAGTTTGAAATCTGACCGTTGGAACACATGTCAGTTCCTTAGTGACCCAGGGTCATTTCGGACAAATCAGGTTGGGTTGCCTAGTGGCTATAAATAGCCCACCCCCTACAACCATAAACGGTTGGCTGCTCAGATTCAGAGTACGGCTTTTGTCGTTTGAGAGCAACCCACCTCGAAGCCTTTGAGAGAGAATTCCTTGCGAGGATAAAGCCCTAACCACCCAGAGCCAAAGAGAATTAGGCATCACTTAAGTCTTCTTGTCTGAGTGATCTGAAGACTTATTACACTTGAGGACTGTGCATCCTCCAGCCGGTTAGGCGTCGCGTTCTGAGCATCCAAGAGACATTGTGGATTGCCGGTGAACGAAGTCTGTGAAGGTTTGGGAGTCTACCTTGAAGACTTACCAGAGTGATTGGGCGAGGTCTGTGTGACCTTAGCTCAAGGGGAATACGGTGAGGACTGGGTGTCCTGAGCTGCGTGTTCAGGACTGGGTGTCCGGGACTGTGTGTCCTTTGGTTTAAATACCTAGCCGCCCTAACCAGACGTACAGTTGTCACAGCAACTGGAATGGGTCCAACAAATCATTGTCTTCAATGAGTCACTAGTTTCATCCTTCCCTTCTCTTTACTTACTGTTACTCTGTGTGAAGTCATTGCATGTTTGCACTATCTTTTGTCTTCACTGAGTGACTGTGTGATCTGTTTGGCTTCTTAATATCTTCCTGTCTGATCCTTACTACCTAGCTGCTATTAGTCATTGTGCTTTCACTTCATTGAATACATGACTATGGTTTACCTAGTGTAGTCTAACGTCCGCTGCATGGTAATAGGTTTATTTCTACCGTTTGTCTTCGAAACTTCCATGTTTTGAAGACTTTCATAAAAATCGCCTATTCACCCCCCCCCCCCCCCTCTAGTCGATATAACGCACTTTCACACACGTTGCTTGCTCTTTGATCCACTTGAGTTGTTCTTGGTGAAGTTGGGCCTTGAGTTCCTCTTGTTGCCCCAAAATTTCCTTGATGCAAGAGCCATGTGCTCATGGTAAGCATATTTGGTGTCCTCGGGGCAACTCTCCTCTTCCTCCTCCTCTTCTTCTTCCGGAATGGTCTTGGACTTCAAGGCAAGAGTGGGTGAGCTTTTCTTTGACTGGACACGAGCAAGAGCATTGTCGGTAGTCTTGTTCATGATGTTCATGGCAATGAGCTCATCCAACACTTCACTTGAGGTTAAGGTGTGGAACTCTGGCCTTTGACGAATCACGGAGGACATGGCCTTGTTGAAAGGCATGGTGGCCTTTAGAAACTTGCGCTTGATCCAATTGTCATCCGTATCCTTGCTCCCATGGTCTTGGAGAGCAACCGCAAGAGTAGTCACCCTCTGATAGAGATAACGCGGATCCTCGTCTTCTAGCATCACAAATTCATCGGCCTCATCAAGGACCACTTCAAAGTTGGACCATTGGATGCTTGAGCTTCCCTTATACAAAGATATGATGTGTTCCCAACAATCCTTTGCACGAGTGAAGGGACGCAAGTGTGATAGATTTTCGAGAGGAACCGCATCTTGAAGGATGAACAAGGCGGAGTGGTTGTATTGATTGTCCACTTCTTCTCTTGGGGTGAGGTTGTTTGGATCATGCGGGTAGAGGCCTTGCCGAATGATTCTCCAAAGGTTTGTTGAGCTATGATTCAAATGAGACTTGATGCGAAAAACTCAATTAGCAAAATCACCCTTAATAAGCTTAGGAGGAGGACCAAGATGGTTAATGCGCGGTGTAGGGACCGGTCCTCCATAGAACGGGGAGGGGGAACTGAGGCAAAGGTTCCCGTCCCATTCTTGTCATGAGGGGAAGAGGTTTGAGTACCTTTAGCCGCTTCCTTGCTGGAATTGGCCTCCGACTCCGATGCGGTGGGATTAACCACAAGCAATGGATCGGGAGTAGCTCAACCCCTCAAGCAATTCTTTAAACACGGATTTGACCTCGGTCATCATAGACATCTTATGTGAAGCCATGGCTTCATTTAAGTCGTCTCGAGTGATCGAAGTCAACTCCACGGCCTCGGGCACTTCCTCCTCGGTGTCAACCATACTCTTTGGGTGGTGAAACCCTTAATAAAGAGACGAGGCTTTGATACCAATTGAAAGGATCGATATGGTTGACTAGAGGGGTGGTGAATAGGCAACTACCATTTTTTAGCTTTTCTTCACAAATTAGGTATAGCAACAAATAGGTTGTCTAGATATGCAACTATGTGAGCAACCTATATGATGCTAACAACTACTACAACAAGTGCAAGCAAAGTACACAACACAAGTAAAGCTTGCACAAAGTAAAGGTATGAAATAACCACAAGTGGAGCCGGTGGAGACGAGTATGTGTTACCGAAGTTTTTTCCCTTTAAGAGGAAGTACGTCTTCGTTGGAGCGGTGTGGAGGCACAATGCTCCCAAGAAGCCACTAGGGCCACCATATTCTCCTCACGCCCTCACATAACGCGAGTTGCCGTGATTGCACTAGTGGTGCCCTTGAAGGCGGCGACCGAACCTTTACAAACAAGGTTGGGGCAATCTCCAAAACTTAATTGGAGACTCCCAACAACACCATGAAGCTTCACCATAATGGAACGTGGCTCCGAGGTGACCTCGACCATCTAGGGTGCTCAAACACCCATCTAGAGTACTACCGCTGCCGACCGCGGTACTGCCACTGGCTACAACCAGAGCCACTCCAGCACAACGGAAGGACACTCCAAAGACGCGGGAAAGAGCTAGGGGTGCAAGGGAGTTGTGTACGTGTTGATTCCACACAAACCTTTTCCGATACGGATCCCCTCTTGATATTACGGTATATCCTACGACTCAAGTCCATCGAAAATGAAACGAGGAAAAAACACCGTCTTCTCTTTTAAACAACGGGGATAGAAATTGTCTCTGCCAAATAAAGAAATATCCTGAAATGCTCAATGCACACGATTAGACCGCAAAGACATTGTCATCAATCACCAAAATCACTTAAGGAGAAATAAGATATTACGGTATATCCTACGACTCAAGTCCACCGAAAATGAAACGAGGAAAAAACACCGTCTTCTCTTTTAAACACCGGGGATAGAAATTGTCTCTGCCAAATAAAGAAATATCCTGAAATGCTCAATGCACACGATTAGACCGCAAAGACATTGTCATCAATCACCAAAACCACTTAAGGAGAAATAAGACAGTGGAGAAATAAGCCCTAACAGTTATGCATTTTGGCACTGAAGTACATCAGAATGTGCTTTAGCTAAATACACTGGAAATTGCTCGAATCAAATTTTGGCTGATTTTTCAAAGCTGATTCGAATAGCTTTTTGTTTCAAAAAAGGCTGTATGTGGTCCTGAAACTGAAACAAACACCCGCCTAAGTGTCCCTGCGTTGTCTCGGTTAGGGATGGCCGTCGGCAGCCTTGGCCGAGTTACAATGCTACTTATACCGGAGCTGAACTAAGCTAAAACATCGGTTTAACCAACAATCTACGTACAACAAAATCCCATCAACACGGAATGTTACAATGGTTTTCTCCGAATCTAACCCTACAACCAATCTCTCTTTTCAACCGTACACATTGCACCGATCAATCAGTGCTCCGCCGACCTCCATCTATCGCAGCAGATGGAGCGCGAGCAGTACCAATGGCGCGGCGACTAGCCGCCCGGAGGCTGCTGCCGCTGCCGCGCCCGTCGCGTCGCCGGTGGCCATGTTGGCGAGCCAGGCGTCGCTGCTGGTGCCCCCGAGGATCACGCCCTGCCCCTGGATGCTGCCGCCACCACCAGTCCCGGCCTCGCCGCCCATCGGCATCGGCATGCTGTCCTGGTTGGCGTCCGTGAACGTCATCCCCGGCATCATCGCCGGCGTATCCGTCGCAGGCACCGTCGTCGTCGGCGTCTCCATCCGAGGCACCGTCGTCGGCGTGGGGGTCGTTTGCGTCGGCGTTGTGGCCGCCGGCACCGTGGTCGACTTCTGGCTGCTCGTGTGACAAAAGGAGAGAACAGGGGCACATGGTGAGGTCACGGGAATGGCGGAAACAGTAAACCAAACACACATAACGGCGAAAAAAGGTCGTCTTTTATGCCCACCCTGCTCTGCTGCTAAGCTAAAATATCTTGCCAGATTCAGATCTGCAGATCTCTTCCTATCATTTTCCATTTTAATCACTAATCTCCCTTGGCAAGGCAAGAACCAACCAGATCCGGACTTGGAGGGCGTCAGTGGAGGAGTGATGGCACTGAGACTGAGACTGACCTCGGGGTGGCGCCGGGGCAGAAGGTGACGGTGTAGTCGGGGCCGCCGGCGCAGGTGAAGGTGGAGGTGGGGTCGTCGAAGGCGTAGCTGTAGGAGCGCGGGCAGGCCATCTTGAACACCTGCGAGTAGGACGTCGGCCGGCACGTCCCGGGGTTGGCGTAGGCGCCGCTGCAGCAGTACTCGGGCCGCCCGAACGCGTCGCACGCGCTCCGGCAGGCCGCGCCGCCGCCGGACCGGAGCTCGGCGGGGCACATCGCGTTCAGGTCCGCCGCGCACCCCGCCGAAGCGCAGGACCCGGCGGTCGACGCGCCGCCGGGGCGCTCCCCGGAGGACGGTTCCACCAGCACCGGCAGGTTGTACCCGTCCACCAGGCTGACGTCGTAGAAGTCCAGCCCGCCCGTGCCGTCGAGCGTGAACTCGGCCAGCGTCGCTGGGGGCGCCGCGCCGGCCCCGGCGCACTCGGCCGTGCCGGAGCCGCAGTCGCCGGTGGCGCAGACGAGCCGCCCCGTGGCGCCGTCCTGCGCGCATCCGGTGCGGGCCCAGAGGCGGCCGGACCAGGCCGAGGGCGCCGGCACAGCGCGCGACACGCCCGGCGGGAGCTCGAACCCCGTGGTGCCGAGCCGAGCCGTGCCGGCGTTGGACAGGACGCCCGGCCACACCGTGACGGCGCACCGGTTGACGAACGTGAACATCGCCGCCTCCCCCTCTGCACACCACCAAGAAACACAGCGCGCCGCGTCAGCTCGCCCGCCATTACCCTACCGAAACTCACTCACACCAAGCAAAGAAGAAACCAGGAAGCATCGATTTACCACAAATCTATTTACCTCTCCATGAAATCAGAAGGAGCACAATGACGGCGATGCATCCCGGCAGCCCCATCGAGGATAGCTGCTAGTAGACGCAATGCAGAGCTCGGTGGCAAGCGCGTGCAATGTCAGGACAGAGCAGCCGCACCAACTGCTCGGTACTCACTCTCACTCTTCGGCAACTGGTAATGGTGTGTGGCAGCGTGACAGTTTGGTTGATTTGGAGGAGATGGAGAAAGACGAGGGGAATGGGCGCCCAGGAAAGAGAGGGAGAAAGGATAGGGGAGGGGGAATCTTTAGTGTGGCTCCCGATGAACTTTACTTTAGCCTTTGTTTGGGTACCCCGGTGCCGGTGGCATCGAGCATGGGGGGCACACGTACGGTAAATTCTACTTAGTATTCTCCTTGGGCTGGCTCGCGAAACTGCTGCCCGCCGTGAAAGATGATTTTTCTTCGATAAAAGGCAAACTATCTATACGGATTTGATCGTAGGAGCATTTCTAGCACACCCCTTGTATCACGCCGACCCAGAAAATAATCACCAATTTACAGTTTTATTACTAAAAGAAAGTGGCCCGAAGTGATACCATATCGGACCGTGGTCCTTAAAAAAAATTACGGAGCACGGCAAATTCTTCCCCTCAACCTTTAAAAACATGGGTGGTGTGCCTCCCCGGTCAGGTGGCAGGTCGACCAATTGTGTTCGACACCACCCGCAGCTGCTCCTCCCGGACGGTGTTGGGTTCTAGTGCCGGTAAGGCAGCCAAAGACCGAGGGCCGCATGTATCGCCGTGCAAGAAAGAGGGCGGTGCAAGCCGCCTCCAGCCGCCATGGCTGCGGGTCCTGCAGATCCTCGTCGGAACTGCTGCCACCTGCCAGCGACGACGATGAGGCCCTCCGTGACGCCATTCGCCTCTCGTACACCTTTGTGGAGACGGACACTCGCCGACGTCACTGTAATAATGTGGCGGCGCTCCACATCGGGCTCGAGGAGTCGGGAGGCTAGTGAGACAGAGGGCTATGCCATCAGAGAGAGCCGCAAGGCTCGGGATGGAGAAGTCACGTGTAGCCCGTCGCATGGCGGGGATCATCTCCTCCTCCTCCTTGGACGGTGACACCACCAATGATGGCGATCCGCCCATCGCCAACGCCTACGCCAGGGACAACCGACGCTTCCGGGACCGTAAGGGGAAGTGCCCGACTTAGAAGTGGTGAACACAACCCGACTCCCTAAGTTTAGTTACTTTTTAATCTTGCGTTTTAGTTAGTAGTGAACTGACCGTCGAACTAGTTTGCATGCTTTTGTATGGATTTGGGTGCGGACATATGGGGAATGTGGTTGTGGACAGGGACAAATAAGTTGTGTCGGTCACTGACCGCCGACGTGCCCAGCCGCTTCCGCGGGCGTATAGGGGCCCAAATTAGGCAACAAGGGTTGTAGATGCTCTAAGGGCATCTCCAACATCGTCCCCTAAAACAAACACCCTATTTGTTCGTGGAGTGGTTTGGACCAGTCCGTGGACTCGTGTGCAAGCTGGCCATCGAACCACATCCCCTAAATGTCTACCCAGGTTCGACCAATCTCATTTTCCATGTATAGAAATATGAGCAAATTGAGGTGTGTTATTCATAACGCTCGATCACAACCAAAAAAGAGGTGGATGTTCATAGTTTTTGCATGCGCCCGATCATAAAAGTTCCAGTCTGACAGTGTGCAAAAAATGGCATTTTTTCCCTACCAGATGATACGTCTCCAACGTATCTATAATTTTTGATTGTTCCATGCTATTATATTATCAACCTTCGATGTTTTATATGCATTTATATGCTATTTTATATGATTTTTGGGACTAACCTATTAACCTAGAGCCCAGTGCCAGTTTCTGTTTTTTCCTTGTTTTAGAGTATCGCGGAAAAGGAAAATCAAACGGAGTCCAATTGACCTGAAACTTCACGGAACTTATTTTTGGACCAGAAGAAGCCCACGGAGTATCGGAGATGGACCAGGAGAGTCCCGGGCTGCCCACGAGGGTGGGGGGCGCGCCCCCTGCCTCGTGGACAGCCCGGAGGTCCACCGACGTACTTCTTCCTCCCATATATATCCATATACCCTAAAAACTTTAGGGAGCACAATAGATCAGGAGTTCCGCCGCCAGAAGCCTCCGTAGCCTCTGAAAACCAATCTAGACCCGTTCCGGCACCCTGCCGGAGGGGGAATCCCTCTCCGGTGGCCATCTTCATCGTCCCGGCGCTCTCCATGACGAGGGAGTAGTTCTCCCTCGGGGCTGAGGGTATGTGCCAGTAACTATGTGTTTGATCTCTCTCTCTCTCTCTCTCGTGTTCTTGAGGTGATACGATCTTAATGTATCGCGAGCTTTGCTATTATAGTTGAATCTTATGATGTTTCTCCCCCTCTACTCTCTTGTAATGGATTGAGTTTTCCCTTTGAAGTTATCTTATCGGATTGAGCCTTTAAGGATTTGAGAACACTTGATGTATGTCTTGCGTGGGATACCCGTGGTGACAATGGGGTATTCTATTGATCCACTTGATGTATGTTTTGGTGATCAACTTGCGGGTTCCGCCCATGAACCTATGCATAGGGGTTGGCACACGTTTTCGTCTTGACTCTCCGGTAGAAACTTTGGGGCACTCTTTGAGGTTCTATGTGTTGGTTGAATAGATAAATCTGAGATTGTGTGACGCATATCATATAATCATACCCACGGATACTTGAGGTGACATTGTAGTATCTAGGTGACATTAGGGTTTTGGTTGATTTGTGTCTTAAGGTGTTATTCTAGTACGAACTCTAGGGCTGTTTGCGACACTTCTAGGAATAGCCCAACGGATTGATTGGAAAGAATAACTTTGAGGTGGTTTCATACCCTACCATAATCTCTTCGTTTGGTCTCCGCTATTAGTGACTCTTTGTTGCATGTTGAGGGATAGTTATATGATCCAATTATGTTATTATTGTTGAGAGAACTTACACTAGTGAAAGTATAAACCCTAGGCCTTGTTTCAACGCATTGCAATACCGTTTGTGCTCACTTTTATCATTAGTTACCTTGATATTTTTATATTTTCATACTAAAAAAACCTATATCTATCATCCATATTGCACTTGTATCACCATCTCTTCACCGAACTAGTGCACCTATACAATTTACCATTGTATTGGGTGTGTTGGGGACACAAGAGACTCTTTGTTATTTGGTTGCAGGGTTGTTTGAGAGAGACCATCTTCATCCTACGCCTCCTATGGATTGATAAACCTTAGGTCATCCACTTGAGGGAAATTTGCTACTGTCCTACAAACCTCTGCACTTGGAGGCCCAACAACGTCTACAAGAAGAAGGTTGTGTAGTAGACAGCAAGCTCTTTTCTGGCGCCGTTCCCGGGGAGGTTAGCGCTTGAAGGTATATCTTTAGATCTTGCAATCGAATCTTTTTCTTTCTTGTTTTAGCACTAGTTTAGTTTATAAAAGAAAACTACAAAAAAATATGGAATTGAGTGTACCTCATATGCTTCATCTTTTTAATGTCTTCCGTGAAAATAAGGATTCCGATAATTGTGCTCAATTGCTAGAAGAAGAATGCATTAAAATGTTTGGCACTAAATATTTGAATGATGAGCATGATTGCAATGTTGTTAGTATGAATTTCTTGAATATCCATGATGCTAATGATATGCAAAGCCACAAGCTTGGGGAAGCTATGTTTGATGAAGATGATATTTTTTGTCCCTCAAGTTTTGATCAGCAAATTTATTATGATGAAAGCATGCCTCCTATTTATGATGATTATATTGATGAAAGTGGATTTGGAGAGGTCATGAATTTATTTTGTGATGAATCCACTATTCCGGAAGAGGTTCCAATTGATTATGAGAACAAAGTTGCTATCTATGATGATTATTGTGAGGACTTGTATGCTATTAAGAATAGTGATAACCATGAAAATTTTCATCATGATTTTAGTTTTCAATTGGATTATGCCTCACATGATAATTATTTTGTTGAGTTTTCTCCCACTATTATTCATGAGAAGAATTTTGCTTGTGTGGAGAGTAATAAAATTTCTATGCTTGTAGATCATGAAAAGAATGCATTAGGTGATGGTTATATTGTTGAATTCATTCATGATGCTACTGAAAATTATTATGAGGGAGGAACATATGCTTGTAGGAATTTTTCAATAATATTAAGGTTCCTCTCTATGTGCTTAAAGTTTTAAAGTTATGCTTATTTTGCCTTCCTATGCAAGTTGATTCTTGTTCCCATAAGTTTGCTCACAAAATCCCTATGCATAGGAAGTGGGTTAGGCTTAAATGTGCTAGTCATATTCTTCAAGATGCTCTCTTTATGTTTCAATTATTATCCTTTATGTGAGCATCATTGAAATCATCATGCCTAGCTAGGGGCGTTAAACAATATCGCTTGTTGGGAGGCAACCCAATTTTATTTTTGTTCTTTGCTTTTTGTTCCTGTTTAGTAATAAATTAATCATCTATCCTATGTTATGATTGCGTTTTTATGTTTTAATTAGTGTTTGAGCCAAGTAGAACCGTTGGGAAGACTTGGGGAAAGTCTTGTTAATCTTGCTGTAAACAACAGAAACTTTAGCGCTCACGAGAATTGCTTCCATTTTTATTTGGATAGTGCTATTTAGTTAATTATTTTTGCAGATGATTAATAGATAAATTCCTCATGTCCAGTAATTTATTTTAGAATTTTTGGGGTTCCAGAAGTTTGCGTTAGTTACAGATTACTACAGACTATTCTATTTTTGACAGATTCTGTTTTCTATGTGTTGTTTGCTTATTTTGATGAATCTATGGCTAGTAAAATAGTTTATAAACCATAGAGAAGTTGGAATAAAGTAGGTTTAACACCAATATAAATCAAGAATGAGTTCATTACAGTACCTTGAAGTGGTGTTTTGTTTTCTTTCGCTAACGGAGCTCACGAGATTTTCTATTTTGAGTTTTGTGTTGTGAAGTTTTCAAGTTTTGGGTTAAGTTTTGATGGATTATGGAACAAGGAGTGGCAAGAGCCTAAGATTGGGGATGCCCATGGAACCCCCAAGGTAAAATTCAAGGACAAATAAGAGCCTAAGCTTGGGGATGCCCCGGAAGGCACCCCCTCTTTCGTCTTCGTTCATCGGTAACTTTACTTGAAGCTATATTTTTATTCACCACATGATATGTGTTTTGCTTGGAGCGTCATTTTATTTTATTTAGTTTTGCTTGCTGTTTGAATAAATTACCAAGACCTGGAATTCTTTAATGTTAGAGAGTCTTCACATAGTTGCATAATTATTCGACTACTCATTAGTCTTCACTTATATCTTTCAGAGTAGTTTGTCATTTGCTCTAGTGCTTCACTTATATCTTTTTAGAGCACGGTGGTGGTTTTATTTTGAAGAAATAGATTAACTCTCGTGCTTCACTTATATTATTTTGAGAGTCTTTAGAACAACATGGTAGTTTGCTTTGGTTATGAAACTAGTCCTAATATGATGGGAATCCAAGAGGGATATAATAAAAACTTTCATATAGAATGCATTGAATACTAAGAGAAGTTTGATACTTGATAATTGTTCTGAGATATGGAGATGGTGATATTAGAGTTGTGCTAGTTGAGTAGTTGTGAATTTGAGAAATGCTTGTGTTGAAGTTTGTGATTCCCGTAACATGCACGTATGGTGAACCGTTATGTTAAGAAGTCGGAGCATGATGTATTTATTGATTGTCTTCCTTATGAGTGGCGGTCGGGGGCGAGCGATAGTCTTTTCCTACCAATCTATCCCCCTAGGAGCATGCACGTAGTACTTTGTTTTGATAACTAGTAGATTTTTGCAATAAGTATGTGAGTTCTTTATAACTAATGCCGAGTCCATGGATTATACGCACTCTCACCCTTCCACCATTGCTAGCCTCTCTAGTACCGCGCAACTTTCGCCGATACCATAAACCCATCATATACCTTCCTCAAAACAGCCACCATACTTACCTATTATGGCATTTCTATAGCTATTCCGAGATATATTGCCATGCAACTTTCCACCGTCCCGTTATTATGACACGCTCCATCATTGTAATATTGCTTTGCATGATCATGTAGTTGACTTCGTATTTGTGGCAAAGCCACCGTTCATAATTCTTTCATACATGTCACTCATGAGTCATTTCACATCCCGGTACACCGCCGGAGGCATTCATATAGAGTCATATCTTGTTCGAAGTATCGAGTTGTAATCATTGAGTTGTAAATAAATAGAAGTGTGATGATCATCAATAATAGAGCATTGTCCCAAAAAAGGCAAAAAAAAGGAAGGCCCAAAAAAGAAAAAAAGGGAAAGAAAATAAAAGGGGCAATGCTACTATCCTTTCACCACACTTGTGCTTCAAAGTAGCACCATGATCTTCATGATAGAGAGTCTCCTATGTTGTCACTTTCATATACTAGTGGGAATCTTTCATTATAGAACTTGGCTTGTATATTCCAACAATGGGCTTCCTCAAATGCCATAGGTCTTCGTGAGCAAGCAAGTTGGATGCACACCCACTTAGTTTCTTTTGTTGAGCTTTCATACATTTATAGCTCTAGTGCATCCGTTGCATGGCAATCCCTACTCACTTACATTGATATTTATTAATGGGCATCTCCATAGCCCGTTGATACGCCTAGTTGATGTGAGACTATCTTATCCTTTTTATCTTCTCCACAACCACCATTCTATTCCACCTATAGTGCTATATCCATGGCTCATGCTCATATATTGCATGAAGATTGAAAAATTTTAAGAACATCAAAAGTATGAAACAATTGCTTGACTTGTCATCGGGGTTGTGCATGATTTAAATATTTTGTGTGGTGAAGATGAAGCATAGCCAAACTATATGATTTTGTAGGGATAGCTTTCTTTGGCCATGTTATTTTGAGAAGACATAATTGCTTTGTTAGAATGCTTGAAGTATTATTATTTTTATGTCAATATTAAACTTTTGTTTTCAATCTTATGGATCTGAATATTCTTGCCACAATAAAGAAGAATTACTTAGAGAAATATGTTAGGTAGCATTCCACATCAAAAATTATGTTTTTATCATTTACCTACTCAAGGACGAGCAGGAATTAAGCTTGGGGATGTTAATACGTCTCCAACGTATCTATAATTTTTTATTGTTCCATGCTATTATATTATCAACCTTGGATGTTTTATATGCATTTATATGCTATTTTATATGATTTTTGGGACTAACCTATTAACCTAGAGCCCAGTGCCAGTTTTTGTTTTTTTCCTTGTTTTAGAGTATCACAGAAAAGGAAAATCAAACGGAGTCCAATTGACCTGAAACTTCACGGAACTTATTTTTGGACCAGAAGAAGCCCACGGAGTATCGGAGATGGACCAGGAGAGTCCCGGGCTGCCCACGAGGGTGGGGGCGCGCTCACCCCCCTGGGCGGCCCCTGCCTCGTGGACAGCCCGGAGTCCACCGACGTATTTCTTCCTCCCATATATACCCATATACCCTAAAAACTTTGGGGAGCACAATAGATCAGGAGTTCTGCCGCCAGAAGCCTCCGTAGCCTCTGAAAACCAATCTAGACCCGTTCCGGCACCCTGCCGGAGGGGGAATCCCTCTCCGGTGGCCATCTTCATCATCCCGGGGCTCTCCATGACGAGGAGGGAGTAGTTCTCCCTCGGGGCTGAGGGTATGTACTGGTAGCTATGTGTTTGATCCCTCTTTCTCTCGTGTTCTTGAGGTGATACGATCTTGATGTATCGCGAGCTTTGCTATTATAGTTGGATCTTATGATGTTTTTCCCCCTCTACTCACTTGTAATGGATTAAGTTTTCCCTTTGAAGTTATCTTATCGGATTGAGTCTTTAAGGATTTGAGAACACTTGATGTATGTCTTGCGTGGGATACTCGTGGTGACAATGGGGTATTCTATTGATCCACTTGATGTATATTTTGGTGATCAACTTGCGGGTTCCGCCCATGAACCTATGCATAGGGGTTGGCACACGTTTTCGTCTTGACTCTCCGGTAGAAACTTTGGGGCACTCTTTAAGGTTCTATGTGTTGGTTGAATAGATGAATCTGAGATTGTGTGATGCATATCCTATAATCATACCCACGGATACTTGAGGTGATATTGGAGTATCTAGGTGACATTAGGGTTTTGGTTGATTTGTGTCTTAAGGTGTTATTCTAGTACGAACTCTAGGGCTGTTTGCGACACTTCTAGGAATAGCCCAACGGATTGATTGGAAAGAATAACTTTGAGGTGGTTTCGTACCCTACCATAATCTCTTCGTTTGTTCTCCGCTATTAGTGACTTTGGAATGACTCTTTGTTGCATGTTGAGGGATAGTTATATGATCCAATTATGTTATTATTGTTGAGAGAACTTGCACTAGTGAAAGTATGTACCCTAGGCCTTGTTTCAACGCATTGCAATACCGTTTGTGCTCACTTTTATCATTAGTTACCTTGCTGTTTTTATATTTTCAGATTACAAAAACCTATATCTATCATCCATATTGCACTTGTATTACCACCTCTTCGCCGAACTAGTGCACCTATACAATTTACCATTGTATTGGGTGCGTTGGGGACACAAGAGACTCTTTGTTATTTGGTTGCAGAATTGTTTGAGAGAGACCATCTTCATCCTATGCCTCCTACGGATTGATAAACCTTAGGTCATCCACTTGAGGGAAATTTGCTACTGTCCTACAAACCTCTGGACTTGGAGGCCCAACAACGTATACAAGAAGAAGGTTGTGTAGTAGACATCACCAGACAGGTTGTCTGAGCCTTCTAGCTCAATCTGTCGTCGGCTCCTCCTCCTCACCGCCCGCCTCCTTCTCGTCTGCCTCCATCTCGACGCCAAGCGCTTCAACGTATTGACACGGATGACACACATGATCATCGTTGCATCGTCATCCAACTCGTTCATCCTCATGGTCAATTTTTTGATATCCTTCGAAGAAGCCGCGAGCTCAACCGTCCTCTCTTCGAGGTTGATCTTCTTCTAGTCGCCATCATCAAGATGTTAAACCTCTCTGCCTTATTTCCCCCTTCACGTCGGAGCGCTTGACACATGCTTCCTCCTTCTTCGCCAAGACACTCTTGAACCTCTCTGTCATCTTGGTTGCCGCCCCTTCTCGCTTCTCCTTATCCTCCTCCCACTTCTTTCCCCTGAACGACCTTCCAACCTTCTCGGGCAACTCTTTTGTTGGTGGGTTGGATCACCCGCTTCTTCTTCATCGCCGATGCTGACGGTCTTGATGGAGTTGGCAGTGTTTAGTTGCCACTTGGGTTGCCCATTAAACTTCAACCAACAATTCATGATGACGAACTTCTTCTTCTCCACCTTCAAGAACAAGTTGCACACACGGGAGGCTAGAAAAAAAAGACATTGTTAACAAGTTGCATATTCTGTCAAATGACCAACACATAGAGCATATCCAGCCAACAAGTTGTATATCTGACCAAATGACAAAGACATATAATAAGTGTGCTATAATCCACCTCCTATCCCAACTAGAGGGACATGGGGAAAAGGACGAAAAATTACATAGTTCTAACATCCCACTTCCTCTTCTTAAGGGTAGCCTTGGTCACTCAAAAAGGTCACCTAGGCTATATAAGACCCCACATTGACATCTAAATAATCCACTCACACTTGAATAAACTCAAGGGTAGAAGTCACTCTCCCACCTCCCTAGAACAACACTCAACAGGAGGTCGGGAACTCGATTCTGAGGGATCTAGTAAGGCTCAGACTAGTCGGGAGTCATGGTACTTAGGAAGCGGCAACACCCCACGTGTGGCGTGCGCCGAGCACCTCTTGATGACTCTCCTCATAGGATGTAGGTCGTGCTTCGACGAGGCGACTTAACCCATTAAAAACATTGTTGTGTCACTTTATCACACACACTCTCATCTACTGATACTTATCAAACGTATCTATAATTTTTAATTGTTTCATTGCTATTATATTATCATTTTATAGCAATTTATATTATTTTTTGGACTAACTTATTAATTTAGTGTCTAGTGTCGGTTCTTGTTTTTCTGCTTGTTTTTGGTTTCGCGAGACATCAATATCTACGAAGGTCAAAATCACCTGCCACTTTAATACGATTTTTTTGGGGCAACACGAAACACCAAAAGCTTAGGGAGAGATCAAGAGGCCAAGCCATGAGCCCACACAGCCACCCCGCGTGGCCAGGAGTGGTTGTGCCACCTGCCCGTGTGGACCTCCCTGCACCGCCTTAATCCAAATCCATCGCTAGAATTGCCTATAAATACCGAAACCCTCTGCCATATTTTCAAAAGAATATTATCACCGCTAGAAGCCACTCTTCCACGAAGATCTCATCTGGAGGCCTATTCCGGAGCCCTGCTAGAGAGGGAAGCCATTGCCGGAGCCATCTTCATCAACTTTGCTGCCTCCATGATAATATGAGAGTAATTCCATTAGGACCTACGGGCCCATAGTAGTAGCTAGATGGCTCATCAACCTTGCTGCCTCCATGATGTTGTGTGAGTAATTCCATTAGGACCTACGGTCCATAGTAGTAACTAGATGACTCTTTTTTTGGATCTTCAATACCATGTTCTCATGAGCCGTCTCATATGTCGGGATCAATTCGATGTAATCCGTGGTGTGTTTGTTGGGACATGATGAATTGCCACTTCATGATTAGATTGTTCATTGAAATCAACCGAATCTTTTGAGATTTATTTCCTGCATAGTTAAATAGCTTTGTAAGCTCTCCGATCGTTTCGTGTAAAATGACAAGAGAATCACTTCAGCATGCAAATTAATCAAACGACTTCAATATTTTGGCAAGCATGTGAACAATTCTTCTCAGTCACAGTATACACAACCAAAATATAAGACACCCTTGAACATGATTTTCTGAATGAGATCATGTCACTCAGTTCTGGTCACTACACCTTTTTTATTTTTGTTTGGTACTACAACTTGACTTTTTTTCTTCTGGTCGTTTTATTCCACTCTATAACTACTGCAGTTGCAGCCATTTAAGCTGCCGGCAGCATATCTAATCATGCCGAGAACTCAAACAACATGGCGTGCTTATACTTCACACCAGGCTGCACCACCACAGACGGGAAATTGGGCTGGTTGATGGCATTGGGGAACCCCTGGGTTTCCAAGCATACTCCGGCATGCTTACCGTAAACAGCTCCACCTTTGCCCGTGATGCCATTCACATAGTTGGCAGTATAGAACTGCATGCCAGGCGCATCGGTCCAGAGGTCCAGAGTTCGTGAGCTCGATGGGTCCTTCAGCTTGGCTGCGTGCTTCAAGCCATTCTTCTCATCGCCCGAGTCCAACACATAGTTATGGTCGTACCCTCCAGGAACATCGCTGATGCGGTCTCCAATCTTGTGCTCCGTGGTGAAATCAAAAGGCGTGTCCTGGACGGGCATTATTTCTCCGGTAGGAATCGTGTTTTCATTGACTGGAGTGACGTGTTTTGCCCAGATCTGGATCGAATGATCCAAGATGCTGCCAGAGTTGTGGCCTGCAAGGTTCCAGTAAGTATGCTGTGCCAAGCTGATAGGAGTGGCTTTGTTAGCTGGTATAGCTTCCATGTCAAGTCTTAGAGTGGTAGCCTCAGGAAGAGAATACATTGCCCGGACGGTTACATCGCCAGGGTAACCTGTGAAATAATTCATGCTTGAATAGGCAGACTTAACCATGGGATTCAGCAGTATAAAGAAAGTTGTTGGTCACATTACCTTCTTCGCCATCTTTGCTCTCATATTGAAAGGTTATTGATGGGTACTCGCCATCTTTACGTTCTACAACATCCCACACAACCTTGTCAAACCCCTTCAGTCCACCTGAAATTTACAGTTCAGCAACAAAACAAATTATTTTTTACAGTTGAGCACATCAACACAACCAATTGTAATACAATGAGTTAAATGTAGAGAACAAAATTTGTAGCTTTCATTTCCTGACATGTCAATTTTATAGTACGCTTGGTTCTCCGAGGCCTAAAAAATAGTACTAGGAAAATGAGTGTACATATATTGCAATCTGCTTAAGACATCTTGGTCTGTGGTGTACTGGCTACTCAGTTGTGAACTTGTGATAATATCACATGATAATTATTCAAATCACCAATAAAATTACTTATTATTTTACAGTGTTCCATAGCAACCGACTAGTCTAAAGAAGCCTCAGAGACATATAGCCACATTGTCAGATCTACCTAAAACAAAGTATATACCTTGCCAAAACTAACTGCATGAAATTTATGAAACCATACCATGAAGGCTGTTCGGCCCGTTGTTGATAGGCAACGAATACTCAACTCTGTTCAGATCAAACTTCCCGTTCTTGATCCTATTTGCAACTCGGCCAACTATGCAACCAAAATAAGGCGCCATGCCTTTATACAAAAATAGAATAGAAGAAACAGCAGGTCTATGTTAACAACCACAGGCAACCCTTCGAAACAAGTTCAATGGAAATTTAATATAACAAGATACATTCTTGATACTTAAGAAATTTCATATACAGTTGGTTGGTAGATATCTGAAATAAGTCATTATCATTGGGCTTTGGTGTGTGAATGACTAGCATCAAGGTTTACGGCCTCTTCAATTAAAGGAGTTCCACAAGAACTTTGAAAAACTTCTGAACTTTATATAGCTTGGTTGGTGGTAGGACTGAAAATTCTTTTTACATGAAAACAGCAGGAAAGGATTGTACTGTATTTTTTATTAAAATAATATTTACATGGTTATGTACAAATTACAAAAACCCAGAAAAGAGAGTTATAAAGTGACTTGCCAAGACAAATTGCATTAAACGGAAGAGCTTATATCTGAGACCTGACGACAAATCAATCATCTTCTGTTTGAGGAACCATCAATTCTAGGTATCAGGACAACACTGATTCACATGTGTTCCGCATCAAATCACTAATATTTATATCAGGATAGTCTATACTTGCATCTGGTTTAGAAAATGTATTCATAGACAAACTAAAGAAATTTTCAGTGACATAAACTGAATGAAACGTTGGTTTTTGATAGTTTTCCTTGTCATAAATCCTGAAACTGGACACAACTTTATAAATATCCTTTTCCCAAGAGGAATTCAGCTAGAAGCCATATTTACTAACACAAGATGTAGCCATAGCTACTGAAACTTCAAGCTTGTTCAATAATTTGCTATATCGGCTGCAAAGAATAATCTACTTGTGATCAGCCTGATATGGTGGTGTTTTCTGCTAATAACATAGACAAGATGAAGTTGTTTCAAACTTTCAATCTAATGAAGAATTAGATCCGGCAGTTACAAAGAAAGCAATATAGCCGACAATTCAACAAAAACTGAGGTAAGTAGGGAACAGATGAGCAATCCATTAGTGAACAAACCATCCGGCCCACCCCCGCTCGCCCGTGTCTGGCGACACGGGGGAAACCCTCCGCCGCCGTCGAGAGCTCCCCTCCGTCACCAGTACACCCGCTGCGCCGCCGCCGGAGGGACGGCCGGCGAAGCCGCGCCGCGCCCAGGGATGGCGGCGGCGGGGCGATTTTGTTCCTGCACCGGCACCCCCGCCCCCGCTGCAGTCCCTCTCCTCCGTCGCCGCCTCCCTGCATCGCTGCCGCCGGTCGGCCGGCGTGGCCGCACCGGGCCTTGGTTGGCTGCAGCGTGTGTGACGGATGCGCTCGCCCCCCTCCTCGCCCCCTTGCGCTGAGGACCCTCCCTCCCGCCGGCCCCCAGATCGGATCTGGCACGCCGTGGACTCCCTCCCCGTCCAGCTGCTGCACCGCGTCCTGCCATCCTGCTCGGCGGCGCGGCCGTGCCCGCGTGTTCCTCCCCCGTCCACCTCTGCCACCCCATTGGTGCAGCCCCCCTTCTTGCTGCTGTCCGTTGGGTTGGGCAAGGCCCTTGGGGGAGTTGGCCGGGGCTCGGTCCTGCCTCGGTGCAGGCCACCCTCCGTCCTCGACGACGTCTCTTCCGAGCTACGGTGACGACCCCTGCTTGTGTGTGGTCACGGCGATCCTCGAGCAGTCCGGTGTAGTTTTCGCAGTGGATCTTTGTCGACACCGCTCCGGTCCCGACGTCCATGGACCTGCGTTCTCCAGTGTCCTTGGTCTGCCGGCGTCCTTTACCAGCGCGGTTTCGGCCCCGGTGCACCAACGGCTGCGTCCCTTCCAGCCTCGGTTCGCCGGAGTTCGGGTGGCTTCGCCTCCGGCAGCACACGGATCCGCGTTCTCTTCCGGCTCCGGATTGCTGGTTGCGTCGGCTGCCTTCCTTCCATCCACGTCGGCTCTCTACACCGCTGCCTCTCCGATCCCGTCCACCTACGAGCCATGCCGGCTCCAAAGCTTGTGTTTTTGTTGGCGGCAGGTGCAGCCCCACCCCCCTTCCTAGGTTTCAGTCGATTTGCAGGTTGGCTCCGACATCTTCGGATCTTGACCTGGTGGCTTTGGGATCGCTCGGACTCAGGCCAGGCGAAATCCATGCTCGGCTTGCCGATGCTGGCAGCGACGACGCTCGCGGGTGTCGTTTTCCTTCCTGGAGGCGCTGCCAAGGCCTTTATCCGTGCCCCTCTACGAGCATCAGGGGAAACCCTAGGTCCGGTTCACCGGATTGGATGGCGGCGGCGTCACGACGTCGTTCCCCCTTCTTGAAGGCGTCATCTTGCTCGCTCGTGGTGTCCCCGGTGTTGGATTTGAAGATGTTTGACGTCATGCTGCTTCGGTCTGCTCCTCTAGTTTTAGGCTTGGTGGGTTTAGTTGTGTTCCTTACTCTGTTCGGGCTGAGCACCCTGTCTCTCTATGCTCCGGGCACCATGTTCATGCCTCTTTGCGTTCATGTCATGAGTTGTACCCCTTGTTGTACTCATTCTTCTCTTTCTATCCATGAAAAGATACGCAATCTTTGCGTATTCGCGAAAAAAGTAGGGAACAGATAAACCGCACATCAATTTGCCGCAGAATCCAGCCCAAAATATCTACCCAGAGTAGAATTCAAACTTAATCACAGCGATTACTCCACCTCCAGTTAGTTCAATCCAAAAGTCAAGGCACAGCACAATCTACACAGACAGAGATGGGATTGTAGATCGGTTATTACCAAGTACGGCTCCAGGGTGTCGAACCCAAGAACGACATCCGCGAGATCCCCTGCTTACAGAGCACCAAGTCGCAAAGGGAGGAGTTCAGATTCAAGAATCACCAAACCAAAGGAATCTGGAGAAAAGATTTTTGCTCGAGCAGTCATGGGCGAAACCTTGCGCGTCGGGGACGAGGAGGGAGGTGATGGTGGCGCCCCAGCTGGCGATGTTCCTCCCATTGGAGAGCACGCAGATCTCGGGCTCGGCCGCCATTGCTGCTGCCTGCTAAGCTTCGCTAGATAAACTGCCTCGGAAGTGATCACGGAGGACAGTTCGCACTGTATGTCTATCTATTCGAACCCACCTCCTTTTCTCATCGAATGTTTTAAGTCTTGCATTTAATTTAGTTAATTTAGGGATGACAAATAAAATTGTCTATAATAAATCATCTCTTAGCCTTATCTTTAACTAACCAAAATGCCTATGCATTGCAACGGGAGAAAACAAACACCACAAGTCCTAACTCAACCAATTGAGCATAGCGTAAGACCTCACCTTCATGCCCCTAACCAAATAAACATGACTAAGACCTCACTCTTAGGTCGGCGTCCTCTATTTGAACATGACACCGGAATCAAGTTTCCGCTTATCCACTTTTCCACCCTCGTCGTCGATAGCCACACTGCCAATTGTTACTAAGCAAGGGTGGACAGGCCCAAGAACTGGATGGTTTAGCATCCTTCGTGTTCGGCTAGATTAAGAACGTTGGGCAAAGATTTATTATCATTCAGCTAATATAGTAGGGAAAATCGAGTAGTTCGTGTTAGACACACCATAACATTTGAGTCCGACTCCTCATGCGTTGTGACCGATGGCACTGGGCTGAGCGAGGCAGGCTTCTACGGGACGATGTCTAGTAGAGGAGCATGTCAGTGACCGGCATCTGTTGGTCGACTCGGTCATACCAAAGACGCAATGGAGAAAAAAAATCCAATGTAGTCGTGGATATAACTTTCTTCTTAAAGTTTGAACATATATTCATTCCCGACATTATGTCGGCGCTTTCAATATTACTCCATTATTCAATTTTAGGAATCTGTCTAAATAGCAGCCACCATGTATAGAGTAAGCAAGCCGAATCCCCACATATAGACACGGGTGACTCTCCTAGTTTAGGAATCTGTTTACCACTTAAATAGAAGATTAGCCCGGATATCATGGAAATTTGGCACAATCTCTTTATTATTATTTCTCTCAGTCTATATTATTGACTTGTCCTCAATTCTCAATCCTTCCTTAAATTGTCTTTCTTATATTTCTGTCCCTAATTTTCCCAATAATTCTCAATCCTTCCTCCTTGAATTATCCTTCTTGTATTTCTCTATTTTTCTAAGAGATGCGGAATCATTGGGCCGATTTGTGTGCATGTGTTTTCTCATTGCGGCAATATAATCCATCGAGCAGCCAGGTTCCACGTAGCTGCAGTTTTCACACACATATTTTAACTGGTGATATGGGATGTGCTAAAGCGAGGTGGGACTAAACAAAAACATTGTCTAGCCCAGTTAGTTGCAGCCTTATAACTTTCCTAGGAGGTTGCGAGTTCGATCCCGGGTAGCGACACAACGCGCCACGGTTCTTGCCTTTCCCAGCGTAGATGGGCCGGTTTCATGAGGCCCAAGCGGGTGCGGTGCCGATGGGTGCAGGCCCCAAAAAAACGTAGCGCAGGGCGCACCCGATTAGGAAAAGATTAGTATCATTTTGTTTATATTATGGTTTTGTCCATACAAATTGTAAAAGCGTATTATGACATGAGAAGAAAGCGTATTGTGACGGTGAACCCGACAAAGTCAATCCATACTTTATTATTAGGGAGAGATAACTAGTTATTTCCAAAAACGTGGTGAGACATATCATGCTAAGAGATCATTTCTTGCCTTCTCTTAAATAAGAGAAGGCAAGCCTTTTCTTCCGAGTTCTCTCTCATCCACCTCATCATTTGTCCTATGTGGCACTGCTAAGATAGTACCATCGTACATGCCTTTATATGATCCATCTATCTCAACAAGGCACGCAGTTCCACACTTCATGGGCCCGGCAAATATATTTTTGCCAACCACCCCCTCCATATCATGCTAAGAGATCATTTCTTGCCTTCTCTTAAATAAGAGAAGGCAAGCCTTTTCTTCCGAGTTCTCTCTCATCCACCTCATCATTTGTCCTATGTGGCACTGCTAAGATAGTACCATCGTACATGCCTTTATATGATCCATCTATCTCAACAAGGCACGCAGTTCCACACTTCATGGGCCCGGCAAATATATTTTTGCCAACCACCCCCTCCATTAATTAGTGCGGAATAGATAAATCCCGAACATTCGAAATTTAAGCACGTCATTTCGAATGTTTTTGATGGTAACTTTAGTTGCTGCGAGGTGGCAATTTTAATTGTTAATACATGGCAACTTCATTTCAGTTCGATTTTTTGTCAAAAAATTGTCATATTTGTCAACATCGCCTTAACTAAAGTTGCCGTGAAAAGAGTTCGGAGTAACATGCTTAAATTCCGAATGTTCGGGACTTATTGAGGTCCAATTAGTGACGGTGATACGGTAAATTAATGGCCGTGATATACGTTAACTAATGGCCGTGATACCCGTCGACCGGGTGATAATAATTGAAAAAGATCGATAATAGTCTCGCCGACCGTTCATGGAGCCCCGAATAGCCGGATGACTTTTCCCTTGTATGAGCAGCGTCAGCTTTTGCAACAAGAGTAATTTTGCCCTAGTCTTGTTGCAACCACTCCAAACCGTTTCCTTTTCTTTTGAAATATGGCCTTTGTTTTTCTTTTACGAGAAAACAATCAATCTATTTATCTTCAATCATGGCCTCTGTTGGGGAAGAAAAATAATTAACACATATCGGCGGTCTCTATCGAAATCATCTTGAATGAAGAGTCTTATGCAATAAGAGCCTTGTTGTAATCACCATGATATGCGTTGGCCGTGGTGCTGGGGGAACAAAGCCGCTGCCCTCCCTCGCGTCTGGTCGGTCTGCAACAGACCACTTGTCGCGGTTGAAAGGATTGCAACAGAGGCAAAGTTGCAAATCTAGACTATGAGTAGAAGTTGCTCTCGAGTCGTCCGTAAACCTAGACTATGAGTAGAAGTTGCTCTTGAGTCGTCCGATCAAAATCAGAACCGTCAGCCATGGAGGGGGTCAACACGCACACAAATATCAGTCGGCTAAGCCATAGTGTTTCTGTTAATTAAAGCCCTCGTAGGAAGATATATTAACATATATAACATCCTACTGGTTTTATTATATTCAACATAATATACATTTTTTAGAGTATTATATATATTTGTGGTAAATTTTAGCATAGTTTTCAATATATTTGGTCAAATATAAGGAGTTTCACTTTGGACAAAGCTCGAAGTTCAATTAATTCGAAATGGGCGAGTACTTTTGATGTTCAAAATTGTCGGTATTACAAGGTATCATGGGCATAGTTGATTGCGTTAGTAGGTCGCAATAGTCTTATGTGGTATCTAGGTGGTAAATTGAAAGTCATTTCAACAGAAATTCCAAGAACTAGTTTCAACAAATTAAGGGAAAAGAGAAGATAAAAGACAAAGCTAAATAGAAGAGAAGATAGACGACAAAATCGAAAGAGAAGACAGGTAAAAAAGCCTTAATAGGGGAAATGGTGTGCTAGTCTACCAGGGACCATGCACTACCTCTTCATTCTTAACTCTTCTTAGACTAGTTGACAAACAATTGTTGATATACCCCTCACGTGTGCCACCTCTAGCCTTGGTCTTTTCTAAGGACCCCTAGCCTATAAAAATCCCAAGAGTGGAGGCTCCTAGTTCACCTACTTGAATAAACTCAATGGAGAGGGCTAGAACTCCAAGACCCATTCAAAGAGCTCGAGTCTTGAATATGAGAAGTGGCGTATGACTCGGACTACCGTAGCTGAAGAGAAGTTTGCGATCGACCTTGGGAAGTATCGTATGGGCAATGTCAATGATTAATCAAGCTTCCCTCAACGCTTTCATAGCATAGGACTAGGCCGCTCTTTGTCAAAGGGACTAGGCCTATGCAAAAACATAGAGGTGTCAATTGTGTCTATGTACGACAACCTTCACTATGACACTACTAGGGAAAAGCTTATAGGCAGACGCTTACTAGTAGCGCGGGTTTATAACCCTCGCTGCTGCTACTTACTAGTAGCGTGGGTTTTTACCCCTCGCTACTACTAAGTTGATACTACTAAGCGGTCTCTACCGTGCCCTCCCGGGACATGCCATAGTAGTAGCGAGGGGTACAAACCCGCGCTACTACTAAGTTGATAGTAGTAGCGCGGTTTTATACCCCTCGCTACTACTAAGTACGAGGTAGGTGAAATCCCCATATCCTCGGCCGAATCCCTCCTCTCTCCCTCACTTTTCCCCTCTCTCACTTTCCTCCTCTCTCCCTCGTACTCCAGCGGTGGCCGCCGCTGGTACACTCTGCTTTCTTCCTCCCTCCCTCTCCGAGATCCCTCCGGTGGGAGGTCGCCGGAGCTCCTCGTCGCCGCCAAGATGCGGAAGCATGACCTCAACATCCTCCTCCTCACCGCCATCGCCGTCTTCTTCTCGCTCCAGGTCAGCCCTCCTCCTCCTCCACCTCCCCCCTCCCCGATTTGATTCGGAACCCTAGCTGACCCATCCTCCTCCTCCTCCGACAGCACGAGGGCCGCCGCGAGGTGCTGCTCCCCACGCACGACGCCAAGATCCAGGTCCTCCAGCTCCCGGCCAATGCCGGGCTAATGGCCTCCGCGGCCTCCACGAGGCGCGTGTCATGGCCGAGATCTCCCTGCTCCCGGCCAACGTGCGCGTCGCCGCGGGCCGTCGCCCCGTCGCCATGGACGTCGGCGCCATCGAACGAACCATTGACACCATTGACAGCATG
Source organism: Triticum monococcum (assembly GCA_034509565.1). Taxonomy (NCBI): domain Eukaryota; kingdom Viridiplantae; phylum Streptophyta; class Magnoliopsida; order Poales; family Poaceae; genus Triticum; species Triticum monococcum. Next base: position 155,520,901 of record CM067842.1, read on the forward strand.
CACGGGGTCGAGATTTTTTTTGGTTTTTCAAATTAATAGTAGTAGCATGGGTCACAGACACGCGCTACAGATAGTTAGTAGTAGTAGCGCGGGATGCACCGCGCTACTACTACTAGTTAGCTGTAGCGCCGTAGTAGTAGCGCAGGCACCCGCGCTACTACTAGCTTTTAACCCACGCTACTACTAGGCTTTTTCCTAGTAGTGTGAGGTTGTCCTACACTCCTACTACTATGTACTTTATGGTTGCAATTTACGTTAAATAGTGGTGAGAATGATGAGGCCAAGCACTACTACTACCGCCTACTCTCATACTGTTTCTATGAAAACAACAGTGGTCTCGCCTGTGGGTGAGGCCAACCATCATATAAATTCATTCCAACATACTTAGATGGCCCCACCAAAATAGGTTTCGGCCAAATACAAAGCTTCACTCGTCAAAAGCAGAGGAGCAACCCCAGTTCTTGAAAGCAAACATAGGTAGCCCAAAATAAGTAAAGGTGAGAATGATGAGGCCAATGCAGACCATGGGTGCGACGTAGAGTTGGTCGCACAGAAAGGCCGAGGTGAAAGAGCATGATGCCCCCATGTTTGGTTTTGGTAATTAATGACAAGCTCTATGGACTAATGGTTGCGTTGAGTTATACTTTAAGGGAAGTCCATAGGAATTGCTTGGAGACCATATGTTGGCTTCAAGGTTGAATGTAGAAGATCAGTCAATGACAAAGGTGTTATCCAAAGATTGGTCATGTGAGTGTTGAGCCTATTGCAAGCATGCCTTGAAGAAGAAGAGGATTGTGTGAACATTTAAGTTTACCTTCAATACATCATCTTAATGAAGAGAGAAGTTAAGATACACAATATTTTTTCCATGGGCTTGCATCAAAAGGAAGATCTCATATAACCCAAGGAGGATGACATCAAGTGGTGATCATCATCAAGGTTGAGTTGTGCAAGTTCAAGTGGAGCATCACAAAGGTATCACATGATTGAAGGTTTTCATCCAGTCTGGTGATAATGGACAAGTGAAGATGTGCCTAAGAGAGGCTCTCCCATAGTGGAGTGGGGGGGGGGGGTTACTAGTATTCATCATGCCAACACAATCAGGAAAGGTAGTCCAACTTGAGGAAGTCAAGACCGTCATCATCTAGGTCAAGTAAGGATGGCAATGGGTAGGGTATGGGGCGGGTAAAGCAATACAATACCCATACCCGTGTAGTCAATGGGTACAAAATTCTATCCATACCCGTAGCTGTGGATATGAAACTTTACCCGTACCCATACCCGACAGGTACCCATACCCATTGGGTACTGTCGTGGATCTTAGACTGAGAGTAGAATGGGGGTAGGTGTGAGGAGGCAAGATCCTAGCTATGGAGTAGTTGTACGCACGAGTTTTATGAGTTCAGGCCCTTCTCGGAGGAAGTAACAACCCTACGTCTCGGTGCCCTGAGGCGGTCGACTGGATTATACGTGTGTGTGTGTTTACAAAAGTGCGAACCCTTGTCCCAGAGGAGGGAGGTGGCTTATATAGAGTGCGCCAGGACCCCAGCTCCCCTCTGTTACACAGAGTTCAATGCTCATAAAGGAAAGGCGTTACAGGTAACATTTACAGTAAATGTCATAAATTCTCATAATGCTATGGTTTAAGTCTTAACCGTTGCAGAGTGGAGGGTTCCTCATCTTCTGGTGGTCGAGTGTCTTCAAGGTGGTCGAGTGTCTTCAAGGTGGTCGAGTGAGCTCATCTCCACGGTCGAGTGGATGATGATTTCTCTTCGACTGCTTCTGATTCTTTGTAAAGATGTCCTTGGGGAGGGTACGCTGGACAGGTCCATGACCCTACCCTAGGTACATAACTTCATCACTAGCCCCCGAATGGATCAGGGTTTGAGTGAGGAAGGGGTCGAGAACACTTCCGACCCACTCTTTGTGCTATGAATATGCCTTGTCCTAAAACAATGAGTTGAGGAGACGACGTCGACTCCTTTCTCAACCGCCTTGGTCCATTCTTGGTTGTTGTCCAGTGAACTTTCATGGTTGAATTCTGAATGATGATGTAGAGGGTGTTTGTCTTCAGTCTGACAGGTTGTTCCGCTCTCCATGGATCTCGCGGGATTCGAATTTTGGGAATCGCGCCAGACGGGACGGATTAGGTAAGTCTCCTCGATCCCCGCGCCACCTTTTTCGCCACGTACTGCGCGCGACTATTGCGGGATTTGTTTAGATCGCTTGGGTCCACTAGTCAGCCACTCGGTGGAAGGCCTTATAAAAGGTCTCGGGCCAGGCCTCCGCTCCGCACGCCCCCATTCTCTCTTCTCTTTCTCCCGATCCCTCCGCCACTCTCGCTTCCGCCTCGTCGCCGGACCTCCGCTCGAGCTCGATCCGCCACCATGGGGAAGGACAAGATGGCGGCGTTGGAATGCGCAAAGAAGGCGACCACGAAGGCAAAGGGCAAGCGGACCAGCCGGGGCGGATCCTCGTCGAGGTCCGGCCTGCCGGCGGGCTGGATCCAGGGCGACTGGATCCGCTCGGCAATCACGTAGGACAACCTCGACGACCTGGTGGTGGGGGGATTGATCCCCCACAAGTCGGCTCGGCTCCCGGGGGACGAAACTGAGCCGCAGCCTAGAGAGGGTGAGTGTGTCCTCTTAGCAACCCACGTAGATCGCGGATTCTCACTGCCTCCCCACCCTTTCTTTTGGGGTTTTTTGAACTTCTTTGGGGCTCAGCTCCACCATTTCACTTCGAACACCATAGTCTATCTAGCCGCTTTCGTGTCCATGTGCGAAAACTTCTTGGGTTGTCGACCGCACTAGGGGCTTTTCAAACACATTTTCACTTGCTGTTCCCAGTCGGTTAAAAAGGCCAAGTCGAGTGACGAGAGGACGCGGGTGATCCAGATGTGCGGTGGTCTGGGGATCCAGATGAGGAGCAAGAGTACTTTCCCAGCGACGATCCTTCCTGACTCGGTCCGAGGCTGGCAGTCGACTTGGTTTTACTGCAAGGATCAGCCAACCCCTGGCCACTCGACTGGACTTCCTCCTTTCTCCTTGGCTCGAGTGGAGAAGCCTGCTCCCCTAAAGGTAGTTCCAGAAGAGAAGGCGCAGGTCAAGGAGCTGGTTGAACGGGTCGTCCAGCTTGTCCGCGATGGAGTGACTGGGATGGATCTACTGGAGGTATTTCTCGGTCGACGCATCCAACCTCTTCAGGCGCGCAACCATCCGATGTGGATGTACTCTGGGCTCGAAGATACCACTCGGATCCACCCGGAGGAGGTCAGCGAGGATATCTTGGAGAACTGGTTGAGGGGAATCACTGGCAACAAAGACAACCCTCGGGGATCCAGGAGGGTGATTTCATTCGACAACTCGCGCCAGCCGGAGCAGGTATATTTCTGTTTTATCAAGTATATTTCTGATTCACCACGTGATGTCCCGTTTGTGGTCGACTGAATGTCTTTATTGTTATCCTTTCAGGCCCTCATTGAAATGTACTCGATGCCCAACGGAGTGCAGGACCCCGGCGCTGAAGAAGAAGGGAGCGGGGGCGAGAGCGGCGAGGAGCATTCGGAAGCCGAGGAGGACGAGGAGAGCGATGAATCGACCAATGAGGAAGAGGTCGACTCGCCTCCTCGCAGGGAGAGGAGGTCCAAGCACACTCATGACCAGGAACGCGCTCCGGACTTGGTGGCTGCGCCGATCGGGCAATCCTCGAAGCGCCCCAGGACGTCTTCCCCGACGCCGACTGAGAAGCCTCCAAAGCAATCCAAGGTCGCGCCGCTTCCAGCGCCGAAAGTGCCAAAAGTGCCGAAAGCCATCTCTTCCAAACCTCCCAAAGCTTTGCCTCGGATCAAAGTGACTGTTCCTACTATCTCCGGGTAACCATCTGACTTGTCCTTTATGTGGATTCAATTAACTGGATGTAACTGATTGAATGCGGGCCTTTGCAGTGCTGCTACGCCAGGGACCTCTTCATACCAGTACCGAGACGAGGAAATGGAGGATGCGGTGACCTCTAACCCAGGTATGAACTCTTGCGATTTCGATTCTTGATCCTTTTAGGGTCAAGTGGTTCTGTCTTGCAGCTCCACCCAACATCATTGACCTTCCAGACGACGACGAAGATGTGGCTCCTAAGCCTAGGAAGAGCAAGAAGGTAACAGCTGCCAGGGTGGCTCGGCAGGAACCAACTGCAACGCCTCCCGTCTGTCAGGCTGAAGATGCGGGCAGGGCCGCTGTGACGTTCGCTGCACCCTTGCCGAGTGGGCACCCCACGCGGTCGACCGCGCCTGTGGTTCCTTCAACTATCCAACTCCACACCATGGAGCCTCAAGCAGCTGCACCTGGGTCATGTGCACATTTTTTTCACCAGCTACCCCGTCCCAGACAACCAGTCGGAAGCGACTGCGGAAGCCATCCGATAGGCTGATATGATGATGGAGCGGGTGAAGATAGTGCACGAGAGCAGTCAGGCTGCCTACGATGCTAGTGCCGCTCTTCAGGCCAACGTCGAGGTGAGTAGACTTTCCGACTGTTTTTGTTCTCAAAAAATCTTCTTCTGCACAATCTTCTTCTGAATTAGAGCACCCACTGGGTGTTGCTGTCGTTTTTGGTAGTTTCGCTCTTCCACTCGGTCTGGGCGAGTGGGATCAAAACCGGTGGGGGCACGCCAAGTGCACCCACTGGGTGTAGTCCTCGAGACCGTGGTCGACTGCTGGCAGTCGACTGTGGTCTGAGTTCTTCTTTTCTTAACGGCGCAATTGTTCTTTCTCTCTCTCTTTTTTTACTCCTTGCACTCGACTCCGGCGAGCCGGGCGAGTGGGATCAGAACCGGTGGGGGCACGCCAAGTGCACCCACTGGGTGTAGTCCCCGAGACCGCGGTCGACTGCTGGCAGTCGACTGGGGTCTGAACAGCTTGTTGTCCACTTCTTTAGGTTTTATTCATTCGGAAATGAACTGCTTTCGGACCTATCGATTGACCTGTCTCTTGCCTCCTGCAGAAGTCTTGTACTCTTATCTCCAAGTTTGCCGAACTCGAAGAGAAGCAGAGGCAACTCAACTTAGACTTGGAATTGGCTCAGCAAAATCTGGAAAAAGCTCAAGACGAGGCCGCTGGTATGGAAGGTAACTGATTGCCGACTGAATTTCAATATATCTCTTTGATCCCTTTTTTGATTCGATTATTTCTTTTGCAAATAAAATGAAGTTGGCTCTGGACAAGAAGGACTCGGACCTCGCCGCCGCGCAAAAAGCAACCCAAGACAAAACTGCTCTCGCAGAGAAGAAGCTTGCTTCAGTCGGAACGCTTGAAGGAGAGGTGACTAGACTGACATCTTGTCTTAATGAAGCTAACCGCGAAGTGACTAGCTTGAAGAAGGATAAGGTCGCCCTGAACGAAAAGTTGGAGTCTGCGATCCGCAAGAGGAACGACATAGAAGCCTATCTGAGGACCCTCGCCAAGAAGCTTTATCTCGTGCTGGGAGGTATTTCTTTTAATCCGACTGTGTTGATGTTTGCCATTGGATTTTGCTTGGTTGATTGAACTGACTCTTGGATGCAGAACTTTGTCAATACTTTGACGAAGAAACTGGGAGGGTCGAGATGGGCCTGGACCCTATCGCTTCCCCGGTCTGCGATGAAACTGCGATGAACGTGCTCCGACTGGACTCCCGTATCGCCAGCGCCACATGCTACCTCGCACACCTGAAGGAGGTTGTCTCTCGAATCGACTCGACGCTTTGGCCGGAGGCGACGCTTCAGAATGATCTGGAATCTCTGATGACTCGACTGAACGAGATCCCGGACCGAGTGCAAGAATGGAAGAAATCCTCCACCCGATGTGGTGCTGACATGGCGCTGTCTCTGGTGCGAGTCCATTGCAAGGAGGTTCATGAAGACAAGCTGGCTGCGATCAAAGTCGCTAATACCAAAAAGCACGACTTCCAGTCCTTCATGGAGACTTTCATTGCTGCTACCACTCGGATCGCTGATGGGATCGATCTGGACTCATTCTTGGAGCCTGCCAGTCCTTCTCCGGCCGAGTGAATAATCTTATGAAACTTGGACACGCTTTAAATTTGCCTTGGAATGCCAATGGTTTCTGTAACCGTTAAACTCCTTCGGGCTTGGTGCCTGAGTACTTTTGATTCGCTGCTTGGAACCTTTTAGTATTTATCTGAATTTGGTTTATCTCTGAATGTGCTTGTGTTTGCCTTCGGATGGACTTTGCTTGCTGCACCTCTTCGTCCTTGCGGATAGGGATGGAGCGGACGTTGTATTTGTGCCGCAGCTCCGAAGGAGAAGGTGGCAGTCGACCCGCACCTCGTCGTCCTTGCGGATAGGGATGGAGCGGACGTTGTATTTGTGCCACAGCTCCAAAGGAGAAGGTGGCAGTCGACCTGCACCTCGTCGTCCTTGCGGATAGGGATGGAGCGGACGTTGTATTAGTGCCGCAACTCCAAAGAAGAAGGTTGCAGTCGACCTGCACCTCGTCGTCCTTGCAGATAGGGATGGAGCGGACGTTGTATTAGTGCCGCAGCTCCGAAGAAGAAGGTTGCAGTCGACCTGCACCTCGTCGTCCTTGCAGATAGGGATGGAGCGGACATTGTATTAGTGCCGCAGCTCCGAAGAAGAAGGTTGCAGTCGACCTGCACCTCGTCGTCTTTGTGGATAGGGATGGGTCTCAAACTTAGGCGAGTACTGGACTGCAGCTAAGCCCCCGAGTGGGAGGATTGCTCTCCACTCGGTAGGATTTTTCCAAACTTAGGCGAGTGCTGGACTGCCGTTAAGCCTCTCAGTGAGAGAACTTAGGCGAGTGCTCGACTGCAGCTAAGCCCCCGTGTGGGCGGACTGCTCTCCACTCGGTAGGATTTTTTCAAACTTAGGCGAGTGCTAGACTGCCATTAAGCCTCTTAGTGAGAGAACTTAGGCGAGTGCTCGACTGCAGCTAAGCCCCCGAGTGGGAGGACTGCTCTCCGCTCGGTAGGATTTTTCAAACTTAGGCGAGTGCTGGACTGCTGTTAAGCCTCTTAGTGAGAGAACTTAGGCGAGTGCTCGATTGCAGCTGAGCCCCCGAGTGGGAGGACTGCTCTCTGCTCGGTAGGATTTTTTCAAACTTAGGCGAGTGTTGGGCTGTCGTTAAGCCTCTTAGTGAGAGAACTTAGGCGAGTGCTCGACTGCAGCTAAGCCCCCGAGTGGGAGGACTGCTCTCCACTCGGTGGGATTTTTTCAAACTTAGGTGAGTACTGGACTGCCGTTAAGCCTCTTAGTGAGAGAACTTAGGCGAGTGCTCGACTGCAGCTAAGCCCCCGAGTGGAAGGACTGCTCTCCACTCGGTAGGATTTTTTCAAACTTAGGCGAGTGCTGGACTGCCGTTAAGCCTCTTAGTGAGAGAACTTAGGCGAGTGCTCGACTGCAGCTAAGCCCCCCGAGTGGAAGGACTGCTCTCCACTCGGTAGGATTTTTTCAAACTTAGGCGAGTGCTGGACTGCCGTTAAGCCTCTTAGTGAGAGAACTTAGGCGAGTGCTCGACTGCAGCTAAGCCCCCGAGTGGGAGGACTACTCTCCACTCGGTGGGATTTTTTCAAACTTAGGCGAGTGCTGGACTGCCGTTAAGCCTCTTAGTGAGAGAACTTAGGCGAGTGCTCGACTGCAGCTAAGCCCCCGAGTGGGAGGATTGCTCTCCACTCGGTAGGATTTTTCCAAACTTAGGCGAGTGCTGGACTGCCGTTAAGCCTCTTAGTGAGAGAACTTAGGCGAGTGCTCGACTGCAGCTAAGCCCCCGAGTGGAAGGATTGCTCTTCACTCGGTAGGATTTTTTCGAACTTAGGTGGAACGGATTCGCGACTAATCCCACCCACTGGGGATTTCAAGAGTAAATAAGAACAACACAATCGAATGAGAGAACCATAACCTCTTGTCTTTGATAAATGAATTGCAAAAGGTGTTGCTTATTACATTTTATTCGAACAAGTGTTTAAGTATAAAAGGGGTGGAGCAGCTCCGTGTTCCAAGCCCGTGGCTCGTCTTTCTGATGCTCGATACTGTAAAGATGGTATGCTCCGCTGTGGAGAACTTTGGTGACAATGAAGGGGCCTTCCCAAGTTGGAGCGAGCTTGTGTGGTTTCTGCTGATCCACTCGAAGAACCAAGTCTCCTTCTTGAAAGGCCCGACCCCTCACATTCCTGGCGTGGAATCGACGCAAATCTTGCTGATAAATGGTCGAGAAGATCAAGGCCATCTCTCTTTCCTCCTCTAAGAGATCGACTGAATCTTGCCGGGCCTGCTTTGCTTCTGCTTCGGAGAAGAGTTCAACTCGGGGTGCATTGTGGAGCAAGTCACTTGGCAGGACAACTTCGGATCCATAGACTAAGAATAAAGGAGTTCTTCCAGTCGACCGATTAGGAGTTGTCCTTAAACCCCACAGAACTGATGGAAGTTCATCAACCCAAGCACCTGCTGCGTGTTTGAGATCACGCATCAGTCGGGGCTTCAGTCCTTTGAGAATTAGGCCATTGGCTCTTTCTGCTTGTCCGTTCGACTGCGGGTGAGCAACAGGAGCATAGTCGACTCGAGTGCCCTAAGAGGCGCAGAAAATTCTGAACTCATCAGAATCGAAGTTCGATCCGTTGTCTGTGATGATGCTGTGTGGGACTCCATATCTTGATGGGTTTGGCTTCGATCCATTTGGTAAACTTGTCGACTGCAACGAGCACGTGAGTGAATCCGGTTCTACCGGTCCTCAGCGGTCCAACCATATCCAGTCCCCAAACAGCGAAGGGCCAGACGAGGGGGATGGTCTTCAGGGCTGACGCTGGCTTGTGAGACATATCGGAGTAAAATTGATAGCCTTCACATCTGTCGACTATATCTTTCGCCATCTCAGTTGCTCGTGGCCAATAGAATCCAGCTCGGTATGCTTTAGCCACGATGGCCCGAGAGGACGCATGGTGACCACAGGTCCCCGAGTGGATGTCATTGAGGATCATTCGACCTTCTTCTGGTGTTATGCACTTTTGACCGACTCCAGTCACACTTTCTCTGAACAGCTGCCCTCTTATCACAGTACAAGCTTTAGATCGGCGGATGATCTGTCGAGCTTGTTCTTCATACTCTGGGAGCTCTTTCCTGAGGATGTACGCAATGTAGGGCACCGTCCAGTCAGGAGTAATGGCCAGAACCTCCATGATTAGGTCGACCACAGCTGGGACCTCGACTTCAGTCGGATCCGTGGCGCTCTTGGGTTGTGGGGGCTCTTCAATGAAAGGGTCTTCCTGAACTGTCGGCGTGTGAATATGCTCCAAGAACACATTGATGGGAATGGCCTCTCTCTTGGAACCTATCTTTGCTAATTCATCGGCTGCTTGATTTTTCAATCAGGGGATGTGGTGGAGTTCTAACCCCTCGAACTTCCTCTCAAGCTTTCTCACCACGTTGCAGTAACCAGTCATGGCTGGGCTTCTGATGTTCCACTCCTTCATCACTTGATTAACTACCAAATCTGAGTCGCCATAGACCATGAGGCGACGGACGCCGAGTGAGATGGCCATGCGCAACCCATACAGGAGTGCTTCATACTCTGCTTCATTGTTGGAGGAATCAAAGTGAATCTGGAGGACATATCTGAGCTTGTCTCCTCGGGGGGATACCAGAACTACTCCAGCACCCGAATCGTTCAACATCTTGGATTCGTCAAAGAACATGGTCCAGTGCTCCGAGTGAACTTGAGTCGGCAGTTGCTGTTCGATCCACTCGGCGAGGAAATCTGCTATTGCTTGGGACTTGATAGCTTTCTTTGCCTCAAACTTGATATCCAAGGGAAGGAGTTCAATCGCCCATTTTGCCACTCATCCAGTTGCATCTCTGTTGTGCAGAATCTCTGACAATGGAGCGTCGCTGACGACTGTAACAGAGTGATCTGAGAAGTAGTGTGCAACCTTCTTCGTGGTCATGTAAATTCCATAGACAAGCTTCTGATAGTGAGGATATCTCTGCTTTGACGGGGTCAGGACTTCAGAAATATAATAAACTGGGCGTTGAACTTTGTACGCTTTTCCTTCTTCTTCCCGCTCGACCGTAAGTACTGTACTGACAACTTGTCCAGTGTCTGCTATATAAAGCAAAAGAGGCTCTTTGCTGATTGGAGCAGCAAGCACCGGCTGGGTGGAAAGTAGGGCTTTTAGCTCTGCTAATGCTGTATCAGCTTCTGGAGTCCACTCGAACGCATCTGATTTCTTCATCAGTCGGTAAAGAGGCAGGGCCTTTTCACCGAGGCGAGAAATGAATCGACTTAGGGCGGCCAAGCAACCAGTAAGCTTCTGGACATCATGCACACGCACATGGCATTTCATCCGAAGTATAGCGCCTACTTTCTCTGGGTTAGTATCGATTCCTCGTTCGGAAACAAGAAAACCAAGTAACTTTCCGCCTGGAACTCCAAATGTGCACTTTGATGGATTGAGCTTGATATCATACCTTCTAAGGTTGGCAAAGGTTGCGGCGAGGTTGGTCAGCAGGTCAGAACCTTTACGTGACTTGACCACAATGTCATCCATGTATGCTTCCACATTCCGACTGATCTGAGTGAGCAGGCACTTTTGAATCATTCGCATAAATGTGGCTCCGGCGTTCTTCAAGCCGAATGGCATTGTGACATAACAGAAGCACCCGAACGGGGTGATAAAAGTTGTCTTTATTTCACCGGGTCCGTACAGACGGATCTGGTGGTACCCGGAGTAGGCATCCAAAAAGGACAAACGCTCGCACCCAGCAGTCGAGTCGACTATCTGATCGATGCGAGGGAGAGGAAAGTGATCTTTCGGGCAGGCCCGATTGATATGCTTGAAATCGATGCACATGCGGAGTGAGTCATCTTTCTTTGGGACCATGACAACATTGGCTAACCACTCGGAGTGGTAAATCTCTCGGATAAACTCAGCTGCCAAAAGCCGAGCCACCTCTTCGCCGATTGCTTTTCTTTTCTGGACGGCGGACCGTCGAAGATGCTCTTTGACTGGTTTCACTTTCGGGTCGACTCGCAAACGATGCTCAGCCAGTCCCCTGGGAACACCTGGCATGTTAGAAGGCCTCCATGCAAAGATGTTCCAGTTCTCATGGAGGAACTGGATGAGCGCTTCTTCCTATTTGGAGTCGAGTGTGGTCGAAATGTGGGTCCGAGCTGCATTGGGGTCCATCGGGTGAATGTGAACAGACTTCGTCTCGCCAGACGACTGGAATGCTGAATCTATGGCTGGCTTCTTGGCTCGCAACAAGTCACTTGGGTCTGCGTTTTTCTGGTATTCTTGCAATTCTGCCACAGCCATCTGGGCATCGGCGATCTTTGAGCCCTTCTGGAAACACTCCTCCGCCTTTTTTCGATTACCAGAGATAGTGATCACTCCTCTGGGACCAGGCATCTTCAGTTTGAGGTACACGTAACAAGGTCGAGCCATGAATCGTGCATAAGCTGGCCTGCCCAGAATTGCATGATACACACTCTGAAAATCCATGACTTCAAACATCAACTTTTCTTTGCGGTAATTTTTGGCGTCACCGAAAACCACGTCGAGTGCAATCTGACCGAGGGACGCAGCCTTCTTGCCTGGGATGACCCCATGGAAACTCATGTGGCTTCCACCGAGTCTGGACATCGGAATGCCCATTCCTTTCAACGTTTCTGCGTACAGAATGTTCAGGCCACTGCCACCGTCCATCAGGACCTTTGTCAGTCGAATGCCTTCGACCACTGGGTCGACCACCAGCGCTTGCCTCCTAGGGGTGGCAATGTGCGCTAGGTGATCAGACTGGTCGAATGTAATGGCAGTCTGCGACCATTTCAAGTAATTGGGTGTCACCGGAGCGACCATGTTCACTTCTCTGTTGATGACTTTCAATTGACTCTTGTTTTCAACATCAGCAAAAATCATCAGAGTGGAATTCACGTGAGGATAACCATCATCATCTTCCCCTTCACTCTCAGCCTTGTCTGCCTCCTTCTCCTTTTCCTTGGGCTGTTTCTCTCGGAACTGCTAGATTAGGAGCCGACACTGTCGAGTGGTATGCTTCGGGTAAATGAAATTACCTTCTTCGTCTTTTTTGGTGTGGATATGGCACGGCAGATCCAACACGTCATTTCCATCTTGATCTTTTACTTTCTTGGGGTTCCACGGCCCTTTGGGCTCCCCCTTGAACTTTCCTTGAACCACAACCAAGGCCTCACCCAGAGCAGCTGGTTCAGCCTTGCGTTTTTGTTTCCGACTGTAGTTTCCTCCTCCGGCGTCGTGGGCGACTGCCTTGTGCTTGCCGCTCCGCAGTTGCTCCTCCTCTTCACCATTGGCATACTTGGTGGCGATTTCCATCATCCGAGTCAAAGTCATGTTCCCCGTCCGACCGAATTTCAGATTCAACTCTCGTACCCGACGCCTTCCTTGAAAGCATGGATTTCCTGATGATCAGACACATCTTCCACCGTGTGGTGCAGGGTGATCCACCTCTAGATATAATCTCTCAAAGTTTTATTCGGTTTCTGGACGCAACACTGTAATTCCGTCAAACCTGCTGGCCGCTTGCAAGTACCCTCAAACGTTCTGACAAACACTCGGGCGAGATCTTCCCAAGTATAGATACTGCCAGGCGCCAACTGATTCAGCCACGCCCTAGCCGAGCCCTCCAACATCAAAGGAAGGTGTTTCATGGCCACCTCATCATTGCCGCCACCAATCTGGACAGCCACTCGGTAGTCTTCGAGCCAGGTGTTAGGCTTGGACTCTCCGGTGAACTTACTGACTCCAGTCGCCAACCTGTAGTTGGGGGGAATCACTGCAGCTCTGATAGCTCTGTTGAAGCACTCTGGGCCAGAGACATGCACCCTGTTGCTGGTTTGCGGGCCTCTGTCATGGCCATCTCGGTGAGCTCTGTTTTTGTCGACCAAGCCTTGTACAAGAATAGATGTCGCATCAAAGCCTGGCTCCCTGGGGTCGACTGGAATACCTCTTCCGACGCTGTCAGGGCGCCTGTCTTCATGTGGCCACGACACGTATGACCCACTCCTTGGAGGAGGCGTGGGCACTCGACGGCGACCATCGCGATCGGCTCGACGATCATACTGCTCCTGGTTTCTGTACTGATCACGCCGCTCTCCACGTCCCTCATGCCTCGGGGGCGATCTCGGGCTATGGGCCGGCTGGACCGTATCTGCGACCACAGATCTGCTATGGATCCTATCCCACGACTGAGGCACGGCCGTATTCTGCTCTCCTGCTGCCCGGAGCAAGGCCCTGATCTGCGCCAGACCTCGGCCAGCTTCTGACTGGGAAGGTTGAATCGACTCTGCTATCTGGGCCGCAGCTACTAGGTTTTGGATCGGTGTTCGGTATACCTGAGCCGGAGGTGGAAAAAGTTGGCGTCGGCTGAACTCAGGAGCACGTTGACGAGCGTGATCGTCGAGTGCGCGCTGTAGGTTCTCCAGCCGAGTGCGCTCAGCCAGATTGGCCAAGCGAGCTTGTTCCAAGGCCGGGGCCTCGGGCGTTTCTTCAACTATAGGAGTATGCAGGGCATCCATGTTTCGGCGATGAAGTTCTTCTCTCTGCTGCGAGGAGAGAGGCTCGGGGCGGTACTCCTCGTGAACGCGCGACGGATCGCCATTCCCATCACCTCCGTCTTCATGATCGAAGCTAGGAGGACCGCGTGGTCCATTGACCATCAGGACTTCCGCTGCCGAGTCATTGCTGCCGCACTCGGATGCAGTCTCTACGGAGCCAGTCGACAGATCGAACAAGCCGTAGAGAGACTCGTCGGGCTCGAGCGCCGCGACTTGAGGGGTGGCCGACTGGCGGGCCACCGCATGCTTCACCCACATTGAACCCTCGACCGACCGGTGCGTTTGTTCCAGCGGGTCGCAGGGAGGGGGAAAGCCGTAGGAGTCGACTGGTACTAGGTCGACGGTTGCCGCAGGAGGACGCCGCGGACGCACGCGTGAAAGTGCGTCGCCCCGCGGGCGGGGAGCGCATCAACGTCGAGTGGTGCCTCCTGAAGCCAAGCGGAGTCATCGGTGACAAACACGAGCGCGCCGAGACGGATCTCGTGGCCCTCAGCCAAACCTCCACCTGGAACCATGATGATGGGGATCGGAAAAATTGCAACTTCTCCAATAAGTCGCTAAGACACCTGCCCCATGGTGGGCGCCAACTGTCGTGGATCTAAGACTGACAGTAGAATGGGGGGTAGGTATGAGGAGGCAAGATCCTAGCTATGGAGTAGTTGTACACACGAGTTTTACGAGTTCAGGCCCTTTTCGGAGGAAGTAACAGCCCTACGTCTCGGTGCCCTGAGGCGGTCGACTGGATTATACGTGTGTGTGTGTGTGTTTACAAAAGTGCGAACCCTTGTCCCAGAGGAGGGAGGTGGCTTATATAGAGTGCGCCAGGACCCCAGCTCCCCTCCGTTACACAGAGTTCAATGCTCATAAAGGAAAGGCGTTACATGTAACGTCTACAGTAAATGTCATAAATGCTCATAATGCTATGGTTTAAGTCTTAACCGTTGCAGAGTGGAGGGTTCCTCATCTTCTGGTGGTCGAGTGGCTTCAAGGTGGTCGAGTGAGCGCATCTCCACGATCGAGTGGATGATGATTTCTCTTCGACTACTTTTGATTCTTTGTAAAGATGTCCTTGGGGAGGGTACGCTAGACAGGTCCATGACCCTACCCTAGGTACATAGCTTCATCAGGTACCCAACGGGCTGATAAATAGTACACACGTTATTCACAATTTTACATTCACCGACACCACATTTGACCAAAAAATATTTATCTCAACTCAATAACAGATAGATGAGCACATAACAATTACCTCAATTCAAATTGACAATTGGTGAGAACTTTAACATAGGTTCACAAGCTCACAACACACTTCATGGGTAAGGCCCACACGTCAGTATAAACAGGTAGGGTATGGTATATCGATGGTACAAGGTTATACTCATGCCGTACCCATGACTTAACTGGTAGGGTACGAGTACTATCCATGTGTATAAAATTGTGCCCATACCCTGCCCATGCGGGTACATATCTGCGGGTACCCGTACCCATGTGCAAAATTTCCATCCTTATGCTCAAGTGGACTATGCACAAGACAAAGGTATAACCTTGATAGGTTTTCTATCTTACCGATATCATGATGTTAGGTGGGAGACCGGGTTATAGAATTGATAGCCGTACTATCAATGGGGCTCTCGAGTGAGTAGCTTGCTCATATCATTTGCAGAGAGCTCAAACCTTTCATCCTTGGCATCATATTTCTTGGTTGTTGTTTGGCTTTTCTCCATGTGAGGTTTCAGAGCTTGTGGTTATTTTCATGGCAAGCTCAAGTTCATCGGAAATAGATTTCATATGTATCTTCTATTGTGTTTCCGTTGTTAGAGATTTTACCAGTTCTTATTTGAGGAAGGGTTCTCAACTTTATATTATTTGTATTTTCTCTGTTGCTAGTTCTTAATAGTGATTTGCACTAGTACGCATCGGTCCTAAACAAACGGTTTTAACCCCTTTCTGCGACGACATTTGGAACCGTTGCCAAGTGAGTGTGGGCAGGGGTCCTTCCCACACGACCCAGAAACCGTCGGGGATAGGGCCCCTACAGTACTCCTACTTGTTTCTGCTCGCATTGCCATCACAGTCGGTATTCTGTGGTGCTACGTCTACGATGTGCGGCCCATCACAAATGGTTCACTATTATAGAACGTGTGTGATGCGTGACCCATCACAAACGGTTCATCGTTAAGAAGATTAGATAATCGTCGTACGAGTGTCAGACAGGATTACGAAACATCGGACCGTCGTAACATCGTCGTACATGACAACTATCGCACACGCTATTTTGTGGTGCAACGTTTACGATGCATACTTCATGAGAAATAGTTCATGGTTGTGAATAGTGTATGATAAGGCAACTAACACAAATGTTTAGTTTGCCCGCACCGTTTGTGATATTGTCTAACATCGCACACGCTTTGCAAACGGCAACTGTGTGCATGCTTGCACATGTTTCCTCTCTGTTAACCGTCTCAGATTATGGTGCATATCGCAAATGTTTGTGTTTTACCAACCGTGTGTCCTGTAACAACCTAGAGAGCGTAATTTCACCATAATTTAATTGCTGCTTTTCCAAATTGTACCGGATTTGGATTTGAATTTGAATGCATGCTATAGCTTTATTCATATCCATCAGGTTCAAACAACCAATGCATTATTCGATTCATAGGTACATATGTTCAAGAATTACATAAGAACCAAATAAAGAATGATGAACCACAGTTGTATACTTGTACTATTAAAGACGGTAAAGAAAGAGGCGAAATATATTCTTCCACCGAGTAAACCAACTAGCATCAACTACAAGGAGTAATCAACACTACTAGCAACCCACAGGTACCAATCCGAGGTTTTGAGACAAATATCAGATACAAGAGATGAACTAGGGTTTGAGAAGAGATGGTGCTGGTGAAGATGTTGATGGAGATTGACCCCCTCCCGATGAGAGGATCGATGGTGATGACGATGGTGACAATTTCTGCCTCCCAGAGGGATGTTTCCCCGGCAGAACAGCTCCGCTAGAGCCCTAGATTGGTTCTGCAAGGTCCGCCTCGAGACGGTGGCGCTTCCTCCCAAAAGCTTCCTTCTTTTTTTTCCAGGGAAAAAGACACCTTATACCAGAATATGGGCATCGGGGGGCTTCCAGGTGGCCCACGAGGCAGGGGGCGCACCCAGGGGGGTAGGGCGCGCCCTCCACCCTCGTGGATAGTGGGTGGCCCCCCTCTGGTGCTTTCTTCACCTAATATTTTTAATATATTCCAAAATTGACTTTTGTGGAGTTTCAGGACTTTTGGAGTTGTGTAGAATAGGTCTCTAATATTTGCTCCTTTTCCAGCCCAGAATTCCAGCTCCCGACATTCTCCCTCTTCATGTAAACCTTGTAAAATAAGAGAGAAAAGGCATAAGTATTGTGACATAATGTGAAGTAATAGCCCATAATGCGATAAATATTGATATAAAAGCATGATGCAGAATGGACGTATCAACTCCCCCAAGCTTAGACCTCGCTTGTCCTCAAGCGGAAGCCAATATCAAAAAATATGTCCACATGTTTAGAGATAGAGGTGTCGATAAAATAAAATATGGACATGAGGGCATCATGATCATTCTTAGAATAGCAGCATATATATATATATTCATATGATTTCTTATGATGAAGTAACAATCTATTCACAATGTAAACTATGAATCATAAACTTCATTGAAAAGTGACAAACTATAATCTCGGTCATTGAAGCAATTGCAATTTATCATAACATCGGAAAGAGTCAATATAAGAGCTTTTCAGCAACTCCACATACTCAACTATCATTTAGTCTTTCACAATTGCTAACACTCACGCAATACTTATGGGTATGAAGTTTTAATCGGACACAGGGAAAGATAGGGGCTTATAGTTTTGCCTCCCAACCTTTTACCTCAAGGGTAACGTCAACAATAATGCTTTATGAAAACCCACATCCAATTGGATATATATATATATATATATATATATATATATATATATATATATCAAGGTCTTTCCAACACATAGTGCTTGCCAAAGGATAAAGTGTAAAAAGGAAAGGTGAAAATCATCATGACTCTTGTATAAGGTATAAGACAAAAATAAAAGATAGGCCCTTCGCAGAGGGAAGCAGAGGTTGTCATGTGCTTTTATGGTTGGATGCACAAAATCTTAATGCAAAAGAACGTCGCTTTATATTGCCACTTGTGATAGGGACCTTTATTATGCAGTCCGTCGCTTTTATTTCTTCCATATCACAAGCTCATATAAAGCTTATTTTCTCCACACTAATAGATCATACATATTTAGAGAGCAATTTTTATTGCTTGCAACAATGACAACTTGAAGGATCTTACTCAATCCTTAGGTAGATATGGTGGACTCTCATGGCAAGACTGGGTTTAAGGATATTTGGAAGCACAAGTAGTATCTCTACTTGGTGCAAAGAATTTGGCTAGCATGAGGGGGAAAGGCAACCTCAACATGTTGGATGATCCATGACAATATAATTTATTTCGGATATAAGAAAACATAACACATTACGTTGTCTTCCTTGTCCAACATCAACTTTTTAGCATGTCATATTTTATTGAGTGCTCACAATCATAAAAGATGTCCAAGATAGTATACTTATATGTGAAAACCTCTCTTTCTTTATTGCTTCCTGTTAATTGCAACGATGACCAAAACTATGTTTGTCAACTCTCAACAACTTTTATTCATCATACTCTTTATATATGAAGTCATTACTCTCCATAAGATCAATATGATCTGTTTATTTCTTTTTATTCTTTTATTCCCTCAAGATCATAGCAAGATAACCAAGCCCTCGAATCAAGACTAATCTTTATTATATATAGCTCACAGACTCGATTACATAGATAAGGATCAAAACAAAAAACTCAAAGCTAGATCATACTAAACTTTATTCTACTAGATCAAGATATAACCAAAAGGATCGAACTAAGAAAAATGGTAAAGATAGAAGTGTGAAGGTGATACGATACCGGGGCACCTCCCCCAAGCTTGGCAGTTGCCAAGGGGAGTGCCCATACCCATGTGTTTATGTCTCTTTCTTCGGAGGTGGTGATGATGGAGTTGTTGATGATGGTGTGTCGCACATCGAGCGTACGAGATCCTCCAACTTGCGGATAATGCTCTTGAGTGCGGTGATATGCTCTTGCAACAAAATATTTTCATGTGTGAGATACTTATTTTTTATGCGAGCTAGCTCAATCATCTTGAAAGCTTCAATCTCAGTTGGGGTGAGATGATTGTAGTAAGGTTGAGAGAAGCCTTCTTCTTCTACTGTCGGGACTTGCTCCTTTGCGACCTCCTTGATCTTTTCACCTTCCTTTATTTCCCTGATTTCTTCTCGCTTAGTCTCTATCTTCATTAGCAAGCATCGTCGCCCGCGTTGTTGGAGGAGGGGGGCGACATATTTCTTTAATCTGCAACAAAGACAACTCAAGACAAGAACAGAGGATTTTTCCATGATACGGTGATCAAAACCTTTGGGAGATTATATAATGAATATTTACCAACCAAAAGAAGTATCGTGTAAGAAAACAGAGTCCGGAGGGCACACGAGGTGTCCACGAGGCAGGAGGCGCACCCGGGGGGGGGGGGGGGGTAGGGCGCGCCCTCCACCCTCGTGGATGCCTCGTGTCCTTCCCGAACTACTTCTTATTTTCCTATTTTCTTAAATATTCCTAAACGGAGAAAAATTTCTATTAGAACTATTTTGGAGTCGGTTTACTTACCGTACCACATACCTATTCCTTTTCGGAGTCTGAAACGTTCTGGAAAGTGTCCCTTATGTACTCCTCAGGGGTTACAGTGTCAATAACATTAGTTTCAACATTTATGGGATTACCTGAGATATAATGTTTGATTCTTTGACCGTTCACCACCTTTGGATTTGTGCCTTCGAAGTTGTTGATTTTTATGGCACCGGAACGATAGACCTCCTCGATAATGTAAGGACCTTCCCATTTAGAGAGAAGTTTTCCTGCAAAAAAATCTTAAACAAGAGTTGTATAACAAAACACAATCACCTACATTAAACTCACGCGTTTGTATCCTTTTGTCATGCCATCTTTTAACTTTTCTTTAAACAGTTTGGCATGCTCATAGGCCTGGGTTATCCACTTACCAAGTGAGCTAATGTCAAATAGTCTCTTCTTGCCGACAAGTTTGAAATCATAATTGAGCTCTTTAATGGCTCAATATGCCTTATGTTCTAGTTCGAGAGGTAAGTGACATGCTTTTCCATAAACCATTTTATACGGAGACATACCCATAGGATTTTTATATGCAGTTCTATAGGCCCATAATGCATCATCAAGTTTCTTGGACCAATTATTTCTAGATCTATTAACAGTCTTTTGCAAAAATAATTTAATCTCTCTATTACTCAGTTCTACTTGACCACTAGACTGTGGGTGGTATGGAGATGCAATTCTATGATTAACATCATACTTAGCAAGCATTTTACGAAAAGCACCATGAATAAAATGTGAACCACCATTAGTCATTAAGTATCTAGGGACTCCAAACCTCGGAAAAATAACTTCTTTAAGCATCTTAATAGAAGTATTATGATCAGCACTACTAGTTGGAATAGCTTCTACCCACTTAGTAATGTAATCAACAACAGCTAAAATATGTGTATACCCATTAGAGGAAGGAAATGGTCCAATATAATCCAAGCCCCAAACATCAAATGGTTCAATAACAAGTGAATAGTTCATAGGCACTTCTTGACGTCTACTAATATTACCAATTCGTTGACATTCATCACAAGACAAGACAAACTTACGGGCATCTTTGAAAAGAGTAGGCCAATAAAAACTGGATTGCAATACCATATGTGCAGTTCTATCTCCAGCGTGGTGCCTCCATAAGCCTCAGAGTGACACTTGCGTAGGATCTGTTCCTGTTCATGCTCAGGTACACAACGTCTAGTAACACCATCTACTCCTTCTTTATAAAGGTGTGGGTCATCCCACAAGTAATGTCTTAAATCCTAGAAAAACTTTTCTTTTGCTGGTATGTGAAACTAGGTGGTATAAATTTAGCAACAATGTAATTAGCATAATCAGCATACCATGGAGCGGTACGAGAAGCATTTATGATAGCTAATTTGTCACAGCCCTAGCTTAGCCTTGCCTGTCATTGCATAAGCATTCATGCATCATGTTATAATTTCTAAAACTTGAAATGGGGATTGACAAACCCTAGTAGCAAATGAAATTCAACTAGGGTCAAAATTAAATCTTTTCAATGAACCCAAAATGCCCTTCATAAATGTTCAATTTTTTGTATTGGTCTAGAACCGATGACAAAAATGGTGCACACTTTTCTAGGACATCCTGGATTTTCAAATTAATCCATATTGTATTTAAATTGGAGCAAATAAAATCTATAAATAATTTTATAGCTCCAAATGTTTTGAAATTAATTGTGGGTCTCTGGAATAACTCAGTTAACATCCACAATAATTTTCAGCATTTATAAAAATGATTTAGTGCTGGAACTAAATCAAAACAAACAGAACAAAAATAGAAAACAAAACAGAAATAGGAAAAGAGAAGAGATAGAAGACCTACCGTGGCCCAGCACTGTGACGGCCCAACCGGCCCGACTGGCCCAGTGGCCAGTCATCGTTCTCCTCTTGCCAGGAGGATGCTGAGAGCATGCTCGACGCGCGCGTGCACACGCCTGCCAGCTCCTGCTTGCCGCTTCTCCTTGACGCGCGCAGATGGCGCCACGCACCTCCCTGCCTCACTCTCTTACTCTCCCTCGCTCTCACCCCCTTCCCTGGATCTCTCTCTCTCTCGCGCCCGAGCGCTGACACCGTCGCTGCTCGCTGCCCACGTAGCCACCATCCCCATCTCGCCGCAGAGCCATGTCCAGAAGCTCCGTAGTAGAGCACATCGTCTCCGTGCTGAAGGAAACAAGCCAGAGGGCTCTGCTTCGCTGCCATCATCGTCGTCTTCATCATCGGCTGCCGGAGATCGCCACCGACATCCCGTCGTACCCAAGCCGTCCCCAAGCGCGCCGTGAGCTCCTCTACTGAACCCCCTCTCCCCATGCTCGATAGCTTAGCGTAGCGCTTGTTTCCGGCGAGGATGAGACCTCGCCGGCGCTGGACATGTCGTCGTCTTTTTGGCTCGCCTCCGCCCAAACCGAGCACACCACCGTGCTCCTGGTGACACGAGGAAGCTGTAGCCCCCCTCAGTTGGGCTCCCCGTGCTTCATAGCCACATCCCGCTCAAGACCAAACTCCGGCTGCCGCGGACGTGCTCGACACCGTCGTTCCCAGCCACTCCAGCACCACCCTTCGATGCGCGCCACTGTGTGCGTTCGAACGCAACTAACCGCGTTTGAAATGATTCCCTGTGGCTCGTTTCCAAAGCCCTCCACCGCGCCTGTCGTTGCCGGTGTCGAGCCGCTGGAGAGTTGACCTTGTTTGACCTGGGGTTTGACTCCCCTGGGTCAATGACAGGTGGGCCCGAAGCCCTGTTAATCTTAGCTTAGTGCTAATTAAAATTTAATTAACCCACTAACACACTCACATGTAGGCCCAGGCCCTAACTAACTTAGGTTAGTATTTCACTTGGCACTAATTAACTCTGTTGATTAGTTGTGACACTGACATACTGGCCCTACTGGTCAGTTTGACCTGGTCGGCGTCCGTTGACTTGCTGTCATCACACCGACGTCATGCTGATGCAGTTAACAATTTTCTGGATTAAAAATAATCCAGGAAATTTCAGAAAATGTTTAAAATTCTAAAAATCATAGAAATTAATATATAACTCAGAATGAAATAATTTATATATGAAAAATGATCAGAAAAATCCAATCTTTCCATATGTACAATTTTCATGCATGTTAGAACAACTTATGGCTGCTGTTTAGGACAAATCATATAAATGGCATTTGAATTTCACATATGGAGTTTGAATTTGAACCTTGGGTCCAAACCAACTTCATTTAAATCATTGCTAGCTGCATTAGCTCAAACCACAACATATTGTCATGTCATGATCATGCATTATATTATTGCATTGCATTGATTGTGTTCCTTCTCTGTTGTCGGTGCTTGTTCCCTCTCAGTAGACGTTGATCCGGCGATGAGATCGATGACACTGATGAAGAACTGTACTATCTTCAGAAGTGCCAGGCAAGCAAAACCCCCTTGTTCATTCCGATACAATCCTACTCTCTCGCTCCTGCTCTCTTTTACCGCATTAGGACAACAACGATTCAACTGTTACATGCTGTGGTAGTTGAACCCCTTTCCTTTGCATGACCTGTCATTGCCACAGTAAATAGATGAAACCCACTAGCATGAGTAGGAGTTGTGGAGCCCTGATGTGCCTACTCATTCATGCTTGTTGTCATGCCTGCTACTGCTTAGAGTTGAGTCAGGTCTGATTCATCGGGGATGAATTGGAATGTGGTGAACATGTCTTACTGTTGTGAGCTAAGTGTGTGAACACAATTTGGTAAAGGTAGCGGTGAGAGGCCATGTAGGAGTACATGGTGGGTTGTTTCATTGAAACCGTCCTCAGGAACTGAGTTCTGTGTTTGTGATCCATGAACAGCTACTACCACACATTGGGATCCTTAGTTGACTCTCTTGACTTATTAACCGCCCCTATCCTCTCTCCAGGAGTTGCAAGTAGTTTCTGGTGTTTGTAGTATGCTAGAGGCCGTGCACAACGCTGACCCGAGGGGTGGGCTGTGATGCGGTAGGCATGTGGCACGGTGTACCGGGACGCCCGTTTGGTACCTCGGGAACCCTGCACACATCATTCGGGGCCGTATGTGGAAACCTCGGCCGGACTCCCTGCGGATGGAACCTGAATAGGCGATAAACCTGGACTAGGGACTTGTGTGGTTAGTCAGGTCGTGGCCAACACCCTCGCCAGGCTTCCACTTGAAGGTTACCGAGATACATAACATGTACATGGCGGTAAGTGGTGAGAGCGTGTGTGAATAAGTACACCCCTGCAGGGTTAACATCATCTATATGAATAGCTGCGTCCGTGGTAAAGAACTTCTGGGTTGCCTGTACAGTTCATAGACAAGTGAAAGTGGATACTCTAAAATGCGCAAGATAAGCGTGAGTGCTATGGATGGCGTTCTCGTAGGGAGACGGGAGCGGATCCATAGTGGTGTATTGATTGATGAATATGTGGACTCGTGTGCGCCACCTCAAAAGAGTTACTTGAAGTCATAGTTTAGGATAGCACCGAGTCAAAGCTGGCTTGCTGCAGTTAAACTCCACCACCCCTTTGTTGATACCGATGCATATGTAGCTAGTTCTGGTGTAAGTCTTGCTGGGTACATTTTTACTCACGTTTGCTTAATTTATGTTTTTGTAGAGAGTCTTCAGTCTCACTAGTAGTTCCGCGTGGACTTCGACGTTTAGCTTGTTACCTCAGCTACGATCTTGTACCCTTGGGAGGGTCTTGTAGATAGTCAGGCTTCTCAGCCTTGTTCATTTGTAGTTGTCTGTACTCAGGCATGTTTATGCTTCCGCTTGTTGCTTGTATGATCTGTATGTTGGGTCATGAGACCCATGTTTGTAATACTTGGCTCCTCCAAGCCTAATGAATAAATACTTTGAGTTGTAGAGTTTTGTTGTGATACCATGTTGTATTTGCACATTTCGAGCATATTGTGTGTATGATTTGAAATGCTTGGTATGTGTGGGATCCGACAACCTAGTTGTCTATCCTTGGTAGCCTCTCTTACCGGGAAATGTCTCCTAGTTCTTCCACTGAGCCATGGTAGCTTGCTACTGCTCCGGAACACTTAGGCTGGTCGGCATGTGTCCTTCTTCGTTCCTGTTGCTATCCCTTCGGGGAAATGTCACGCGGTGTCTACCAGAGTCCTGTTAGCCTGCTACAGCCCGGATTCTCTTGAGTCCTGTTAGCCCAGCTGCTACAGCCCGGATTCACTCGCTGATGACCGACACATTCATTGCTGGGTCATGTATGCCTGTCCCTGTAAGTTAGTGCCACTTTGGGTTTACGACTAGTAATGTCGGCCTGGGTTCTCTGTCATATGGATGCTAGCAACACTATCATATACGTGAGCCAAAAGGCGCAAATGGTCCCGGGCCAGGTAAGGTGGCACCCGTGGGAATACCGTGCGTGAGGCCGCAAAGTGATATGATGTGTTACATGCTAGATCAGTGTGACTTAGGATCGGGGTCCCGACAGCTTTGGTATCAGAGCCTGACTGCCTGTAGGATTACCAAGCCAAACTGGTCGAAGTTGAGTCTAGAAATTCTTTAGTTATGTAAGGGAATTGATTGTGGAAGGGAACGTAAGGCTCTTTTTACTTCTTATACCTTATGCCCTTCTGATCAGAGTCATCTTATCTTTCTACGGGGTTAAGGAACTAGGCTTTATCTTCTTTCTATCAGGATCACGTGTTACTAATCCATATACTTGTAAGATTGATGAATTCAAGCCTCAGTTCAGTTCCTACTACTTGCACGTGTTGACAGTTGATCTTGGAACCTTGATATTGTGATTCTGAGTGGTTATGCCACCATTTTTGTAGAATGTCCCAAATCTTTTTGAGCATTTATAGCCGTTATGTTGTCCAAGTCATCCCAGGTTTCTTACTAGTCTGATGCACCTGCAATCCCTTCCTCCCGTTCCCGATGTTCCTCTGTGCCAGATTAACCACACTAATCGCCGAGTTGTGGTACTTCGTTGACTTGACATATATGTTGGAGCTATTATTATGACCCTAGGTGTCTTAGAGGACCACCTAGTAATCTAGCCATGTTTTGTGTTTCAAGTGTGATGATTCTGGCCGTCATTCTCGAAAGCATCCTGATGCCATTTAGTTGGTAGGCATTCTATTCCTGGGTTCTTGAACCCGAGATTCACCCTACTTACTTCATGTTGATAGTGTTTGCTAGTTACTTTAGGATATTAGTAACCTTTGCGATAGTCCTCGAGGTCCGTGGTATTTTCCTCTTCTAAATACCATGAACTACTTATGGCAGAAGTTCCTCGTTGAACCGAAAGACCACAACTAGAGTGCTCTTGATGAGTTCTCGATTCTATGTTGTGACTCCGCCAGTTCTACCTTTCTGCATGGGTTATTCAGAAGAAATATGTTGAACTCGTTAAACATGCTAATCTATGCATCCACAACTCAGAAAGTTATATGTTCCTTGAGTTGTCCCTCTTTAGTTGTATTCCGACCTTCGTCTATTAGTAGATAGTCAAGAGTATGTGTGCATTCGTGTTTATCGATGCCTATTATTCTTGTGGTCCGTCAAGCCGTTCTAATACAGAATGACTAGGAGAAACAAACTCCAGTACCTCATCCATTTGTTGGACGGGTCAAAGTAGTTGTATTCCGCAGATCAAAATGCCAAACCAGATTTTGTTCTATTCTACCCTGGATTATTACCCTCTTTATGTCGGGATTGTCATGAGAATTACACAACCTCTTATGAATTCGGATACAGTGATACTCCTCACCATCATTATTCATTTCTCGGTCTCCGTGTTGTTGTAACCGGAATACCAACAAGTGAATCGTGATGTATGAAATCAATACTCCTAGCAACTCCATTGCTCGGTAGTTAATGGATAATACTTTCATTCTTAGCATGTTAGCTACTGAATCATCATTCTAAGATTGATCGTGCTATCTAGTCTGTTTTCCTGGTGCACTCTTCGATCAATGAGTTTGGATTATGTTAATCCCTTGCTCTCTCGGTCGTATCATCTTGCCTTGAAAAGCAAGATTGTTCTCGAGCTTAGTAACATATCGCTGGCTCATAATTTTCCGGCTATCTTCTTGGAAGTATTACCTAATTATTTCCTGGCCGTTATGTTCAGTTCATGATCAAATGGTTTTCCTATAGATCACCCTTTCTCCAAGGATCTGTGTTGGATACCTTGAGCTAGTTGGTTGATCTAAACAACAACTTGGAGAGTTGGAAGATGAAAGCTTATCCCACTTAGTTCATTGCCAAAGGGATATCCTTGCGTTTGTGTTTTTGATGAAGAAAGATGATATCCTCATTGATTGATCCTCGTGGTCAGTTGTTGGTGCTATTGTCTTATCCAATCCTTGATTTGAGTATGGGCTATCGTCAAATCAAATTAGAACCAACGATGTTCGTCATTGTTGTCTTACTCGTGGTTGATTCCTCGAGCATACATCGTTATATCTTTTGGGTCTGACCAATGCCATCACCATGTTCACTTAATTGTGGAATTCCACCTATATGGAAGCCTGGATGGATTGTTGTTAAGCCCATTGACAACATTTTCATCTTGTACATGATTCATGTTGAACATCTAAGTTAGTGTTGGAAACTTTTATAAGCATTATCTTCATGTACCGTTCATGAAGTATATGCTCGGATGAAAGAAGTGACTTCCTCTAATTCATGTGCATTTAATGCAAGTTGCCGTCGTGAATTTGAGAAAGTCAGTGTTGCTTCCTCTGTAATCATCCCAAATCAGTCATGCATACGTGCGAAGTATTCTGTGGTCTGGAGACTTGCAACCTTCATTCTATATGTATCCCTAGCACACAAATCCCACTGATTGATTTTTTCAAGGATAATAAGTTGTAAGTGCTAGTCCTGAAGGTACCAGATGGATTTGTACAAGATTCCATTATCCTCGATAATGGTTCCCAACCTGTATACGGTAGTGTTTCGTTGTAAGACTCCTATGTGGTCATGCTTGTCTAGGACAGCGTGCTCACATGTGTGTAGCAGAACCAGCTCATGTTTTTGAACTTGCTATCGTAGTCGAGAATCTCGCAACGCTATCTCGTCGATTTGTGTTGCAAACTTTCATTTTTCTTTCTAGACTTGATGAGTCTGGAATATCCTGACACCAACCAGATCTGAATCTCAGGCAGATATGATGGTTGGAACGTATTCCAATAACTATAATATTGGTCTCTCTGTAATCAGTAAAATGGATGTCGTGGCCAACAAACCCAGCCGGAAGATCTATTATTGTAGTATCTTGATTGAGAAAGTTGGCCTCCTCCCCATAAGGATTTCATAGGATTTACTCGAGTAGTTGTTCCTTATGGATCCTTTGAGCTCCCGAAGTTAGAACTTTACTTGTTGTTCCAGATACCGAATGGTATTGGGTTAAGCCGGTACATCAAGGGGAACATTGGAAGTGGAGTGCTAAATGTCTCTCGGTCGATCATCCAGATTTCATTCCCTTGGCCTCGCTAAGGTGAAATCTGAGAAAGTGTTGTCTTCCTTTGCATCTGCATTGTCCATCACTATTCATCATAGTTAGTAAGATGTGTTGCCAGGATCCTCGGCACAGATGTTGGTAAGACCTTGATGATGAAGGAAAATGCCCTAGAGGCAATAATAAAGTTGTTATTTATATTTCCTTATATCATGATAAATGTTTATTATTCATGCTAGAATTGTATTAACACATATCTATTGCTAGGAAACTTAACCATCTTTGATTAACAAGCTAGTCTAGTAGAGGCATACTAGGGACACACTGTTTTTCTATGTATTCACACATGTACTAAGTTTCCGGTTAATACAATTCATGCTAGAATTGTATTAACCGGAAACTTAGTACATGTGTGAATACATAGACAAGGAGAGTGTCACTAGTATGCCTCTACTTGACTAGCTCGTTGAATCAAAGATGGTTATGTTTCCTAGCCATAGACATGAGTGTCATTTTATTAACAGGATAACATCATTAGAGAATGATGTGATTGACTTGACCCATTCCGTTAGCTTAGCACTTGATCATTTAGTATATTGCTATTGCTTTCTTCATGACTTATGCATGTTCCTTGTCGGGGGAAACTGTTGGGGAATGTAGTAATTTAAAAAAAAAATCCTACGCACACGCAAGATCATGGTGATGCATAGCAACGAGAGGGGAGAGTGCTGTCTACATACCCTTGTAGACCGAAAGTGGAAGCATTAGCACAACGTGGTTGATGTAGTCGTTCGTCTTCACGATCCGACCGATCCAAGTACAGAATGCACGACACCTCCGAGTTCAGCACACGTTCAGCTCGATGACGTCCCGCGAACTCCAATCCAGTAGAGCTCTACGGGAGAGTTCCGTAGGCACGACAGCATGGTGACGATGATGATGTTCTACCGTCGCAGGGCTTCGCCTAAGCACCGCTACGATATGATCGAGGTAGATTATGGTGGAAGGGGGCACCGCACACGGCTAAGAGATCAAGAGATCAATTATTGTGTCTATGGGGTGGCCCCTGGCCACGTATATAAAGGAGTCGAGGAGGAGGGGGCCGGCCAGGAGGAGGAGGCGCGCCCAAAGGGGGGGCAATCCTACTCCAAGTAGGTTTTGCGCCCCTTTCCTATTCCAACTAGGAGAAGGGGGAAGGAGGAGGTGGAGAGAAGGAAGGAGAAGGGGGGCCGCACCCCCTTCCCTTTCCCAATTCAGATTGGGGCAAGGGTGGCCGCGCGCCACCTCCTGCTGCCTCTCCTCTTCCACTACTTTGGGCCCATGAGGCCCAATAACCCCCCCCCTCGGGGGGGGGGGGGTGGGGTTCCGATAACCCCCCGGTACTCCAGTATATATCCGATATCCCCCGGAACCATTCCGGTGTCCGAATATAGTCATCCAATATATCAATCTTCATGTCTCGACCATTTCGAGACTCCTAGTCATGTCCGTGATCACATCCGGGACTCCGAACAACCTTCGGTACATCAAAACTCATAATATAACCAGCACCGAAACGTTAAGCGTGCGGACCCTACGGGTTCGAGAACTATGTAGACATGACCGAGACATGTCTCCGGTCAATAACCAATAGCGGAACCTAGATGCTCATATTGGCTCCCACATATTCTACGAAGATCTTTATCGGTCAGACCGCATAACAACATACGTTGATCCCTTTGTCATCGGTATGTTACTTGCCCGAGATTCGATTGTTGGTATCTCAATACCTAGTTCAATCTCGTTACTGGCAAGTCTCTTTACTCGTTCTGTAATACATCATCCCGCAACTAACTCATTAGTTGCAATGCTTGCAATGCTTAAGTGATGTTCATTACCGAGTGGGCCCAAAGATACCTCTCCGACAATCGGAGTGACAAATCCTAATCTCGAAATACGCCAACCCAACAAGTACCTTCGGAGACACCCGTAGAGTACCTTTATAATCACCTAGTTATGTTGTGATGTTTGGTAGCACACAAAGTGTTCCTTCGGTAAACGGGAGTTGCATAATCTCATAGTCATAGGAACATGTATAAGTCATGAAGAAAGCAATAACAACATACTAAACGATCGTGTGCTAAGCTAACGGAATGGGTCAAGTCAATCACATCATTCTCCTAATGATTTGATCCCGTTAATCAAATGACAAATCATGTCTATGGTTAGGAAACATAACCATCTTTGATCAACGAGCTAGTCAAGTAGAGGCATACTAGTGACACTCTGTTTGTCTATGTATTCACACATGTATCATGTTTCCGGTTAATACAATTCTAGCATGAATAATAAACATTTATCATGATATAAGGAAATAAATAATAACTTTATTATTGCCTCTAGGGCATATTTCCTTCAGTATCCCACTTGCACTAGAGTCAATAATCTAGTTCACATCGCCATGTGATTTAGCACCAATAGTTCACATCACCTTGTGATTAACACCCATAGTTCACATCATCATGTGACCAACACCCAAAGGTTTTACTAGAGTCAATAATCTAGTTCACATCGCTATGTGATTAACACCCAAAGAGTAGCAAGGTGTGATCATGTTTTGCTTGTGAGATAATTTTAGTCAATGGGTCTGTCACATTCAGATCCATAAGTATTTTGCAAATTCTATGTCTACAATGCTCTACACGGAGCTACTCTAGCTAATAGCTCCCACTTTCAATATGTATCCAGATTGATACTTAGAGTCATCTGGATTAGTGTCAAAAACTTGAATCGACGTAACCCTTTATGATGAACCTTTTGTCACCTCCATAATCGAGAAACATATCCTTATTCCACTAAGGATAATTTTGACCGCTGTTCAGTGATCTACTCCTAGATCACTATTGTACTCCCTTGCCAAAAATCAGTGTAGGGTATACAATAGATCTGGTACACAGCATGGCATACTTTATAGAACCTATGGCCAAGGCATAGGGAATGACTTTCATTCTCTTTCTATCTTCTGCCGTGGTCAGGCTTTGAGTCTGACTCAATTTTACACCTTGTAACACAGGCAAGAACTCTTTCTTTGACTGTTCCATTTTGAACTACTTCAAAATCTTGTCAAGGTATGTACTCATTGAAAAACTTATCAAGCGTCTTGATCTATCTCTATAGATCTTGATGCTCAATATGTAAGCAGCTTCTCCGAGGTCTTTCTTTGAAAAACTCCTTTCAAACACTCCTTTATGCTTTGCAGA
The DNA here is from genome assembly GCA_034509565.1 of Triticum monococcum. Taxonomy (NCBI): domain Eukaryota; kingdom Viridiplantae; phylum Streptophyta; class Magnoliopsida; order Poales; family Poaceae; genus Triticum; species Triticum monococcum. The sequence goes on from CM067842.1 coordinate 155,551,951, forward strand.
ATAATTCTACATTATTTCCAATCAACAATATGTCATTCACATATACTTATCAGAAATGCTGTAGTGCTCCCACTCACTTTCTTGTAAATACAGGCTTCACCGCAAGTCTGTATAAAACTATATGCTTTGATCAACTTATTAAAGCATATATTCCAACTCCGACATGCTTGCACCAGTCTATAGATGGATCGCTGTAGCTTGCATATTTTGTTAGCATCCTTTGGATCGATAAAACCTTCAGGTTGCATCATATACAACTCTTCTTCCAGAAATCTGTTCAGGAATGCAGTCTTTACATCCATTTGCCAGATTTCATAAAATGTGGCAATTTGCTAACATGATTCCGACAGACTTAAGCATCGCTACGAGTGAGAAGGTCTCATCGCAGTCAACTCCTTGGACTTGTCAAAACCTTTTGCGACAATTCTAGCTTTGTAGATAGTAACACTACTATCAGCGTCCGTCTTCCTCTTGAAGATCCATTTAATCTCAATGGCTCGCCGATCATTGGGTAAGTCAATCAAAGTCCATACTTTGTTCTCATACATGGATCTCATCTCAGATTTCATGGCCTCAAGCCATTTCGCGGAATCTGGGCTCACCATCGCTTCTTCATAGTTCGTAGGTTCATCATGATCTAGTAGCATGACTTCCAGAATTGGATTACCGTACCACTTTGGTGCGGATCTTACTCCGGTTGATCTACGAGGTTCAGTAGCAACTTGATCTGAAGTTTCATGATCATCATCATTAACTTCCTCACTAATTGGTGTAGGTGTCACAGAAACCGCTTTTTGTGATGAACTACTTTCCAATAAGGGAGCAGGTATAGTTACCTCATCAAGTTCTACTTTCCTCCCACTCACTTCTTTCGAGAGAAACTCCTTCTCTAGAAAGTTTCCGAATTTAGCAACAAAAGTCTTGCCTTCAGATTGTGATAGAAGGTGTACCCAACAGTCTCCTTTGGGTATCCTATGAAGACACATTTCTCCGATTTGGGTTTGAGCTTATCAGGATGAAACCTTTTCACATAAGCATCGCAACCCCAAACTTTAAGAAATGACAACTTGGGTTTCTTGCCAAACCACAATTCATAAGGTGTCGTCTCAACGGATTTCGATGGTGCCCTTTTAACGTGAATGCAGCTGTCTCTAATGCATAACCCCAAAACGATAGTGGTAAATTGGTAAGAAACATCATAGATTGCACTATATCCAATAAAGTACGGTTATGATATTCAGACGCACCATTATGCTGTGGTGTTCCAGGTGGCATGAGTTTGTGAAACTATTCCACATTGTTTTAATTGAAGACCAAACTCGTAACTCAAATATTCGTCTCCGCGATCTGATCGTAGAAACTTTATTTTCTTGTCATGATGATTTTCCACTTCACTCTGAAATCCTTTGAACTTTTCAAATGTTTCAGACTTATGTTTCATCAACTAGATATACCCATATCTGCTCAAATCATCTGTGAAGGTCAGAAAATAACGATACCCGCCGCGAGCCTTAACACTCATCGGATCACATACATCAGTATGTATTATTACCAATAAGTCAGTTGCTCGCTCCATTATTTCAAAGAATGGAGTCTTAGTCATCTTGCCCATGAGGCATGGTTCACAAGCATCAAGTGATTCCAAAAGCCCATCAGCATGGAGTTTCTTCATGCGCTCTACACCAATATGACCTAAACGGCAGTGCCACAAATAAGTTGCACTATTATTAACTTTTCATCTTTTGGTTTCAACATTATAAATATGTGTATCACTATGATCGAGATCCAACGAACCGTTTTCATTGGGTTTGTAACCATATAAGGTTTTATTCATGTAAACAGAACAACAATTTATTCTCTTACTTAAATGAATAACCGTATTGCAATAAACATGATCAAATCATATTCATGCTCAACGCAAACACCAAATAACACTTATTTAGGTTCAACACTAATCCCGAAAGTATAGGGAGTGTGCGATGATGATCATATCAATTTTGGAACCACTTCCAACACACATCGTCACTTCACCCTTAACTAGTCTCTGTTCATTCTGCAACTCCCGTTTCGAGTTACTACTCTTAGTAACTGAACCAGTATCAAATACCGAGGGATTGCTATGAACACTAGTAAAATACACATCAATAATCTGTATATCAAATATACCTTTGTTCACTTTGCCATCCTTCTTATCCGCCAAATACTTGGGGCAGTTCCGCTTCCAGTGACCAGTCCCTTTGCAGTAGATGCACTTAGTCTCAGGCTTAGGACCAGACTTGGGCTTCTTCACTTGAGCATCAACTTGCTTGCCATTCTTCTTGAAGTTGCCCTTCTTCCCTTTGCCCTTTTCTTGAAACTAGTGGTCTTGTCTACCATCAACACTTGATGTTTTTCTTGATTTCTACCTTTGTCGATTTTAGCATCACGAAGAGCTTGGGAATCGTTTCCATTCCCTTACATATTATAGTTCATCACGAAGTTCTACTAACTTGGTGATGGTGACTAGAGAATTCTGTCAATCACTATTTTATCTGGAAGATTAACTCCCACTTGATTCAAGCGATTGTAGTACCCAGACAATCTGAGCACATGCTCATTGCTTGAGCTATTCTCCTCCATCTTTTAGCTATAGAACTTGTTGGAGACTTCATATCTCTCAACTCAGGTATTTGCTTGAAATATTAACTTCAACTCCTGGAACATCTCATATGGTCCATGACATTCAAAAACGTCTTTGAAGTCCTGATTCTAAGCCGTTAAGCATGGTGCACTAAACTATCAAGTAGTCATCACATTGAGCTAGCCAAACATTCATAACGTCTGCATCTGCTCCTGTAATAGGTCTGTCACCTAGCGGTGCATCAAGGACAGAATTCTTCTGTGCAATAATGAGGATAACCCTCAGATCAGATCCAATCCGCATCATTGCTAGTAACATCTTTCAACCTATTTTTCTCTAGGAACATATCAAAAATAAAACAGGGGAGCTAAATGCGAGCTATTGATCTACAACATAGATATGCTAATACTACCAGGACTAAGTTCATGATAAATTAAAGTTCAATTAATCATATTACTTAAGAACTCCCACTTAGAAAGACATCCCTCTAATCTTCTAAGTGATCACGTGATCCAAATCAACTAAACCATAACCGATCATCACATGAAATGGAGTAGCTTTCAATGGTGAACATCATTATGTTTATCATATGTACTATATGATTCACGCTCGACCTTTCGGTCTCAGTGTTCCGAGGCCATATCTGCATATGCTAGGCTCGTCAAGTTTAAGCCGAGTATTCTACGTGTGCAAAACTGGCTTGCACCCATTGTAGATGGACGTAGAGCTTATCACACCCGATCATCACGTGGTGTCTGGGCACGACAAACTTTGGCAATGGTGCATACTCAGGGAGAACACTTTTTTCTTGAAATTTAGTGAGAGACCATCTTATAATGCTACCATCAATCAAAGCAAGATAAGATGCATAAAAGATAAACATCACATGCAATCAATATAAGTGATATGATATGGCCATCATTATCTTGTGCTTGTGATCTCCATCTCCAAAGCACCTTCATGATCACCATCGTCACCGGTGCGACACCTTGATCTCCATCGTAGCATCGTTGTCGTCTCGCCAATCTTATGCTTCCACGACTATCGCTACTGCTTAGTGATAAAGTAAAGCATTACAGGGCGATTGCATTGCATACAATAAAGTGACAACCATATGCATGGCTCCTGCCAGTTGCCGATAACTCGGTTACAAAACATGATCATCTCATACAATAAAATTTAGCATCGTGTCTTGACCATATCACATCACAACATGCCCTGCAAAAACAAGTTAGACGTCCTCTACTTTGTTGTTGCAAGTTTTACGTGGCTGCTACGGGCTTAGCAAGAACCGTTCTTACCTACGCATCAAAACCACAACGATAGTTTGTCAAGTTGGTGCTGTTTTAACCTTCGCAAGGACCGAGCATAGCCACACTCGGTTCAACTAAAGTTGGAGAAACTGACACCCGCCAGCCACCTGTGTGCAAAGCACATAGGTAGAACCAGTCTCGCGTAAGCGTACACGTAATGTCGGTCCGGGCCGCTTCATCCAACAATACCGCCGAACCAAAGTATGACATGCTGGTAAGCAGTATGACTTGTATCGCCCACAACTCACTTGTGTTCTACTCATGCTTATGACATCTACGCATAAAACCTGGCTCGGATGCCACTGTTGGGGAACGTAGTAATTTCAAAAAATTTCCTACGCACACGCAAGATCATGGTGATGCATAGCAACGAGAGGGGAGAGTGTTGTCTACGTACCCTTGTAGACCGAAAGCGAAAGCGTTAGCACAACGCTGTTGATGTAGTCGTACGTCTTCACGATTCGACCGACCCAAGTACCGAACGCACGACACCTCCGAGTTCAGCACACGTTCAGCTCGATGATGTCCCGCGAACTCCAATCCAGTAGAGCTTCACGGGAGAGTTCCGTCAGCACGACGGCGTGGTGACGATGATGATGTTCTACCGTCGCAGGGCTTCGCCTAAGCACCGCTACGATATGATCGAGGTGGATTATGGTGGAAGGGGGCACCGCACACGGCTAAGAGATCAAGAGATCAATTGTTGTGTCTATGGGGTGCCCCTGGCCACGTATATAAAGGAGTGGAGGAGGAGGAGGGGGCCGGCCAGGAGGAGGAGGCGCGCCCAAGGGGGGCAATCCTACTCCAAGTAGGTTTTGCGCCCCTTTCCTATTCCAACTAGGAGAAGGGGGAAGGAGGAGGTGGAGAGAAGGAAGGCGAAGGGGGGGCCGCGCCCCCTTCCCTGTCCCAATTCGGATTGGGGCAAGGGGGGCTGCGCGCCACCTCCTGCTGCCTCTCCTCTTCTACTAGTTTGGGACCATGAGGCCCAATAACCCCCCCCCCCCCCCCCCGGGGGGGGGGAGGGGGGGGGTCCGGTAACCCCCGGTACTCTGGTATATATCCGATAACCCCCGGAACCATTCCGGTGTCCGAATATAGTCGTCCAATATATCAATCTTCATGTCTCGACCATTTCGAGACTCCTCGTCATGTCCGTGATCACATCCGGGACTCCGAACATCCTTCGGTACATCAAAACTCATAAACTCATAATATAACCATCATCGAAACGTTAAGCGTGCGGACCGTACGGGTTCGAGAACTATGTAGACATGACCGAGACATGTCTCCGGTCAATAACCAATAGCAGAACCTGGATGCTCATATTAGCTCCCACATATTCTACGAAGATCTTTATCGGTCAGACCGCATAACAACATACGTTGTTCCCTTTGTCATCACTATGTTACTTGCCCGAGATTCGATCGTCGGTATCTCAATACCTAGTTCAATCTCGTTACTGATAAGTCTCTTTACTTGTTTTGTAATACATCATCCCGCAACTAACTCATTAGTTGCAATGCTTGCAAGGCTTAAGTGATGTGCATTACCGAGTGGGCCCAGAGATACCTCTCCGACAATCAGAGTGACAAATCCTAATCTCGAAATACGCCAACCCAACAAGTACCTCCGGAGACACCTGCAGAGTACCTTTATAATCACCCAGTTACGTTGTGACATTTGGTAGCACACAAAGTGTTCCTCTGGTAAACGGGAGTTGCATAATCTCATAGTCATAGGAACTTGTATAAGTCATGAAGAAAGCAATAGCAACATACTAAACGATCGTGTGCTAAGCTAACGGAATGGGTCAAGTCAATCACATCATTCTCCTAATGATGTGATCCCGTTAATCAAATGACAACTCATGTCTATGGTTAGGAAAGATAACCATCTTGATCAACGAGCTAGTCAAGTAGAGGCATACTAATGACACTCTGTTTGTCTATGTATTCACACATGTATCATGTTTCCGGTTAATACAATTCTAGCATGAATAATAAACATTTATCATGATATAAGGAAATAAATAATAAATTTGTTATTGCCTCTAGGGCATATTTCCTTCAGAAACGACACCTATGGGATCACAGGAATCCCTTCTACGGTTGGCGGGCGCGGAGTTATGCAAAGAGCCGGTCTAATTGCTAGCACAACGAGATTTACCCAGGTTCAGGCCGCGAGGATGCGTAATACCCTAGTCCTGCTTTGGTGTATATTTGAGTGTTCTTGAGCTCTTGAACTAGCTACGGTGCATGCTTTGTCCAAAAGATCCGAATCCCTCCTCCAGTATGCCTCGGGCCTCCTTTTATAGTCAAAAGGGGCTGCCACAGTGGCACATAGGAGGTGGAAAGGTATACAATGTACAAGCTTATCGCCTGTCATCACAGGAAAAAGCGCATTAAATGCGCTACTTAGGTGTCCTCTTGCTTTATCGGGGACGGTAACGAGGCCCGTCCCGTCCGTCGTCGCTCCGTCTTGCTCCGACACGCGTCCAGGCCAGCGAGGCATGCAGTGCTATGTAGGGTGGCAGGTTGCTGAGCTGGCGTGGTGGTAGGGTCTTCACGAAGATCTGCATGCCACCACGCAGGTGCTTGCTGAGTTGGCCTAGAGGCTGCCCGTCGCCACGCAGGTGCTCGCCTAGTTGGTGGGCAGGTAGCTGCATGGGAACGGCGGTGGAGTCTTGGTGGGTGCGGGCCGGGCCGCGGCCCCGCGGATGTCTTCGGCAAGAGTCTTGCCGGGGACCTGGCAAGGGTCTTGCCGCGACATCATGGTCGTCCCCGGCAAGGGTCTTGCCGGGGGTCTCATGGGTATCCTCGGCAAGGATCTTGCCGAGGATCATTGTCTTCTGGTTATCATCTAGTCTTGTATGCTTCTGGTCTTCACAAAGATTTGCATGCCACCACGCGGGTGCCTCCCGAGCCTTGGTTCCAACGTTGTCAATGGCGTCGGAAACCTCAGGCTCAATGGTGGCGGCGACGCTGGTGTTGGGTGAGCTGCCCCGGCAAGGCTCTTGCCGGGGCTGCGTAGGCCGCCCCGGCAAGGGTCTTGCCAGTGAAAGCCCATCTGTCTTGGCGCTGCTCCAGTGGTCTTGTGCTTCGACTTCCCTCCTCTGCCCTGCTAAGTGTGGCCGCGGGTGTGGCTCTGACTGCCCGTGCACAAGTAAAGGGGTACAAAAGAGAGCCCCTACTTTTGTACACCTACGGGAGCCCCTGGGCCTGGGCCACACATAAGCGCAACGCGTTGTTGGGCTAGGCCAAGAACGACGCGCGGGCAGGTGGGGCAGAGTTTTACTGCGGTAACTTTTCCGCTGGTTGCGCTTTCCCACGACCTGCATTGAATGCGCGATGTGGGGGTCGCGCCTGACGTGGGGGTCATGCGTGGGGCGGTTGCTGCCCTCATGCATCACCTCGTGGTAAGTGGCAAAGAGGCGGCCCGCGCCTTCCCCATAAAAAGGAAAAACCGCAGGCGCGCTGGTCATTTACCCTTTGCGCCTCTTCCAGTCCCGGAACTGCCGTTCCTCTCTTCTTCCTTTGGGCAAAAGATTCGAAGCTCTTGCCTCTGCTTGCTGCCGCTGCCCCCCAGTGCTCTTGATTCTTCGCCCCCTTCCAGCTGCCATGGCGCCCAAAACCAGTAGGGGCAAGGGAGCGGCCAAGGACGCCGAGGAGAGGGAGGCATCGGAGAGCAAGTCGACGGTGCGGCGGACGCAGCTCGCCTACTTCCCTTCAATGGTTGATGCGATCCACCTCAAGGACTTCTTCTTGCCCCTGTGGGGGAGGGAGACAACGGGGCACCCTGCCATGCGCGTCGTCCCTGTCGATTTCGCCAAGGTCGGCCGAGATCAGTACCCCTTTTTCATCGATTTCTTTTCTTGCTGGCTCTACCCCCCTTTCTTTGATTTCTTTAACGACGTCATGTACACCTACGGCTTCCATCTCCTGGATCTCATGCTGAATGGCGTAGAGTGCATGGCTCTCTTTGCCCACCTCTGCGAGGGCTTTGTCCGGGTGCTGCCCAGCACGGCGCTCTTCCACCACTACTTCTACCCTCGCCTCCAACCAGGGGGCGCCATCTCTGGGAGCATCGCCTGGATCCCGAGGACCCAGGAGAAAGGCACATACCCGGAGGGTGCCCAGAAGGAGAGGTGGGAGGAGTGGCGGGGCCGGTGGTGCTGGATCGAGGAGAAGGACCTGCAGGAGTTCCATCGGGTTTGTCAGAGCCCGCCAACCCGCCACGGGGACTGGAGCGATCTCGACGCCAACGACAAGAAGCTCTCGATCACCACCACCAGGATCCATCGCCTCACCACGGCCGGGCTCACCCTCGAGATGATGGGGCGAACTTCATCCTTCATTGAATCGCCTTATTGCACAAAAAAGGGAGGCCAGCCTGGGACTTCAGGAATGCCGCCGACGTCATGAGGCTTCATCCTGGCCTGAAGCATAACTTCATGGTGATGGGGCATGCCCACTTCTGTCAGAGGCTCTTTCAGCTTGACGTGGACAACGACGGCATGGCTGAGAGGACCGGCAGGGCTGCGAAGGCCGGCAAGGCCATCAAGGAGCCCCTGTTTGGGTTGCCGGTGGGAGTGGTCCCGCTGAGCAACAATTCTCGCCAAACCGACATCATCGCCATGATGTCGGACTTCAATGCGCACGGCCTTGACCCAAATTGGGCCGAGCCGGAGGCAGAGCAGGTGCAGGAGTTCTTTGACAACCTGTTGGAGAGGTATGTCCAGGACGAGCCATTGCTTATCCAGGACACCACCAAGGAGGAGCTGGACTACATCGCTGCCAGGGCGGCAGAAGCGGTGCTTGCCAGAGATGTTGGCAGCGCCGGTCATGTGGAAAACGAGGCCGACGCAGCCGCGGAGGAGAGGGAGCTTGCTGGATGGGTGGAATCTGCTGGGGAGGCCAGCAGTGCTGGTGCCGGGGCCCCCTTGTCGAGGACGTGGTTGAGGGGTCGGCCGAGGAGGAGGCCGAGGCCGACGACCCTTCGTCCATGGACAAGAGGCGCATCCTGCGGCGGGCTAGCTCCGGCGAGCCGGTCCGGCCCGGTAGGATCGCGCAGCAGCAATAGGTCCAGGAGGAGTTCGTGCGCCTGATGAGGGCCGCGGCATCGAAGAAGGTGGTGAAGGCCGTGGTGGCGAAGAGGAAAGCGACCGCCTCTTCTGCATCCAAGCGTTGCCGGACTCCATCCCCTTCCCCTCCTCCCGCAGATTTCGACACGGAGGTCATCTTAAATCTTGGGTCTCTCAGCCCAAGGAAGAAGAGGAAGGCAACAGAAGAGGAGGTGGAGGATCAGTAAGTATCTTGCCCTTCGTCATCTCCATCCCTTCAGACCGCGCCGCTTTTCTTGACTTGTTTTCATCCTTGCAGGGATGTGGAGACGCTGGCCCAGAGGGTGGCGAAGAGGGCCAGGGCCTCGATGGGTACTCCGGGTATGCCGCTGTTGGCGGAGAGCAGCCCGGACAGCAGCCCCCGACGTAGCCCCCGCCTCAGCCCCCAGCGTAAGCTCATCACTCACTCCCCCATTGATGAACCTTGGGGTGTGAATCCTTGATGCTGATCTTGCTGGGTTTGCAGGAGAAGAACGGCAGCAGGAGGAGCCGCCGAGGGCCACCCCCAACACACCACCCCTCTCGACTATGCTACCCAAGGGGTGTTCCCGACAAGGGCATCCACCACCGAGCCCATGCATATGGAGGAGGATGAGGTGAACTTGGGTGCCGGGGGTTCTGCCCCGACAACGAATGCTGGCGGGGAGGGCGCTACTTCTTTGCAGCCTGTTGTGGGTAAGTTATTTGATTTCTGTCCCTATTCTTTCTTCTTCTTTTCAAACCTCGACCTTGGCTCCGCCTTATTCCCCTTTTTGGTATTCAGACCCTTCCTCGACGGACCGGAGGGACATTGACACCATCATCGAGGAGGTCGCCAGGGACGCCGAGGCCGAGGCCGAGAAGATCTCCGCCGAGGAGGCCACCAAGACCGCCGTCGAGGATGCCGCCAAGGGACCTGCCAGGGAGGCCGGCAAGGCCACTGCCGAGGAGACCGGCAAGGCCGCTGCCGAGGAGGCCGGTAAGGCCGCTGCCGGGGAGGGGGTGGTTGACGACCAACCTTCCTCCTTGGCTGCCTCTGGCTCGGGAAAATACGTGAAGGTGGCCGACGACCTATTCGTCCACCTCCCAGGAATGGCGAGCACCAGGGCGCCAACCGATGGGGAGGTGTTCGACGATGAGGCGCTCGCCGCCGCCGGGCTCGAGGTTGTTGACAAACCATGCACCGGTGGCGGCGGTTCCCAAGAGGAGCAGCTGCTTCGGGCCATGAGCGCCAACTTCCAGAAGGTCCAGGTGCTTCACCATTGTAACGCCCTCGATGCGGCTATATCTCCCACGTGTCGAGGCACGACTTAGAGGCATAGCCGCATTGAAAGCAATGTCGCAAGTCAGGAAATCATCACACATCCCATGTACATAAATAATATAAAGGGGAAGAACATAGTTGGCTTACACTCACCACGTCACATCAAAGTACATAAACAACATCCATCATACAAATCACTCATGGCCCGACTACGGCGCCAAAATAGAAAAGACCCCCAACATGCGACAAGGCCCTGAATCTAACCCTGATTGGGCACCACTACTGATCATCAGGAAAAGACACATAGTAACGCTGAGAGTCCTCGTCGTACTCCCACTTGAGCTCGAGCGCGCCATCTGGAGCTGTATCATCTGTCCCTGCATCTAGTGTAATAGTAATCTGTGAGCCACAGGGACTCAGCAATCTCGCACCCTCGCGATCAAGACTATTTAAGCTTAATAGGTAGGAAAGGGGTAATGTAAGTGGAGCTGCAGCGAGCGACTAGCATATATGGTGGCTAACTTATTCGCAAAAGAGAGCGAGAAGAGGAGGAAAAGCACGAGCGGGAAACTAGAGAGCAACCTGCGCAAACATAACTCCAACACCGTGTCCACTTCCCGGACTCCGCCGAGAAGAGGCCATCACGGCAACACACTGAGTTGATTCATTTTAATCAATTAAGGTTCAAGTTATCTACAACCGGACATTAACAAATTCCCATCTGCCCATAACCGCGGCACGGCTTTCGAAAGGTCAATCCCTGCAGGGGGTCCCAACTTAGCCCATAACAAGCTCTCACGGTCAACGAAGGAATAGACCTCCACCCAAGGCACACCGATCAGACTCGGTATCTCGGTACAACAAGACGATTACAGGTTAAAACAAGTCCAGCAACACCGCCCGAATGTGCCGACAAATCCCGATAGGAGCTGCACATATCTCGTTCTCAGGGCACACTCAGATGAGACTAGCTACGAGTAAAACCAACCCTCAAGTTTCCCCGAGGTGGCCCCGCAGGCAGCTCATTTCGGACCAACACTCAGAGGAGCACTGGCCCGGGGGGGGGGGGGGGGGTTAAAATAAGATGACCCTCGGGCTCCGGAAACCCAAGGGAAAAAGAGGCTAGGTGGCAAATGGTAAAACCAATGTTGGGCATTGCTGGAAAAGCTTTAATCAAGGCGAACTATCAAGGGGTACCCATTATAGCCCAACCGCGTAAGGGACGCAAAAATCCGGGAACATAACACCGATATGACGGAAACTAGGGCGGCAAGAGTGGAACAAAACACTAGGCGAGAGGCCGAGCCTTCCACCCTTTACCAAGTATATAGATGCATTAAGATAACATGGCAATATAATGATATCCCAACAAGTAAATAAATGTTCCAACAAGGAACAGCTCCAATCTTCACCTGCAACTAGCAACGCTATAAGAAGGGGGCTGAGCAAAGCGGTAACATAGCCAATCAACGGTTTGCTAGGACAAAGGTGGGTTAGAGGCTCAATCATTGCAATTGGGAGGCTGACAAGCAAGTGTTAGGCATCGTAGCAATGGCATAGCAAAAGAGCGAGCAAACTAGCATAGCAAAGATAGTAGTGATTTCGAGGGTATGATCATCTTGCCTGCACAGTTGTCAGAGTTGACTGGATCCTCACAAGCAAACTCAACGGACTCCTCGTTAGCGAACTCGTCTCCCGGCTCTAGCCAACAACACAAACAAGCAACAAGGATACAATCAACCACGTGCAAGGGCAACCAATAATATGCAAATATGGTATGCTATGCGGGATGCGATGCGGGATGCAAAATGCAAGACGTGACAGGAAATGCATGAACCTGGCCTCAACTTGGAAAACCAAGTGTGCCACTGGATAGAGGGGAAGAAATCCCCTGAAAACGATATAAAGATCATTGGAATCGGAGCTACGGTGTGGAAATGGCAAGCGTTTTACGAAACGAACCGATCTGCAATTAACAGCAAGTAGGCTCCTAAATGCAACGAAATGAACATGCTACAGCCACCAAACATGAAAACAAAATACATGGAAGGGATGTACACAATATGCTTAACAAATCACTAGGACTGAGCCACGGCCAAATTCATCCATTAAGGGGTTCAAACAAGCATGGCAAAACCGAATAAGCAAAACAGATTTCAGACTTAGTGAAATTAACACTAGTCTAAAATTTCAGACCACGATGCTCTCTTCGGAGCAGCAAAACAACATGAAACATAACCTGAACATGACAAGTAAGAACATGGCCTGGAGCTACTCAACAAGCTTGACAAAACACCCAAAGTGTACTAGGGCCAAAAGGGTTCACAAAATACTCTAACGAGCGCACGAACATAGATGAAACACAATCAGTTTTCAGACTTAGTGAAAACTGAGTCATGCTAAAATTATAACTCACGAAGGCATGTAAACAAGCTCGATGCTCTCACTACGGTGCAAGTCATGGCAACACAAGCATATATCCATAAAGAAGGCACAAAATGCTACCTAGACATGGCAAGAACAATGGCATAGCATGCATGGATCACTAGCAATAGCACCGGCAAAATCGCAAAAGAGTTCACGATCTGCCCAAATTAACAACGATGCAAAAGTTGAGCTCGATTGACTCAACCTAGGGTGCCCCAACATAGCAAGTAAAGACATGGATGCATATAGCATAACAAGATTAACAAATGTCCCTTACTGATCATGCTCAAAAGAGGCACGGATCACTAGGAAACAAGCTGAACATATGGCATCATGAACTAAAATATCCTAGACTTAGTGAAAATCACAGTCCCTAAAAACAGAACTCTCAGGTACCCCTCTTTACAAGCTTGCACAAGTCACCACACACATCCTAAAAATGCATGGATGGCACCTCTGGAAAGAAGACAAGATGCTTAATAATTCAGCCCAAAGGCTCACAGGCATATCATGCACACAACAAACATGGCAAAAATGACAAAAGTCAATAATGACCTAACGGATCTGCAATTTAACTCACGATGCCTCCTTCTAACAGCATTTTGGGCATCAAGATGAACTGAAATGCAAATGATGCAATGGAATGAAATGATGTACTCGTCGAGACGAAGATTATGATATATCATATGCCCGAAACGGAGCCACAGTTGCAGAGATATGATGCGACAAAGATTGCATAAAAGATTAAGGGGGAGAGGGAGAAGTCAACCCTTAGATCTAGGGTTTGACACTGTAGCGCGGATCTGGCGGTTACTGTAGCTGGGCGCGTGCGACGAGGATGGCCAGCCGGAGCTGGGCTCGCCGGAGACGGAGTGGAGGCGGGGCTCGCCGGAGACGACCGACCGGCGAAGCGACGACGATGCGGCGGCGGAGGGCGACGCGTCCGGCCACCGGCGACGGGGCGGCAAAGGGCGGCGCTTTGCGCTCGCCGGCGAGGTCGCCGCAGTGGCTGACGGCGGAGCAGGCGAACGGCGATGCGGCGGAGGGCGGCGCGGGTCGTCGGGCGGCGGGGAGACGACCGGGCGGCGCGGGGCGCCGGATGGGCTCGCGGGGGCCCCTCTTGGGCCTCCCGGGCCGGTGGCGGGGATGTGGGCGCAGGGCCACGTGGCGGCGGACGTTGTACAGCCGGGGGCGGACACGTCCGGCGGCGCGGGATCTGGGACTCTTTTTTTAGGGTTTTGGACGGGGGAGAGAGATCCGAAAATGGAGGGAGCTATATATAGGCATAAGTGGAGCTAGGAGAGTCCAAATGAGGTGCGGTTTTCGGCCACGCGATCGTGATCGAACGCTCTAGGACATGGAGCAGAGTTTGGTGGGTTTTGGGCCAAATTGGAGGGGTGTTGGGCTGCAACACACACGAGGCCTTTTTGGTCCCTCGGTTAACCGTTGGAGCATCAAACGAAGTCCAAATGGTACGAAACTTGACAGGCGGTCTACCGGTAGTAAACCAAGGCCGCATGGCAAGTCTCGGTCCAATCCGGAAATGTTTAATCTCCACACACGAAAGAAAGCTAGAAATGGCCACCGGAGGAGAACGAAGCGCCGGAATGCAAAACGGACAACGGGGAAAAAGCTCGAATGCATGAGATGAACATGTATGCAAATGCAATGCACGTGATGACATGATATGAGATGCACGAAAAAGAAAACAACACACGGAGACAAGGACCCGAACCCAAGAAATAAATATAACTTAATGCCGGAAACAGCAAGAGTTGGAGTACAAATTGGGAAAGTAATATCTGGGGCGTTACAACACTCCACCACTACGAAAAGATCTCGTCCCGAGATCTAGGACTGAAAGAACTCCGGGTACTCAGAACGGAGGTGATCCTCGCGTTCCCAGGTAGCTTCACGGTCGGAATGGTGTGACCACTTGACTTTGAGAAATTTGATTGACTTGTTGCGAGTCCTGCGTTCAGTCTCTTCAAGGATTGCAACTGGGTGCTCACGATAGGAGAGATCTTCTTGGAGCTCAATGTCCTCAAAGTTGACGGTGCGTTCAGGCGTCTTGAAGCACTTTTGGAGTTGGGAGACGTGAAACACATCATGAACATTAGCAAAGTTTGAAGGAAGCTTGAGTTGATAGGCGAGGTTGCCTCTCTTGCTGACAATCTTGAAAGGTCCGACGTATCTGGGGGCAAGCTTCCCTTTGATACCGAAGCGACGAGTCCCTTTCATAGGAGAGACGCGGAGGTAAACATGATCTCCGATCTCGAAAGCCAAATCACGGTGCTTACTATCATAGTAGCTCTTCTGGCGGGATTGGGCTGCTTTGAGGTTATCACGAATGACCTTGCACATTTCTTCTGCCTCTGTGATTAGGTCATTACCCAGCAGCTGACGTTCACCGGTTTCAGACCAGTTGAGAGGGGTACGGCATTTCCTACCATACAGAATTTCAAATGGGGCCTTGCCCGAACTTGCTTGAAAACTGTTGTTGTATGAGAATTCAGCATAAGGAAGACAATCCTCCCACTTCATGCCAAAGGAGATAACACAAGCCCTGAGCATATCTTCAAGAATCTGGTTGACACGCTTGACTTGACCGCTTGTTTGAGTATGGAAAGCAGTGCTGAAGCGAATGTTGGTGCCCATGGCCTTCTGAAAAGAATCCCAAAACTTGGAGGTAAAGATGCTGCCACGGTCTGAAGATATCACTTGAGGAATACCGTGCAGAGAGACAATTCGAGAGGTATAGAGTTCTGCCAATTGAGCTGCAGCGATTGACTCTTTGATAGGCAGAAAGTGAGCCACTTTGGTGAGCTTGTCGATGACAACGAATATAGCATCATTGCCACGCTTGGACTTTGGAAACCCAGTCACGAAGTCCATTTCAATGTGGTCAAACTTCCATTCTGGAATGGCAAGAGGTTGGAGGAGACCTGCTGGCCTTTGGTGTTCTGCCTTCACTCTTTTGCAGACATCACATTCATTCACGAATTGAGCGATCTCGCGCTTCATTCAAGTCCACCAATAAGTTTGCTTGAGATCCTGATACATCTTCGTGCTCCCAGGGTGGATGGAGAGGAGAGAATTGTGAGCCTCGTTCATGATCACTTTACGAAGGTCACCTTTGGGCACAACAATTCGATCCTCGAAGAAGAGAGTGTCCTTGCCATCAAGTCGGTAGCACTTGTACTTGGACTGACTCTTTGCAATACCAATCTTCACCTTTTTCACCATAGCATCAAGAAGCTGGGCTTGGCGAATCTGGTCTTCCAAGTTAGGAGAAACTTGAAGGTTGGCAAGGAAACCTTGAGGAACAATTTGCAGATTAAGTTTGCGGAAAGCTTCACAAAGCTCGGGTTGATAAGGTTTGAGAATCAGACTGTTGCAATATGCTTTTCTGCTCAAAGCGTCAGCAATCACATTGGTCTTGCCTGGAGTATACTCGATACTCAGATTGTGCTCTTGAATCATTTCGACCCATCGAGTCTGCCTGAGGTTGAGATTAGGCTGAGTGAAGATGTACTTGAGACTCTTGTGATCAGTGAAAATGTCCACTTTCCTTCCCAATAGAAGATGTCTCCAAGTCAACAAAGCATGCACAACTGCCGCCATCTCGAGATCATGAGTGGGGTAGTTCTTCTCATTAGGCTTCAACTGGCGAGAGGTATAAGCAACAACTTTCTTCTCTTGCATCAGTACAACACCTAGACCTTGGAGAGAGGCATCACAAAAGACCTCATACGGCTTGGTTTCATCAGGTGGAGTCAGAACTGGAGAAGTGATCAATTTCTCTTTCAAAGTGTTGAAAGCAATATCACACTCCAGAGACCAAACGTACTTGACGTGCTTCTGAAGAAGATTTGAGAGAGGCTTCGCGATCTTGGAAAAGTTTTCAACGAATCTTCGGTAGTAGCTTGCGAGACCGAGGAAGCTACGGAGTTGCTTCACGTTCCGAGGAGGTTCCCAATTGACAATTGCAGACACCTTCTCAGGATCCATAGAAATGCCCTTGGCAGAGATGATATGACCAAGATAAAGCACCTCATCGAGCCAAAATTCACACTTGGAGAACTTGGCGTAGAACTGATGTTCCCTGAGCTTGTCAAGAACCAAACGCAAGTGCTTGGCATGATCTTCCTGTTGGGGAACGTAGTAATTTCAAAAAAATTCCTACGCACACGCAAGATCATGGTGATGCATAGCAACGAGAGGGGAAGGTGTTGTCTATGTACCAACGCAGACCGACTGCGGAAGCGATCACACAACGTAGAAGAAGTAGTCGTACGTCTTCCCGATCCGACCGATCCAAGCACCGTTACTCTGGCACCTCCGAGTTCTTAGCACATGTTCAGCTCAATGACGATCCTCGGGCTCCGATCCAGCAAAGCGTCGAGGAAGAGTTCCGTCAGCACGACAACGTGGTAACGATCTTGATGTACTACTGACGCAGGGCTTCGCCTAAGCACTGTAACAATATGATCGAGGTGGAATTTGGTGGCAGGGGGCACCGCACACGGCTAAGGAACGATCACCAAGGATCAACTTGTGTGTCTATGGGGTGCCCCCTGCACCCGTATATAAAGGAGCAAGGGAGGAGGGGCGGCCGGCCTAGGAGTTGGCGCGCCAAGGGGAGTCCTACTCCCACCGGGAGTAGGACTCCTTCTTTCCTAGTCCAACTAGGAGAAGGGGGGAAAGGAGGGAAGTGGAGAAGGAAGGGAGAGGTGGGCCGCGCCCCAAATCCCTTGTCCAATTCGGACTGGACTTGGGAGGGGCGCGCGCCACCTCCTGGCTCCTTCCCACTAAAGCCCATTAAGGCCCAATACTCTTCCCCGTATTCCCGTAACTCTCCGGTACCTCCGAAAATACCCGAATCACTCGGAACCTTTCCGATGTCCGAATATAGTCGTCCAATATATCGATCTTTACGTCTCGACCATTTCGAGACTCCTCGTCATGTCCCCGATCTCATCCGGGACTCCGAACTCCTTCGGTACATCAAAACTCATAAACTCATAATATAACTGTCATCGAAACCTTAAGCGTGCGGACCCTACGGTTCGAGAACAATGTAGACATGACCGAGACATGTCTCCGGTCAATAACCAATAGCGGGACCTGGATGCCCATATTGGCTCCTACATATTCTACGAAGATCTTTATCGGTCAGACCGCATAACAACATACATTGTTCCCTTTGTCATCGGTATGTTACTTGCCCGGAATTCGATCGTCGGTATCCAATACCTAGTTCAATCTCGTTACCGGCAAGTCTCTTTACTCGTTCCGTAATACATCATCTCGCAACTAACTCATTAGCTGTAATGCTTGCAAGGCTTAAGTGATGTGCATTACCGAGATGGCCTAGAGATACCTCTCCGACAATCGGAGTGACAAATCCTAATCTCGAAATACGCCAACCCAACATCTCCCTTTGGAGACACCTGTAATGCTCCTTTATAATCACCCAGTTACGTTGTGACGTTTGGTAGCACCCAAAGTGTTCCTCCGGCAAACGGGAGTTGCATAATCTCATAGTCATAGGAACATGTATAAGTCATGAAGAAAGCAATAGCAACATACTAAACGATCGGGTGCTAAGATAATGGAATGTGTCATGTCAATCAGATCATTCAACTAATGATGTGACCTCGTTAATCAGATAACAACTCTTTTGTCCATGGTTAGGAAACATAACCATCTTTGATTAACGAGCTAGTCAAGTAGAGGCATACTAGTGACACTCTGTTTGTCTATGTATTCACACATGTATTATGTTTACGGTTAATACAATTCTAGCATGAATAATAAACATTTATCATGATATAAGGAAATAAATAATAACTTTATTATTGCCTCTAGGGCATATTTCCTTCAGTCTCCCACTTGCACTAGAGTCAATAATCTAGTTCACATCGCCATGTGATTTAACAGCAATAGTTCACATCACCATGTGATTAACACCCATAGTTCACATCGTCATGTGACCAACACTCAAAGGTTTTACTAGAGTCAGTAATCTAGTTCACATATCTATGTGATTAACACCCAAAGAGTACTAAGGTGTGATCATGTTTTGCTTGTGAGATAATTTTAGTCAACGGGTCTGTCACATTCAGATCCGTAAGTATTTTGCAAATTTCTATGTCAACAATGCTCTGCATGGAGCTACTCTAGCTAATTGCTCCCACTTTCAATATATATCCAGATTGAGACTTAGAGTCATCTAGATTAATGTCAAAACTTGCATCGGCGTAACCCTTTATGACGAACCTTTTGTCACGTCCATAATCGAGAAACATATCCTTATTTCACTGAGGATAATTCTGACCGCTGTCCAGTGATCTACTCCTAGATCACTATTGTACTCCCTTGCCAAATCAGTGCAGGGTATACAATAGATCTGGTATACAGCACGACATACTTTATAGAACCTATGGCCAAGGCATAGGGAATGACGTTCATTCTCTTTCTATCTTCTGCCGTGGTCGGGCTTTGAGTCTTACTCAACTTCACACCTTGTAATACAAGCAAGAACTCTTTCTTTGACTGCTCCATTCTGAACTACTTCAAAATCTTGTCAAGGTATGTATTTATTGAAAATACTTATCAAGCATCTTGATCTATCTCTATAGATCTTGATGCTCAATATGTAAGCAGCTTCTCCGAAGTCTTTCTTTGAAAAATTCCTTTCAAACACTCCTTTATGCTTTATAGAATAATTCTACATTATTTCCGATCAACAATATGTCATTCACATATACTTTATCAGAAATGCTGTAGTGCTCCCACTCACTTTCTTGTAAATACAGGCTTCATCGCAAGTCTGTATAAAACTATATGATTTGATCAACTTATCAAAGCATGTATTCCAACTCTGAGATGCTTGCACCAGTCCATAGATGAATTGCTGGAGCTTGCATATTTTGTTAGCACCTTTCGGATTGACAAAACCTTCTGGTTGCATCATATACAACTCTTCTTTAATAAATCCATTAAGGAATGCAGTTTTGTTTATCCGTTTGCCAGATTTCATAAAATGCGGCAATTACTAACATGATTCGGACAGACTCAAGCATAGATACGAGTGAGAAGCTCTCATCGTAGTCAACACCTTGAACTTGTCGAAAACCTTTTGCGACAATTCTAGCTTTGTAGATAGTAACACTACTATCAGCGTCCGTCTTCCTCTTGAAGATCCATTTATTTTCTATGTCTTGCCGATCATCGGGCAAGTCAACCAAAGTCCACACTTTGTTCTCATACATGGATCCCATCTCAGATTTCATGGCCTCAAGCCATTTCTCGGAATTTGGGCTCATCATCGCTTCCTCATAGTTCGTAGGTTCGTCATGGTCAAGTAACATGACCTCCAGAACAGGATTACCGTACCACTCTGGTGCGGATCTCACTCTGGTTTACCTACGAGATTCGGTAGTAACTTGATCTGAAGTTACATGATTATCATCATTAGCTTCCTCACTAATTGGTGTAGTAGTCACAGGAACAGATTTCTGTGATGAACTATTTTCCAATATGCGAGAAGGTACAATTACCTTATCAAGTTTTCTACTTTCCTCCCACTCACTTCTTTCGAGAGAAACTCCTTCTCTAGAAAGGATCCATTCTTAGCAACGAATGTCTTGCCTTCGGATCTGTGATAGAAGGTGTACCCAACTGTCTCCTTTGGGTATCCTATGAAGACATATTTCTCTGATTTGAGTTTGAGCTTATCGAGATGAAACTTTTTCACATAAGCATCGCAACTTCAAACTTTAAGAAACGACAGCTTAGGTTTCTTGCCAAACCATAGTTCACACGGTGTCGTTTCAACGGATTTAGATGGTGCCCTATTTAACGTGAATGCAGTTGTCTCTAATGCATAACCCCAAAATGATAGTGGTAGATCGGTAAGGTACATCATAGATTGTACTATATCCAATAAAGTACGGTTATGATGTTCGGACACACTATTATTCTGTGGTGTTCCAGGTGGCGTGCGTAGTGAAACTATTTCACATTGTTTTAACTGAAGACCAAACTCGTAACTCAAATATTTTACCTCTGCGATCATATCGTAGAAACTTTTATTTTCTTGTCACAATGATTTTCCACTTCACTCTGAAATTCTTTGAACTGTTCAAATGTTTCAGACTTATGTTTCATCAAGTAGATATCCCCATATCTGCTCAAATCATCTTGTGAAGGTCAAAAAATAATGATACATGCTGTAAGCCTTAATATTCATCGGACCACATACATCAGTATGTATGATTTCCAACAAATCGGTTGCTTGCTTCATTGTTCCGGAGAACGGCGTTTTAGTCATCTTGCCCATAAGGCATGGTTCGCAAGCATCAAGTGATTCCAAAATCCCATCAGCAAGGAGTTTCTTCATGCGCTTTACACCAATATGACCTAAACGGCAGTGCCACAAATAAGTTGCACTATCATTATTAACTTCGCATCTTTTGGTTTCAATATTATGAATATGTGTATCACTAAGATCGAGATCCAATGAACTATTTTCATTGGGTGTGTAACCATATAAGGTTTTATTCATGTAAACAGAACAACAATTTATTCTTTTACTTAAATGAATAACCGTATTACAATAAACATGATCAAATCATATTCATGCTCAACGCAAACACCAAATAACACTTATTTAGGTTCAACACTAATCTCGAAAGTATAGGGAGTGTGCGATGATGATCATATCAATCTTGGAACCACTTCCAACACATATCGTCACTTCACCCTTAACTAGTCTCTGTTCATTCTGCAACTCCTGTTTCGAGTTACTACTCTTAGCAACTGAACTAGCATCAAATACTGAGGGGTTGCTATAAACACTAGTAAAGCACACATCAATAACATGTATATCAAATATACTTTTGTTCACTTTGCCATCCTTCTTATCCGCCAAATACTTGGGGTAGTTCCGCTTCCAGTGACCAGTCCCTTTGCAGTAGAAGCACTTAGTCTCAGGCTTAGGACCAGACTTGGGCTTCTTCACTTGAGCAGCAACTTGCTTGCTGTTCTTCTTGAAGTTCCCCTTCTTCCCTTTTGCCCTTTTCTTAAAACTACTGGTCTTGTCTACCATCAACACTTGATGTTTTTCTTGATTTCTACCTTCATCGATTTCATCATCATGAAAAACTCGGGAGTCATTTTCGTCATCCCTTGCATACTATAGTTCATCACGAAGTTCTACTAACTTGGTCATGGTGACTAGAGAATTCTGTCAATCACTATCTTATCTGGAAGATTAACTCCCACTTGATTCAAGCGATTATAGTACCCAGACAATCTGAGCACATGCTCACTAGTTGAGCGATTCTCCTCCATCTTTTAGCTATAGAACTTGTTGGAGACTTCATATCTCTCAACTCGGGTATTTGCTTGAAATATTAACTTCAACTCCTGGAACATCTCATATGGTCCATGACGTTCAAAACGTCTTTGAAGTCCCGATTCTAAGCCATTAAGCATGGTGCACTAAACTATCAAGTAGTCATCATATTGAGCTAGCCAAACGTTCATAACGTCTGCATCTGCTCCTGCAATAGGTCTGTCACCTAGCGGTGCATCAAGGACATAATTCTTCTGTGCAGCAATGAGGATAAACCTCAGATCACGGATCCAATCCGCATCATTGCTACTAACATCTTTCAACACAATTTTCTCTAGGAACATATCAAAATAAACACAGGGAAGCAACAACGCGAGCTATTGATCTACAACATAATTTGCAAAATACTACCAGGACTAAGTTCATGATAAATTTAAGTTCAATTAATCATATTACTTAAGAACTCCCACTTAGATAGAGATCCCTCTAATCCTCTAAGTGATCACGTGATCCAAATCAACTAAACCATAACCGATCATCATGTGAGATGGAGTAGTTTTCAATGGTGAACATCGTTATGTTGATCATATCTACTATATGATTCACGCTCGACCTTTCGGTCTCTATGTTCCGAGGCCATATCTGCATATGCTAGGCTCGTCAAGTTTAACCTGAGTATTCTGCATGTGCAAAACTGGCTTGCACCCGTTGTAGATGGACGTAGAGCTTATCACACCCGATCATCACGTGGTGTCTGGGCACGACGAACTTTGGCAACGGTGCATACTCAGGGAGAACACTTCTTGATAATTTAGTGAGAGATCATCTTATAATGCTACCGTCAATCAAAGCAAGATAAGATGCATAAAAGGATAAACATCATATGCAATCAAAATATGTGACATGATATGGCCATCATCATCTTGCTTCTTTGATCTCCATCTCCAAAGTACTGTCATGATCTATATCGTTACCGGCATGACACCATGATCTCCATCATCTTGATCTATATCAATGTGTCGTCACGTGGTCGTCTCGCCAACACTTGCTCTTGCAACTATTGCCATCGCATAGCGATAAAGTAAAGAAATTATTGGGTGCTTGCATCTTATGCAATAGACAGACAACCATAAGGCTTTTGCCAGTTGCCAATAAGTTCAACAAAACATGATCATCTTATATAACAACTTATAACTCATCACGTTTTGACCATATCACATCACAACATGCCCTGCAAAAACAAGTTAGACGTCCTCTACTTTGTTGTTGCAAATTTTACGTGGCTGCTACGGGCTTAAGCAAGAACCAATCTTACCTACGCATCAAAACCACAACGATAGTTTGTCAAATAGACTCCGTTTTAACCTTCGCAAGGACCGGGCGTAGCCACACTTGGTTCAACTAAAGTTGGAGAAACAGTCACCCGCAAGTCACCTATGTGCAAAGCACGTCGGGGAAACTGGTCTCGCGTAAGCGTACGCGTAATGTCGGTCCGAACCAAAGTATGACATGCTGGTAGGCAGTATGACTTGTATCGCCCACAACTCACTTGTGTTCTACTCGTGCAAATAACATCAAACCATAAAACCTAGGCTCGGATGCCACTGTTGGGGAACGTAGTAATTTCAAAAAAATTCCTACGCACACGCAAGATCATGGTGATGCATAGCAAGGAGAGGGGAGAGTGTTGTCTACGTACCAACGCAGACCGACTGCGGAAGCGATCACACAACATAGAAGAAGTAGTCGTACGTCTTCCCGATCTGACCGATCCAAGCACCGTTACTCCGGCACCTCCGAGTTCTTAGCACACGTTCAGCTCGATGACGATCCTCGGGCTCCGATCCAGCAAAGCGTCGAGGAAGAGTTCCGTCAGCATGACGGCGTGGTGACGATCTTGATGTACTACTGACGCAGGGCTTCGCCTAAGCACTGTAACAATATGATCGAGGTGGAATTTGGTGGCAGGGGGCACCGCACACGGCTAAGGAACGATCACCAAGGATCAACTTGTGTGTCTATGGGGTGCCCCCTGCCCCCGTATATAAAGGAGCAAGGGAGGAGGGGCGGCCGGCCTAGGAGTTGGCGCGCCAAGGGGAGTTCTACTCCCACCGGGAGTAGGACTCCTTCTTTCCTAGTCCAACTAGGAGAAGGGGGGAAAGGAGGGAAGTGGAGAAGGAAGGGAGAGGTGGGCCGCGCCCCAAATCCCTTGTCCAATTCGGACTGGACTTGGGAGGGGCGCGCGCCAGCTCCTGGCTCCTTCCCACTAAAGCCCATTAAGGCCCAATACTCTTCCCGTATTCCCGTAACTCCCCGGTACCTCCAAAAATATCCGAATCACTCGGAACCTTTCTGATGTCCGAATATAGTCGTCCAATATATCGATCTTTACGTCTCGACCATTTCGAGACTCCTCGTCATGTCCCCGATCTCATCCGGGACTCCGAACTCCTTCGGTACATCAAAACTCATAAACTCATAATATAACTGTCATCGAAACCTTAAGCGTGCGGACCCTACGGTTCGAGAACAATGTAGACATGACCGAGACACGTCTCCGGTCAATAACCAATAGCGGGACCTGGATGCCCGTATTGGCTCCTACATATTCTACGAAGATCTTTATCGGTCAGACCGCATAACAACATACGTTGTTCCCTTTGTCATCGGTATGTTACTTGCCCGAGATTCGATCGTCGGTATCCAATACCTAGTTCAATCTCGTTACCGGCAAGTCTCTTTACTCGTTTCGTAATACATCATCTCGCAACTAACTCATTAGTTGTAATGCTTGCAAGGCTTAAGTGATGTGCATTACCGAGAGGGCCCAGAGATACCTCTCCGACAATTGGAGTGACAAATCCTAATCTCGAAATACGCCAACCCAACATCTACCTTTGGAGACACCTGTAATGCTCCTTTATAATCACCCAGTTACGTTGTGACGTTTGGTAGCACCCAAAGTGTTCCTCCGGCAAACGGGAGTTGCATAATCTCATAGTCATAGGAACATGTATAAGTCATGAAGAAAGCAATAGCAACATACTAAACGATCGGGTGCTAAGCTAATGGAATGGGTCATGTGAATCAGGTCATTCAACTAATGATGTGACCTCGTTAATCAAATAACCACTCCTTTGTCCATGGTTAGGAAACATAACCATCTTTGATTAACGAGCTAGTCAAGTAGAGGCATACTAGTGACACTCTGTTTGTCTATGTATTCACACATGTATTATGTTTCCGGTTAATACAATTCTAGCATGAATAATAAACATTTATCATGATATAAGGAAATAAATAATAACTTTATTATTGCCTCTAGGGCATATTTCCTTCACTTCCTTGTTCTTGGAGAAAACCAGAATGTCGTCGAGATAGACCAAAACGAAGTCATTGGTGTAGGGGTTGAAGATGAAGTTCATCATGCGAGAGAACGTCGGAGGAGCGTTGGCGAGGCCAAAAGACATGACAGTGTATTCATATGACCCATAGCTTGTCCTGAAAGCCGTCTTTGGAATATCTTGCTCACGAATGCGAATCTGATGATAACCCATACGAAGATCAAGCTTGGAGAATACTTGGGCACCCTTGAGTTGTTCGAACAGCTCATTGATGTTGGGAAGTGGATATTTGTTCTTGATGGTCTTCTTGTTCAATGGACGATAATCAACACAAAGTCGGTCCGTTCCATCCTTCTTCTTCACAAAAAGAACACCACAACCCCACGGAGAAGTACTCGGCCGAATGAGACCCATTCTTTCTTGAACATCGAGTTGTTCCTTCAACTCCTTCAACTCTTCGGGGCCGAGCTTGTAGGGACGTTTGCACACAGGTTCCGTACCAGGCTCAAGTTCAATAACAAATTCAACCGGCCGGTGCGGAGGCATTCCTGGGAGCTCTTCTGGGAAGACGTCTTGATACTCACAAACAACCGGAATCTACGAAATAGCATCCAATTCACCCTTCTCATTGAGAGAAAACAACCGTATGGTATTATCCCGAGCAGCAAAGACAATTACATTCTCAGACGAATGAGTCAGTTGAATCTGCCTGGCTGCACAGTCAAGGTGAGCCTTGTGTTTAGAGAGCCAGTCCATCCCAAGAATAAGATCGATATCAGAATTACCAAGAACCATTGGAGAAGCCAGAAACTTGAAATCACCCATCATGATAGAAATATCCGGAATCATCATAGTAGAACTCAGACGCTTAGCTGGAGAGACGACTTGCATAGCTCTAGGTAATGCCTTAGTGCTAAAATTGTTCTCCGATGCAAATGGGAATGACATGAAGGAATGCGATGCACCAGAGTCAAAAAGAACTTTTGCAGGAATATCATTAACAGGAAGGTTACCCATGATGACATCTGACGAATCCTCTGCCTGAGCTGCGTTCATCAAGTTGGCATTGGCGGACTTGGGGTTATGCTTGACCACAGCTGTACTTGCCGATCTGACAGGAGGAGGAGGAGGAAGACGCCTCTGGTTGAAACACTTGTTGGCGTAGTGACCCTTCTGTTGGCACTTGTTGCATGTGACCTCTGAAAGCGGACGGTGGTACGGAGCACTCGATCTTGGAGCTTGAGACGAAGTCTTGTTCTGAAAGCCTGGGTTAGGTGGGTGGGATGAACCACCGCCACCTTTGCTCTTCTGCTGATACGGCTGACGGAACGGAGGAGGAGGAAGCCAATACTTCTGCTGCTTGGCCACTTGAGTAGAGGAAGAAGGCATAGTGTCTCTGACTCGCTTCCTGGAAGCATCAGACCTTAACTGAGCAGCCTCTTGCTTCAGTGCCATGTTGTAGAACTCATCGTATCTCAACGGCTCGAAGAGGACAAGAGCGAGCTGAATTTCTTCACGAAGACCACCCCTGAACTGATAGATCATGCTCTTCTCATCAGGAACATCCTGCTTGGCAAAACGGGCGAGCTTCTGGAACAACTTGTTTAGTCATAGACAGACAAAGAGCCTTGCTTCAGATTGCGGAATTCCTCACGTTTGCTTTCAGTCACACTCTGAGGGATGTGATGAGCTCGGAAATCATGACGGAAATCATCCCAAGTGATCAAACGTCCACCTCTGGAATCCTTGTACTGCTGGAACCACTCTGCGGCCTGATCTTTGAGCTGGAAAGAAGCGAACTTGACGAAATCTTCAGGCCTGATGTTGCTGCATTCAAAATGCTTGCCCAGATCCACTAGCCAATCGTCAGCATCGGTAGCCTCAACACAATTGCTGAACGTCTTTGGACCATTAGCGAGGAACTGGTTCAGAGTAGCAAAATGGTTCTGATTGTTGCCTTGATTCCCTTGACTGCCTTGATTCCGCTCTTGGAGGATTTGCATGATCAACTGTGTATTTGCATTAGTTGCGGCCATCACAGCTTGCCAAGCCTCCGGAGGCGGTGGAGGTGGTGGCAGATCAGGATTCGGAGTCGTGCGCGTTGGAGGAGCCATCCTGAAGAGGTTGACCACCATTAGCACACAAATAGACAAATATTGAAGGTGAATCCAACGGAATGAAAATTGCAACAAAAAGTCTTCACATCCGAACAAAATGAACGAATGCACTTCTCTTGAAGTGGTCACATATTCCTAAATTGCGAAGCCACGAAGAATCAGGTAGAAGAGGTACATCAACGAGGGATGGAATCAACATATGACTTCGAAGCAACTCGAATACCACAACTCAAAATAAAACCAAGGGTTGGCTTTCGAAATAAGCCGGAACAAACATATGATAGAGATTTCGTCCGAAGTTTTTATGGTGGGACCTACACGGGCTCGATCGTACAGCACCATCATGTACAAGGCAGTGCACATGACATACGAAGCGTCCCCGAGTCAGCATAGCCAAGGACTCTTTAAGACACAACGAGACCACTGTCAAATCGACCGTGAATAGGCGAACCACTAGACGTCGAACCCCAATTTCATATCATACATCTATCGGAAGCATATCCTAAGAGCTATTTGAATTCCCACCTATGAAACTCCCGAAACTTTCCGGTTAAGCAATCAGGTGTTGGGGATACAGGGGAAGCATAATATCTCACCCAAACTAGCAATACCTACATCCAGCTGTATCCATCCTTCAACACATAACCAAGAAACCTTTGGAAACCATCTACCTCAACCTTCGAAAAGCATCCGTTATACAAGTTATGGCGATACTCCCGAACTCCCGCCCCAGTACTGGGTGGCGTCGAGGTTATCTCACCAACAAACTGCATAAAGGAGATTTTCGATGTCGTGAACATATCTCAAGTATTCCAGAATTGCAACGATAAAATTATGATGACAACACCTCAGAGCTCAACTCCCCGGGACACTTCCACTAAACCCCTGACAGGAGGCACCAAGACAGTATTCTCATCATAAGCCATCGGAACAAAACCAAGATACTCGCGTGATCCTAATTTTTTTTTGTGAAATTTTAGAAGAGAAGAGTCAAAACTCTACGTCAGGATGCCATACCAGAGCGATGAGGAGACTGGGAAGTAAAAAGAATTCCTAAGCTCTCCGATATATAATTCCTAAAGGACTCAAAACATTTTTTCTAGACACAACTCGGCTGCTAAAAACGATCAAGCAATGGGGGCTCCTAAGGTCGGGGAAGGCTCTGATTACCAACTTATAACGCCCTCGATGCGGCTATATCTCCCACGTGTCAAGGCACGACTTAGAGGCATAGCCGCATTGAAAGCAATGTCGCAAGTCGGGAAATCATCACACATCCCATGTACATAAATAATATAAAGGGGAAGAACATAGTTGGCTTACACTCGCCACGTCACATCAAAGTACATAAATAACATCCATCATACAAATCACTCATGGCCCGACTACGGCGCCAAAATAGAAAAGACCCCCAACATGCGACAAGGCCCTGAATCTAACCCCGATTGGGCACCACTACTGATCATTAGGAAAAGACACATAGTAACGCTGAGAGTCCTCGTCGTACTCCCACTTGAGCTCGAGCGCGCCATCTAGAGCTGTATCATCTGTCCCTGCATCTGGTGTAATAGTAATCTGTGAGCCACAGGGACTCAGCAATCTTGCACCCTCGCGATCAAGACTATTTAAGCTTAATAGGTAGGAAAGGGGTAATGTAAGTGGAGCTGCAGCGAGCGACTAGCATATATGGTGGCTAACTTATTCGCAAAAGAGAGCGAGAAGAGGAGGCAAAGCACGAGCGGGAAACTAGAGAGCAACCTGCGCAAACATAACTCCAACACCGTGTCCACTTCCCAGACTCCGCCGAGAAGAGGCCATCACGGCAACACACTCAGTTGATTCATTTTAATCAATTAAGGTTCAAGTTATCTACAACCTGACATTAACAAATTCCCATCTGCCCATAACCGCGGGCATGGCTTTCGAAAGATCAATCCCTGCAGGGGGGTCCCAACTTAGCCCATAACAAGCTCTCACGGTCAACGAAGGAATAGACCTCCACCCAAGGCACACCGATCAGACTCGGTATCTCGGTACAACAAGACGATTCGACAGGTTAAAACAAGTCCAGCAACACCGCCCGAATGTGCCGACAAATCCCGATAGGAGCTGCACATATCTCGTTCTTAGGGCACACTCAGATGAGACTAGCTACGAGTAAAACCAACCCTCAAGTTTCCCCGAGGTGGCCCCGCAGGCAGCTCATTTCGGACCAACACTCAGAGGAGCACTGGCCTGGGGGGGGGGGGTTAAAATAAGATGACCCTCGGGCTGCGGAAACCCAAGGGAAAAAGAGGCTAGGTGGCAAATGGTAAAACCAATGTTGGGCATTAATGGAAAAGCTTTAATCAAGGCGAACTATCAAGGGGTTCCCATTATAGCCCAACCGCGTAAGGGACGCAAAAATCCGGGAACATAACACCGATATGACGGAAACTAGGGCGGCAAGAGTGGAACAAAACACTAGGCGAGAGGCCGAGCATTCCACCCTTTACCAAGTATATAGATGCATTAAGATAACATGGCAATATAATGATATCCCAACAAGTAAATAAATGTTCCAACAAGGAACGGCTCCAATCTTCACCTACAACTAGCAACGCTATAAGAAGGGGGCTGAGCAAAGCGGTAACATAGCCAATCAATGGTTTGCTAGGAAAAAGGTGGGTTAGAGGCTCAATCATGGCAATTGGGAGCCTGACAAGCAAGTGGTAGGCATCATAGCAATGGCATAGCAAAAGAGTGAGCAAACTAGCATAGCAAAGATAGTAGTGATTTCGAGGGTATGATCATCTTGCCTGCACAGTTGTCAGAGTTGACTGGATCCTCACAAGCAAACTCAATGGACTCCTCGTTAGCGAACTCGTCTCCCGGCTCTACCAAACAACACAAACAAGCAACAAGGATACAATCAACCACGTGCAAGGGCAACCAATAATATGCAAAGATGGTATGCTATGCGGGATGCGATGCAGGATGCAAAATGCAAGACGTGATAGGAAATGCATGAACCTGGCCTCAACTTGGAAAACCAAGTGTGCCACTGGATAGAGGGGAAGAAATCCCCTGAAAACGATATAAAGATCATTGGAATCGGAGCTACGGTGTGGAAATGGCAAGCGTTTTACGAAACGAACCGATCTGCAATTTACAGCAAGTAGGCTCCTAAATGCAACGAAATGAACATGCTACAGCCACCAAACATGAAAACAAAATACATGGCAGGGATGTACACAAGATGCTTAACAAATCACTAGGGCTGAGCCACGGCCAAATTCATCCATTAAGGGGTTCAAACAAGCATGGCAAAACCGAATAAGCAAAACAGATTTCAGACTTAGTGAAATTAACACTAGTCTGAAATTTCAGACCACGATACTCTCTTCGGAGCAGCAAAACAACATGAAACATAACCTGAACATGACAAGTAAGAACATGGCATGGAGCTACTCAACAAGCTTAACAAAACACCCAAAGTGATCTGGGGCCAAAAGGGTTCACAAAATACTCTAACGAGCACACGAACATAGATGAAACACAATCAGTTTTCAGACTTAGTGAAAACTGAGTCATGCTGAAATTATAACTCACGAAGGCATGTAAACGAGCTCGATGCTCTCACTACGGTGAAAGTCATGGCAAGGCAAGCATATATCCATAAATAAGGCACAAAATGCTAGCTAGACATGGCAAGAACAATGGCATAGCATGCACGGATCACTAGCAATAGCACCGGCAAAATCGCAAAAGAGTTCACGATCTGCCCAAATTAACAACGATGCAAAAGTTGAGCTCGATTAACTCAACCTAGGGTGCCCCAACATAGCAAGTAAAGACATGGATGGATAGAGCATAACAAGATTAACAAATGTCCCTTACTGATCATGCTCAAAAGAGGCACGGATCACTAGGAAACAAGCTGAACATATGGCATCATGAACTAAAATATCCCAGACTTAGTGAAAATCACTAAGTCCCTGAAAACAGAATTCTCAGGTACCCCTCTTTACAAGCTTGCACAAGTCAGCACACACATCCTAAAAATGCATGGATGGCACCTCCGGAAAGAAGACAAGATGCTTAACAATTCATGCACACAACAAACATGGCAAAAATGACAAAAGTCAATGATGAGCTAACAGATCTGCAATTTAACTCACGATGCCTCCTTATAATAGCATTTTGGGCATCAATATGAACTCAAATGCAAATGATGCAACGGAATGAAATGATGCACTCGTTGAGACGAAGATTTTGATATATCATATGCCCGAAACGGAGCCACGGTTGCAGAGATATGATGCGACAAAGATTGCATAAAAGATTAAGGGGGAGAGGGAGAAGTCAACCCTCAGATCTAGGGTTTGACACTGTAGCGCGGATCTGGCGGTTATTGTAGCTGGGCGCGCGCGACGAGGATGGCCGGCCGGAGCTGGGCTCGCCGGAGACGGAGTGGAGGCGGGGCTCGCCGGAGACGACCGACCGGCGAAGCGGCGACGATGCGGCGGCGGAGGGCGACGCGGGGCGGCGCGTCCGGCCACCGGCGACGGGGCGGCAAAGGGCGGCGCTGGGCGCTCGCCGGCGAGGTCGCCGCGGTGGCTGACGGCGGAGCAGGCGAACGGCGACGCGGCGGAGGGCGGCGCGGGTCGTCGGGCGACGGGGAGACGACCGGGCGGCGCGGGGCGCCGGATGGGCTCGCGGGGGCCCCTCCTGGGCCTCCCGGGCCGGCGGCGGGGATGTGGGCGCGGGGCCACGTGGCGACGGACGTTGTCCGGCCGGGGGCGGACACGTCCGGCGGCGCGGGATCTGGGACTCTCTTTTTTTTAGGGTTTTGGACGGGGGAGAGAGATCCGAAAATGGAGGGAGCTATATATAGGCATAAGTGGAGCTAGGAGAGTCCAAATGAGGTGCGGTTTTTGGCCACGCGATCGTGATCGAACGCTCTAGGACATGGAGTAGAGTTTGGTGGGTTTTGGGCCAAATTGGAGGGGTGTTGGGCTGCAACACACACGAGGCCTTTTCGGTCCCTCGGTTAACCGTTGGAGCATCAAACGAAGTCCAAATGGTACGAAACTTGACAGGCGGTCTACCGGTAGTAAACCAAGGCCGCATGGAAAGTCTCGGTCCAATCCAGAAATGTTTAGTCTCCACACACGAAAGAAAGCTAGAAATGGCCACCGGAGGAGAACGAAGCGCCGGAATGCAAAACGGACAACGGGGAAAAAGCTCGAATGCATGAGATGACCATGTATGCAAATGCAATGCACGTGATGACATGATATGAGATGCACGAAAAAGAAAACAACACACGGAGACAAGGACCCGAACCCGAGAAATAAATATAACTTAATGCCGGAAACGGCAAGAGTTGGAGTACAAATTGGGAAAGTAATATCTGGGGCGTTACAACCGTGCCTGCCTGGACAAGGAAAAATCCAGGATGGCAGTGGTGGACAAGGCGGAGGCGGACCTCGAGGAGAGCTTCGCTGAGACGCAGGCCTGGTTTCGCCAGGCCCATGACGAACTGAAGATTGACCAGGATCTGCTGGCCGAGCGCAAGCAGGAGCTTGTCCTGAAGCAGGCCGACATCGAGAAGGTCCAGGAGGTGGCGAAGGAACAGGCCGCCAAGGACAAGGCCGCCCGGCACCAGCACCAGGCCGAGCTGAACTCCCAGGTGGAGGACCTTGCTACTCGTGAGGAGGCACTCGTTGCCACACTCCGCGGCAAGGATGAGGAGGTCGAGAAGCTCGTCGCGCAGCGGACCCAGGAGCTGGAGCAAAGGCACAAGAAGGCACTCAATGCTCAAGCCCCCATGCCGGCAAGGTGAAGGAGCTGGAGGTGAAGCACGATGGGCTGAAGAAACGGGTCTTGGAGTTGAAGGAGGAGAGGGATGCGGCCAAAGGCGCTTTGGATGACGCGCAGGCCATAGTCCTCGGCAAGGCTGAGCTACTCTCCAAGGCCAACGACTCCATCAAAGACTTGAAGCTGAAGCTAGAGGGTCTAGAGGGGATGCTTTCGGAGGTCAGGGCCCGGGAGGAGACCCTAACCAAGGATCTGGAGGAGGAGAGGCAGCTGCGGAGGAATGACGCCGCCAACCACGAGGATTATGTGAAGAGCAAAAACCTTTGGATCAGCCGCCTCGCCGACATCGCCGGCAGGACTACCACGAAGTTGGTGGCCATGGGGATGCCAAATGTGAGGTACGCCCCGGAGCCGAACGTGAGTCCCAACTCCAAGTTGACCCTGTTCTTCGAGGGCGTTCTTGGAGCCCCGGAGCAGTTTCACTCTAACAGAGCGACCTCTCTGGCCAATGAGGCCTGGAAGGTTTGCCGAGGTGCCCTGACCAAGGTCCTCACCAAGGTGGCATACTGGAACCCCAACCTCGACTTTGACGCCACGCTGGAGAGCTTGCCGGAGGATGTGGACCTCGCGGTGCTCGAGGAGCGTATCAAGCCCATCATCAGCCGCGTCGATGGAGTTCGAAGGGTAGAGGGCCAACGCCAGGTCTAGGCACCCCATTTCTCATCGCCGCTGCAGGTTCATGACCAAGACAATTTTTATCTTTAGTTAGAACCATAGCAACAATTGATGTAACATAACTCTGCAGTACTTTGGAGTGATGCATGTTATTGTCCTGTTTGATCTCACTTTGTATATATGTCCACCCTACGTTAATTGGGTAGGCTTGCCGACGCGTAAACCCAAGCCGCGGCGCCTCGAGGACGGATCTCCAATAGCCTGCCGGGTGTGTTTGCTGCCAGGCGAACCACCTTACTGTTCTTAGCGCGGCCGCTTGAACTGTTGACTGGACTCAAAACAAAACAAGAGCGTTACCAATAGCAGAAAGGCCACCCTGCCATTCTCGACGCGGCCACTCAAACTGTTGAGCAGACTTGAAACAGAATAAGGGCGTTGCCAATAGTGGAAGGCCCCCATTGCGTGCAGGTTTCTCATACAGAGGGAAAGATCTCCGAGGAGAATAATCTTATATAAAAAGGAATTGCTCAAAGTTTGGCATGACTTTGCTTTTCTGTCGCTGCGCGAGCGTTCACTGCATCCGCAAATGATGCCGCTCGTTCGGTTGTCTTCTTCCTTGGAAGCCATGGCAATGAAGAACTGCTAAACTAACTGCTAGAACGGATTTTCACAACTGCGCCCCCTTGATGTCTACTACACAATCTTCTTCTTGTAGACGTTGTTGGGCCTCCAAGTGCAGAGGTTTGTAGGACAGTAGCAAATTTCCCTCAAGTGGATGACCTAAGGTTTATCAATCCGTAGGAGGCGTAGGATGAAGATGGTCTCTCTCAAGCAACCTTGTAACCAAATCACGAAGAGTCTCTTGTGTCCCCAACACACCCAATACAATGGTAAATTGTATAGGTGCACTAGTTCGGCGAAGAGATGGTGATACAAGTGGTATATGGATGGTAGATAAAGGTTTTTGTAATCTGAAAATATAAAAATAGCAAGGTAACTAATGATAAAAGTGAGCACAAACGGTATTGCAATGCGTTGAAACAAGGCCTAGGGTTCATACTTTCACTAGTGCAAGGTCCCTCAACAATAATAACTTAATTGGATCATATAACTATCCCTCAACATGCAACAAAGAGTCACTCCAAAGTCACTAATAGCGGAGAACAAACGAAGAGATTATGGTAGGGTATGAAACCACCTCAAAGTTATTCTTTCCAATCAATCCGTTGGGCTATTCCTATAAGTGTCACAAACCTCCCTAGAGTTCGTACTAGAATAACACCTTAAGGCACAAATCAACCAAAACCCTAATGTCACCTAGATACTCCAATGTCACCTCAAGTATCCGTGGGTATGATTATACGATATGCAGCACACAATCTCAGATTCATCTATTCAACCAACACATAGAACCTCAAAGAGTGCCCCAAAGTTTCTACCGGAGAGTCAAGACGAAAACGTGTGCCAACCCCTATGCATAGATTCCCAAGGTCACAGAACCTGCAAGTTGATCACCAAAACATACATCAAGTGGATCAATAGAATACCCCATTGTCACCATGGGTATCCCACGCAAAACATACATCAAGTGTTCTCAAATCCTTAAAGACTCAATCCGATAAGATAACTTCAAAGGGAAATCTCAATCCATTACAAGAGA
Source organism: Triticum monococcum (assembly GCA_034509565.1). Lineage (NCBI taxonomy): Eukaryota > Viridiplantae > Streptophyta > Magnoliopsida > Poales > Poaceae > Triticum > Triticum monococcum. The sequence goes on from CM067842.1 coordinate 155,587,635, forward strand.
GTAGAGGGGGAGAAACATCATAGGATCCAAATATAATAGCAAAGCTCGCGATACATTAAGATCGTATCACCTCAAGAACACGAGAGAGAGAGATCAAACACATAGCTACTGGTACATACCCTCAGCCCCGAGGGAGAACTACTCCCTCCTCGTCATGGAGAGCACCGGGATGATGAAGATGGTCACCGAAGAAGGATTCCCCCTCCGGCAGGGTGCCGGAACAGGTCTAGATTGGCTTTCGGTGGCTCCGGAGGCTTCTGGCGGCGGAACTCCTGATCTATTGTGCTCCCCGAAGTTTTTAGGGTATATGGGTATATATGGGAGGAAGAGGTACGTCGGTGGACCTCCGGGTTGTCCATGAGGCAGGGGGCGTGCCCAGGGGGTGGGCGCACCCCCCACCCTCGTGGGCAGCCCGAGACTCTCCTGGTCCAACTCCGATACTCCGTGGGCTTCTTCTGGTCCAAAAATAAGTTCCGTGAAGTTTGAGGTCAATTGGACTCCGTTTGATTTTCCTTTTCTGCGATACTCTAAAACAAGGGAAAAACAGAAACTGGCACTGGGCTCTAGGTTAATAGGTTAGTCCCAAAAATCATATAAAATAGCATATAAATGCATATAAAACATCCAAGGTTGATAATATAATAGCATGGAACAATCAAAAATTATAGATACGTTGGAGACGTATCAGCATACCCAAGCTTAATTCCTGCTCGTCCTCGAGTAGGTAAATGATAAAAACAGAATTTTTGATGTGGAATTCTACCTAACATATTTCTCTAAGTAATTCTCTTTATTGTGGCAAGAATATTCAGATCCATAAGATTCAAGACAAAAGTTTAATATTGACATAAAAATAATAATACTTCAAGCATACTAACCAAGTAATCATGTCTTTTCAAAATAACATGGCCAAAGAAAGCTATCCCTACAAAATCACATAGTCTGGCTATGCTCCATCTTCACCACACAAAGTATTTAAATCATGCACAACCCCGATGACAAGCCAAGCAATTATTTCATACTTTTGATGTTCTCAATCTTTTTCAATCTTCACGCAATATATGAGCGTGAGCCATGGATATAGCACTATAGGTGGAATAGAATGGTGGTTGTGGAGAAGACAAAAAGGAGAAGATAGTCTCACATCAACTAGGCGTATCAATGGGCTATGGAGATGCCCATTAATAGATATCAATGTGAGTGAGTAGGGATTGCCATGCAACAGATGCACTAGAGCTATAAATGTACGAAAGCTCAACAAAAGAAACTAGTGGGTGTGCATCCAACTCGCTTTCTCGCGAAGACCTTGGGCATTTTGAGGAATCCCATCATTGGAATATACAAGCCAAGTTCTATAATGAAATATTCCCACTAGTGTATGAAAGTGACAACATAGGAGACTCTCTATCATGAAGATCATGGTGCTACTTTGAAGAACAAGTGTGGTAAAAGGATATTAGCATTGCCCCTTCTCTCTTTTTATCTCATTTTTTTTTATTTTTTTATGTATTTTTTTATTTTATTTGGGCCTTCTCTTTTTTGTGGCCTCTTTTCTATTTTTTTTATTTGGGCTTCTTTGGCCTATTTTATTTATTTATTTTCATCCGGAGTCTCATCCCGACTTGGCGGGGAATCATAGTCTGCATCATCCTTTCCTCACTGGGACAATGCTCTAATAATTATGATCATCACACTTTTATTTACTTACAAACTCAAGAATTACAACTCGATACTTAGAACAAGATATGACTATATGAATGCCTCTGGCGGTGTACCGGGATGTGCAATGACTCATGAGTGACATGTATGGAAGAATTATGAACGGTGGCTTTGCCACAAATACGATGTCAACTACATGATCATGCATAGAAATATGACAACGATGGAGCATGTCATAATAAACAGAACAGTGGAGAGTTGCATGGCAATATATCTCGGAATGGCAATGGAAATGCCATAATAGGTAGGTATGGTGGCTATTTTGAGGAAGGTATATGGTGGGTATATGATACCAGCGAAAGTTGCGCGGTACTAGAGAGGCTAGCAATGGTGGAAGGGTGAGAGTGCGTATAATCCATGGACTCAACATTAGTCATAAAGAACTCACATACTTATTGCAAAAATCTATTAGTTATCGAAACAAAGTACTACGCGCATGCTCCTAGGGGGATAGATTGGTAGGAAAATACCATCGCTCGTCGCCGACCGCCACACATAAGGAGGACAATCAATAAACAAATCATGCTCCGACTTCGTCACATAACGGTTCACCATACGTGCATGCTACTGGAATCACAAACTTAAACACAAGTATTTCACAAATTCACAACTACTCAACTAGCACAACTTTAATATCACCATCTTCATATCTCAAAACAATCATCAAGTATCAAACTTCTCATAGTATTCAATGCACTCTAAATGAAAGTTTTTATTATATCCCTCTTGGATGCCCATCATATTAGGACTAAATTCATAACCAAAGAAAACTACCATGTTGTTCTAAAGACTCTCAAAATAATATAAGTGAAGCACGAGAGTTCATCTATTTCTATAAAATAAAACCACCACCGTGCTCTAAAAGATATAAGTGAAGCACTAGAGCAAATGACAAACTACTCCGAAAGATATAAGTGAAGATCAATGAGTAGTCGAATAATTATGCAACTATGTGAAGACTCTCTAACATTTAAGAATTTCAGATCTTAGTATTTTATTCAAACAGTAAGCAAAACTAAATAAAATAAAAAGACGCTCCAAGCAAAACACATATCATGTGGTAAATAAAAATATAGCTCCAAGTAAAGTTACCGATGAACGAAGACGAAAGAGGGGATGCCTTCCGGGGCATCCCCAAGCTTAGGCTCTTGGTTGTACTTGAATATTACCTTGCGGTGCCTTGGGCATCCCCAAGCTTAGGCTCTTTCCACTCCTTATTCCATAGTCCATCGAATCTTTACCCAAAACTTGAAAACTTCACGACACAAAACTTAACATAAAACTCGTAAGCTCCGTTAGCAAAAGAAAACAAAACACCACTTCAAGTTACTGTAATTAACTCATTCTTCATTTATATTGGTGTTAAACCTACTGTATTCCAACTTCTCTGTGGTTTGTAAACTCTTTTACTAGCCATAGATTCATTAAAATAAGCAAACAACACACGAAAAACAGAATCTATCAAAAACAGAACAGTCTGTAGTAATCTGTAACTAACGCAAACTTCTGGAACCCCAAAAATTCTAAAATAATTTGCTGGACGTGAGGAATTTATCTATTAATCATATGCAAAAATAATTAACTAAATAGCACTTTCCTAATAAATATGACATCAGTTCTTGCGAGCGCTAAAGTTTCTGTTTTTTTACAGCAAGATCAACAAGACTTTGTCCAAGTCTTCCCAACGGTTCTACTTGGCACAAACACTAATTAAAACATAAAAAACTCAATCATAACAGAGGCTAGATAAATTATTTATTACTAAACAGGAACAAAAATCAAGGAACAAAAATGAAGTTGGGTTGCCTCCCAACAAGCGCTATCGTTCAACGCCCCTAGCTAGGCATGATGATTTCAATGATTCTCACATAAAAGATAAGAATTGAAACATAAAGAGAGCATCATGAAGAATATGACTAGCACATTTAAGTCTAACCCACTTCCTATGCATAGCGATTTTGTGAGCAAACAATTTATGGGAACAATAGTCAACTAGCATAGGAAAGCAAAACAAGCGTAACTTCAAGATTTTCAACACATAGAGAGGAAACTTGATATTATTGCAATTCCTACAAGCATATATTACTCCCTCATAATAATTTTCAGTAGCACCATGAATGAATTCAACAATATAACCAGCACCTAAAGCATTCTTTTCATGATCTACAAGCATAGAAAATTTACTACTCTCCACATAAGCAAGATTCTTCTCCTTCGGAATCGTGGGAGTATCATAAGAGACTCGAATACTATAAATTGTTTCCACATTAAAAGAGTAATGTTCAGAAAAAGGGTAATCATAATCATGACAAGTTTTATAAATATAATCATCACTACTTTTTATAGCATATGTATCATCACAATAATTATCATAAGTAGCAACTTTGTTCTCATCATAATCAATTGAAACCTCTTCCAAGATAGTGCAATCATTACTAAATAAAGTCATGACCTCTCCAAATCCACTTTCATCAATGTAATCATCATAAGTAGGAGGCATGCTATCATCATTATAAATTTGCATATCAAAACTTGGGAGACTAAAAATATCATCTTCATTAAATGTAGCATCCCCAAGCTTGGGACAAACATTAACTGCAGAAAATATATTCTCAAAAACATCATCTTCTTCAAACATAGCATCCCCAAGCTTGGGCCTTTTCATATCATAAGCATAATCACTCTCATCATAAATAGTATGGATAGCACCAATAGTATAGCAATTATCATATTCTTCCAAGCAAGTGCCAATAAGATTTTCAAGATCATAAGAAGTATCATTATCTTCCCAATCACAATCATCACAACAAGCAATAGGCATAACGAGATCATCATCAAGTGCATCATCTTCCACAATTATATTTTCATGAGTCACAATAGTAATAGGAGCAGCATTATTTGGGAGAGATATCTTTTTACCTCTCTTCCTTTTTCTTTTCTTCTTTTTCACCACATCATGTGTGGGTTCAATCCTCCTTTTGGAGCTCCTTATTAATGAGATTGGTTGAATAGGAGGCGCCTCCTCGTTACCTGATTCATCATAAGAAATAATAGGAGAGTATTGGGAAGTCTCTTCCCTTACATTAGTATTCTCTTCATCTTCTATTTGTTTTCCTTTCTTTATGTAGTTGGCAATATAAGGATTTTCAATACAATTCACCAAACAATACATATAAATTTCCTCTAGATCAAAGCCAAGAAGTTTATCACGGGCAAATACTGGAATATAGTTAGTTATACGTTTCATTTCTTTGTAACCCGTAAGAAAACTAAGTTCATTATGATGTGCAAGAGAAATCAAGTCATCACAATTTTTGGAAACGATTAGATCATGAAACAATTTGCATCGGATGGTTAAATGAACACGTTCATTGCAAAGCTCGCAAGTATGGCCAAGAAAATTTAAATTTTCAGCACAAACATCTAGCCTTTCGTGCAACAATTTAGTTTCTAAGTACTTATGCCTCTTGCAAAATCTATCTTCCCTAATTGGTGTGTACTTGCAAACCCAATGCACTCCACAAAAATTGACATGTTTATAGGAGACATTTTCATCATAACTAGTGCAATCATCATTAGTACAATGGATATTCAAGGAGTTCGTACTAACAACATTGCAATCATGCTCATTATTCAAAGATTTAGTGCCAAACATTTTAATGCATTCTTCTTCTAACACTTTGGCACAATTTTCCTTTCCATCATACTCACGAAAGATATTAAAAAGATGAAGCGTATGAGGCAAACTTAATTCCATTTTTTGTAGTTTTCTTTTATAGACTAAACTAGTGCTAAAACAAGAAACAAAAAGATTCAATTGCAAGATCTAAAGACATACCTTCAAGCGCTAACCTCCCCGGCAACGGCACCAGAAAAGAGCTTGATGTCCACTACACAACCTTCTTCTTGTAGACGTTGTTGGGCCTCCAAGTGCAGAGGTTTGTAGGACAGTAGCAAATTTCCCTCAAGTGGACGACCTAAGGTTTATCAATCTGTAGGAGGCGTAGGATGAAGATGGTCTCTCTCAAGCAACCCTGCAACCAAATAATGAAGAGTCTCTTGTGTTCCCAACACACCCAATACAATGGTAAATTGTATAGGTGCACTAGTTCGGCGAAGAGATGATGATACAAGTGGTATATGGATGGTAGATAAAGGTTTTTGTAATCTGAAAAATATAAAAACAGCAAGGTAACTAATGATAAAAGTGAGCACAAACGGTATTGCAATGTGTTGAAACAAGGCCTAGGGTTCATACTTTCACTAGTGCAAGTTCCCTCAACAATAATAACATAATTGGATCATATAAGTATCCCTCAACATGCAACAAAGAGTCACTCCAAAGTCACTAATAGCGGAGAACAAACGAAGAGATTATGGTAGTGTACGAAACCACCTCAAAGTTATTCTTTCCAATCAATCCGTTGGGCTATTCCTATAAGTGTCATAAATAGCCCTAGAGTTCATACTAGAATAACACCTTAAGACACAAATCAACCAAAACCCTAATGTCACCTAGATACTCCAATGTCACCTCAAGTATCCATGGGTATGATTATATGATATGCATCACACAATCTCAGATTCATCTATTCAACCAACACATAGAACCTCAAAGAGTGCCCCAAAGTTTCTACCAGAGAGTCAAGACGAAAACGTGTGCCAACCCCTATGCATAGATTCCCAAGGTCACGGAACCCGCAAGTTGATCACCAAAACATACATCAAGTGGATCAATAGAATACCCCATTGTCACCACGGGTATCCCACACAAGACATACATCAAGTGTTCTCAAATCCTTAAAGACTCAATCCAATAAGATAACTTCAAAGGGAAAAGTCGATCCATTACAAGAGAGTAGAGGGGGAGAAACATCATAGGATCCAAATATAATAGCAAAGCTCACGATACATCAAGATCATATCACCTCAAGAACACGAGAGAGAGAGAGAGAGAGAGAGAGATGAAACATATAGCTACTGGTACATACCCTCAGTCCCGAGGGAGAACTACTCCCTCCTCGTCATGGAGAGCACCGGGATGATGAAGATGGTCACCGGAGAAGGATTCCCCCTTCGGCAGGGTGCCAGAACGGGTCTAGATTGGCTTTCGATGGCTACGGAGGCTTCTGGCGGCGGAACTCCTGATCTATTGTGCTCCCCGAAGTTTTTAGGGTATATGGGTATATATGGGATGAAGAAGTACGTCGGTGGGCCTCCGGGCTGTCCACGAGGCAGGGGGCGCGCCCAGGGGGTGGGGGCGCCCCCACCCTCGTGGGCACCCCAGGACTCTCCTGGTCCAACTCCGATACTCCGTGGGCTTCTTCTGGTCCAAAAATAAGTTCCGTGAAGTTTCAGGTCAATTGGACTCCGTTTGATTTTCCTTCTCCGCGATACTCTAAAACAAGGAAAAAATAGAAACTGGCACCTGGGCTCTAGGTTAGTCCCAAAAATCATATAAAATAGCATATAAATGCATATAAAACATCCAATGTTACTAATATAATAGCATAGAACAATCAAAAATTATAGATACGTTGGAGACGTATCACCCCTACCTGGCGCGCCAAAGATGTTGGGGGAAACGACACCTATGGGATCAAAGGAATCCCCTCTACGGTTGGCGGGCGCGGAGTTGTGCAAAGAGCCGGTCTAATAGCTAGCACAGTGAGATTTACCCAGGTTCGGGCCGCGAGGATGCGTAATACCCTAGTCCTTTTTTGGTGTATATTTGAGTGTTCTTGAGCTCTTGAACTAGCTACGGTGCGTGCATCGTCCAAAAGATCTGAATCCCTCGTCCAATATGCCTCGGGCCTCCTTTTATAGTCAAAAGGGGCTGCCATAGTGGCACACAGGAGGTGGAAAGGTATACAATGTACAAGCTTATCGCCTGTCACCACAGGACAAAGCGCATTAAATGCACTACTTAGGTGTCCTCTTGCTTTATCGGGGACGGTAACGAAGCCCTTCCGGTCTGTCGCTGCTCCGTCTTGCTCCGACACGCATCCAGGCCAGCAAGGCATGCAGTGCCATGTAGGCTGGCAGGCTGCTGAGCTGGCGTGGTGGTAGGGTCTTCATGAAGATCTGCATGCCACCATGCAGGTGCTTGCTGAGTTGGCCTAGAGGCCGCCCGTCGCCACGCAGGTGCTCGCCTAGTTGGAGGGCTGGCAACTGCATGGGAACGGCGGTGGAGTCTTGGTGGGTGAGGGCCGGGCCGCGACCCCATGGATGTCTTCGGCAAGAGTCTTGCCGGGGACCCAGGAAGGATCTTGCTGCGGCATCGTGGTCGTCCCCGGGAAGGGTCTTGCCGGGGGTCTCGTGGGTATCCTTGGCAAGGATCTTGCCTAGGATCGTCGTCTTCTGGTTATCATCTAGTCTTGTATGCTTTTGGTCTTCACAAAGATTTGCATGCCACCACGCGGGTGCCTCCGAAGCCTTGGGTCCAACATTGTCAATGGCGTCGGAAACCTCAGGCTCAAAGGTGGTGGAGATGCTAGTGTCGGGTGAGCTGCCCCGGCAAGGCTCTTGCCAGGGCTGCGTAGGTCGCCCCAGCAAGGGTCTTGCCGGGGAAAGCCCATCTGTCTTGGTGCTGCTCTGGTGGTCTTGTGCTTCAGCTTCCCACCTCTGCCCTGCTAAGTGTGGCCGCAGGTGCGGCTCTGACTGCCCGTGCACAAGTAAAGGGGTACAAAAGAGAGCCCCTACTTTTGTACACCGACATTCCTATGACTATGAGATTTTCAACTCCCGAATACTGGAGGAACAGTTTGTGTGCTACCAAACATCACAACGTAATTGGGTGATTATAATTGTGCTCTACAGGTGTCTCCGATGGTACTTGTTGAGTTGGCATAGATCAAGATTTGGATTTGTCACTCCGATTGTCGGAGAGGTATCTCTGGGCCCGCTCGGTAATGCACATCATTAGAAGACTTGCAAGTGATGTAACTAATGAGTTAGTTATGGGATGATGCATTACGGAACGAGTAAAGAGACTTGCCGGTAATGAGATTGAACTAGGTATTGAGATACCGATGATCGAATCTCGGGCAAGTAACATACCGATGACAAAGGTAACAACGTATGTTGTTATGCGGTTTGACCGATAAAGATCTTCGTAGAATATGTGGGAGCCAATATGAACATCCATGTTCCGCTATTGGTTATTGACCGGAGACGTGTCTTGGTCATGTAATTGGGAGTCCAAATTGGACAAGGAGGGGGGGCGCCTCCTCTTTCCTCCCTCTCTCCCTCTCCTTCCTTCCCCCTTCCCCCTTCCTAGTTGGACTAGGAAAGGGGGAGTCCTACTCCTACTAGGAGGAGGACTCCCCCTCTCCTTGGCACGCCCCAAGGCCGGCCGGCCTCCCCCTTGCTCCTTTATATACGGGGGCAGGGGGGCACCCTAGGACACACAAGTTGATTGTTTCCAGCCGTGTGCGGTGCCCCCCTCCACCATAATCCACCTTGGTCATATCATCGCAATGTTTAGGTGAAGCCCCGCGCCAGTAGTTTCATCATCACTGTCATCATGCCGCCGTGTTGACGAAGCTCTTCCCCGACACTCTGCTAGATCATGAGTTCGTGGGACGTCACTGAGCCGAACATGTGCAGATCACGGAGGTGCCGTAACTTCGGTGCTAGGATCGGTCGATCGTGAAGACGTACGACTACATCAACCGCGTTGTCATAACACTTCCGCTTACGGTCTACGAGGGTACATAGACAACACTCTTCCCTCTCGTTGCTATGCATCACCATGATCTTGCGTGTTCGTAGGAATTTTTTTAAATTACTATGTTACCCAACAGTGGCATCCGAGCCAGGTTTATGCGTAGATGTTATATGCACGAGTAGGATACAAGTGAGTTGTGGGCGATAATAGTCATATTGCTTACCAGCATGTCATACTTTGATTCAGCGGTATTGTTGGATGAAGCGGCCCGGACCGACATTACGCGTGACTGGTTCTACCAATGTGCTTCGCACACAGGTGGATGGCGGGTGTCAGTTTCTCCAACTTTAGTTGAATCGAGTGTGGCTATGCCCGGTCCTTGTTGAAGGTTAAAACAACACATACTTGATGAAAAATCGTTGGGGTTTTGATGCGTAGGTAAGAACGGTTCTTGCTCAGCCCGTAGCAGCCACATAAAACTTGCAACAACAAAGTAGAGGACGTCTAACTTGTTTTTACAGGGCATGTTGTGATGTGATATGGTCAAGACATGATGCTAAATTTTATTGTATGAGATGATCATGTTTTGTAATAGAGTTATTGGCAACTGGCAGGAGCCATATGGTTGTCGCTTTATTCTATGAAATGCAATCGCCATGTAATTGCTTTACTTTATCACTAAGCGGTAGCGATAGTCATAGAAGCAATAGTTGGCGAGACGACAACGATGCTATGATGGAGATCAAGATGTCGCGCCGGTGACGATGGTGGTCATGAATGTGCTTTGGAGATGGAGATCAAAGGCACAAGATGATGATTGTCGGGAGGATGGACCCCGGGCAGGCAACGGAACCCGGATCCTCTTCAAAAACAACGGGGTTGGCACTGCCCCTCAATACCGGCACGCGCTTGGCCGGGTCGCTCGACTTGGCCAAGCCCCGCAAGCCGGCCAGACAAGCTGACCCGGCAGGACACGTCGACTCGGCCCCAACAACTAGCGCAAGATAGCCGAACCCGGCACAACCGAAGCCTCCTCAACAAGCCAAGCACCACCCGTGGCGTGCTACGCAATCTAGCCGCGGGTCAATTCCTGTCCCATCAAGGCCGTACGATGGGACGAAACCTCAATCAACGATGACCGAGGTAATAGTGCCCCGCCCATGCCTCTGGTCAGCAGGAACGTGGCGACAGTGCCCCTCACCTACCCGCTGACCAGGGGCTGGCGTGGCTACAGTGCCCCCGCCTTCACCACTGACGACAGCAAGCGGCAACCTGCTGGAGGGCACTGTACACGACTCGACTCGGCCACGCCCTAACGATCAACAAGACGGCACACAGCCCCCCTAGACGTGCAGGGCCCGCACCTAGGGGAACCCGGCGAACCACAAGCCCTCAGCGGGACCCAGCTCGGGTTCCCGGACACCGACAATACTGACCCACCGACTTGTAACATTACCACTGTACCCCTAGGGGGTTGACCTGTAAAACCCCCGAGGAGCCCTCATGCATGGGGATAGAGGGAAGAGAACTCATTCCATCACACACACCAAGTTAGCAACACCCGAGGAGAGGGAACTGCCTAAGCCTTGTCCAGCTTCTTTTCTCCTCCTTATAGCTCCAGGAGCAACATTGTACTATCAATCATACAACAACACTCGGCAGGACTAGGGGTATTATCTCTCTGGAGAGCCCCGAACCTGGGTATGTCCGGCGTCCCGCGCCCGCTCATACCAACCTCGTCTCTGGAGTCCACCAACACCCTCGAGCCTCCTCCTCCCTTTAGCCATCCCTTGGCATTTGCCGTGCGCCCACCACGACAGTTGGCGCCCACCGTGGGGCAGCTCGAGGAGCTGGCCAGGAACATGCTTCAGACGGGGCCCTTCTCCTACACCGACAAGTCCGTCGCGCTAGCGGACGATGTCGTCGGCGTGCTTGTCGCCTCCTTCGTCGCGCTGCGCATCTCTGATGCGTTCGCGGCTGACGAGTACCCCAGCGAGGTGCTCAGCTACTCCGACTCTCCCCTCTCCCTCGGCGGCGACATTTCCGCCGGGGCAATGGACGTCGACATGGAGGTCTTCGTCACCGGCGACAGCGCCTCCTCCTTGTCGAGCAAGACGAGGAAGGCTGCCGAAGCCAGGGTCGTAGCGGAATGGATCGAGCCGTCCGATCCGTTGCGTGCCGCGATGCAGAGCCTCCGCATCCCCATCGGCACCGATGTCGACGCCACCAACGTCGCTGAGGCCCGAACCCAGCTTGAGGAAAGGCACCGACAGATGCTGGACCTGTCCGATACGCTCGCCGCCACTCAGCGTCGCCTGGACGCCGCTCAGCTGGAGCGCGATGCCGCCTGCGGATTAACGCCCGCCACGACCGACCCAAGCCGGGTCGCCGATGTGCGCGCCCGGGGAGGAGCGATCGGCTGGGCCCTCGGCGCTGTCCCAACCGTCTACAAAACCCCAGCGAAGAACATGCGTGCTGCCCCGACAGCCGCAGCCGGCCTGGACCAGCTCGCGGATGAGGAGCTGAAAGAGCGCAGCGGGCGGATGCGCGAACTCCTCCACGCCGCCAACACCCAACAGGACCGCCTCAACTAGTTCACCAAGCCAGCGGGATCCAGCTCCGCCCGCCTTGGCGGGTCCGGCGAACTTTTGCACACCGCTTCCTCGCCACCTGGCGAGGCGCACTCCGGCCGAGCCCGAACTCGGCGTGACCCGGCCGCTACGGCCGCCGATGGATTGGGCGACGAGCCCGTCCTAGAGATCCAGCGCGGACCCGGCCAGCATGGCCGGCGTCCGGCTCCAACCGACCCCCCCCCCCCCCCGTGGCCTGGCCGCAAGTCGACTCGGCCCGCGCGCCATCGACGACGCTGACGCTCGCCATCACCTAGATCGGCTCGCTCACTCCCTGGAGATGGAGGAGAGCGGCGCTATCGGGCCGGCGTGCTTCGGCCCCCGCATCCGGGAGGAGCCCTTCTCCAAAGGATTCATGCTCCCCCGCGACACCCCCAAGTACAACGGGACGGTGAAGCCAAAAGACTGGCTCACCGACTACACCATGGCCATTGGCATCACCGGTGCCAATCGTTGTCTTGCCGTGCGCTACGCACCGCTCATGCTCCAAGGGTCGGCCCGCACGTGGTTGAACAGCCTGCCGATGGGCAGCATCCACACATGGGTGGACTTTGAGGAAGCCTTCATCCGCAACTTCACGGGGACCTACAAGTGACCCGGCCGCCCTAGCCAGCTCGCCATGTGCATGCAGGGGCCTGCGAAGACCAGTCGCGAGTACTACACACGCTGGACCGAGCTCCGAAACAGTTGCGAGGGCGTCCATGAAGTCCAGGCAATCCAGTACTTCATCAACGGGTGCCGAGATGGCACCCTCCTCAAGCACAAGCTCTTACGCTCTGAGCCGGCCACCATGGCCGCGCTCATGGTGACAGCGGACAAGTACGCCAATGCCGACTCCGCCATGAAGATCCAGGTGACACTGGATGAAGCCGGCAAGGCCAAGCTGGTTCCCCCTCCAAAGCCGGCTGGCGAAAGCAGCCGGCAACAGCATCACCAGAACAACAAGCGCAAGGCCGACCAGCCGGCGCCGCGTCGCGACAACCGGCTCATCGCGGCCGCCAAGCCAGCGGCGGACCCGGCGGCGAAGCGCCGACAAACCGGCAAGACGGCATGGCAACCCGCCATGAGCTTCGAGTAGATGCTCGACACCCCCTGCAAGCACCATAGCGGCGCAACACCCTCCACGCACATGCTCCGTCAGTGCACCATCACCAAGCGCATCATGAGGGGCGACGTCCCGCCCCCTCCGGCTTCGGCTCTAGGCGCGGGGCAGCCGCCTCCGCCCCGACCACCGCCTCCAGCTGGCGGCGCAATGCGCAACGACGCCTACCCGGACCAGAACGCGGCCTATGTCGTCTTCACCAGCCTCGGCAACGATAAGCACATCGAGCGCCTCCTTCAGCAGGAGGTGAACACCGTCGTCCCAGCCAAGCCGGAGTTCATGCATTGGTCGGATTGCCCGATCACCTGGACCCGGGAGGATCACCCGGCAGTCATGCCGAGACCGGGTGGTTACACCCTCATCCTCAACCCCACCATCGTCGTGTGGCGCACATGCAAGTTCTCCCGAGTCCTCATCGACGGCGGCAGCAGCATCAACATCCTCTACCGCGACATGATGACCAAGCTCGGCCTCAAGGCCGAGGACCTGGAACCGACCGGGACGATCTTCCACGACATCATGCCCGGCCTCTCCTGCTCCCCCATTGGTCGGGTCCGGCTAGATGTCCTGTTTGGTGACAGCAACCACTTCTGGCGCGAACCGATCTGGTTCGAAGTGGTGGACCTGTCCAGCGTGTATCACGCGTTGCTGGGCCGGCCAGCGCTCTCCAAGTTCATGGCGATTCCCCACTACGTGTACCTGAAGATGAAGATGTCGGGTCCCAAGGGCCTCATCACCATCACCGGCGATTACCGCAAGTCCCTGGAGTGCACCCGAGACGTCACCAAGTTGGCCGAGTCGCTAGTCATTGCCGAGGAGCGCCGCCAGCTCGATCGGATCGTCGCCCTGGAAGGCGAGGCCTCCGCCGCGTCGATCCCGACCTCGGACCCGGCTGATGAAGCCTCCTTCAAGCCCTCCAAGGAGATCAAGAAAGTGAAGCTCAACCCAGAAGACCCCAGTGGCAGCAAGTACGTCGTCGTAGGTGCCCGCCTCGACAACAAATAGGAAGGCGAGCTCGTCGACTTCCTCCGTGAGAAGCGGAAGGACCCGGCACTTGATGAACGCGGCGAGGAGGTCGGTGCCGATGAGCCCCTCCTGCGTCCTCATCACCATCACCCGCTCACAGAGATTGACGACCTCCTGCGACGGGAGCCTGGGCGAGTAGCCCCAGTTCGTCTTCACCCGCAGCGGCGCGATGGCGAAAGCCGGAAGGTTGATGCGATCCGCACCAAGGTTGCGGATGTAGAAGGAGTTCTGCCACTTCTTTGCAGAATCCTCCAGCGGGATCTTGGGGAAATCCGCCCCCGACCGCTTCGAGACGACGGCGGCGCCACAGTCGGCGGACTCCCCGGCCGACGGGCCCTGCTGCTTCAAGGAGAAGAAGCGCGCCCAGAGGTCGATCGTGGGCTCGACCCCTAGGTACCCCTCGCAGAGGGTTACAAAGCCGGAGAGCTGGACGATGGCGCCGGCGCCAAGATGATGCAACTGGAGCCCAAAGAACTCCAAGAATGCACGGAAGAAGGTACTCACCGGCAGCCTGATTCCACGCTCGAAGTGCGTGAGGAAGACCAATCGCTCCTGCCACTCGGGCCGAGGCCTCTGCTTGCCCCGCGGCAGGCGTCGTGACGCCCGGAGTTGGGCGATGTCCTCGGAGGTGACGCTCGAGCCCATCGAGGAGCCCGATGGCAGCGACATGATCAAAAGAAGAAGAAGAAGGAAGATGGAGAGAGGGAGTTCTGGTCGGAGCAGCGGGCGCCGCAGTGCGTCAGGTTGTGAAGAGCGGAGCAAGAGCAAATGGACAGGAGGGCGCGAGCGAGAATAATGTCCGCCGCCCCCTGCCCCCCAATTTATAACCCTCGGTTTGAACGTGGGGAAGTGGGGAAGTGGGATCGTCTGCACGCGCCCGTTCCACTACCTCGCAATAAGTGCGCACGTACACACGCAGTAACTTCCCGGGGAAGAGCAACCGACCCCCGGACACCGTAATAAATCCGTGCGCTTGGGCCAAGGGCGTGCGGCGGTGGGCCCCAGCCCGCCACCCGGTCCCTTCACGCGCGCGGCCTGTCAGCCCCTCCGACTTCCGGGCACCACGTGGTGCCCGCGCGAAGCCCGAGGAATTGCCCCAAGATTTGCCGAACTTCTCGGTCCCCGCCACGGCCGGGATGCCACGATCCGGTTTACGAGAAAACTGACACACAGTGGGTGTTGCCGGACTCGACGCTCGCAGAATCCACCTTGCTTAAGGGGGAAACTGTGAAGGACCGCTCATCCAAAGACGGCGTACCTTCACAGCTTCGGGGACTATTGTCGGGGGCGTCGGTGTCAAAACCGGCGGATCTCGGGTACGGGGTCCCGAACTGTGCATCTAAGGTGGATAGTAACAGGAGGCAGGGGACACGATGTTTACCCAGGTTCGGGCCCTCTTGATGGAGGTAATACCCTACGTCCTGCTTGATTGTTCTTGATGATATGAGTATTACAAGAGTTGATCTACCACGAGATCAGAGAGGCTAAACCCTAAAAGCTAGCCTATGGCATGATTGTATGTTGTCCTACGGACTAAAACCCTCGGGTTTATATAGGCATCGGAGGGGGCTAGAGTTACACAAGGTCGGTTACAAAGGAGGAGATATACATATCCGTACTGCCTAGCTTGCCTTCCACGCCAAGTAGAGTCCCATCCGGACACGGGATGAAGTCTTCAATCTCGTATCTTCATAGTCCAACAGTCCGGCCAAAGGATTTAGTCCGGCTGTCCGGAGACCCCCTAATGAAGGACTCCCTCAGTAGCCCCTGAACCAGGCTTCAATGAAGATGAGTCCGGCGCGCAGTATTGTCTTCGGCATTGCAAGGCGGGTTCCTCCTCCAAATACATCACAGAAGAGTTTGAATATGAGGATAGTGTCTGACCCTGCAAAATAAGTTCCACATACCACCGTAAAGAGAATAATATTTCCACAAATCTAATCTGCTGACACGTTTTGACAGCATGACATCACGCCACGGCCCGGTCATTATTTGGACAGTTTTTCTTTAACCAGCCCCGCACATAACGCGAGGCGGTTTCCTCGACACGTCTTGTCAAAGCAGAGATCGTGTTCCCCTTATCACGGGATTCTCATCAATACAGATGTGGGTAACCCAACCGCGCCTGTTGGTATGACTCCTAGATCTTAGGTAAGTCTCAAAAGGCCATGAGGAGGACGCCTGATATTCACCCTCTTTATAAAAGGGACAAGGCTTTTTCTTTTTTCCCTCCCGCGTTCAATCGAATCCTTCCCCCGCCTCGAGTTCTAACACCCAAAGCTCAGGTCAGGTGCTTCGGACCTTCAACTATGTCCGGATCCAACCTTCAAGGTCGGTGGAAGCCTTCCTCCGTCATAGAGGAGGACATCAAGAAGTTGAGAGAGGCCAGATATCTGACCGCCGAAATTTCGCACAGGCTGCCTGCCCGAGGGCAGGTCGTCCCTACTCCCGAACCCAATGAGAGCGTTGTGTTCATCTCCCACTTCCTCCGAGGACTAGGCCTCGCTCTAGATCCCTTTGTTAGGGGTCTTATGTTCTATTACGGGCTGGATTTTCATGATCTGGCCCCGGATTCCCTTCTTCACATCTCGTCATTTATTGTCGTATGTGAGGCCTTCCTTCGCATTAGCCCTCACTTCGGCCTGTGGCTCAAGACCTTTGATGTGAAGCCGAAGATGATCGAGGGGCAGCACGCAGCGTGCAGAGGTGCTTTGATAAGCAAAATCGCTGACGCTCCATGGCCAGAGGGTTCCTTCCCAGAGGTGTCCGGATTGTGGCAGCGGGAGTGGTTCTACATCACAGCTCCCCGAAGTGCCAAGTGGGTCACTGCCCCTACCTTTCGCTCAGGCCCCCACCACAATTGATGTCATGGATCAGCAGGGGGCTGAGCTGGGGTCCAGCAAGGACGTGCCAATGCTGCAGAGTCGTATCCGAGATCTCTTCAAGGGAGATTTCAGCCTGGTTATGGTAATGCAGGTTATGCTGGTCCGTCGAGTCCAACCTTGCAAACGTCGGCCCCTCCGCATGTGGGAATTCAACCCGGAAGGACCGCGTACTATTCAGCATTTCCTCGGCATGACGCATGAGGAGATGTGCAAATCGTTCTTCGGACCCCAAATAGAGTGTCCGGACACCACCGAGGATGTGGGCCTAAGCTGCAACCGCCCCGCTGCCCAAGTAAGTAATCTCGTGGCCGAACACACTGTCCCTTTATTCATCATGACATCATTCTGAAGAATCGCTCTTTGACCTGGACTGGATAACAAAGGTGAAGATGATCCGGTGTTCGGCCCCCCTTCCTGAGGGCTTGGATAATCCGGTGCTGGAAAAGATGCTTGAGCCAGCACCTTATCTGGTGCCCTCAAAGGAAGATGAAGGGGGGAAAAGAGGGCGAAAGCGGGCCTCCTTCGCTCTTTGTTCCAACCAAGGGAATGAGCGCCTCCACGAGGGAGGATAACCAAGGGGAAGAATCTGACATTCTCTCTCCCCGGGGAAGGAAGAGGACTACCTCTGAAGATCCGGAAACTAAGGTTTCCAAACGGGAGAAGAAATCTCCGGCAGAGGGTCCTGCCTCAGAGGGTATTCTTGCTGCACAATGTCCGCGCGGGGATCAGCCCTCTACCGAGCTGTAAGTAATCGAAAAGTACTTAATAGTGAAAACATCCTACCTTACTTCCGAAGACAATAACTAATGCTTATAAATTGTAGTCCGGATCGCAGCCCTTCTCAACAGAGCTCATCTTCAAGGGATCTTCTTCCGGAGATGATGGAGAGCGAAACGCCTCCCCGGACACCCCGGCTCAAGAAGCGGGCGACCTTGAAGTGTCGTCGTGAAGGGTATCTCCAGATCCACTAGGGCCAGAGGATAACCCTTTGGCTGCCCGGAGTCCCTAGTATCTGGTTCCTAAGGAGAGCGACATCAAGGGTACATACAGTGTGCGGTCAGACGCGCTAAAGGATCTTCTGGGGCAAGCTGCCATCTCGGAAGCGCATTGTACGCTAATGGGTACGGTAATTGAAAGGATTTCATCCGCTGAAAGTGGTTTGCGTGAAGCCTTTATGAGTCTGCGGAAAGGCTTCAAGGTACGTGAACTAGTGTATGTTTTTAACAGCACCGCATACGTTAGGTATACCCTATGCAGATAGTAGCCCCTGAGACTCTGGTTGTCGTTGAAAACGGCGACAAACAGAGGATCATAGTCCCAGGTAACAACCAGACCGCCTTTATGTGAAGGTGGCTGAAGCTCTGGTGCCTAGCCGGACTGATGGGTTTGCCGAGCTAAAGCGGCAACTGAATGCGATAGATGCCGACATCGTGCTTGTCAACAAGCGGCTTGACGAGGCACAGGGTGAGTAATTTTTCTGGTGGTCATCACATAATAAGAGTAGCATTATGCCAGTATCTTTAATGTGTTGTGACTGCAGATGGAGCTGCCATCGTGGAGACCCTTCGGGCGGAGCTTGCCCGAGCCAAGGAGCAAGCAAGGAGTAGCAATGCGGCCGCTTTAAAGGCGGCCGAAGAATTAAGGGCCGAACAGGCCGCGCATTGCGAGAGCAAGGAATAAAATAGCCTAGATGGCTGTAGAGTTAAAAGATGCCGCTGACCATTGCCAGCTTCTTGAAGAAGGGACCCGGGCGAAGGCAACAGGCCTGGAGAAGGCCCGGGTGGCTGCCAAGGAAGCCCGCTCCAAAATTAGAGCGACGAAGGAGGAGCTAAACCAAGATGTAGATATCGTGTCTGGGAAGTCCTTCTTGTTGCGGACTAAGTTCGGAGATCCGAAGTATGCTCCTCTGGACCGACTATGGAGTTCTGCGGACGCGTACATGGATTTGGCTGCAAGTGCTCTTGATGCGGCTGAGTACTTCAAGGATCAGAAAGGTCCTGAAGTGGAAAAGCTGTTCTGGTCACAGTTCCACGCTCCAGTCCGGCCGCTGCTGTTGAATGAGCGATTGGCCGAGTGGGCCGAGCTCCATAGGTTGTCTGGACTTGCCATGAGGTCCGTTGTGGATCACCTGTGGCAGGGATGGCCAAGGCCAAATAGCTACTTTAGCTTAGTGCAACAATTCCTTGGTGTTGTGCCACGCATCGATGCTGTAAAGAGATCGGTGTGCATAGAGGGTGCGCGAATGGCCTTTGCCCGTGTCAAGACATACTGGGCGGAGATGGAGGCCACCTCTGTTGTTACACAGGGTTCGGCCGTAGGCCAAGTGGCTGCCGAGCACTACTTTGAAGAATTTCTTGAAGGAGCTCGTTCGATAGAGGCTTAGTGCTCGAACAATGTTATGTTCAAGTGGCATGTATTCCCATTGTAAAAGCAATGTTTTATTGAATTGTCAAGGCTGTATTTATACTTTTGCCCGAAAGTACTATGGTGCCTCCTGTGCGGCCGTTTATGTATATATGTGTATAACCTGAAAGTTTGTAGTTGTCGGCTTCCACCCCCACACATATAATGCGGGGGTGTTCGCAAAAGATGCATATTCACACTTGATCCAATGTCTTGGTCCGTTAAGGAGGTGATAGCGTAGCAAACTAGGCAATCATACTATATTGCTTTAACACTTTCACTTAGCCATAGGAGTTTGACGGTGGGGCTACTATGTAGCCCCTGGTACTTCTATGTTCGTCCGAATACGGGGCGCGTACGTATGTGACCTGGAAACGACCCTTCGTTAATGCGGAGGAATCCCGAAGATTCCGATGAGTCATCGAGTGGTTGACCAGTCTCTCACTATATCATGATAGTCAGTTTTTGGCTTTCTCTACTAAGGTGCTCATCCGGATGAACCAGGGCACAATCGCAGTAGTTCTCCCAGTGCAACCTTAGCCGATATAACGGAACGTAAGGTACCAAAACATGGGAGCCGGGCAAACCCAACATTTGACCAAAGACATGATTCAGAGCTAATGCATATAGGTCCAAACTCGCGACGCCGAACACTCCCTAAGGTGTTCGGTCTTTATAACATATACTGGGCTAAACAATGCCCTTAATAAAAAAAACCCATGTGTCCAGGTACGTGCAAAATCTTGGCGTGGCCACATGCCAATAACGCCAGCATCCTTCTCGGTTGTGTGGAGTATCCGGAGGGTGTGAGCAACAAGAGACAATAAAAAAGGTTTATGCAGGGTCTTAATCTAAAAAGAAACCTTTGGGAGGGCCCATGCTGCACGTCTGCGCCTGTGTCTCCGTTGTGCCGTGTCCTGGACGGGTGTAGCATGATTGTCATCTGCAAAAGGAAACAACTTAGGTGAAGGTTGCTGTGCCAAAAAAGAGAAGAGTGGGTTATTATCAATGAACTATCGAAATTCAAGAGAAACCATGTTGAGCTGGGCTGGCTCTGATTACACGCGAGAAGCCCCTGGTGTCATTTTATGAGGGTTTAGAAACCAATCTCATGTATATATGATGGAATGCCGGATTCTTCTAACCGTGTCCGTGGTCTTGATGACCTGCCATTTTTCTGGTTGGTGAGGCCGTCTTAGTTTGCGGCTGCTAGAGCCGCCGCATCCTCTTCCGTACGTAAAAAACGTTCGGTATTTCCGCTAATTGTGATGATGCCTCGTGGACCGGGCATCTTGAGATTGAGAAAAAGCATAATGCGGTACTGCGTTAAAACGAGCGAAAGCCGCCCTTTCGAGTAGTGCTTGATAATCACTTCGGAATGGAGCGATGTGAAAAGTTAACATTTCGCTTCGGAAGTTATCGGGAGAACCGAATACCACCTCTAGTGGTAGAGAGCCCGTACAGCGGGCCTCTTGGCCTGGTATTACTCCCTTGAAGGTAGTATTACTGTGGCTTATTTGTGTCGGGTCTATCCCCATTTTGCGGACTGTTTCTTGATATATAAGATTTAGGTCACTACCGCCGTCCATGAAGACCCGTGTGAAATGGTACCCATTTACTATTGGGTCTAGCACCAACATCGTCAGTCCTTCACGCCGGATATTTGTAACGTGATCCCGATGATCAAAATTGATCGGGCATGCCAACCAATGGTTGAACCTAGGGGTGATGGGCTCTATGGCAAGTGTGCATCGGAGTGCATGATTGCTTCTCCTCTTTGTCACATGGATTGCGTTTACTGTTTTAACCTCTGGTGGGAACTTTTTCTGTCCTCCGGCGTTTTGTTGGCGAGGTTCATACTCGTGTTTGCTTGGTGTCTCTTCACCTTTGTATTCGGCGTTTAGCTTACTGGCCTGCTTGAAGACCCAACATTCTCTGTGGGTATGATTTGCAGGTTTGTCTTGGGTGCTTTGAATCTTACTGAGTTTGTCAAGAATTTTGTTTAGGCCAGATTGTCCTTATCTGCTTCCTTTGAAAGGCTTTTTCCTCTGACCTAGTTGGGAGCCCCTGAATCCGGCGTTTACCGCCGTGTTATCTGATACATCTCCAACGTATCTAAATTTTTGATTGTTCCATGCTATTATATTATCAACCTTGGATGTTCTATATGCATTTATATGCTATTTTATATGATTTTTGGGACTAACCTATTAACCTAGAGCCCAGTGCCAGTTTCTGTTTTTTCCATTTTTAGAGTATCGCAAAAAAGGAAAATCAAACGGAGTCCAATTGACCTGAAACTTCACAAAACTTATTTTTGGAAGGAAAGCAACCCGGGAGACTTGGAGTCCACATAAGGGATGCAACGAGGAAGTCACGAGGCAGGGGGCGCTCCCACCCCCTAGGCGCGGCCTCCACCCTCGTGGCTCCCCTCACGTACTTCTTCCGCCTATATATCTCCATATACCCTAAAATCATCCGGGAGCACAATAGATTGGGAGTTCCGTCGCCAGAAGCCTCCGTAGCTACCAAAAAACCAATCTAGACCCGTTCCGGCACCCTTCCGGAGGGGGCAATCCCTCTCCGGAAACCATCTTCATCCTCCCGGTGCTCTCCATGACAAGGAGGGAGTAGTTCTCCCTTGGGGCTGAGGGTATGAACCAGTAGCTATGTGTTTGATCTCTCTCTCTCATGTTCTTGAGATGATACGATCTTGATGTATCGCGAGCTTTGCTATTATATTTGGATCCTATGATGTTTCCCCCCCTCCACTCTCTTGTAATGGATTGAGTTTTTCCTTTGAAGTTATCTTATCGGATTGAGTCTTTAAAGATTTGAGAACACTTGATGTATGTCTTGTAGTGCGTATCTGTGGTGACAATGGGATATCACGTGATTCACTTGATGTATGTTTTGGTGACCAACTTGTGGGTTCCGCCCATGAACCTATGCATAGGGATTGGCACACGTTTTCGTCGTGATTCTCCGGTAGAAACTTTGGGTCACTCTTTGAGGTCCTATGTGTTGGTTGAATAGATGAATCTGAGATTGTGTGATGCATATCGTATAATCATGCCCACGGATACTTGAGGTGGCATTGGAGTATCTAGGTGACATTAGGGTTTTGGTTGATTTGTGTCTTAAGGTGTTATTCTAGTATGAACTCTAGGGCTGTTTTTGACACTTATAGGAATAGCCAAATGGATTGATTGGAAAGAATAACTTTGAGGTGGTTTCGTACCCTACCATAATCTCTTCGTTCGTTCTCCGCTATTAGTGACTTTGGAGTGACTCTTTGTTACATGTTGAGGGATAGTTATGTGATACAATTATGTTATTAGTGTTGAGGGAACTTGCACTAGCGAAAGTATGAACCCTAGGCCTTGTTTCAATGCATTACAATACCGTTTACGCTCACTTTTATCATTAGTTACCTTGCTGTTTTTATATTTTCAGATTACAAAAACTATTATCTACTATCCATATACCACTTGTATCACCATCTCTTCGCCGAACTAGTACACCTATACAATTTACCATTGTATTGGGTGTGTTGGGGAAACAAGAGACTCTTTGTTATTTGGTTGCAGGGTTGCTTGAAAGAGACCATCTTCATCCTACGCCTCCTACGGATTGATAAACCTTAGGTTATCCACTTGAGGGAAATTTGCTACTGTCCTACAAACCTCTGCACTTGGAGGCCCAACAACGTCTACAAGAAGAAGGTTGTGTAGTAGACATCAAGCTCTTTTCTGGCGCCGTTGCCGGGGAGGTGAGTGCTTGAAGGTATATCTTTGGATCTTGCAATCGAATATTTTTGTTTCTTGTTTTAGCACTAGTTTAGTTTATAAAAGGAAACTACAAAAATATGGAATTGAGTTTGCCTCATACGCTTCATCTTTTTAATATGTTTCGTGAGTATGATGGAAAGGAAAATTGTGCCAAAGTGTTAGAAGAAGAATGCATTAGAATGTTTGGCACTAAATCTTTGAATGATGAGCATTATGGCAATGTTGTTAGTATGAACTCCTTGAATATCCATAGTACTAATGATGATTGCACTAGTTATGATGAAAATGTCTCCTATAAACATGTCAATTTTTGTGGAGTGCATTGGATTTGCAAGTATACACCAAATAGGGAAGATAGATATTGCAAGAGGCATAAGTATTTAGAAACTAAATTGTTGCAAGAAAGTCTTGATGATTGTGCTGAAAAATTCAATATTTTTCGCGCCCCTTGTGAACTTTGCAATGAACATGGTTATTTAAATCTCCTATGCAAATTCTTTCATGACCAAATCGTATCCAAAAATTGTGATAATTTGATTACCCTTGAGCATCATAAAGAGCTTAGTCTTCTTTTGGGGGATGAGGAAATGAAACGTATAACTGAGGGTATTCCAAAGATTAATCTTGATGGATTTCTTGATTTTGATCTAGAGAAAATTTATATGTATTGTGCGGTGAATTGTATTAAAAATCCTTATATTGCAACTACATAAAGAAAATTAAAAAATAAGATGATGAAGAGAATACTAATGAAAGGGAAGGTACTTCCCAATACCCTCCTATTATTTCTTATGATGAATCAGGTAACGAGGAGGAGCCTCCTATTCAACCAATCTCATTAATAAGGAGCTCCAAAAAGAGTATTGAACCCACACATGATGTGGTGAAGAAGAAGAAAAGAAAAAGGAAGAGAGGTAAACGATATCTCTCCCAAATAATGCTGCTCCTATTACTATTGTGCCTCATGAAAATATAATTGTGGAAGATAATGATACTTCTTACGATCTTGAAAATCTTTTTGGCACTTGCTTGGAAGAATATGATAGTTGCTATACTATTGGTGCTATCTACACTATTAATGATGAGAGTGATTATGCTTATGATATGAAAAGGCCTAAGCTTGGGGATGCTACGTTTGATGAAGATGATGTTTTTGAGAATATATTTTTTGCAATTAATATTTGTCCCAAGCTTGGGGATGCTACGCTTAATGAAGATGAAATTTTTAGTCTCCCAAGTTTTGATAGGCAAATTTATAATGATGATAGCATGCCTCCTACTTATGATGATTATTGTGATAAAACTTATGCTATAAAGAGTAGTGATGATTATATTTATAAAACTTGTCATGATTATGAATACCCTTTCTTGGAACATTACTCTTTTAATGTGTAAACAATTTATAGTATTCGAGTCTCTTATGATACTCCCACTATTCCGAATGAGAAGAATCTTGCTTATGTGGAGAGTAATAAAAATCCTATGCTTGTAGATCATGAAAAGAATGATTTAGGTGCTGGTTATATTGTTGAATTCATTCATGATGCTACTGAAAATTATTATGCGGGAGGAACTTATGCTTGTAGGAATTGCAATAATATCAAGTTTCCTCTCTATGTGCTTAAAATTTTGAAGTTATGCTTGTTTTACCTTCCTATGCAAGTTGATTCTTGTTCTCATAAGTTGTTTGCTCACAAAATACCTATGCATAGGAAGTGGGTTAGACTTAAATGTGCTAGTCATATTCTTCATGATGCTCTCTTTATGTTACAATTCTTATCTTTTATGTGAGCATCATTGAAATCATCATGCCTAGCTAGGGGCGCCAAATGATAGCGCTTGTTGGGAGGCAACCCAACTTTATTTTTGTTCCTTGCTTTTTGTTCCTGTTTAGTAATAAATAATTTATCTATCCTCTTTTATTATTGAGGTCTTATGTTTTAATTAGTGTCTGTGCCAAGTAGAACCTTTGGGAAGACTTGGGTGAAGTCTTTGCGATCATGCTGTAAAAAATAGAAACTTTAGCGCTCACAAGAATTGCTTCCATTTTTATTTGGACAGTGATATTTAGTTAATTCGTTTTGAAGATGATTAATAGATAAATTCCTCAGGTCCAGCAATTTATTTTAGAATTTTTGGGGTTCCATAAGTATACGTTTGATCCAGATTACTTCAGACTGTTCTGTTTTTGACAGATTCTGTTTTCGATGTGTTGTTTGCTTATTTGGATGAATCTATGAGTAGTATCAGATGGTATGAACCATAGATAAGTTGGAATACAGTAGGCTTAACACCAATATAAATAAATAATGTGTTCATTACAGTACCTTAGTGGTGATTTATTTTCTTATACTAACGGAGCTTACGAGTTTTCTGTTAAGTTTTGTGTTGTGAAGTTTTCAAGTTTTGGGTAAAGATTCGATGGACTATGGAATAAGGAATGGCAAGAGCCTAAGCTTGGGGATTACCAAGGCACCCCAAGGTAAAATCAAAGGACAACCAAAAGTCTAAGCTTGGGGATGCCCCGGAAGGCATCCCCTCTTTCGTCTTTGTTCATCGGTAACTTTACTTGGAGCTATATTTTTATTCGCCACATGATATGTGTTTTGCTTGGAGCGTCATTTTATTTTATTTTGTTTTGCTTGATGTTTGAATAAAATACCAAGATCTGAAATTCTTAAATGTTAGATAGTCTTCACATAGCTAAATAATTATTTAACTACTCATTGATCTCCACTTATATCTTTCGGAGTAGTTTGTCGTTTGCTCTAGTGCTTGACATATATCTTTTAGAGCACAATGGTGGTTTTCTTTTGAAGAATTAGATGAACTCTCATGCTTCAATTATATTATTTTGAGAGTATCTAGAACAGCATGGTAGTTTGCTTTGGTTATGAAACTAGTCCTAATATGATGGGCATCCAAGAGGGATATAATAAAAACTTTCATATAGAGTGCATTGAATACTATGAGAAGTTTGATACTTGATGATTGTTTTGAGATATGGAGTTGGTGATATTAGAGTCACACGAGTTGAGTAGTTGTGAATTTGATAAATACTTGTGTTGAAGTTTGTGATTCCCGTAGCATGCACGTATGGTGAACCATTATGTGATGAAGTCGGAGCATGATTTATTTATTGATTGTCTTCCTTATGAGTGGCGGTTGGGGACGAGCGATGGTCTTTTCCTACCAATCTATCCCCTAGGAGCATGTGCGTAGTATTTTGCTTCAATAACTAATAGATTTTTGCAATAAGTATGTGAATTCTTTATGACTAATGTTGAGTCCATGGATTATACGCACTCTCACCCTTCCACCATTGCTAGCCTCTCTAGTACCACGCAACTTTCGTCGGTACCATAAACCCACCATTTACCTTCCTCAAAACAGCCACCATACCTACCTATTATGGCATTTCCATAGCCATTCTGAGATATATTGCCATGCAACTTTCCACCATTCCGTTTATTATGACACGCTCCATCATTGTCATATTGCTTTGCATGATCATGTAGTTGACATTGTATTTGTGGCAAAGCCACCGTTCATAATTCTTTCATACATGTCACTCATGAGTCATTGCACATCCCGGTACACCGCCGGTGGCATTCATATATAGTCATATCTTGTCCTAAGTATCGAGTTGTAATTCTTGAGTTGTAAGTAAATAAAAGTGTGATGATCATCATTATTAGAGCATTGTCCCAAGTGAGGAAAGGATGATGGAGACTATGATTCCCCCACAAGTCGGGATGAGACTCCAGACAAAAATAAATAAATAAAAGAGGCCAAAGAAGCCCAAAAAAAGAGAAAAGAGGCCATAAAAAAAGAGAAGGCCCAAATAAAAAATAGAAAATGAGAGAAAAAGAGAAAAGGGGCAATGCTACTATCCTTTTACCACACTTGTGCTTCAAAGTAGCACCATGATCTTCATGATAGAGAGTCTCCTATGTTGTCACTTTCATATACTAGTGGGAATCTTTCATTATAGAACTTGGCTTGTATATTCCAATGATGGTCTTCCTCAAAATGCCCTAGGTCTTCGTGAGCAAGCGAGTTGGATGCACACCCACTAGTTTCTTTGTTGAGCTTTCATACATTTATTGCTCTAGTGCATCCGTTGCATGGCAATCCATGCTCACTCACATTAATATCTATTGATGGGCATCTGCATAGCCCGTTGATACGCCTAGTTGATGTCAGACTATCTTCTCCTTTTTGTCTTCTCCACAACCATCATTCTATTCCACCTATAGTGCTATGTCCATGGCTCACGCTCATGTATTGCGTGAAGATTTAAAAAGTTTGAGAACATCAAAAGTATGAAACAATTGCTTGGCTTGTCAATGGGGTTGTGCATGATTTAAATATTTTGTGTGGTGAAGATAGAGCATAGCCAGACTATATGATTTTGTAGGGATAGCTTTCTTTGGCCATGTTATTTTGAGAAGACATGATTGCTTTGTTAGTATGCTTGAAGTATTATTATTCTTATGTCAATATTAAACTTTTGTCTTGAATCTTATGGATTTGAATATTCTTGCCACGATAAAGAGAACTACATGGATAAATATGTTAGGTAGCATTCCACATCAAAAATTCTATTTTTATCATTTACCTACTCGAGGACGAGCAGGAATTAAGCTTGGGGATGCTGATACGTCTCCAATGTATCTATAATTTTTTATTGTTCCATGCTATTATATTATCAACCTTGGATGTTTTATATGCATTTATGTGCTATTTTATATGATTTTTGGGACTAACCTATTAACCTAGAGCCCAGTGCCAGTTTCTGTTTTTTCCTTGTTTTAGAGTATCGTAGAAAAGGAAAAATCAAACGGAGTCCAATTGACCTGAAACTTCACGGAACTTATTTTGGGAAGGAAAGCGACCCAGGAGACTTGGAGTCCACGTAAGAGAAGCAACGAGGAAGCCACGAGGCAGGGGGTGCGCTCACCCCCTGGGCACGCCCTCCACCCTCGTGGGCCCCTCATAGCTCCCATGACGTACTTCTTCCGCCTATATATCTCCATATACCCTAAAAACATCCGGGAGCACAATAGATCAGGAGTTCCGCTGCCAGAAGCCTCCATAGCCACCAAAAACCAATCTAGACCCGTTCCGGCACCCTGCCGGAGGGGGCAATCCCTCTCCGGTGGCCGTCTTCATCCTCCCGGTGCTCTCCATGACGAGGAGGGAGTAGTTATCCCTTGGGGCAGAGGGTATGTACCAGTAGCTATGTGTTTGATCTCTCTCTCTCTCTCTCGTGTTCTTGAGATGATACGATCTTAATGTATCGCGAGCTTTGCTATTATATTTGGATCCTATGATGTTTCCTCCCCCCCTCTACTCTCTTGTAATGGATTGAGTTTACCCTTTGAAGTTATCTTATCGGATTGAGTCTTTAAAGATTTGAGAACACTTGATGTATGTCTTGCTGTGCGTATCTGTGGTGACAATGGGATATCACGTGATTCACTTGATGTATGTTTTGGTGACCAACTTGCGGGTTCCTCCCATGAACCTATGCATAGGGGTTGGCACATGTTTTCGTCGTGATTCTCCGGTAGAAACTTTGGGGCACTCTTTGAGGTCCTATGTGTTGGTTGAATAGATGAATCTGATTGTGTGATGCATATCGTATAATCATGCCCATGGATACTTGAGGTGACATTGGAGTATCTAGGTGACATTAGGGTTTTGGTTGATTTGTGTCTTAAGGTGTTATTCTAGTATGAACTTTAGGGCTGTTTGTGACACATATAGGAATAGCCAAACAGATTGATTGGAAAGAATAACTTTGAGGTGGTTTCGTACCCTACCATAATCTCTTCGTTCTTTCTCCACTATTAGTGTCTTTGGAGTGACTCTTTGTTGCATGTTGAGGGATAGTTATGTGATCCAATTATGTTATTATTGTTGAGGGAACTTGCACTAGCGAAAGTATGAACCCTATGCCTTGTTTCAATGCATTACAATACCATTTATGCTCACTTTTATCATTAGTTACCTTGCTGTTTTTATATTTTCAGATTACAAAAACTATTATCTACTAGTCATATACCACTTGTATCACCATCTCTTCACCGAACTAGTGCACCTATACAATTTACCATTGTATTGGGTGTGTTGGGGACACAAGAGACTCTTTGTTATTTGGTTGCAGGGTTGCTTGAGAGAGACCATCTTCATCCTACGCCTCCTACGGATTGATAAACCTTAGGTCATCCACTTGAGGGAAATTTGCTACTGTCCTACAAACCTCTGCACTTGGGGGCCCAACAACGTCTACAAGAAGAAGGTTGTGTAGTAGACATCATTATCTGGGCTACCTTCTTTATTTCGACGCTTGTTTTTGTTGTGTCGTGGTTTACCATTGCCATCCCTGACTTCGGATGTGCTTGGGTCGCAGGTGCTGCTACGGGCCAACCAGCTGTCCTCGCCCGCACAAAAGCGGGTCATGAGGCTTGTTAGGGCTGCCATTGTTCTCGGTTTTTCCTGACCGAGGTGTCTAGCGAGCCATTCGTCTCGGACGCTGTGTTTAACAGCTGCTAAGGCTTCGGCGTCCGGACAGTCCACGATTTGGTTCTTCTTGGTGAGGAACCTGTTCCAAAGCTTTTGGGTGGACTCTCCGGACTGTTGAATTATATGACTTAAATCATCTGCATCCGGAGGTCGGACATAAGTCCCTTGAAAATTGGCTCAGAAAGCGGCCTCGAGCTCCTCCCAACTTCCAATTGAGTTTTCGGGGAGGCTTTTCAGCCAGTGCCTAGCTGGCCCTTTAAGCTTGAGGGGCAAGTATTTAATGGCATGTAGATCGTCTCCACGAGCCATATGAATATGGAGGATGAAGTCCTCTATCCAGACTCCAGGGTCTGTGGTTCCGTCGTACGCCTCTATGTTCACTAGTTTGAATCCCTCTGGGAATTCGTGATCTAGCACCTCATCAGTGAAACATAAGGGGTGTGCGCACCCCTGTATTGGGATGCGCCATGGTGTTCAGACGGTTGTAGTATTTGGCGTTGGTTGTGTACCGTAGCTCGCTTCCTAGATCCATAGATAGATCTGATCACACCGGATTTTTGACGCAAGTTCTCACGTGAATCATGTGTTGACTTATGCGTGACTTTGTTAGCCGCTCTATCACGTTCACAGGGTGGTGGATCCGGCCGGTTGGCCGTATCACCTTTCGGCTGTATGGGCTCTGAGGCCTCATCGTCGAATTCCGGTAATAGTTTGAGCTTTTGATAGCTATTTTGATGGTAACTTCCACCATACTTCGTTACTTTGTTCCACTTGCTGTTGTGCGTATCTTGTGCGACCTTGAGCCTTTGCTTCTGTTTCTTCAGGCTCCTCACTGTGGCAATAAGCCTTCTGCGGAGGTTTTCTTGCTCCAAGTGTGTTTCCAGGATGATGTGTGCATCTTTGTCCGGACTGTTTTCTTCCCTAGATGGGGATTGATGAGGCTTATCTTTGGCGTCATCGTGTTCGGACATCGGATCCGTACTATGTGTGCAGTTTGCATCTTTGATCGTGTTCTGCCACCGAGGTGGTGCAGTTGTCGTTTCTTCCAGAGTCACGTGGACTATTATTATCGTTGTTGTTGCTATGGCGGGACTTAGAGCGGTGCCGTTGACGTCGGCGCTTGGGTTGCTTGGAGGGTGCATCCTCCGCTGTCTCTTCGCCGTTGCCCTCTCTGGGTGCATCCACCATGTATACGTCATGTGATGAAGTAGCGGTCTAG
Organism: Triticum monococcum; assembly: GCA_034509565.1. Taxonomy (NCBI): domain Eukaryota; kingdom Viridiplantae; phylum Streptophyta; class Magnoliopsida; order Poales; family Poaceae; genus Triticum; species Triticum monococcum. Next base: position 155,618,610 of record CM067842.1, read on the forward strand.
CGTCCTGTGGGCGGTGGTTCTGGTTTGTCTCCTGCATCGTCGTCCATACCGTTGATGTCTCGGAGTCGAAGTCGAGCATGTCGGTTAAGTCGTCGACAGTGGCTACTAAGTGGGTGGTGGGTGGGTAACAAATTTCTTCGTCGTTCGCATCCCATTCTAGCCGGACATAATTCGGCCAAGGTTCTCCTGACAGGGAGAGAGACCTTAATGCATTTAGCACATCTCCGAAAGGTGAGTGCTGAAAGATATCCACGGAGGTGAACTCCATTGTGGGTGCCCCGTTGGATTCGACAGGCACGGATGTAGGCGGCTCGGAGTCCGTGGCCGGGGGATAAATCCAGTGGTTCGGTGACATGGCTCTCATAAGGGGTGAAGTTAGTATCTGGTTCTATCGCCACTGAGAGTGCGGCCTCCATGGCGGGGTCCATCCCTCCGCTTTCGGATGGCGCGATTTGCTCCGGGTAAAAGGCCGGAGTAGCTGCAGATGCGATTTCCCGAACACTGTCCGACGACAGAGTTATGTCTTGCTCGTCGTGACTGTGCGGCGCGTCCGGCATGGGCTCGAATCCATCGAAGATCAAGTCTCCGCGGATGTCGGCCGTGTAGTTCAAGTTTCCAAATCTGACCTGGTGGCTAGGGGCGTAGCTTTCGATCTGCTCCAGATGGCCAAGCGAATTGGCCCGCAGTGCGAAGCCGCCGAATACGAAGGTCTGTCCGGGGAGGAAAGCCTCACCCTGGACCGCATCTCTAGCGATGATCGAAGGAGCCATCAAGCCTTATGATGACGACACAGAGGAACTCTCAATGAAAGCACCAATGTCGGTGTCAAAACTGGCGGATCTCAGGTAGGGGGTCCCGAACTGTGCGTCTAAGGTGGATGGTAACAGGAGGCAGGGGACACGATGTTTACCCAGGTTCGGGCCCTCTTGATGGAGGTAATACCCTACGTCCGACTTGATTGTTCTTGATGATATGAGTATTACAAGAGTTGATCTACCACGAGATCAGAGAGGCTAAACCCTAAAAGCTAGCCTATGGCATGATTGTATGTTGTCCTACAGACTAAAACCCTCTGGTTTATATAGGCACCGGAGGGGGCTAGAGTTACACAAGGTCGGTTACAAAGGAGGAGATATACATATCCGTACTTCCTAGCTTGCCTTCCACGCCAAGTAGAGTTCCATCCGGACACGGGACGAAGTCTTCAATCTCGTATCTTCATAGTCCAACAGTCCGGCCAAAGGATATAGTCCGGCTATCCGGAGACCCCCTAATCCAGGACTCCCTCGGGGGGGGGGGTGGACCCCGGGCAGGCAACGGAACCCGGATCCTCTTCAAAAACAACGGGGTTGGCACTGCCCCTCAATACCGGCACGCGCTTGGCCGGGTCGCTCGACCCGGCCAAGCCCCGCAAGCCGCCCAGACAAGCCGACCCAGCAGTACATGTCGAGTCGGCCCCAACAACTAGCGCAAGACAGCCGAACCCGGCACAACCAAAGCCTCCTCAACAAGCCAAGCACCACCCGTGGCGTGCTACGTAATCCAACCGCGGGTCACCTCCCATCCCATCCAGGCCATATGATGGGACAAGACCTCAATCAACGATGAATGAGGTAACAGTGCCCCGCCCACGCCTCTGGTCAGCAGGAACGTGGCGATAGTGCCCCTCACCTACCCGCTGACCAGGGCTGGCGTGGCCACAGTGCCCCCCGCCTTCACCACTCCCGACAACAAGCGGCAACCTGACGGAGAGCACTGTACACGACTCGACTCGGCCATGCCCTGACGATCGACAAGATGGCACATAGTCCCCCTAGACATGCGGGGCCCGCACCTAGGGGAACCTGGTGAACCACAAGCCCTCAGCGGGACCTAGCCCGGGTTCCCAGACACCGACAATACGGACCCACTGACTTGTAACATTACCATTGTACCCCTGGGGCGTTGACCTATAAAACCCCCCAAGAGCCCTCATGCATGGGGATAGAGGGAAGAGAACTCATTCCATCACACACACACCAAGTTAGCAACACCCGAGGAGAGGGAACTGCCTAAGCCTTGGCCAGCTCTTTCCTCCTCCATACAACTCCAGGAGCAACATTGTACTATTAATCATACAACAACACTCAGCAGGACTAGGGGTATTATCTCTCCGGAGAGCCCCGAACCTGGGTATGACCGGCGTCCCGTGCCCGCTCATGCCAACCTCGCCTCTGGAGTCCACCAGCGCCCTCGAGCCTCCTCCTCCCTTTAGCCATCCCTTGGCATCTGTCGTGCGCCCACCACGACAATGATGGACATATCATATCACTTATATTGATTGCATGTGATGTTTATACTTTATGCATCTTATTTTGCTTAGTTCGACGACAACATTATAAGATGATCTCTCACTAAATTTCATGGTACAAGTGTTCTCCCTGAGTATGCACCGTTGTGAAAGTTCGTCGTGCCGAGACACCATGTGATGACCGGGTGTGATAAGCTCTATGTTCACATACAACGGGTGCAAACCAGTTTTGCACACGCAAAATACTCGGGTTAAACTTGACGAGCCTACCATATGCAGATATGGCCTCGGAACACTGAGACCGAAAGGTCGAGCGTCAATCATATAGTAGATATGATCAACATAGTGATGTTCACCATTGAAAACTACTCCGTCTCACATGATGATCGGACATGGTTTAGTTGATTTGGATAACATGATCACTTAGATGATTAGAGGGATGTCTATCCACTACAAAAAAATACACTTCCGTGATGATATGTGTTTGTCATAGTAGGTCACATTTTTTGTCATGCATGTACATCCATGACGATTTTATGATAGAATCAAGATAGTCATACCTGTGCTGGCATAGAAGTGTTCCATGACATTACCAAAATTATCATCACGGAAGTGTCCACTTCCATGACGATAACGCGCGTCACAGAAGTGCTTTCGTCAAGGGTGACCGACACGTGGCATCCATTGTAACGGAACGCTGTTAAGCTATCGGGTCCGGTTTTGGATCCGATAACCAGTTAACAGCCCCGACCAATGGGGATTTCCACGTGTAAAATCATCATTGGCTGGAGGAAACACGTGTCAGCTCACCGTTGGGACAGATGTCATCCACTCATTGGACCCAAGGCGCCTATGATACGTCGACACGTGGCACGGCTCAATAGAGGCCCATTCCTGTGAAAAGGCCGGCCCGTTTGACTTGGTTAAAAGGTGGTGGGCCGGTCCACGGAAATCCTGTTAACGACATGTTCGCATATAGCCCATTTACATCCCGCTAACTCACGACCCGTTGCGGCCTATTGGAATTAGGCCCAGTAGCGTCATCTGGGCCGTCCAATATGATTCCATCCTGTTGTAACTTCTGGCCCATGACATATTGCGGCCCATATGAGTCCCTTTGTAACTCTTGGCCCATTAATGGCCTGTGGTCAAACCAGCCCGTAATGAACAGTGTATCGCTTTATACCCATTAGCGGCCCATTATTCCATTGGGTCTTTTCCAGCCCGTGTTACCTTTCGGCCTTCTTAGGGGCCATTTATTCTTGGGCTCATTTCCAGCATTCGGTTACTTACGGCCCATTACTGGCCATTTCTACTTGTGGGCCAAATTCAGCCCATGGATACAGTCAGCCCGTTTGTGGCCCGTTAATCTGTTGGGCCATTTTCATAGCATCATCGAACGTACGATTTCCACTCTAGCCTGTTTATGGCCCCTTATACGGCCCGTACAAGGCCCATAGATGAGACGACCGGTAGAACGCCCATGGATCCTACGGCACGTACAAGGCCCATTGATCCGACGGCTCATAGAAGGCCCACTGATCTGACGGCCCATAGAAGGCCCATGAATCTGACGGCCCATAGAAGGCCCATGGATCCGACACCCAATAGAAGGCCCATGGATCCGACAGCCCATAGAAGGCCCACGGATCCGACGACCTCTGTTCCTAAATATATGTCTTTGTTGAGATTCCAGTATGGACCACATACAAATGTATATATATGCATTTTCGAGTGTAGATTCACTCATTTTGCTCCGTATGTAGCCTATAGTGGAATCTCTAGAAAGACTTATATTTAGGAACGGAGGTACGAGGTAGTATCATGTATGACATGTACATATCTAATTTAGTAGCCAGTAGTAGAAATCATTGTTTGCACAAAGGGATTACTAGTCGAAAATCCTAGCAAAGCACGCTGGCAGGCATAGAACAATACAAGAGAGAGAGAGACGCGCTTACAAGATCATAGCAATGCCTCGGTCCAAGATCTTGGTTGGCCAAGCTATTAGATCTAGAAGAAACATCGTCCTTGTAGTTTTTGCAAGCTGCATAACAGGTAACAACGACCTGTTAGTATATTTGAAGTACACCGGGCAGGTGATGCTGGACAGGTTTAAAGGTGACAAGTACCTAGGCCGTGGCGGGTGCTTGGCGTCTTGCCAGACGGCGGGAATCAGGTTAGAAACGTCAAGGGTGATGACGCTGCGCTGGCTGTCGGCGTCTGGTAAGGAGATCTAGAACTATCGAGTAGGGTGTTTGTGGAGCGGCTCAGGTAGGGTGGACTACGGTGTGGGCAAAGCGGATCTATGGCCGTGGACGAGGGTGTAGGCGAATCTGCTTCGGTGGTTGGGTTAAGGATGGTGTCGATGATGCGGATTTGCGGCCATGGACGGGGCGTCAGAAGCTGCTCCGGTGGGTTGGATGAGGGTGCGAGGAAGCGAATTTGAGGTCGTGGACTTGTGAGTTGGCAAAGCGGCCTCAGTAGGGTTGAGAATGGTATAGGCGAAGCTACTCCGATGGGGTTGACGATGGTGTCGGCGAAGCGGCTCCGGTAGGGTTGAGGAAGGTGTCGGCGAAGAGGATCAGAGGCCGTTGACGGGGGCGTCGGTGGGGCGGCTCCGGGTGGTGTGGACGAAGCGTCTCCAGTGGGGAGTACGAATGAGCCGCTGCAGATGCGCCGCGGTTGACGAGAGTACCAGTGAAGCAGATTCGGCACCGTGGACAAGGCCGGCACTGAATGGGCTGTGGTACAGTGGTGGATGAGCAGTCTACTTGTTTCTAGGGGAGGTGGGAGGGGTAGATGCGGCCGCAGATGTAGATCCGGTGAGGTGGACGCCGCTAGCAGTGAATGGGCTCTGGTACGCCGATGGATGAGCAGTCTAGGGTTTCGAGAGGGGAGGGGAGAAAGGCCGATGAAGTACGGACGACATGATGTGAGATGCATTGGTGTTGTGGAGTTAGTCGTTTTTGCGGGAGGGGGAGAAGAAATGGGGGTGCCGTGTAGTGGGGGGAACCGGAAGTTACCAAAACAGCCCCGACCTATTATGTAGATGAGGGCGGTATTGTAACTGTTGGTCTCCGTGCACCAAGGACAAAACGGGAATTTCGCATGCTAAATACTAAGGTGGCGTAAATTTAAGGAGGTGGGAGATTTTGCCGCCCGCGGGAACGTTCGTATCCAGTTTCAACTAATTTTGGACCATGCTAGCGGGAAGGTCATGCGAGACTGTGTACAACGGGCACGCGTCAGCAGTTGATAATTGGTGTGAAGTCCACCCCAGAAAAAAGACAATAAATCGGGATGATGCGTTGATAACTTGGACATTCACACGGGCGCGGCCAATCGTATGGGTGTAGTGGCGCGTTCACAAAAAAGGGATCAAACGCTCAACCTATGTATTTCTCGTGTAAATAGATAATTTAGTGCAATTGGTTATTTACTTTAAACATAATGCATTGATGTGTTAGTGTAGAGACGCACAAAAAGAAATGGATATTGTAGTCCGCTACTTAAAGGTGTTAACTCATATGATTACACAGCCTCCATTTCATAAATTGCATACCCGTTGAATTCATATATGAATATTACATATATTACTTCATAATAGAACCTTAAATCATCCAAGACTAATGATTTTGAATGCAAGAGTAACAATTGTGCATGTACACAATAGCTACATTGGTTGTTTGAAAAAACATCACTATCACTTGGGCATGCACAATTGAAAAGGTTTATTTAAATAGAAAAAATGTGATATGTGAGTGTCCAATCTTTATAGCGTTGAATTGATATTGTACCTTTGGCCACAATAAGAAGTAGATATTGATTTATGTTCAAGCGATGCACGTCCACGATCGCTAGATAGTGATACGTGAATGAATTGTGCAATCTCTTTCACACGCATACATATCTCATTTCCCTGTGGGCATCGGAATCACACACGCGCACGTGTATTTCTCTCCCTCCGTCAAGGTTAGAATTCATCTTTCTACCCCGTCCAACAAGTCTCTCACACAGGAACACACACGCTCTCTCTGTCGAACACGCCCACCCCTTTAATTCCGCCACCCACAGCCACTAATGTCTCAAAGTATAATAATGTCTCTCACACATATGCCTAAGGTTAACTCGAGTTCCAGAACCATATGAATACATATAATGGGATTCCAGCAGAGCACCTTTTGTTTTGAGATTTCTATCTCTCTCTCTCTCTCTCTCACACACACACACATTATTTCTCGCTTCATTTTTTCCGGCACTTGCATGCACACCGTTTTGTTTATCTTTGTGATGCTTTAAGTATGCCTCGCACAAATTCTATCTACCTATCCCTTAATATAGCTAGATATGTGTCACACAAACTCCTTCTCCCTACTAGCAAGATGCCCATGAGTTGCACGGAACATCAAGATGCATTTGTATGAGTAGTTTATCTTGTGGGAGAAAAGGATGAGCGAGGGAATGCCTTTTTTGCAAATGCGGAGAGGGGTGTGGGTATATTTTGGCAAAATTCCCACAGTTTCCTTCCTATCAGTCGGATATAAATCGGATGGCCTATATTGCAGGATGGCAGGAACACCATCATCACCAACTCTGTTTTTATAAGAGTAGAGATATGCGAGTGTCACTCCCCCCCTGACACACACATCCACACCCACACAACCACACACACACACTTGCCAACACCAAAGGAGTAGGGTGACACCTCGATCTTGATACTAATCTATAGACTGGCTTCTCCCTCAAACACACACACACACACACACTACTCGACACCGAAGGAGTAGGGTGGCACCTCGATCTTGATAGTAATCTATCTACTCCTCTTTCAAACACACACACACACACTCACTAGTTGTGCCTTTGTGCCTACCGCGCACACTCTCGATACGTCTTTCTCTCCCTCCCCCCACCCTAACAATGACAGCAGTGTAGGAGATATGCCCTAGAGGCAATAATAAATACTATTACTTATCTCCATGTTCATAATTATGTTTATGTTCCATGCTATAACTGCTATGGTTCTCGCGTCTGCAATAACACGAGGCTTGGAGGAAGACTCATATGCATGCGTGGAATAATAAACGGTAAGAAGTATTCCTAGTCTGGCCTCTAAGACTAGCTCAAGTGTTGCATGATGATTCTATTTTCCTGGTCATGGGCATGTCTATGCCAGCAACTTTGAGGGCACAACGTTAAGAGAACATTTGTGTTGAGTCGACCCGGATTGATGTTATGCTATGAGATTCGTTCGTCACAAGTTAATGGTACATAACACAGAGATGGTTAACGTTTGCATAATTCCTTAGACCATGAGAATATCGAGTTTCTTCATACTTGCTTCATGAACTTTGGGGTTTGTTAAACGTCATTCGTAAATGGGTGGCTATTACGGCGGCTTACGGGTTCATGGAAAAGCGTGTCATGTAACTTGATAGCTCAAGATTGGGATTTGCTCCTCCGACAATGGAGAGATATTCTCGGGCCCTCTCGGTGTTATGGTATCCATCATCATCTGGCCAGACATAGTGTGATTTGATCACAAGGATGCTGCAACACGGAGACGAGAAAAGAGAACAAAATCAGTAACGAGGTAAATAGCATAGTGGACAAGTCATTGATCCACTGGGATGCAAGTAAATCTCACCTCGGGTATTTGTAACATATCACGAAGCAATAGGAATAGCACACGACAATTGGAGGTTCACTCGATATTCATTCGTGTGGGTATAGGGGTCAATATGGGTGTCCACGGCTCCGATGTTGATCATTGATCGGAAGAGGTTCCAGGTCATGTCTATACTTCACCGAACCTATAGGGTCACACGCTTAAGGGTCATCTATCTGCTAAATACTAGACAGGGAGTCTGAGAGAAAGTCACCGGAAAAGTTTCGGAGACAACGGAAGAGTTCCGGAGAGAGAACACGAAAGAGTTTCGGTAAAACCGAAAAGTTGTTTCGGAATATATTATTAGGTCAAAATGGTTTCGGCAGTCGCCTGGAAATTCTTAGAGGGGCCCAGAATTGGTCTGGGAACTTTTGGGAATTTTCGGAGAGAAAAACCGAAAATGTTCCAGAGCTGCCGTAACCGCCGTTGTTGCTTTTCGCTGATAAAAATCACCACACCAAAAATGTTTCAGATCATGCCCAGAAGAATTTTAGAGGGTGCCAGAAATGTTCTAGGACCTTCCGGAATTTTTCAGAAAAAATGTTTCATGGAAAATATCTTATCTCAGCACGAGGGGACAAGATCCCACGAATCAGTGGTTACATGTTTGGTGGCTTTTTGTCTAGGGAGCACCCATGTTTCTAGGAGACATGTTGGTGGCTTGTTGGCCCCCCCATGGGAGGGGGCAAGGTTGTGGCTGGCCAAGGGGGTGCCTCCATGGTGTCCCCTCGGTGCCCCACTTGAGTTACCATTTCATCCTTCATGTGGGACATGTAGCATGGGTGTTTTGGTATTTCCTCCACCACCCCACCCCTTGCCTTGGCCTATAAAAGGAGGAGAAGGGGCTGCCATTCTTCTCATCCCTTCTCACATACAAGTGCCATGCAATGATCTGGCATCTCTCTCCCTCCCCGCGAAATAGTTTCGTAGAGCCGAAAGGTTGTCTGGGTTCCGGCAGGAACTAGTTCTGGACGATGAAGCCCTGCCAGATAGATGACACCGTATGTGTGCAACTCTATAGAGAGATCGTAGTTTCGGTCTTAGTTCATGAGTGCCTCCTGGAGGGTTGTCCGTGTGACCATTCGAGTTTCGAAGGTCCTCCCGAAGGACTGTTCGAGTGACCGTTCGAGTTTCGAAGGTCCTCCCGAAGGGCTGTCCGCGACACCGTTCAGGGGCTATTCGACCGCCTCCCGGAGGGCTGTCTAAGGAGAAGATGAGGGTATACATCCTCATGGTTGGGAGGTTGTAAGTCCTAGCTGCGGGGATCTACACCGCCGATCGTCATCGACTCTACTTCCCGCTGCGCTACGAGTCGGTAACGAAAAAGATCAAACCATGTATGCAGTCTCCATAGTGGTCCTGGGCTAGTGCGTAGGTCCGAATTTTTTTTTGTTTTCTTCTGCGTTACCCTACAGTGGCATCTAGAATACATGGAGATGTATGGGTATTGCATAATATAATTGGGTAGTAGATGAGATCTATTGCGGAAAATTATTTATGCGTGTGATAGATGAAATCTGTTAGCCGACGTTCTTGTTGCTTCCCTAGAATTTGCGTTTTCTCAATCTTGAGACAACATGGTGGAATTTGACAAAGATCTGGCAATCCATGATCCTGATTGATCATGGAAGTGCTATCAGTTCTTTGGGTTCTGTCGTAGTCAAATGAAAGATGAAATTCGCAGATGAAAGGGCATTGCAGATATGATCTGCACGGGGGTCATTGTAACATCCCAAATTTTCAATTTGGAATGTTATACATCAGGTCATCATTTCATATCATATTTTATTGCATTTTGGCTAGATCCTAGAAATCCTAAGCAACTCAAGGACCCTCAGAGAGAGAGTTGGGGATTTCACTTTTTTCATATTTGAATTTTATCAAATATTGAAACGTGGATTTTTGGTTCTAATTATTTTTCTCTCCGAAAATATTTCATGTTAAAAGATATGAGAGGAGATAATATGACTTCTCCAAAATAAATGAAATATTGGAGGAAAAATATTAAAATCAAATATTTGATTTTATTGCAATTTTATTTGGATTAGAAAAACTGCACGTTTTCAAAATTGCATTTAGGGCCAAGAAAATGTTCATCTTTTTCTAAATATTTTATTTACACAGTGAAAATTTGTTTTGGCATTTTTAGGTTTTTATTTATTCTTCTAGGATTTATTTTCGGTGGAATCTGTTTAAAAAAAAACTTCTTCCGCGCCCGACTTGGCCAAGGCCCAGCCGAGCCAGGCCGCTGGCCCGCGCCGCGCCACCCCCTCGGCCGTGCCCGAGACCGGCCAGGACTCGGTAGCTGCCGTCGTCGCCGCCCGGGACACCTCCCCGCCCACTCCCGCAAGCCAGCCCTCCCCCTTTATAAGCCGAGCCCGGGGCCCCCTCTGGAGCCCCAAGCCGCAGCCGCCGCCATCGCTCGCCGCCCCGCCGCCGCTCGCCGCTGCTACCGCCGCTGGCTACCGTGCCTCGCCCCACCGCCAGCCGCGCCGCCGCCGCCCTTCCCCACTGCCGCGCCGCACTACTGCCGCCCCGCAGCCCCACCCTGCCTCGCTGGAGACGCCGGTTTTTTTTCGGTTTAGGTAAAAACCGTTGGTTTTTTTAAACCCTAGTTTCGGTTTTTTAGATCAGTTCATTGGTTTTCTTGGTTTATTTACTTAGCGGACGTTCATCCGTACGTTCGTTTTAACGAACAGTTTTCACTCATTAGCTGCAGACAGCGAACGTTCGTTCATTAGCCCGTTCGTTAGTTTTTCTTTTTCTTGGATTTCTCGCGATTATTTCCGATCGTGATTTCTGATCCGATTTTCGTTTTAGTTTATCTTTTCGCTCGTTTATCGGAATCAGGCGATTCAAGCGCCTAGATCTTCATCTCGAAACCCTCTTCCCGTTTAACCAACTTGAATAAGATTTTGATATAGTAAAATTTGACTTTAGTCCAGATTAGTAATCGGATCTTGTTTCTTTTGCAGTTTGAGTTTCGTTGCTCAGTTTGATTTGATTCTTTTCGCAAACCGGAGTTCTTAAGTTGAACTTTTTGGTTAGATCTTCTTACTCGTGCTTTACCCATGCGTCTTTGCTTGATTGCTTATGTATGCTATTGTTTGTTTGCGATAGAACACCCGGAGTGCGAAGCGTGCTACTACGAGTCTCTAGGTTTTGCGGATCATCAGCAAGGCAAGTAACACTTTGATCATATCCCTTAATCACCCAGTTTTGATGCATTTGTTTCAACCCTCAAACATTGCATGGTTAGGACTTGATAACATGTGGGATTTGGATGTAGATGATAAGGTAGAACCTATTGCCCTATTATTATCAAACCCTTGGGAGTTACTTCTACGTATTGCTTATATTGTCATGCTATGCTCGTAGACGTGGTTTGGGTGAGTGAATCCATGACAGATGTGAGATTGTTAATTAATGGTTCAACTTAAGGTGGCAACTTTAATACACATCTGGGTGGATTGCTTGTCGGGCACCTGGAGAATCCAGTGTTGTCCTAGGATATCCTAGAGTACCCATGTGATAATCCTAAGGTCCGCCACCCAGGCTCAAAGGGAACTGAGATATTTCATGCTAGAAACTTCTGTGTGCAGCCACAAGCTATTATGGGCTCTAGCACAGTTGAGTAAGTTGCGTAAAGCTCTTAAAGAGGTAGACTAGCAGATGTAGTGGGTTGTAGGTGGTATAGTCTATCCGGAGTAGAGAGTTAATGCTTCTGAAAGACCATGTCTCGGTCATCAGTTTCTCAAACACCATGTAGTGCGAGAAATCCAATGGAGGAGATCGAGTCTTGTGGGGAAAAGTGCGCAAACCTCTGCAGAGTGTACAAACTGATCATGGTTAGCCGTGTCCCCGGTTATGGGCATCTTGAGTATCTAGTACTTGGATTATCATATGTATCTCATCACTCTAAATTAATATTGTCGGGTTGATAATTAATTTTAATTGGGATTGAGTTGGAGGAACCTTCTCAATGATGCTTCAACTACCATGATAGTTAAATAAAATCTATTCCTTTGTTGTAGGGAAAAATTGGCTTTTCGCAAAACTTTAACTGTAGAGCTTTCCACCAGCCAAATATGCATATAGTGATAGCATTATTCTATTCTTGCTCTACCGTGTTATATTGCCAGCATATTCCATGTCCTGACCCATTTTCGGGCTGCAACGTATTATGTTGCAGACTTTTCAGACGAGGAGTAAGGTTCGTTAGGTCATTGCCGTGCAGCTCAGCTATGTCGTTGGAGTTGATGGACTCACTTTATCTTCCAAGCCTTCCCCTGTTATCATATTAGATGGCCTTAAGCCATATCTATTGTAATAAGTTCTGTTTTGAGACATTCGATGTAATAAGTGTGTGATTGCTACTCTGTTATAAATCCTTGGAGTACTGTGTGTGTTAGCATTACCGATCCAGGGATGACACTGAAGCACAGAGACTTGACCGTTTGAGGTCGGGTCGCTACAAAGATGGTATCAGAGCACACGCTGAGTGTAGGACACGACCACTAAGCTAAAGCCCTAGATCACCACTCTCTTCTCATTTCTGACAACTCTCCATTTTCTATTCTTTAGGATGGCGGATGCAAGGAACAAGTTTGCACAACCGGATGAAGAAGCACCTTTTCGATGACACTAGAAGGAAGTCACTAAGTAACTGAACATTGGAATACCAAGCTTCACCGGGACTTACAACGCCACTTTACTAGAAGAGGAGCGATGGATGATTCAAGTTCAAGTTCCAGGAAGTACATTCGCGCCAGTCACTAAACCCATAGAGTTTTCCTTTGATGCACCAACCAGGAGTCTAGGAAAGAGTATGGCGGCTCACATCACCATGGGACGCATTGGAGAAGTTTACCATAAGGAGCTTAAGGATACTATCTACCAAATTTGTGGGCGCCAAGATGAGCAATGGGAGATGATCAATACCAGGAAGGATAGATCAATCACAGCTTTCATCCAGGAGTTAAACCAGCACATTCATCGCCAGGAGAACCAGATGTGCGCAGGCATGATAGATCTGAAGAAGGCAATGACAAGGATCACGGAACTGGAGGAAGAACTCAAGGCTACTCGCGAAGATTATGAGGAGGAAATCGTCGTACTAGTGGAGAAGAATGACGATCTGTAAAGGAAGCTAGGAGTATTCATGGGAGACCCCGCGCCAGGAGGAGAAGACGATGAACCCAAGGAGTTTCGTTCTGAGGACTACGTCATCATCGACGACACCGACTCGGACCCCGACGATAGCGATGATGACTATGAAGACGAAGCTGGAGCAGACAACATGGAGTCTTCGACCGATCAATATTTCTAGCAGACTGCCACATCAGTAGTAGTGTTCCACCATGTATATAGTATAGTCCGAGCACTTTTGTAATGATAGTTAGATCGATTGTATGCCCTTGCTTGATTGATTGAGTGATATGATTGTGTTTGTCTAATGTGCATATGGGTAGTGTTTCTCTCACTATACCTCATTCTATTCTATTCTCTTCCCTCTAAACCCTCAGATGCCTCCGAGACGTGAGCGTGGATTTACTTCCCCACCGGAGCTCACTCAGTTGATCCAACAGCAGAATACTGATACGTCCATTTTGCATCATGCTTTTATATCGATATTTATTGCATTATGGGATGTTATTACACATTATGTCACAATACTTATGCCCATTCTCTCTTATTTTACAAGGTTTACATAAAGAGGGAGAATGCCGGCAGCTGGGATTCTGGGCTGGAAAAGGAGCAAATATTAGAGACCTATTCTGCACAGCTCCAAAAGTCCTGAAACTCCACAGAAGACGTTTTCCAAATATATAAAAAATACTGAGAGCAAGAACTTCACCAGGGGGCCACACCCTGCCCACGAGGGTGGGGGGCGCGCCCCCTACCTCGTGGGCCCCCTGGTGGCCCTCCGGTTACCATCTTCTACTATATGAAGTCTTTCGATGGGAAAAAAATAAGAGATCATCTTCTCGGATGAAACTTCGCGCCACGAGGCGGAACCTTGGCGGAACCAATCTAGGGCTCTGGCGGAGCTGTTCTGCCGGGGAAACTTCCCTCCCGAAGGGGGAAATCATCGCCATCGTCATCACCAACGCTCCTCTCATCGGGAGAGGGCAATCTCCATCAACGTCTTCATCAGCAACATCTCCTCTCAAAACCCTAGTTCATCTCTTGTATTCAATTCTTGTCTCCAAGTCCGGGATTGGTGCTAGTAGGTTGCTAGTACTGTTAATTACTCCTTGTAGTTGATGCTAGTTGGTTTAATTGGTGGAAGATCATATGTTCAGATCCTATATGCATATTAATACCCCTCTGATTATGAACATGTTTATGCTTTGTGAGTAGTTACGTTTGTTCCTGAGGACATGAGAGAAGTCTTGCTATTAGTAGTCATGTGAATTTGGTATTCGTTCGATATTTTGATGAGATGTATGTTGTCTCTCCTCTAGTGGTGTTATGTGAATGTCGACTACATGACACTTCACCATTATTTGGGCCTAGAGGAAGGCATTGGGAGGTAATAAGTAGATGATGGGTTGCTAGAGTGACAGAAGCTTAAACCCTAGTTTATGCGTTGCTTCGTAAGGGGCTGATTTGGATCCATATGTTTCATGCTATGGTTAGGTTTACCTTAATACTTTTGTTGTAGTTGCGGATTCTTGCAATAGAGGTTAATCATAAGTGGGATGCTTTTCCAAGTAAGGGCAGCACCCAAACACCGGTCCACCCACATACCAAATTATCAAAGTACCGAACGCGAATCATATGAACGTGATGAAAACTAGCTTGACGATATTCCCATGTGTCCTCGGGAGCGCTTTTCTCTATATAAGAGTTTGTCCAGGCTTGTCCTTTGCTACAAAAAGGATTGGGCCACCTTTCTGCACTTTATTTACTTTTGTTACTTGTTGCTTGTTATAAACTATCCTATCACAAAACTATCTGCTACCACTTATTTTAGTACTTGTAGAGAATACCTTGCTGGAAACCGCTATCATTTCCTTCTGCTCCTCATTGGGTTCGACACTCTTACTTATCGAAAGGACTACGATAGATCCCCTATACTTGTGGGTCATCAAGACTCTTTTCTGGCACCGTTGCCGGGGAGTGAAGCGCCTTTGGTAGGTGGAATTTGGTAAGGAAAAATTTATATAGTGTGCTGAAATTTACTGTCACTTGTTACTATGGAAAGTAATCCTCCGAGGGGCTTGTTTGGGGTATCTTAACCCCAACCAGTAGAGCAAAGAGTTGCTCCTCAAACTACTAAAAATGAAAATGTCTGCTTTGAAATTCCTTCGGGTATGATAGAAAAACTGCTAGCTAATCCTTTTTTAGGAGATGGAACAAAACATCTTGATGAGCATCTAATATATGTGGATGAAGTTTGTGGATTATTTAAGGTTGCAGGTGCACCCAGAGATTTTGTTAAGAATAAGTTCTTCCCTTTATCTTTGAAGGGAGACACATCGACATGGTATAGGCTATGTGATGATATGGGGTCTTGGAATTACAAACGATTGAAATTGCAATTTCATCAGAAGTTTTATCCTATGCATCTTGTTCATCGTGATTGCAATTACATATATAATTTTTGGCCTCGCGAAGGAGAAAGCATCGCCCAAGCTTGGGGGAGGCTTAAATGAATGTTATATTCATGGCCCAATCATGAGCTCTGAAGAAAAATGATTATTCAATTTTTTATGCTTGGCTTTCTGATAACAATCGCACCATGCTTGATACTTCTTGTGCTGGCTCTTTTATGATGAAGACTATTGAATTCAAATGAGATTTATTGGAAAGAATTAAACGCAACTCTGAAGATTGGGACTCGACAAAGGTAAGGAGTCAGGTATAACGCCTAGTTTTGATTGTGTTAAATCTTTTATGGATACCGATATTTTTCGTAAATTTAGCACTAAATATGGACTTGACTCTGAGATAGTAGCTTCTTTCTGTGAATCTTTTGCTACTTATGTTGATCTCCCCAAGGAGAAGTGGTTTAAATATCATCCTCCCATAGAAGTAAAAGTAGCTACACCTATTAAAGTTGAAGAAAAGATTGTCACTTATAATGATCATATTGTTCCTACTTCTTATGTTGAGAAACCACCTTTCCCTGTTAGGATAAAGGATCATGCTAAAGCTTCAACTGTAGTTTGTAAAAGCAACATTAAAACATATACACCTCCTGAGCAAGTTAAAGTTTAACCTAATATTGCTATTGTTAAAGATCTCTTGTCTGATAATATTGATGGGCATGTTATTTATTCCTATGATGAAACTGCTAGAATTGCTAAACCCTGTGCTAAAGATAAACCTAGACCTGTGGTAAGCATGCCTGTTATTTATGTTAAAATAGGAGATCATTGTTATCATGGCTTATGTGATATGGGTGCTAGTGCTAGTGCAATACCTTATTCCTTATACAAAGAAGTTATGCATGATATTGCACCTGCTGAGATGGAAGATATTGATGTCACAATTAAGCTTGCCAATAGAGATACTATTTCACCAATGGGAATTGTTAGAGATGTTGAAGTCTTGTGTGGGAAAACTAAATATCCGATTTTCTTGTTCTTGGTTCCCCACAAGATAGCTTTTGTCCCATTATATTTGGTAGACCTTTCTTGAACACTGTTAATGCTACCATAGATTGCAAAAGAGATGTTGTTACTATCGGTTTAGATGATATGAATCATGAATTTAATTTCTCTAAATTTAGTAGACAACACCGAGAAGAAGAATTACCTAGTAAGGATGAAATTATTGGTCTTGCTTCTATTGCCGTACCTCCTAGTGATCCTTTAGAACAATACTTGTTAGACCATGAAAACGACATGTTTATGAATGATAGAAGGGAATTAGATGAAGTATTCTTTAAAAAGGAACCTATTCTGAAAAACAATTTACTTGTTGAAATCCTAGGGGATCCTCCTCCACCCAAGGGTGATCCCGTGTTTGAGCTTAAACCGTTACCTGATACTCTTAAATATGCTTATCTTGATGAGAAAAAGATATATCATGTTATTATTTGTGCTAACCTTTCAGAGCATGAGGAAGAGAGATTATTGAAAACTCTAAAGAAGCACCGTGCTGCTATTGGGTATACTCTTGATGATCTTAAGGGCATTAGTCCCACTCTATGTCAACATAAAATTAATTTGGAAGAAGATGCTAAACCAGTTCGTGATCATAAACGCTGGCTGAATCCTAAAATGAAAGAAGTGGTAAGAAAGGAAATACTAAAGCTCCTTGAGGCAGGTATAATTTACCCCGTTGCTGATAGTCAATGGGTAAGTCCTGTCCATTGTGTCCCTAAGAAGGGAGGTATTACTGTTGTTCCTAATGATAAAGATGAATTGATCCCTCAAATAATTATTACAGGTTATAGGATGGTAATTGATTTCCGCAAATTAAATAAGGCTACTAAAAAGGATCATTACCCCTTACCTTTTATCGATCAAATGCTAGAAAGATTATCCAAACATACACATTTTTGCTTTCTAGATGGTTATTCTGGTTTCTCTCAAATACCTATGTCAGCCAAAGATCAATCAAAGACTACTTTTACTTGCCCTTTTGGTACTTTTGCTTATAGACGTATGCCTTTTGGTTTATATAATGTACCTGCTACCTTTCAAAGATGCATGATGACTATATTCTCTGACTTTTGTGAAAAGATTTTTGAGGTTTTCATGGATGACTTTTCCGTCTATGGATCTTCTTTTGATGATTGCTTGAGCAACCTTGATCGAGTTTTGCAGAGATGTGAAGAAACTAATCTTGTCTTGAATTGGGAAAAGTGCCACTTTATGGTTAATGAAGGTATTGTCTTGGGGCATAAAGTTTCTGAAAGAGGTATTGAAGTTGATAAAGCCAAGGTTTATGCTATTGAAAAGATGCCATGTCCCAAGGACATCAAAGGTATAAGAAGTTTCCTTGGTCATGCCGGATTTTATAGGAGGTTTATTAAGGACTTCTCAAAAATCCCCCGGCCCCTGAATAATTTATTACAAAAAGATATACCATTTGTCTTTGATGATGATTGTGTAGAAGCATTTGAAATACTTAAGGAAGCATTGATCTCTACACCTATTGTTCAGCCACCTGATTGGAATTTACCGTTTGAAATTATGTGTGATGCAAGTGATTATGCTGTAGGTGCTGTTCTAGGATAAAGAGTTGATAAGAAATTAAATGTTATCCAATATGCTAGAAAAACTCTAGACAATGCTCAAAGAAATTATGCTACTACTGAAAAAGAATTCTTAGCAGTTGTATTTGCTTATGATAAGTTCAGACCTTATATTGTTGATTCTAAAGTAACTATTCACACTGATCATGCTACTATTAAATATCTGATGGAAAAGAAAGATGCTAAACCTAGACTTATTTGATGGGTTCTCTTGCTACAAGAATTTGATTTACATATTGTTGATAAAAAGGGAGCTGAGAACCCCATTGCAAACAACTTGTCTAGGTTAGAAAATGTGCTTGATGACCCACTTCCTATTGATGATAGCTTTCCTAATGAGCAATTAAATGTCATAAATGCTTCTCATACTGCTCCATGGTATGCTGATTATGCTAATTACATTGTTGCTAAGTTTATACCACCTAGTTTCACATACCAGCAAAAGAAAAAGTTCTTCTATGATTTGAGGCATTACTTTTGGGATGACCCATATCTTTATAAAGAAGGAGTAGATGGTGTTATTAGACGTTGTGTACCTGAGCATGAACAGGAACAGATCCTATGCAAGTGTCACTGTGAAGCTTATGGAGGACACCATGCTGGAGATAGAACTGCACATAAGGTATTGCAATCTAGTTTTTATTGGCCTACTCTCTTCAAGGATGCCCGTAAGTTTGTCTTATCTTGTGATGAATGTCAAAGAATTGGTAAAATTAGTAGACGTCAAGAAATGCCTATGAATTATTCACTTGTTATTGAACCATTTGATGTTTGGGGCTTTGACTATATGGGACCCTTTCCTTCCTCTAATGGATACACACATATTTTAGTTGTTGTTGATTACGTTACTAAGTGGGTAGAAGCTATTCCAACTAGTAGTGCTGATCATAACACTTATATTCAAATGCTTAAAGAAGTTATTTTTCCAAGATTTGGAGTCCCTAGATATTTAATGACTGATGGTGCTTCACATTTTATTCATGGTGCTTTCCGTAAAATGCTTGCTAAATATGATGTTAATCATAGAATTGCATCTCCTTATCACCCACAGCCTAGTGGTCAATTATAATTGAGTAATAGAGAGCTCAAATTAATTTTTCAAAAGACTGTCAATAGATCTAGAAAGAATTGGTCCAAGAAACTTGATGATGCATTATGGGCCTATAGAACTGCATATAAAAATCCTATGGGTATGTCTCCGTATAAAATGGTTTATGGAAAAGCATGTCACTTACCTCTCCAACTAGAACACAAGGAATATTGGGCTATTAAAGAACTCAATTATGATTTCAAACTTGCCGGTGGGAAGAGGTTATTTGATATTAGCTCACTTGATGAATGGAGAACCCAAGCCTATGAAAATGCCAAGTTGTTTAAAGAAAAAGTTAAAAGATGGCATGACAAAAGGATATAAAAGCGTGAGTTTAATGTAGGTGATTATGTATTGCTATACAACTCTCGTTTAAGATTTTTTGCAGGAAAACTTCTCTCTAAATGGGAAGGCCCTTACGTTATCAAGGAGGTCTATCGTTCCGGTGCCATAAAAATCAACAACTTCGAAGGCACAAATCCGAAGGTGGTGAACGGCCAAAGAATCAAACACTATATCTCAGGTAATCCCATAAACGTTGAAACCAATATTATTGAAACCGTCACCCTGGAGGAATACATAAGGGACGCTTTTCGGAACATTTCGGACTCCGAAAAGGAATAGGTATGTGGTACTGTAAGTAAACCGACTCCATAATAGTTTTTAAGGCAATATTTCTCCGTTTTGGAATATTTAGAAACATAGAAAAATAAGTAGTCCGAGAAGGACACGAGGCCTCCATGAGGGTGGAGGGCGCGCCCTACCCTACTGGGCGTGCCCCCCTACCTCGTGGGCACCTCGTGTGCTCTCCGGACTCCGTTTTCGTACACGACACGTATTTTGGTCGGTAAAAATTCATTATATAATCTCCCGGTGGTTTTGACTCCCATATCACGCAAATATATCTTGTCTTTGTTTTGAGCTGTCCTGCTACAGATAGAGCAACATGTCGTCCCAGGATTCGGAAGGAGAAAGCTATGTGGCTGATTACCTTGCAGATCCAAAGGTCTATGGGGATGTGGAGCATTGCGGTTGGACTACGGAAGAAGAAGAGGACTATGAACCCAAAGGAAAGGAGGAGACGAGCTTAGATGAAGATGCAGTCCCACTACCTCAACCTGCGGACATGCATGTGGAGTTAAAAAGGTCAAGCCTCTCGGATAGGGTAAAGAAACCTAAGATCGAGTTTATCCATTTTCGCCTCTTGCAGGAGAACAAGCAGGAACTATGCAAAAGGATAGTGAGCTTGGAGCAGGAGATCGAGGACCTAAGGGACCAAAATTCTATCCTCAAGCGCAAATTAAGGAAGAAGCCTACGCCATCAACAAAGTCACCACCATCTCCACCAACAAGAAAGAATTGAGTATCTGGTATGGGCACTCCACTTGGCAACTACCAAGCTTGGGGGAGTGCCTCGGTATCGTATCGTATCACCATCACCTTTATCTTTACCGTTTTCTTAATTTGATCCTTTTGGTAATATTTTGATCTAGTAGAATAAAAGTTCTTAGTATGATTTAGTTGTGAGTTTTGCTTATAAATCCTTCTATGTAACACTACAAAATAATACATATCCATGACATTTTGGGCCGAAAGAATTTTTTTTCTGTCATACATATGACACTTCTATGACGATAATTGTGACAAAACCCGGTATCATCATAGATGTGGTGGGCTCCTACTTCTATGACAAAAAATCATGACATAAAATGGGCTTTTCGTCCTAGGAGGCCCGGAGTCGCAGTTGCCTGACATCCTTTGGGCCGTCCATGACGGAAAAAACCGTGGTAGAAGCGAGGGCGAGGAAAATTTCGGGGAGTTACCGGTTACGGTGGGAGGTCGGGGGCCGAGCGATGCGCGTTTCTCTCGTACACGTACACACATGTGTGCGAGGCATTGGCTCTAACTGAACCCGAGCGAGGCGTTGGGCTCTAACTGAACCCAAGCGATTGCACTGCAGGCTACGCGTTATTGAACCCGAGTGATCGATCGATGGCTGTTAACTGAACCCGATCGAGCGATTCCTTCGCTACCGCTGCTAACTGAAGCCGATTGATGCTGCCTCTGGGATGAATAGTGAGTGTTGCGGGGGGGTGGATGAACAGTGATCGATGGCGTTGCCTCTGGATGAACAGGACCCCGTGGTGTGGAGGGCTGGATGAACAGTAGACGGTGGAGGGGTGCCCGTGGAGGGGTGGTTGAACAGGACCCCGTGGTGTGGAGGGCTGGATGAACAGTAGACGGTGGAGGGGTGGTTGAATAGTAGCCGGTGGAGTAGCGCGCGGTGGAGGCTGGATGAACAGGAGCCCGTGGAGGCTGGAGGAGGTCGTCGGTAGCCCGTGGAGGCTGGAGGAGGTCGACGGTGGAGATGAACAGTATCCCGTGGAGTCTCGTTTTGCGGTACGCCACACCCCTCCCGATGAACAGGACCCCCCTTTCGACCGTAGCGCTCCAACACAAGTCCGTTTCGTCCGTTTTGCGGTACGCCACACCCCTCCCGGTCAACAGGACCCCCGTTTTGACCATAGGAGGTCCGTTTCGTCCGTTTTGCGGTACGCCACACCCCTCCTGATGAACAGGATCCCGTTTCGAACATGGTCGGTCGAACACAAGGACGTTTCCTCCATTCTGCGGTACGCCAGGCCTCGTTTCCATCGTCTGTTCCATCCAAGCCCTCACGATGAATATGACCACGCATTCCGTTCCGACCCATCCGGTTGGCTCCCACGCGTTCCGTTGCCTCCCGATGAACACGACGCATTCTGTTGCCTCCCCATGAACACGACGCATTCCATTGCCTCCCCATGAACACGACGACGACGCTGTTTCTCCGTTCCGACCCAGCCATGTACACGAGCCCTGGCCGTACGTATGCGCGAGTAGGCATTCGAGACCCCGCCCGTATGTACACATATGTGGTCGTATTTTCTCTCTTGCACCCTGGCCGCTGTACGTACGTGTACATGCTACGTGCGCGCCTCTACTACGACACGTATGCGCCTCTACTACGACACATGCGCGCCTCTACATCCACCAGTATATATGTACGTACACGTTCGCGACCAAAATGACAACGCTACGTACGCTTCGACCAGGTGGGTCCCGACTATCAGGCACTTCCTTGCGTGCGAAGATGTAGCTGGTGGGTCCCAGCAGGCAGGGGGCGAATAGTTTTGTTTTTTTGCCCGGACACACTTTCTTGCGTGCGAAGGTGTAGCTGGTGGGTCCCAGCAGTCAGGGGGGAAACGTTTTTTTCGTGAAATACGGTGGCATGTCTGGTGGGTCCCCGCTGTCAGGTGGAGGAATAATTATTTTGCGCGTAATAAGGAGGCACTTCCTTGCTGCGGCCATGGACCCAGCTGTCAGCATCTCC
Organism: Triticum monococcum; assembly: GCA_034509565.1. Lineage (NCBI taxonomy): Eukaryota > Viridiplantae > Streptophyta > Magnoliopsida > Poales > Poaceae > Triticum > Triticum monococcum. The sequence continues at coordinate 155,641,247 of CM067842.1, forward strand.
ACGCACAGTACTCTTCCGATGGAAGTCGGTCGTTGACCACATTGACCACGCTGCGCCGAGAGCACCACGGCGGTGGACGACGGCGAGGCCTAGGAAGGGGACGATATGGAGGCAGGGAAGACTCGGCAGTTGTTTCCCATGCGGAGGGGAGTACGACTGTACGAGGGTTTACTGGTTCGTCTGCCATCGCCGAAGAATAACAGCAGGTGTGGGTGAGTAGAGGGATGGCTAGGCCAGCGATGGGAGTACGGTGGGGCGGTGAGGCCTGCACGGCAGCACAGCCGACCGTGGGGAGGAGGGAGCAGGCAGTCCCGCCGGCGCTTGTTTGAGCAGCTGGAGCAGGAAGAGCAGAGATTGAAGAAGCACGACGGCCGTTGGATGGACATCCAACAGTCAGTGCTTGTGCGTCAACCTTTTTTTAGGAAAGCCTCAAATCTGTGGAAAACAGCATACAGCCCATCTGCCATTATTTCTAATAATTTACAGCCCATTTGCTAATTGTTAAGGTTTCTTTGGAGCCCATATTCTTTTTCTTAGCATTACAGCCCATATTGTGGCCACGGTTAAAAAAGTATACGAAATTTTGCATATTTCGGTGCGGTCTGAACTGTTTTTAATCCTGAAATTTCGACTCACATTCAAACTGATTTTAAAAATAAATGTATATCAATATAAAATCCAACAAATTCTCCACGCATAAAAATTAAAGTAATTTAAAATCTTGAAATGAAAAAAAAAGATATTTGAAACTAATTGCCGGTTTGATGTGTTTTAAAAATGTACAGCCCATTTCTCATTAGTGATGGGCCATTTTCTCGGCCAGCCGAATGAAAGCTCTCCTCGTCTTGAAAGATTTACAGCCCAATAAGCTTGACAAAGCGACTTACTTGGCAAATCACAAAAAAACTGGGTTGTGGCCGTGGACCCAGCTGTTAGCCTCTCCACATACAGTACTCATCCGATGGAAGTCATTCCTTGACCACGTTGACCATGCCGCGCGAAGAGCACCACGGCGGTGGACGACGGCGAGGCCTAGGAAGGGGACGGCGCGGAGCCGGGGAAGATGCAGCAGTGGAAGCCCGCACGGAGAGGACTACAAGGGTTCACTGGTTCGGCTATGGTGTGAGGCTGCCGTCGCCGCAGGGCCTGGCCAGCAGTGGGAATAGTAGGGGGCGGTGAGGCCTCTGCGGCAGCACAGCCGGCCATGGGAGGCAGGAGCATGCGGGACGACCGACGCTGCTTTGGGCAGCTAGAGCAAGAAGACCAGAGGTTGAAGAAGCACTACGGACGTTGGATGGACATCGTATAGTCACAGGAGCTAGAATTGTTCATATTGACTAAGTTCACAAAGCCCTTCGTCCCCATCAACTTAGTAGGCCAACAAGTCAGCCTCCCACCAAGGTGGGTCCCAGCTAGCCGGGGGAGTATTCATTTTTTGTACGTAATAAGGAGGCACTTCCGGTGGGTCTGAGCTGACAGCGGGGGGAATGTTTTTTTCATGAAATACAGTGGCCCATCCGGTGGGTCCCAGCAGTTAGGGGGAAACTATTTTTTTGCAAAATACTAGTGGCCCGTCCGGTGGATCCCCGCTGTCAGGTGGAGGAATAATTATTTTCCGCGTAATAAGGAGGCACTTCCTTGCGGCTGCCGTGGACCCAGCTGTCAACCTCTCCACGTACAGTACTCTTCCGATGGAAGTCGGTCGTTGACCACATTGACCACGCCGCGCCGAGAGCACCATGGCGGTGGACGACGGCGAGGCCTAGGAAGGGGACGACGCGGAGCCGGGAAAGACGCGGCAGTGGATGCCCACGCGAAGAGGAGTACGAGCGTTCTCTGGTTCGGCTGTGGTGTGAGGCTGTCGTCGCCGCAGAATAACAGGGGGTGTGGGTGAGTGGAGGGATGGCCTGGCCAGCGGTGGGAGTAGTATGGGGGCGGTGAGGCCTCCCGGCAGCACAGCCGACCACGGGAGGCAGGAGCAGGCGGCACGACTGGCGCTGCTTTGGGCGGCTGGACCAAGAAGACCAGAGGTTGAAGAAGCACTACGGCCGTTGGATGGACATCGTACGGTCACTGAAGCTAGAATCTTTTATATTGACTAAGTTGACAAAGCCCTCGGTATGCTCCAACTTAGTAGGCCCACAGGTCAGCCTCCGAAACGATGCGCCCCAGATGTCAGGGGAAGAATCATTTTTTGGGCGGCCGAAGCTAAGAATATCCGAGATTGAAGAAGAAGCACGACATCCGTTGGATATACATCCAACGGCCACTGCTGCTAGGACCGTGTGTTGACTATAATAAGTTGACAAAGCCTTGCATACGCGTCAACTTATTTTTTTAGGGGACACGTCACTTAGTAGGCCCACAAGTGTGTGGCAGATAACTTATAGCCCATTTGCGTTCTGTAAGAATGTACAACCCATTTTTGAATTCTAATGGAATTTACAACAGCCCATTTACGGTTTGTTAAAAGTACATCCCATTTTCTAGTTAGGACAATGATTAATAATTTCAACCAACCGTTGAAGACAGAATTCAATAAAATTTCCCACATTTTGATGGGATCCGAAATATTTTTATCCCAAAATTTCTAGTCAGATTAAATATAAATTTGTATTACGTAAAAATCCAACGAAACATTGTGCGCGCAACAATGAAAATTTAAGATTTTCAAAATCCATAAATAATATTTTATAAACTAATTTCGTGTTTGGTGCACTTTTTTATAGTTACTACCCAGTTTTTATAATTACATCTTATTTATTATTTTTTAAAGCCCATTTTCCTGTTAATCCTAATGCATCCCACCTAGGAAAGATTTGCAGCCCAGCGGGGCGGAGAATAACAAGTTGACCTTGCCTGGGTATTCCTCAAAAAGACGTATAGCTGGGCTAGCCATTTTCATCTTGAAAAAATTAGTATCTGGGCTGGATATCTGGCCTCGGCTAGAGGGGCCACAACCTGCTCTGTTAATACCCTGCTCTCCTCTGAACAACAACGAAATCATCGCCAAGAAAAACTCTGCAGTGCTCACGCCTCAAAAACACAAATACTGCTCGAGCTGCTTGGTCCCAGCTGTCAGCCGCACCTTGTGCAATTCTCTCGTTTATATTGACTACATAGGTTGACAACGGTGTGGGACTGTGATGTCAGGAAACCAAGAGAAAGAAAAAAAAATATAGTTGTACATAATAAGGAGGCACTTGCGTACGTACGACTATGGCCCTAGTGGGTCCCTAGTGTCATCCAGTCAAAATAAACTCATCTCCTAAATCCTCATGTTCGTTGATGATGTTAACAATGCTCGGCGCCACGGCAAGCACAACAACTCGAAGGACAACGGAGAGGGCCCCGCGGGCCCTATGGATGGTCTGATACAGCGCCCGCTGCTCATTCAGGAAGCCAGGATCATCGGACACCTATGAGCACCTTCAAGAAACTGAGACGGCATGAAACGGTAAGGCCGCGCTTGGGAGCTCTGGTTTATTTCAAACCTGTATTAACATACAAGTGTAATTTACTCGTCATCGGAAACAACGCATAAAATACAGGCGCAATGAAACCAAGGGCCCGAGGTCTGTAAGTAAAACCGGCGGGTTACGCGTGTAATTTGAGAGACCAATGTATATTTTACGAGCACTGCTATATGGACGACATTACAAGACGATACATGCACGACGTGCGTATCATGCCATCCATGGGCAAGGCTGAAACATCAGCTAACGGCTGGATTAGCAATCATTTGAGTGTCGTTCAGCGTTTTTATCATGTGTGAAGTACTTCCGATATTTTACTAGTCGAAATCGACCAACCAAGCGCCTTCGCCCGAGACCATCTGCTTTAATTTACAAGCGTTACTTTTACAAGCGGTTTTGGTTGGAAAACGACGATCCAATCACGGCCTAATATCATGAGTTGGTCGGAAGATCATATGGTTTCACGTCTAACCTACCCGACTTGTCGTATAGGCTATGAATGAAACATCAGACGATGAACTTCTTAAGCACGGAAACAACAGAAGAGGATGATCTTCTTAACAAGAAAATCACTGGCATTAGATCGACATGCAAAACAATACGAAGCATTATTCTCAGGAGGCACGGTGAACAGCTCGTGATGTCGCATGCTACAACATTCCAAGCTCAACTTTGCAATCAAACACAAGGCCTGGCATTACATAGACAATATTCAGAACAAACTCTTAACATAGGAATATCTCAGTAGAGTAACTATTTACTTCTAAACTGAACACATGAATAGGAAAAAACACTCGACGCTGCTCACAGCAAGGGCGTCCCACTCAAAAATATCAAATGCATGTCTTTTGGCTAACATCAATGAGCAAATTTTGACAAGGTTTTCCAATTCCAATATATTAAACTAACGTCTTCTTGCTAACATCAATGATTAAAATTTGACAAGCTTTTCCCATTCAAAATATGTAATGCCTATGATCGTGCTGTGGTAGCTTCTTGTACTTGTTTGGGCACTTTTTGCCCAGGGCACTCCACGTGTTGTTAAATTGCCAATGGTCTCTACAGACTAGTCATGTTACTAGTGTCTAATAATACTCTGTAAAGCTTCTCAATCATTCCTTCTGTAATGTAGCGCAAACAGTGACTGCTTCTTTCTGCAAAGTGGAATGACCAACTGGACCCAGTAATGCAGCAGTTTGCCTTGGACACATTGGCTCCTTTTGTGCAGTTCAACTAAAGTCAAAGTCGGAATAAAACCGAGCTTTAATTTTGATATCACTGTAAGCAACAATAGGTATAAGGGAAACAATTACTGAGAAATAACGGTTGATGACTTCTATTCCCAGAAGAAAAGCATCTACTGATCTACTTTATCTTAATGGGAAACAAAGCAGGAGAGTAGCAATTCTCCATCAGTGTGATTCATTCATATTGACTGAGACATTATCTTAACAAAGCCTTGTTTCAACATGTATAAAGAACGACAAAGCAGAAAAGTACCATTCCTAAAACAATGCAACTGATTCATTTTAATAGAGACATTATCTTAACAATACCTTGGTTAAACATGTAGAAAGAACTACAAAGCAGGATAGTACCATTCCTAACAAGTGTTGCAGTTTTGAACTAAGATTCAGTAGTTAATTAATTTTGAGAGTGGCATTGCTTAATTTTACCAGTGGCATTAGATTAATGAAAAGCATAAACAGTTCCAGGGGAGAGTGGGTGCAACAACAGTATGTGCTTCCATCTACTTATAAAGGGGGTGATGCAGAGTTTGTTGTAACAAAGCAACAAGCATCATGTCTGGGTTGGTCCCATTTTTGTTCACTACTTAATGGGAAAAGACAGCAATACAATAGCTTCAATTCAACATTTATTTAAAATAGTACCAATACAAGTAGCACAACATCTCAAAGCACACTGCACAATCATGTGGATGAAGGCCTGTACTGACCTTTCATGAGACGGACAAGATAAAATACAAATCTGCCAACACGAATAGGAAATCCAATCTCGTTTCGTGCAGTTGCACTGAAATCAAGCAAAGTGTTTCGCGTAGCGAAGCAAAATGTCGCAATAGCAACAAGTTGAATCGATACGAAGACTGGAAACAAATCTCGATCTCCTTTTGTGCAGTTCCACCAAAATTAAGCAAAATCTCCGGTGTGACATTCAAGTTGAACTGCACAAAACACTCTTAAAACATAAGTGTTTCGAATAGCAAAGCAAAATGTCGCAATAGCAACAAGTTGAATCGATACCCCTATTTTAATAGAGGCAAAAAGGAAACAATTACTTGCTGATAAAGGAGGATGAAACAAACGGTGACAGAAAGAAGCATCTAACTTATCTTGGATGGAAAACAAAGTAGGACAGTAGCATTTCTAAAACGGTTGCATTGATTCATATTAACAGAGACATTTTCTTGAAATAACATTCGTAAAAAAATGTAATTTACTTTTAACAGTGGCATTGCTTCAATTTTCCGGCAGCATTCTTAGATTAACAACAGCAAAATAGCTATATGAGACATGCCAGCACAATGTGCGTCCACACGTATAAATGGGTGATGCAGAGTATGTAGCCAAGCAGCATATATGCACTGGTCCCATATTTGTTCTCTTTGAAACTTCTTCCTATGTGAGGGCAACAAATCTAGTCCTGCACAAACTACTCGACCCCCCAGTTTCTTTCCCTTTTCAACAAAGAGATCAGTTCCTTACAAATGTGTGTACTGGGTTACCCCCTTTTTCCCTTTTCGACCTACAAAGCGGCTGGATAGCCAGTCTATACTACTTTCCGCCCCTCCTTTCCTCATTGAACCATGTCCTAGATTCTTGCTCCAGACCACCACACCATTCTTTCCTCTTTGAACCAAGAGCTAGATTCGACTACAGATCGAAAAAGATCCACATGCAGCTAGAGCAACGACAGTTTCAAAGAAACTTATACCTTAGGGTCGTCGGGATGTGGCAAGGCGTGCGGCGGGAGGCCGTATCTGCCCACACTACGTACGACAGCGAGGAAGAAGGGGTCGGTGGCCCTCTCGCACAGGCGCTGGGTGAAAGAGAACAGCGCAGCCGGTAGTGGGTTGCCTCCCTCGCCAAAGGCGATAGAGTGAACGCTGCACCTCCTCCCCTTCTCGGTGCGACGAGATACGGACGCCTCCTTCACCAGCTGTGAGGGGGGGAGAGAGACAAGAGGCCAACGCAGTCTTTTTTAGATCTGGTGAAGAGAGGATGAGAGACTATGAATATAGCAAACCCTAGCAAATGAACGCTGAGCCTCCAGCGTGTAACATATATGTAGTGCGGCGAGCGTGTGGAGAGTGCGAACCCTAAGTTGATGTCCACTCTGTTTGTGGTCTATTTTTTTCCTAGTTTTTTTTGTTTCTTGTTGCTACATTATGTACTTGTGGGAGCTTAGATGTGATATCCTTAAATAACATATAGATGTGAATTAGACAAACTGATTTTCTAATGCACCAAGAAAGAAAACTCGATCAAAAACACGCCCCCGCTTCCAGGTCGCGAGAGTCGTTGCGCACACACACATAGACATAGACATGCATATCCGTGTTTACGTAAAATTCCATTTCCATCTCCATCTCCAATCATATTTGTCCAAATGGCACATTATTTACATTGTTAATTATATACGCAGCAATATTAACGTACATCATCTCTTGCTTGCGCATGCCCGGACCGCTGCCACGGCCGGTCCTGACCAACCCGAACCCTCTTCATTACCCGCGCGTGCTTCCCGCCCAAAACGGTCATGCCGCATTCATGCCCGGCCAGAGTGGACGTGACCTCTCACTGGCGCTAGCATTGAAGCGGCGCACTGGCCGAGAGAGCGTCGCCCGCGCCGCTTCTGGGTGCACGCGGCTGCTCCGCATTCAAAGGTCGCAATAGCCGGCTACAACATGAATGTAAAAAGTTCTTGGGAGTCCGTGCTACATCTAGTTGTCCTCCCCCAACTCGTCAATCTCTTCCTGTAGTGCTAGTACTCCATGGCGTGATCCATCAACAAGCAGGCGAGAAAGTTATCGTATACTCGGTTTGCGATGAGTGGCATGTCGAGCGACCATGTGGGGTCGAGCCGTGGAGGAGGGTAAGACACGAACACGACATACGTGATTTAAACATTGGTTTTTCTCGATGGGCGATCCAACGAAATGAAACGTTGGTTTCTCTCCGTTTACATTTTTTCTCCGAAAAATGGAAACTTTCCACTCCATTTTCATTCCTATTCCAAGGTTGCCCCGTTACAACATTCCATCAAATACAAAGGAAAACTAACACGCATGCTGATGCATCTGAATGATTCACAGATCATAGCCAATATTTACTTCACAACTAAAGAAAAAAGTTGTGAGAGCGTGTACGAAAGAAAAACTACCGATGGGGTCACTACGACTTAAATCCTAAACCCTAAACATGATTTAATTTCCTGGCCAGGTAGAACCTATCGAAGGAAAGATAGCTGGCACCCTCGGATCATACGATGCTTTTGTGCAGTTCCACTAAAATCGACTTGAGCATCCCTGATGGCAAAGATATTGAAGAAGTGTGAATAGAATAATAGTACTAGCACTAGTTCATGAGACATGAACTCATCACAAGTAGAAGCCGGTAGAAGAAAAGAAAGATCGACATGGAGATGGAGCTACGATAGTGGAGCAAGCCAGCTCCAAAAGGAAGATGGACTACCTGGGACGTCGGGCTGTAGCTAGAAGGGCGGTTGGGAAGCGACATCGGCCCATACCGCGGCGACCCCCGATTGGGACGCACCGATTGTGGGTTTTCTACCTCGCCGATGTCGACCGCGTCTACGCAAAACATTGTTCCCTTCCCCCAGCTGCGGGATCAGGCCCATCGTTCTATGCTTGTGAAGAGAGCAACCTAAGCAAGAAGGCTTGTAGCTTAGGCTCCTGCTAGTGTATATATAGTGGTTTTCTTTTTCTCTCCATATCAACCATTTTATATTGCGTATGTGTCATTCAAGAGTGAAATGATGGTTTCTTCTTCCGACTAACTTACTGTGTGATTTGACTGCTCCTTAGTGGCCCCTACACGTACTCACCCTATGTGTATGCAACAGTCACACGTACACATGGACGCAAAAACGCGCGTGACGCCCTAATGCATGCATGCCCGAGCACACGACGGAACACACACGGTCACGCTCAAGTGCTCAACCTACACGTGCATGCACACACATACTCAGTTAGGGTGAGCTAGTGACCATATAAACACCGGAACATATATATATTGAGCGTAATGAGCGTATTATGAAGTCCACTGACCGTATTTTTACAAATATATAGTGATAGACAGTGTATTTATCTTGTTTGAAATTAAGCCATATTAACCAGAGAGGAGGCAGTATGGACTAGCATTACTTTGTTGTGTCCCGTCAACTTGCCGAACAAGGAGAAGGTTGCAGGCTCGGAGAAGCTTGCGCGCTGTGGCTCGCAGGACAAGGAGAAGTTGTTGACTAATGCAAGCTCTCCCTCGTTTAGGCAGTGGACGTGCAACAGTTAATTCGGTGTCAGATTGCCAGAAGCATACACTATACTACTACTAGTGCTATTATTGTTCGACTTCCCAAATAGGCGAACAACCAAGCGCAAAGTTTACTAGTACTACTACTATAGTCTATAAAGGTACGTACTATACTAGTACTAGGAACTGGATGGAGGAGCGTCTACACTCTTATTATAATTTTAAAATGTGATAAAGCAATCTTCAACACATTTGGTTCTCTTCGAGGGTTCTCGCATGTGATAATGGAAGTTGATTGCATGGAACACTCACCGCAATTCTCGCTTAATTCTGGCTCATATACTGTTACAAATAGTAGCGCTCGGTAATATTTCCTCTTTTTTTCGTTATTCAGCATGTAAACAGGTCAGCAAACCTTGCGGCGCATCTTCGTGTGAACCGTGCTTGCTGCACTTTGAATGTGGCCGAGAGCTAGGTTGATGAAACACCTCGCTTCCTACTTATTTTTTTGTGGGGTACCTCGCTTCCTAGTGACCAGTGTCTTGGCTGATCGTCCTAAGAATGCTTATATATGAATAAAGCTCTCTCATTTACCCGCAAAAAAGATTAAGCCATATGAGCGCTGGTATGCAGACGACTCATGGTGCACGATTCTTGCACGGCAGTGCTAATCAAGCCGTCCATGCCTATGAGCAAACTACGACATGCCAATGGATTCACCATCGTCCAGCTTTCGTCCAAACAAGTATCGTCTACGCAGTAGTTTCGAAGCCATATTAACCGGAGAGGAGGGAGTATGGACTAGCACTACTTTTTGGTGTGTCCTGTCAACTCGTAGAACGAGGAGAAGCTTGCAGGACAAGGTGAAGCTCGCTTACGCCTTTTGACTAATGCAACCTACCCTCGGTGGACATGCATCAGTCCATTCGGTGTCAGATTGTGAGAGGCATACACTGTAGTTCCCAACATGTAATGAATGATATCGATCAACCAACCATGCTCGAATATATCTTGGCCTCCGTGCGAACCCGTGTGTGTGTTCTCGCTCCACGTCTCTCCCAAGGAACGGCGGGTTGGCTCTTTCCCGTCAATTGAGATCGGTTTGCTCACACTCCTGTCCCACATGTCAGTGGTATGCCAAGAGGATGTGCATTGACCGACTGGCCATACGCGCACTTGGTTTTGCACCTTCATACTACTCCTCCCTCCGTCACAGTTTACAGGGCGCGCTTCATTATGATGCATTTCTCTCAATGCATTTCCACCACCAGAGAGACTTTAGACGTGTTTGGTTTAATGCTCAATTAGTTAGGGTGTGGTAACCGCAATCAAGTCCACAATTTTCTCTCCATGTACTGTACTACTACGGAGTGGAGTAAGTGCATGCATGTGTGTACCCGGGGTGGAAGCACTGCATGCATGTGTGTACGCATTGTTCCCTCTAGTAATAGACACCGTGCTATAACTACCAATGCTATTTTTCAGGCCGATCTCTAGTCGCCTTGGTCCCACAGATATTTTTCTTTTTTCTGAAGCGCGCTGTATAAACAGTGACGGATGGAGTAGTATGAGCGGATTCAAAGAAGAGTGTATTGATGGTTGCTTCTTCAGAGTAACTTACAGTGGGAAAGGTGGGGCTTATGATTTGACTGCTCATTACTCACTATTAATGCGGCGCAACGACCGGGCTGAGTCTCCCATGCGGTTGTGCACTACCCCCTCGGTTCTTAAATATACTCCGGGGTATTTGTCTTTCTAGATATTTCAACGAGTGACTACTCAAATATTTGTCTTTTTAGAGATTTCAAATGGACTAGCACATACAGATGTATATAGACATATTTTAGAGTGTAGATTCACTTATTTTGCTCAGTATGTAGTCACTTGTTGAAATCTCTAGAAAGACAAATAGAATATTTAGGAATGGAGGGAGTACACATGCGAAGCAAAATGAGTGAATCTACACTCTGAAATATGCTCGTTTGAAATTTGTTAAAAGACAAATATTTAGGAACGAAGGAGTATAATTGTGTGCATGGCACATGGACCCGGATGATGAAGAGGCTTCTGGCAATGCTATCAAGCTTCCACCATTTGTTTGCATAATTGACGTACTATACAAATAACTTTCCAGCGACATGAAATTGTACAATGGTGTGAGCTTTCATCTTTTGTTTCGCGTGTCTTGCCATCGATGCTCTTTCGGAAACAATAAAAAACTAACTTCCTTGCTAATGCATGTCAATTCTTAGCAGACCAGAGCTAATAATTACATCACAACTAAAGACAGAGTTGTGAGAAGGTGTTAAATTAAAATTGATCCATGCTTTCATTGGTAGCAACGTCTCCCCAGCTCTGTCTAAATCAACAAGGCATGTTGGGAAAAAAGTAGGTGTCTGGAGCATGCATCATTCCGATCATTTTGTGCAGTTCCACTAAAATAGAGCTGAGCGTCCCTGTTCCAAAGATATTAAGTGTGATTACGATAATAGAGGACTGCTGATGAAACAATAAACACACAAATAGAAGCTGGCCACCTTTGCAGTCTCTCTTAAGACTAACTAGTTGGAGAAGATTAGGCTCAGAGTTGGATGAGGAGGCTAGAGGAAAACCAATCTCCCTTTGTGCAGTCGCACTTAAATGTAGAGACTATGCCCGTGTGACATTTTAGTACAACCGCACAAAACACTCTTAAGAAAAAAGTGATTTGTGCAGTTCACCAAAAGGTCGTAATAGCAACAAGGTGAAATGGATAGCCCTGTTTGCAAAAAAGAGGTAGAAAGGAAACAATTACTGGCCAATAACAGTTGATGACACATGCGACGACAAAAAAGAAGCATATTCCTTGTCCTAAGGGAAGATAACAACACGGTTGTGTTTGTCTAAAACGGTGTGAGGACGAGAATGCAATATGAAAAGTACGCCGGATGTTGGGAATATTACTATTGGGCGTTAACCGGCCTATGTGGGCCGGGTTAACTTCATTAGTGACTCAAGAGTGTTAAAGCCCAAGAAGATAGATGAGGGCCTGAGGCCCGTAGACGGTTTAAGACTTGTAGCCGTAAACCGGCATCTGTATATAAACTTGTATTGTAAGATAGGAATAAGGAGAGACCAACCCGGATACGAATATGAACCGGTGTTAGGACTCTGTGAACCGACGGGCGTCACCCGTGTATATAAGGGGACGACCCGGCGGCAGTTCAGGAAAAACAGACAACAACGCGAGACTTAGGTGAAGCTTGTTTGCTCCCTAGTCATCGAAACCTCATCAATCCCATCACAACTAGACGGCATTTACCTTCATCAAAGGGGCCGAACTAGTATAAACCCTCTTGCGTCCCTGTGTCCGCTTTAACCCCTTCGAGCTAACCCATTGCGATGGCCTCACGACTAAGTCCTTTCTCTAGGACATCTGCCGTGACAAAACCACGACAGTTGGCACCCACCATGGGGCTATCGCACGATGGTTTCAAGTTCTTGGAGGGCCTCTTTGAAGGACTCGAGGGCTACACTATAGGCCGGATGACTAAGAGTCGTCGCGGCAAGCTCTACATCGACGATGCAGGCTGGGGCCCCGAGGCCGGCTCAGTTGAGTACGGGTACCGGGTCCCCTTTGGTGGCATACACGTTTTCATCGGCAAGATCGGTGAACCAGGCCCTGAGCCGGACATCTGCACCGACCCCGTCGAAACGGCTCAGCGTGCGCGATCCGCCCGGGTTAAACCGGCCGTGAAGCGTGCCTTCGTGGGAGTCATCCATGGAGGAAGTTATGAGGATGGATCGGAATCTCGCGGCAAGACCATCGTTTATTCCGGCCACGAGTCATCAACCGGAGAAACCAAGTCTCTATATCAGCTACAAGATGGCCGAATTGGGGGCTATTCCGATGGCGACAGTATTCCGGGCCCCTCTGATCTACCCAACCGAGTTGGAATATTCATGGCCAGCACACAAGCAGCGCTTCATTCTTCGACCGCTGCGCCAATAACCTCCGGTTCAGTAGTGGCGACGGCTGCCGGGGCAGGAGGCTCTGTACGCCCGCCGGCTCAAGTCCTATCAGATCTATTTCATGCATTGGCTGTGCTTATGGCAGAAGTTAACCCGGCGGATCAGGACATCCACGACACGGAGATTGCAAAGGTGAAGGAACAGATCACCCAGGCCAAGGCGGACCTGGCAGCTGAGAATGCCAGGATGACCGCAGAGCGGGCCGCTTTAGACGCACAAGCCTACAGGCTCATGTTGGACCAGAACGCGTTGCCTGAAGTCATGAAGAGGAAGTACCGATCCCGTTTGCCTTCGGTTTTCGAGGCCAGAGACCTTTTCAACACCCCAGGAGCAGGAACCAGTAATCCCCTGGAGGTAAACCAGGTGGAAGCTCCTGGGACCGGCGTGTCGGTTCAGCCCTATCTGATGGATCTGCCTCGTCAAAACACTGTTATACCTCAGGCTGTTTCAACACCTCTGGGTCACTACTCCAACCCGATGGACAATCTCGTTGCTGCTGCTGCACGGCTGGAGGCCATTCCAATTGAAGGTGACTCGCCACAGGCGGTAGAGACGCGACGGGTCAAGGAGCTTCTTAGGACATCTTTGGTCCAATAGGAAGCATACTCGTACAGCCGCGATCGGATCCACTCAACCCCTCGTCCAAGCCGGAGCTATAGTAGGCATATGGATGAACCGATAGTGTCAAGTAACGAACGACGTGGAGCACCCCGCGGCAACAACCCGGTGGGCGGTGCTAATAACGCTCAGGAAGTGGTGGACCGGGCCCGAGCGCGCAGGGAGGCCGAGTTACCCGCACAGTATCAGGCTCGGCAGCTTACGCCGGTTCGTCCAACTATCTCAGTCGAACCTGGTGTTACTTCTAGTTCTTTGGGGGTGCCTTGCCTTGTCCCCGCTTTACGAAATGTGCGCCTGCCCAAGGATTTCAAAGGCCCGCGCAAGGTACCAAATTACACGACGGATCAACCACCAGAGACATGGGTAGAAAGCTATGAGATGGCCAGGGAGATGCTTGATGTGGATGATGCGGCATGTGCGAAATACTTCACCATGATGCTTGAAGGAACGGCCCGTACTTGGTTAAAAAGCTTACCGGCCAATTCTATCAGTTCATGGGCCCAATTACGAGCCCGATTTATCAGTAATTTCAAGGATACATGTAAGCAGCCTATGTCGATAGTGGACATAGCTGCCTGCGTCCAGGAGGAAGGAGAATCGACGACTCATTGGGTGCACCGGGTCTCACAAGTGTTGCATTCATTAGACCGCATCAACGATGACACTGCAGTCATAACCCTAGAAGGCAACTGCCGGTTTGGGCCCTTAAAGCTGAAGTTGGGACGGATGAAGCGCCATTGCACTGACATGGGGACCCTCATGGCTGCCTTGGTAAGGTATGCTGATTTTGATAGTACCAAGGATCCCGAGTCTGATGATGACAAGACAGGGTAGGGAAAGAAGAACAGCAACTCCAAAGGTCAGCAGCATCACTCGGCAGGTAACGGCAGCGGAAGCAAGCGTAAAGCGGATGGCAACATGGACTTCGTGGCTAATACCAATGCGCAGGACAAGGGTCAGCGACACAAGGGTAAACCGCCGAATCACGGTGGACCGCCTAAGCCTAACCCAGACCTCTTAAACTATCTATTGAACCAGCCCTGTCCAAGACATGGGGCGAAGGAGGTGCCAGCAAACCACCTTTGGAAGGATTGCTACATTATGCAAGAGTTCAAGAATTCTAACGCTTTCCGGTATGATCACGGCTCCGGCGGTGGCTCAGGATCCGGGCCGGGATATGGTGGAGGAAATTCCGGTTCAGGATTTAATGGCAATCCGAGCGGACATAACAATCAAAATAATCAGAACAACCAGGGTGGTTACAACCAGCGGCAACAACAGTCGGGTTACCAGAGCAATCCAAAGCAGTTGAATAGTGGGCAGTACCATGTCTTCACCACTAGCTTGGACAAGCGAGACCGGAAGGTTCAGAGGCGGGCAGTCAACTCTGTTGAATTGGCCGTGGCCCGTTATCTACACTGGTCTGAACAGCCAATCATATGGAGCAGAGAGGATCACCCTCCCCAGGTTGATAATCCGGGTCAATTGGCTCTGGTGGTG
The DNA here is from genome assembly GCA_034509565.1 of Triticum monococcum. Lineage (NCBI taxonomy): Eukaryota > Viridiplantae > Streptophyta > Magnoliopsida > Poales > Poaceae > Triticum > Triticum monococcum. Next base: position 155,656,362 of record CM067842.1, read on the forward strand.
GCGCCTCAGGTGGGAGGTTACAAGTTCACCAAGGTGCTCATGGATGGAGGCAGCAGCATTAATATCTTGTACTATGAGACCTTCCGTCGTATGGGACTAACAGATAAAAATCTCAAACCGTCCAATACGGTGTTCCACGGTGTGGTACCTGGCAAGTCAGCATATCCTGTTGGTAAGATAGCTCTGGAAGTGGCCTTTGGAGATGATCATGATTCCAGGTCGGAAACATTGACGTTTGAAGTGGTGAAAATCCAAAGTCCATATCACGCCCTGTTTGGGCGGCCGGCCTACGCCAAGTTTATGGCACGACCCTGTTATGTGTATTTGCAGCTCAAGATGCCGGTTCACAAGGGGACAATAACGGTTCACGGAAGTCGTAAAATCGCTTTGGAGTGCGAGGAGGGAGATGCGGCCTACACAGAGTCGGTTTGTGCCATCGAGGAGCTGAAGTATCATAAGGAAAATGTTGATCCGGCGGACATGACTCCATTAAAGAAGCCAACTACGGAGCATGATCCGGCCCTGAAGTTCAAATCGGCAGCTGAAACTAAGCTTGTTGACTTCGTGCCTGGCGATTCGTCCAAGCAGTTCAGCATCAGTGCCAACTTGGATCTGAAATAGGAAAGCGCGCTCATCGAGTTCATCCGTGAGAATCGGGATTGCATGGAAGCCCTCTGACATGCCAGGTGTACCAAGGCAACTCATTGAGCACACCCTTAATGTGGATCCTAAATACAAACCGGTGAAACAGTTCCTCCGCCGGTTTAACAAGAAAGACGCAAGGCGAATGGAGAAGAGGTAGCCAGGCTCTTAGCAGCTGGCTTTATTATTGAAGTTTTCCACCCTGAGTGGCTTGCCAATCCGGTGCTGGTCCTTAAGAAAAACGGCACCTGGCGCATGTGTGTGGATTACACAGACCTTAATAAGGCTTGTCCAGCAGATCCTTTTGCCCTCCCCCGTATTGATCAAATTATTGATGCTACGGCGGGTTGTGAGCGTTTGAGTTTTTTGGATGCATATTCTGGCTATCATCAGATCAAAATGGAAGTTAAGGACCAGGAGAAGATGACATTCATAACTCCCTTTGGAGCCTTCTTCTATGTGTCTATGCCCTTTGGGCTCAAGAGTGCCCAGGCAACTTATCAACGGTGTGTACAAAATTGTCTTCGCAAGCAGATTGGCCGTAATGTACATGCTTACGTGGATGATATCGTGGTTAAGTCAAGGGAGAAGGAGACTCTGGTTGACGACTTGAAGGAAACCTTTGATAACCTGAGGACATACAACATGATGCTCAATCCGGCCAAGTGTGTCTTTGGTGTACCGGCAGGCAAGTTATTGGGTTTTCTGGTGTCCAACAGGGGAATCGAGGCTAATCCGGAGAAGATCGCAGCCATCACCTCCCTGGCTAAACCGAAGTGTATCAATGATGTTCAACGCCTGGCAGGCCGGATTGCCGCGTTAAGCCGGTTTATCAGCCGCCTTGGTGAGAAGGCAATCCCTTTGTATCAGATGTTGAAGAAGACGGATCAATTCGTCTGGAGTTCTGCTGCTGATAAAGCATTTGAGGACTTAAAGCGGCAATTGGCCAATCTGCCGGTGCTCGCCGCTCCCATTGACAAGGAGCCGTTGCTGCTATATGTTGCTGCTAATGCTCGGGCGGTCAGTGTGGCTATTTTGGTGGAGCGAAAAGAGGCAGGCAAGGAGCATCCAGTTCAACGACCGGTCTATTATATCAGCGAGGTACTCATTGAGTCCAAGCAAAGGTATCCTCATTAGCAGAAGCTGGTATATGGAGTTTTTATGGCAAGTCGGAAGCTTAAGCAATACTTCCAAGGGCACCCTATTACGATGGTCAGTTCTGCTCCCTTGGAGGATATCATCCAGAACCGGGAAGCGACTGGCCGGATTGCCAAGTGGGCTATAGAGCTTGGGCCGCACGGGTTGAAGTATGTGCCTCGGACGGCGGTTAAGTCTCAAGCACTTGTTGATTTCATCAATGATTGGACGGAACTGCAAGCACCTGAAGAAAAGCCGGATCACACATATTGGACCATCCATTTTGACGGATCCAGGCAATTGGAAGGCTCAGGGGCTGGAGTCGTATTAACTTCCCCACGAGGTGATAAGTTTTGTTACGTCCTCCGCTTAATGTTCCCTTGTACTAACAATGCAGCTGAGTATGAAGCCTTGCTCCATGGTCTCCGGATGGCTAAGGAGATGAATCTAAGTCGAGTTAAGTGCTTCGGTGACTCAAACCTCGTGGCTCAACAAGTGTCTAGCACTTGGGATTCCAAGGACCCACTCATGGCAGCATATCGTCGTGAGGTGGATATTGTTGCAGGTCACTTTAAAGGCTATCAGGTGGACCACGTGGACCGACGAAAGAATGAAGCGGCGGACGCTTTAAGACGGCTGGGCTCTCAGCACAAACCGGTCCCGCCCAATGTTTTTCTGGATGTGTTGCACAACCCGTCGGTCAAGCTCCCTGGTGAAGCGGATTTGGCTATTCCTGATCCGGAGGCTCAATTGGTGGCAGCTCTTCATGTCATTCCAGATTGGACGCTTCCTTACCTGGCGTACATGAACCGGGGCGAGTTACCAAAGGATGAGACTTTGGCCCGACAGATAATCCGGCGGTCCAAGTCCATGACTATTGTCAATGGCGAGTTGCATCATTACAGTGTATCAGGGGCATTTCAACACTGTGTGTCTCCTGAAGAAGGCTGTGAAATTTTGCGTGAGATCCATGAAGGAGATTGTGGTCACCACGCCGGTTCAAAATCTTTTGTGGCTAAAGCGTTCCACCATGGCTTCTATTGGTTAATTGCTCATGCTGATGCGGAGGATCTGGTCAGACGATGTGATGGTTGCCAAAAGTTTTCAAGACGTGCTCATGTGCCGGCTCAAGAATTGAGAATGATTCCAATTACTTGGCTGTTTGCGACTTGTGGGCTGGATATGGTTGGGCCTTTCAAAAGGTCCAAAGATAAGAAGGCCCACCTCCTGGTGGCGGTTGACAAGTTTACAAAGTGGGTGGAGGCAGAACCTGTTAGCAAGTGTGATGCAGCCACGGCGGTTCAGTTCATCAAAAAAGTGATTTTCTGGTTTGGCTTTCCACACAGTATCATTACAGATAATGGTACCAATTTGTCTAAGGGTGCCATGAAGGAGTTCTGTGAACGGGAGCACATACGGCTTGACGTTTCATCAGTGGCACACCCACAGTCCAATGATCAAGCAGAAAGGGCTAATCAAGAGATCTTGAGAGGCATCAAGCCCCAGCTTTTGGTTCCTTTGCAGAGAACACCGGGTTGTTGGGTAGAAGAGTTACCATCTGTGCTATGGAGCATCAATACTACACTCAACAGATCAACAGGATACACACCGTTCTTCATGGTCTACGGAGCGGAGGCGGTTCTCCCCAGTGATATCCATCATGACTCACCTCGTGTGGCGGCTTATGTTGAAGCGGGCAACGAAACAGCACGGCAAGATGCTTTGGACCTATTGGATGAACAACGTGACATAGCAGCCGCCCGCTCGACGATTTACCAACAGGATCTTCGTTGTTATCACAGTCGCCGAGTCAGAACCAGAACCTTTCAGGAAGGAGATTTGGTGCTTCGGCTCATCCAACATCAGACTGATATGCATAAGTTATCCCCACCTTGGGAGGGACCTTTCGTGGTCAGCAAGAATCTGCACAACGAGTCATACTATCTGATTGATATTCGAGAGCATAAAGACTCACGTACATCAGAGGAGGAGACCAACAGGCCGTGGAACATAGCTCATCTTTGGCCTTACTATACCTGAGCCATTGGCTCTACTTATGTACATATTACGATGATGTATATATGATGATTAATATAATAAACCGGAACCTCAGCTAAAGCGGGGTATCTGTTCTTTTACATCATGTGTGGTTACACGGAGTTGTTCTAAAGCGGCCTCCGGTTTACCCCTTGAGTTAGCTTTTCAAAGCATCATGTAATATCACTTGGGGGCTTGGTCGTATCCGAACCAATGCAACACCTTTTGATAGGCGAAAGCCACCAGATCACTTGGGGACATGGTCAAGTCTGAACCAGTCACGCCTCTTGATCGGCCTAAGGCCACAGAATCACTTGGGGGCTTGGTCGAACCCGAACCATTGCCACGCCTCTTGATCGGCATAAATGCCACGGTTTCATTTGGGGACCTGGCTGACTTGAACCATAGCAACACCTATCGGGAGCTTGGTCATGTCCGACCATGGTAACGCCATCTGATCGGCTCAAATAAGCCTCTTTTTGCAAACAGTTTTATCATTGCCTTTGCTTCACAATTTTCTTTGATAGATATTTCTTTCTTCTTGTTGCGTCTTTTAAACCGACAAAGTTTTAAACCGGTTCAAACTGTCAATTGACGGAACACGGTCCATTTTTAATCCGGAGACTATTTGCCCGGTTTGATTTTTTATTAACATCCCATTACGGAGTAACACGGTGTTTTATTATAACCCGGCACGGTTTACATGATAAACCGACATTATATATATACAGGAGCTGCTATCTCCTACAACAGTGTGGGTTTATAAACCTCCGCTTCAAGATTGGCCAAGCCAACTTCATGCCCAACGATGGCAGGTATTATGTATCCCAAAGATTTGATCATACGCTTAAATTTCAGATATTTTGATTTCACATATGCAGACATGATACTCCGCCTGACGGTACAACCGCGGTGGCACTTTAAGATTTTTTGTATTGCAGAAAATACTTTGGAAAGTTCATCACCCAAAGGAAGAACAAGTTGCAGTAATTATGCACGAAGGCATATCAAAATCAAGAGTACCGGCTAGCCTATTACAAGGCAACACGGTGCCCAAAATAAGATCATTGTTTTTTCGCAAAGGAGAAGCAGTTTAAACTGGCTTTCGGTTCAAGCTTGGTCACCAGCCTGGCCTGATGGTTGTGGGTCATCCTGCGCCGCTTCAACTGCAGCTTCTCTACCCAACGGCTGGAAATCAACAGTTGTCCAGTCGATTCCCATTAATGCTTGAAAGACAGCTTCATCATGGATCAGCAACGACGGTTCAATATCGGGAGCGTAAGTATGCTTACGGATTGGAGGGATAAGATTTTCCGCTTCAGGAATTGGTGCAATTACTCGCTTGTTTTGGTTGTCATATTAGGATTGATAATGAGACAAGTCTGCTTCTTCAACCAATTGACAAGCTAGCGGACGCACCTCCCGGTTTATTGCTCGTAGATCCGCTTCACTAAACTCTGACCCATCTTCCTTCAAGCTGGGATAGCCTTGAGCCGCTTCAACAGGATCAAAATCTGGCACCCAAGCTTTTGCCCAGATTAAGGCATTGATCGCACCGGTTCGAGCAGTAGATTTCTTCAGCTCTTCAACCCGGGCAGGAAGCATCGACAGTCTCTTCAGAGTGTCCTGAATCAAAGTGGGCGCCGGATTGTTGTGGGATGCAGTAGAGATGATCCGCTATGCACCAGTGTACAGTTGTTCGATCAATGTGTAGGCGGCTTTCACTTTCTTCCGCACATCTGACCCCAAGTGATCAATGCGTGTCCCTGAAATATTACAAAGGTTTAACAAACCGGCAGCTCTATAAGACGGCCGAATCAATCTAGAAATCAAACCAGCTTACCAAAGATAGCGGCAGTCATGGCATGCACTTGCCGCTTTATGCTGGTCAGTTCGTCCACCACCAGTTTCAGTGCAGCCTCGGCATCTTCCGCTCGTTTGGTTAAAGTGGATTTTTCAGTGGCCCAATCCGCCCGCTCCTTCTTGAAGCCCTCCTTAAGCTATTCCATGGCGCTTAAAGCGCTGGTTAATTCCTCTTTTGCTTTGGAGGATTCAGCTTGTTGGCACTTCAGATTTTCTTGCAGATCAGCGATTTGGTTTTCCCTTTTGTTCAGCTCAGCCTGCATATAGACAGTCATACGATTCAGATAACGGTACAAGAATTGAAGTACCAACCACATAAGAAGTTATGCCCTTGGTACTTGGGGGCTAATGCATATTTGCTCTTCAATTATTCGGAAAAGTCCCAAGCTCAATACAAGTATTCAACTTGGCACTTAGGGGCTAATGGCTATTTGTTCAGTTAATACTGCTGCTACAATCTTGATTACCTAAAGTCCCGGTTTAACTACACTAAGTTGAACCGGCCCTTGGGGGCTATATCAGCAAATTCAAAAAACATTGAAGTCTGATTGGCAAGTCCCGGTTTGAACGCAGTTTCTAAACCGGCCCTTGGGGGCTAGGAGAGTTGACAGATTGAAGTACATATGCAGATAAGCATATGGAAGTTGCCTCATATTTCTCTTTCATCATATTAACCAGACCAGCTTCATAGTCACGGCTGGTGTATATCCGGTTCAGATAGCCGGAATGGAGATCTTGGGCGTTCAGAGCGGCATAAGTTGTCAGATCGGCATTCCATTTTCCCTTGCCAATGGCAGCAAATTCTTCCTTGACAGTGTGTCTGGATAAAGCAACGGGATTGCCTGGCTCTGTGTGACCAATGCCAGTAATGGCAACCTCATCATCCTTGGCATCGCCGGTTTGCACTGGGGCCGTTGGCTTATCAGTAGGCTTTGATGGACTGGTGGATTTCTCAATCCGGATGGGGCTTGTGGGCTGGTTAACAGGGCCTGAGGTGTCAATAGGCCTTTCTTCAGCAATAAAATCATCATCCTGCTGTGGTTGATCATTGGGTATATCTTCATGAATAGCCGCTTCAAGATCTGGTGTTTTACCCAGTTCAGGGACGGCATCCTCCTTGGCCGCTTTATCCAGGCGAACCTTCTTGCTCGGCCTAGGCTTGGCCCTGAAAGGAATAACAAAGTCAAATACAGCATATGTTCCAAGGTGATGTACCAGAAATATTATGATAAGTATAGCTTACCCAAGCACTGTTTTGAGCGGTGGCAGCTGAGTAGCCGATGACTCGCCAGAGGATGAGTGGGAAGTAACCTGATAATCGGAGTCAGATGGATTAAGAGGTTGACGAAAACAGCCCGCTTTAGGACAAGCACTGACAAGCAAATTAGAGACCTCTGAACGGCGTTTCTGAACCGGACTGTTCGGTAAACCGGCGGAGGTAACTACCAGGCCGCTGTGGTGGGTTGTGCGGAGAGCTTCGTGATGTTGGGTCTTCATAAGAAATTTGGGATCCAAGTAAGCAAGAGGATGAGAAAATTTAACCTTCCGGTTTGCCTGGCGGATTTTTAGCGAAGGCAAAGGGTTTGAATCGGAAGAGAGAGTAATTACCCCTGCAGCATCAGCATGGCTGGTTTCGGCATCATCCTGACAAATATCATCATCAATAAGGCGTGTGAAAAATAAGCCAAGTGAGTCAAGCTCTACCTCAAGGTCCGGATTACCCACATCATCATCAGCGGCCAGATCAGAAGATGCAGTGGTTTTCTTCTTATGAGCAGGCCGTTTCACGACTTTAGTCTTTGACCGGGTTGGTCTTTCCGGTTTGTCTGTTTTTTCTGGCTTCTCCTGTGGAAGCTTCTTGCTCCAAAACGGATCATTGCCCTGTTTAAACAGACATTGATATTAAACAATGACCAGATATATCAATAACAGGTTCAGTAAAAAGAAAAATCAAATTCTTACAGCTGGCGGTTTGTTGGTGGCACAAAAGGGAAGCAGGCCGGTTCGAGCACAGATGTGTTCCGGTTCATTCAGCATTTTATTCACAGCCTCTGTGATTTCTTCGTCGGTGAGCTGGATGTTAGCATGTCGCAGTCGGTCATCAACACTGCTAGTATACTCGCACATCAAACTGGAGCGCTGACTAAGGGGCAGTATGCTCCACGATATCCAACAGCGAGCGAGATCAACCCCTGTTAAACCGTTGGCCATGAAGGCTCTGAGCTTGGACAGTTGAGGAGCGTATTTGCTTCTCTCCTTGGCAGTCAACCTTTGCGGAAAGGGGTGTGTATTGCTAAGCCGCTCCGGACGAAAGCCAGGCAAAGGATTTTCATCAACAGGGGAGGTGTCTTTGCAATAGAACCATGTTTGATTCCACTCTTTGGGGTGGCTGTGCAGTTTGGCGTGAGGGTATGTGACCTCCTTCCTTTTCTGAATCGCCACACCACCCAATTCCGTATTGGAACCGTCAGTAAACTCTGCGGCGGTTTAGATGGAAGCAGTCTCTGAACAACTCAACTGTGGGCTCCTCTTGAAAGAACATCTCACAGAGCACTTGGAAGTGACACATGTTTGTAACAGAGTTGGGGCCAGTGTCTTGTGGGCGGAGTTGAAAATTGTCTAAAACATCTCGGTAAAATTTAGAATCGGGCGGCTTAAAGCCCCGGGCTAAGTGATCTACGAAAACGACGACCTCTCCTTCTTCAGGTGTGGGAGGGCATTCTTTGCCAGGGACCCTCCAATGGATGGTATTTTTGCTGCCTAAGGCGCCGATCAGGACTAAATTGTTCAGTTGAGTCTCTGTGATGCGAGAAGGAACCCGGTTGCACTCATATACTTGCTTGGCCATGATGAAATCTACAAGATAGGTGATTCCAGTTCAAGAATGCATTGATTAAAGTACACTGGTATGTACAATGTTAAACCAGAGACATCTCTATCTAAACCGGAGTTTTATGAAGCAACAACATCTGGCGGTTCAACAAGGGGACTAATGGTATATACCGGTTTGTTAATTTTTTCTACACCAAGTTAAACCGCCGAATTTAAGCATTGAAACAGTTGAGATTGCGGATGGGTAAGTGTACAGAAACAGATTTCACAAGATTTCTCTACAGCGATGGATCTGAAGCAAGTTCAGAAAAGAAGGAAAATATTCAAAAGCTCAAAGCAGAACAGTGTTGAATCAATGGGCAGAAATATATGTGAGATCTATGGTTTTAGGCATGAAACTAAAGGCGGATACTAAAAGTTATCACTACACAGAGAAGGGGTTCACAGATGCATCCAGGAGCTAGCATACGAACATGAACAGGTGATGAACGCAGCAAGAACACGATACCCTAGAATAGATCTATGTTGAGAAGAGCAGAAGACCTACCAGAGCTGAGGGAGATGCGGAAGGTCGCCGCAGTTTTCTAGTATGCTCAGGTTGATGCAGCGGCCAAAGTCGATGCAGAAGATGACGGCGGCGGCGGAGCTCTGAGACTGGCGACGCGAGGAAGACGAAGAGGAAGGGCACGAAGGGGAGAAAAGAAATGACCCTTGGGCCCTATTTATAAGGCAAAAAGATATGTGTCAGGCGCGTGAATCCAGGAACCGAAAAATTCGGAAGCGGAGCTGTCGCCTTGGTTGTTGTGAGTTTATTAAACAAGGAGATATCATGGATGTTTTCTTTATGACAGATGACGTCACCTTGGCTTACAGCAACTGGAGAGGATGACATCATGGCGGTTCAGCAACGACGAGAAGATGTTGAAGATGAAGATTTTGCTAAGGATTGACATGAACCCATTCAAATCAATCTGGGGCCTAATGTTGGGAATATTACTATTGGGCGTAAACCGGCCTATGTGGGCCGGGTTAACTTCATCAGTGACTCAAGAGTGTTAAAGCCCAAGAAGATAGATGAGGGCCTGAGGCCCGTAGACGGTTTAAGACTTGTAGCCGTAAACCGACATCTGTATATAAACTTGTATTGTAAGATAGGAATAAGGAGAGACCAACCCGGATACGGATATGAACCGGTGTTAGGACTCTGTGAACCGACGGGCGTCACCCGTGTATATAAGGGGACGACCCGGCGGCGGTTCAGGAAAAACAGACAGCAACTCGAGACTTAGGCGAAGCTTGTTTGCTCCCTAGTCATCGAAACCTCATCAATCCCATCACAACTAGACATAGGCTTTTACCTTCATCGAAGGGGCCAAACTAGTATAAACCCTCTTGTGTCCCTGTGTCCGCTTTAACCCCTTCGAGCTAACCCGTTGCGATGGCCTCACAACTAAGTCCTTTCTCTAGGACATCTGCCGTGACAAAACCACGACACCGGATGAGCTACATTTTGGGCAAAGAACTATGGAAGATCCACATGCAGCGACGTGGGAAGACGGGCAGTGGAGCAAGGCCGGAGGGGATACCTGGAGGTCGTCGGGATGTAACTAGGTGAGCGGCGACGGGCGCAATCTGCGAGCCGGTGGCGTAGGTGTAACGCCCCGAGACCGATGTGCCAGGTGTCGTCCATTTATTCGCTGTTGTTGTGTTGTCATTGCTTGCGTGTCATGCATTGCATATCATGTCATCATGTGCATTTCATTTGCATACATGTTCGTCTCATGCATCCGAGCATTTTTCCCGTTGTCCGTTTTGCAATCCGGCGCTTCGTTCTCCTCCGGTGGTCATTCCTACCTTTCTTTCATGTGTGGGGATTAAAAATTTCCGGATTGGACCGATACTTGCCATGCGGCCTTGGTTTACTACCGGTAGACCGCCTGTCAAGTTTCGTACCATTTGGACTTCGTTTGATACTCCAACGATTAACCGAGGGACCGAAAAGGCCTCGTGCGTGTTGCAGCCAACACCCCTCCAATTTGGCCCAAATCCCACCTAAACCTGCTCCATCACCTAGAGCGTTCGATCACGATCGCGTGGCCGAAAACCGCACCTCATTTGGACTCTCCTAGCTCCCTCTACCTATAAATATGTGTTCCTCTCAGAATTTTCGCGCAGATGAACCCTAACCTCCTCCTTCGCGCGCAGCCGGACGTTTCTTCCTGCGCCGCCCGGACATGTCCACCGCCCGGCTACCTCACCCGCACCAATGAGGAGCCACCACGTCGCCTTCTCCGCCTCCCGCGACCAACCAGGCGTCGCCACCTCAGCCAGCCGCCGCCTCTCTCTCTCTCTCCTTAGCCCCGCCGCCGGCCCGCGGGACCCAGATCGGGCCCGCGTGAGCCCGCACCGCCACCGTCGTCCGCCCGCATCGCCCCGCCTCCTCACCGGACCTGCGCCGCCTCCCGCTCGCGGCCGAGCACTTCGCCGCCCCGGGTGCCATCGTCGGCGCGCCTCCCGCCGCCCGGCTGCACCGCCGCCCCACCGATGCGCCGCCGCCCGCCGTCAAGCCACCACCGCCACCTTCGTCGCCGGCGCATCGCCGGAGTGCACCGCCACTTCGCCGCCGCTATCCGCGCTTGGACGCCGCCCTTCTCCTCGCGCGCCGGCGCCGACCTTCGCCGCAGCGCCGTCCGACCTCGTCGGCGTCATCCTCTCCGGCGAGATCCTGGAGGGTGGACCAGATCCACCACTCCCCCGATCCAAACACCCTCGCCCAGACCCGGATCCCTCCGTCCCGTACCACTTCGTCCCGGTTTGACTTTTCCGGAGGTATAATTTTCACTAAGTCCCCGAAATTCCCAGATCCATATGCCCACGTTCATCATGTCGTATCTCCTCATCCGTAGCTCCAATTTGGACATATAGCATATCAAAATGTTTGTCTCAGAGAGTACACCATTTCATTCCATTGCATCATTTTTATTTGAGTTCATCTTGATGCCCGAAATGCTGTTAGAAGAGGGCTACTTGAGTTAATTGTCAGATCTGCTACTCCATTTAGCTTTTTGCCATTTTTGCCATGATCAATGTGTGCATGATATGACCTGATGCTCTTCAAATGTTTTGTTAAGGGTTTTGTCATCTTTCCAGAGGTGCAACCCATGTATTTTTGTGATGTGTTAGGTGACTAGTGCAAGCTTGCAAAGTGGTGCACTTGGTAATTCTGTTTTCAGGGACTTAGTATTTTCACTAAGTCCTCGAGCTGTTTATCTCATGATGCCATATGTTCATGTTGTTTCCTAGTGATCCGTGCCTCTTTTGAGCATGATTAGTAAGGGAGTTTTGTTTATATTGTAGTGCTCTATCCATCCATGTCTTTATTTGCACATATGGAGCACCCTAGCTTGAGTCAATCGAGCTCTACTTTTGCTACTTTGTGAATCTGTGCAGATTGTCAACTTGTTTGCAATTTTGCCGATGATGTTGTAGTTGATCCGTGCATGCTATGCTATTGTTCTTGCCATGTCTAGCTTGTATTTGTGCCTTCTTGATGGGTGTATGCTTGTCTTTCCATGACTTGCACCGTAGTGAGTGCATCGAGCTCGTAAACATGCCTACTTGAGTTACATTTCAGCATGTGTCAGTTTTCACTAAGTCTGAAAACTGATTATGTTTTTGCTATGTTCGTGTGCTTGTTAGTATATTTTCGGATCCCTTTTGGCTCAAGGTCACTAAGGGACTTTTGTTAAGCTTGTTGAGTAGCTCCATGCCATGTTCTTCTTTGTCAGGTTCAGGCCCTGTAGCATGTTGTTTTGTTGCTCCGAAGAGGGCTATATGATCTAAAATTCCAGACAAGTGTTAATTTCACTAAGTCTGAGATCTGTTTACCATTTGCGTTTTTGCCATGCTTGTTTGAACCCGTTAATGGATGAATTGGCCGTAGCTCAGTTCTAGACTTTTGTTAAGCATCATGAATGCATCCCTGCCATGTATTTTGTTGTCATGTTTGGGTGCTGTAGCATGTTCATCTCATTGCATTTAGATGCCTACTTGCTCTAAATCGCAGACCGGTGTCATATTTGAATCGCTTGCCATTTCCAAACCGTAACTCCGATTCCAATGATCTTTATATCGATTTCAACCGTAATCACCTCATCTTTCCAGTGGCACACTTGGTTTTCCAGGTTGAGGCCAGGTTCATGCATTCCTTGCCCAATCATGCATATGCATTGCATACCGCATCCCGCATATCATACCATGTTCATGTGTTGGTTGTTTACTATGTTGTGTGCTTCTTTTTCGGTGTCCGCTTCTTCGGGTTGGTTCTGATAACGTCGAGTTTGTGAGGACCCGTTCGTCTACGTCCGTTTGTCTCCTTCATGGAACTCGTTCTTCTTCCTTGCAGGATTTCAGGCAAGATGATCATACCCTCGAAATCACTACTATCTTTGCTTTGCTAGATGCTCGCTCTTTTGCTATGCCTATGCTGCGATACCTACCACTTGCTTATCATGCCCCCATATTGTTGAACCAAGCCTCTAACCCACCTTGTCCTAGCAAACCGTTGATTGGCTATGTTACCGCTTTGCTCAGCCCCTCTTATAGCGTTGTTAGTTGCAGGTGAAGATTGAAGTTTGTTCCTTGTTGGAACATGGAGATGCTGTTCCTTGTTGGAACATGGAGATGTTGTTCCTTATTGGAACATGTTTTACTTGTTGGGATATCACAATATATTTTATTTGATTAATGCATCTATATACTGGGTAAAGGGTGGAAGGCTCGGCCTTATGCCTGGTGTTTTATTCCACTCTTGCCGCCCTAGTTTCCGTCATATCGGTGTTGTGTTCCCGGATTTTGCGTCCCTTACGCGGTTGGGATATAATGGGAACCCCTTGACAGTTCGCCTTAAGTAAAGCTCTTCCAGCAATGCCCAACATTGGTTTTACCATTCGCCACCTAGCCTTTTCTTTCCCTTGAGTCGGCCAGCTCAAGGGTCATCGTTATTTACCCCCCCGGGCCAGTGCTCCTCTGAGTGTTGGTCCGAACTAGAGTCCTGTGCAGCGCCCCCTCGGGGAAACTCGAGGTTTGGTTTTAGTTGTATGGAGAGCTCATCTGAGTGTGCCCTGAGAAAGAGATATGTGCAGCTCCTATCGGGATTTGTCGGCACATTCGGGCGGTGTTGCTTGTTTAGTTTTACCCTGTCGAATTGCCTTGTTGTACCGGGATACCGAGTCTGATCGGAATGTCTCGGGTGGAGGTCTATTCCTTCATTGACCGTGAGAGCTTGTGATGGGCTAAGTTGGGACACCCCTGCAGGGATTGAACTTTCGAAAGCCGTGCCCGTGGTTATGGGCAGATGGGAATTTGTTAACGTCCGGTTGTAGAAAACCTAAAGTTGACCTTAATTAAAATGTATCAACTGCGTGTGTAACCGTGATGGTCTCTTTCCGGTGGGGCCCGGGAAGTGAACACGGTTGTTGGAGTTATGATTGACGTAGGTTGTTTAGGATCACTTCTTGATCATACTTTTAACGACCGTGCTTTGCCTTCTCTTCTCGCTCTCTTTTGCGTATGTTTAGCCACCATATATGCTAGTCGCTTGCTGCAGCTCCACCTCATACCTTTTACCTTACCCATAAGCTTAAATAGTCTTGATCGCGAGGGTGCGAGATTGCTGAGTCCCCGTGGCTCACAGATACTTCCAAAACCAGCTTGCAGGTGCCGATGAGTCCGGGCAGAGGACGCAACCAAGCTCAAGGAGGAGCTCTATGAAGATCTTGTTCTTTATGTATTTCGTTCTAGTTGATCAGTAGTGCAGCCCAGTTGGGGTCGACCGGGAACCGTGTCTGTAATGCCCCGAGACCGATGTGCCAGGTGTCCTCCGCTTATTCACCGTCGTTGCCATGTCATTCGCTTGCGTGTTGCATTTCATCATGTCATCATGTGCATTGCATCATCATGTTTTCAAAACTTGCACCGTCCCGACCTCTTCGTTCTCTCCGTTGTCCGTTCTGAGCCCTACCACACTTGCACGCGCCCGCGGCATGTCCGAAATATTATTTTATAAGTGGCTGGAGAATGTTCTCGGATTGAGTTGAAATTTGGGGTGCGGTCTTATTATAGTGTAGACAGACCGCCTGTCAAGTTTCATCGCAATCGGAGTTCGTTTGACGCCCCAACGGATAAATATAGTGGCAATAGTAGTTGGTCTAACGTCGGACGTTTTCGGTCTCCAGAAACAGATGCCGGGCTTCCCTCTCTTCTCTTCTCTTAGCCCGGGACCGTCTACACAGCTCACTACTCACCACCAGGTCCTACCTAACCTCTCTCGTCAGCCCACAGCCCCCCTCGCGCGCGCCCGAAAGCTGTCCCGGACCCGACACGAACAGTCGTTACTGCTATGTCCGGAACATCTCCAAACGTCTACAAAACGTCACCGTTTTCTTGTTTGGACCCCCTAGCTATTTTATTCGCGACCGTCTGATTTCGATCAGAGGGGCGAGGTAGCCCCTACCCAAAAACCCTTGCTATATATTTACTGCCTAACCCTAGATCCTAGGAGCCTTGTCCCAGTCCCATCCGCGCCGCCGCTGCTCTCTTTCTCGGGATCCATCCCCACCTATCACAGCCTCCGACCAGATCCCTGGCTTTCCGTGCAGCCGCCCAAGCATCTCGATCCCGAGTGGATCGAGCGCTTCGCCTCCAAGCCAAGCCTCCCCACACCTGTGCGACCTTTGCCTCACCGTCGTCTTCGCATGCCACGCCGGAGTTCCACCTCGTCGGAGACCAGCGCAGCACCACCTCATCTCCAACTCCGGTCACTGCTCCGGCCCACTCGTTGCTTCTCCTTCCCTTCGTATTCTCCCATTCCCTCTGGTTCCCTCTCTCACCTGCTCCTTGTTTTCTCCAGGAAGCCCATAGGAGCTCCGCCCTGATGCCATGGCCGTCCTCTTCTCCAAGTCAGCCACCACCTCGCCAGATCCGCCGGATGGCGCCGGGAATGGAGCCGCTTTGCCGGATCTGCGCCTTGCCTTGTCCCTGGTCCGGCCGTCGTCCTCATCCGGCAGAGGGCGCCGCCGTTTCCCCGTTCCAACGCTGCTCCTTCTGCATCGAGCTGCAGGTCGACATCGCCGCCAGGAACCGCAGCTCCGCCGTCGGCCCGTTCTTCGCCGGAGTGCCTTCTGCGCCTCTCCCGCCGCTGCTGCACCGCGTCGACGACCAGCCGCTCCTCGCGCCTGTCAGCCCTGCCGCAAGCCCTCTGTGTGCTGCCTCTGCATCGACCGATGCCAGGCACCTGCGCGTGTTGACCGCATCGTCAACCCACCTGAGCGGGTCGATCTCCTCTCCAGCCGCGCGCCTAGGCCCAGTTCCCTCCCCTTCGCTATTGACCGCGGCCCACAGCTCCAGCCGGTCTGTTGCAGCCCGCTGACTGGGCCGAGGCCCATGGGTGAGCCACCCACATCCCAGTGCCCACCAGATTTCAGCCTGCATCTTTTTTTTCCGTTCTGGTGATTGTAACATTATCCAGAGACTACCCAGTTTTGCAGGGAACCCCTTAGGCATCATGCATTTTATAACTCCTGAACCGTGCATCGGTTTAAAATGACTTAAACATGTAACTTGCTTAGTTTTCCATCTAGTTTAGCAATATCCAATTTTCCCCCATGTTTAAAATGTTTAAAATGTTGTTTGTGTAACTTTGTCCATAGGCCATGCTAATATGATTTAATTCATAACTAAATAACCGTAGCTCTGATTTAAATAAACTTTATATGTAAATGGGGTAGAATTTTTCCTAGTTTATCATGGTCACCTTACTTTGCATGTTAAACAACTCTAAAATTATGTTTAGGGCAGAACAGGACCAAACCTTAAATTTTGCACATGGGGATTTACCGGAATTGTTGTTCTTTGTTTCCGGCCTCATTTAAACTTGCCTAGTTAGGTAGTTTAATTTTGCTTCACCCTCTTGCCATTTTTAACAACATTTAATATTGTTGGGTACATAAACGAGAGAGAACTAAATAATTGATGTGGTGTTTTGTCAATATGCATCCCGATGCATATTGTGCTCCACGTAATTTGTAGGATTGCTTGTGCTCTTTGCCATGCCATGCCTCTTTAAACCGGACATGCATCATACTCGATTGTGAATCATGCCATGTTCATGTCGTGGTTGTTTACTATGTTGTTTGCTCTTTTCTGGTGTTTGCTTCTCCGGGTTGGTTCCGGTAACGTCGTGTTGTGAGGACCCGTTCGTCTACGTCCGTTTGTCTTCTTCATGGACTCGTTCTTCTTCCTTGCGGGATTTCAGGCAAGATGATCATACCCTCGAAATCACTACTATCTTTGCTATGCTAGTTTGCTCGCTCTTTTGCTATGCCAATGCTACGATGCCTACCACTTGCTTGACAGCCTCCCAATTGCCATGTTCAGCCTCTAACCCACCATTGTCCTAGCAAACCGTTGATTGGCTATGTTACCGCTTTGCTCAGCCCCTCTTATAGCGTTGTTAGTTGCAGGTGAAGATTGAAGTTTGTTCCTTGTTGGAACATGGAGATGTTGTTCCTTGTTGGAACATGTTTACTTGTTGGGATATCACTATATATCTTATTTAATTAATGCATCTATATACTTGGTAAAGGGTGGAAGGCTCGGCCTTATGCCTGGTGTTTTGTTCCACTCTTGCCGCCCTAGTTTCCGTCATATCGGTGTTATGTTCCCGGATTTTGCGTCCCTTACGCGGTTGGGCTATAATGGGAACCCCTTGACAGTTCGCCTTTAGTAAAGCTTCTCCAGCAATGCCCAACATTGGTTTTACCATTTGCCACCTAGCCTTTTCTTTCCCTTGGGTTTTGTAGACTCAAGGGTCATCATTATTTTACCCTCCCCCCCCCCCGGGCCAGTGCTCCTCTGAGTGTTGGTCCACCTGTCAGCTGCCGGTGGCCACCAGGGCAACTCTGGGCTGGCCTACCCGTACCTAAGACAATCTGAGTGTGCCCTGAGAAAGAGATATGTGCAACTCCTATCGGGATTTGTCGGTACATTCGGGCGGTGTTGCTGGTTTAGTTTTACCTTGTCGAAATGTCTTGTTGTACTGGGATACCGAGTCTGATCGGAATATCTCAGGTGGAGGTCTATTCCTTCGTTGACCGTGAGAGCTTGTCATGGGCTAAGTTGGGACACCCTGCAGGGATTTGAACTTTCGAAAGCCGTGCCCGCGGTTATGGGCAGATGGGAATTTGTTAACGTCTAGTTGTAGAAAACCTAAAGTTGACCTTAATTCAAATGAATCAACCGCGTGTGTAACCGTGATGGTCTCTTTCTGGCGGAGTCCGGGAAGTGAACACGGTTGTTGGAGTTATGCTTGACGTAGGTAGTCCAGGATCACTTCTTGATCATACTTTTATCGACCGTGCCTTGCCTTCTCTTCTCGCTCTCATTTGCGTATGTTAGCCACCATATATGCTAGTCGCTTGCTGCAGCTCCACCTCATACCTTTTACCTTACCCATAAGCTTAAATAGTCTTGATCGCGAGGGTGCGAGATTGCTGAGTCCCCATGGCTCACAGATACTTCCAAAACCATCTTGCAGGTGCCGATGAGACCGTGCAGATGACGCAACCAAGCTTAGGAGGAGCTCGATGAAGACCTTGTTCATTTGTGTTGTTTCGTTCTAGTTGATCAGTAGTGGAGCCCAGTTGGGGTCGATCGGGGACCTTTGTCGCATTTGGGGTTCTTCTTTTATTTTGGTTCCGTAGTCGGACCATGAGTGTATTTGGTTGATGTAATGCTTTATTCATGTAATTTTGTGAAGTGGCGATTGTAAGCCAACTATGTAACTTTTCCCCTATTGTATTACATGGGTTGTGTGAAGATTACCTCACTTGCGACATTGCCTTCAATGCGATTATGCCTCTAAGTCGTGCCTCGACACGTGGGAGATATAGTCGCATCTAGGGTGTTACAAGTTGGTAATCAGAGCCTTCCCCGACCTTAGGAGCCCCCATTGCTTGATCGTTTTTAGCAGCCGAGTTGTGTCTAGAAAAATGTTTTGAGTCCTTAGGAATTATATATCGGAGAGCTTAGGAATTCGTTTTACTTCCCAGTCTCCTCATCACTCTGGTAAGGCATCCTGACGTAGAGTTTTGACTCTTCTCTTCTCAAATTTCACTAAAAATTTTTAGGATCACGCGGGTATCTTGGTTTTGTTCCGATGGCTTATGATGAGAATACTATCTTGGTGCCTCCTATCAGGGGTTTAGTGGAAGTGTCCCGGGGAGTTGAGCTCTGAGGTGTTGTCATCATAATTTTATCGTTGCAATTCTGGAATACTTGAGATATGTTCGTCGACATCGAAAATCTCTTTTATGCAGTTCGTTGGTGAGATAACCTCGACGCCACCCAGTACTGGGGCGGGAGTTCGGGAGTATCGCCATAACTTGTATAACGGATGCTTTTCGAAGGTTGAGGTAGACGATTTCCGAAGGTTTCTTGGTTATGTGTTGAAGGATGGATACAGCTGGATGTAGGATTTGCTAGTTTGGGTGAGATATTATGCTTCCCCTGTATCCCCAACACCTGATTGCATAACCGGAAAATTTCGGGAGTTTCATAGGTGGGAATTCAAGTAGCTCTTAGGATATCTTTCCGACAGATGCATGATATGAAATTGGGGTTCGACATCTAATGGTTCGCCTATTCACGGTCGATTTTACAGTGGTCTCGTTGTGTCTTAAAGAGTCCTTGGCTATGCTGACTCGGGGATGCTTCGTATGTCATGTGCACTGCCTTGTACATGATGGTGCTGTACGATCGAGCCCGTGTAGGTCCCACCACGAAAACTTCGGACGAAATTTCGATCATATGTTTGTTCTGGCTTATTCCGCAAGCCAATCCTTTTGTTTTGTTTTGAGTTGTGGTATTCGAGTTGCTTCAATGTCAAGTGTTGATTCCATACCTTCCCTAAATGGTGTTCTCATACTCCGATGTGAATACTAATCCTTCTGGATAATCGAGCTTGTCTTGTCAATCCTTTTAACCGGTGTGTCTCTCCTCAAGTGGATCCGTTCACTTCAACTTTTACAAGATCAATTATCAGTTCTTCTCTACGGTGTTCGTTCCATCCATTCCAAATTGTTTTTGTTTTTCCCACCCTCCCTCCCTTTGTTTTTCTTCAAGGACTCATATATCTCAATTCAAGTATCCATCTTATTGATGTGAAGTCTCTCCATTTTTTTCTATCAATATTCTTATCCGGTGATTCTCATGAGGATTCTAACGGAGCTTCAAGTTCGTCATTCTTCATTCTTTTTTCTTCTCCGGTGGATTCAATTCAAACTTCGGTATTGAGCATTGTCTTTTCTTTTGTCCAATGCTTTTCTTATGCCGGTGCACCTCATTATCATTCTACTTCTCGCTATTTATTATTCTGGAGTGCTCAAGATATCTCGAAGATTCGTGTTTTTCACTCTGCATTCATTCAATATATTTCGAGGTTGTTATCTTATTCAAGCCATTTAATTCAACCGGTGCAATCTCCTTTCTCAAGTAATCGTTCTACGGTGTTTCTTTTGAGTGGGCCCTAACCCACAGGTCTTTTTCCAGGATCTTACCTGACTCTTCTTATTTTTCCAGAGTTATAATCAAATTCTTCTCGAAGTTGGACGTAAGAATGAATTATCATCAGTCAAATGTCTTTCTCCAAGATCTTTCAAATTCATTTCATTGTTGATTCAACTTTTATATTCTTCTTTATTCCGGAGTGTCTC
Source organism: Triticum monococcum (assembly GCA_034509565.1). Taxonomy (NCBI): domain Eukaryota; kingdom Viridiplantae; phylum Streptophyta; class Magnoliopsida; order Poales; family Poaceae; genus Triticum; species Triticum monococcum. Next base: position 155,676,644 of record CM067842.1, read on the forward strand.
AATACTTCACGATAGTGTTTCTCGTCGTCTTTCTCATCATTTGAAGACCGAAGAAGAGTTTCTCTCATTTTGATCCATTCTCTTCAAGATTCGTGATTCTAATTTTGTTGCCATCCTCTCATAATTATTTGCGATTGTGAGATATTCTTTTCACCCATCCGGAGGAATTCAGAGTATTTTCAGTTTGATTCTCCGGAGCCCATCATCTCATTCATTCCCAGCTTTCAGTTATCGTTCTCCTAATCTTACCGGTGCATCGATCAATTATCCTCTAACCAGTTCTTGATCTCTTCGTCCTCATGTAACTAAAGCCCCTCAAGCTTCTTCTTTCATTTGCTTATTCTTACCGGTGTGTTCTTTATCTTCTCTTTGTTCATGCTTAATTCTTACGGTGGTTTGCTCAAGATTTCTCTTCCTTATCAATTCATTCGTTGTTTCAACCCTACCGGTGGTTCGTTGAAGACGCTCTCAAGTTTATGTTATATCTCTCTTAATCCTTGATACGAGAATAAGTAGTATGACAATTCCATTGGTTGTCATCAATTTAAATTGGTGAAGGATACGCATAATGTAATTCTTATTCTTGTTTCATTCAAGTGATTTAATTCCTTAGTCCGGAGGTCCATCAAATTCTTGATCTCAATTGTTCATCTTATATTTTCCCGGAGTTCCCACCTCTTTCAATTATATCACCACGGAGGTTCATCTAATCATTGCAAGGATTCACCTTGTGTTTTCAACTTCTTTTTCCTTCCGTTTGTTCATCCTTTTGTTTACCGGAGTTTGTTCTTGATGATTAAATTCTTGGGTTCAAGTGCTCATCTTTCTTTCCCAGAGTTCCAACCTCTTTCAATTATATTATCACGGAGATCTCTATCTAAATCATTGCGAGGCTTCAATCTTATTCTTTTCATCATTCAATTATTTTGGATCATTCTTTTATTACCGGAGTTCTTCATGAAGGTTCTACATAATGGTCCATCAAGGATTTAATTCCTTCTCCAACTTTTTAATTGAGATTCTTTTCTAAGGAGCTCAAGCGTTCTTCATCTTGCTATCCGGAGTGCAATTCTTTCTACCATATATTGGAGGTGGTATTATGTCATTCCTAATAATTTGAGTTCATATTGTCATGATTCACATGTTGTCAAGATTGGGATATTTTAAATCCATCAATCTCGTCATTGGAATTGTCTTGGGTTATATTTCACCAAAGCCTTCCCTAAGGATTGTTGTTAATTATGGTGCTTATAATTGATCCAAGCTCTTCTTCTATCCTCCCGGTGAAATAAGTTTCTCGTATCTTTGTTCTTATCAATCCAATTCTTCTTCCCGTGAGTGGCAGGTTGTCACCTCATAATTTGAGTTGTATTCCATAAGACCATATATCATGATTACTCTTTTCGTTGGTGGTTTTTTCCAACAACTCCGTTCAACCCTTCTCCTAAAGATGCCTTTCCAAACTCTTTTGTGGCAGAAGTTGGCATTTTCGTCTCCATTCTCCTATTTCTATTATCTATCTTCTATTCTTTCGTTCCGGAGGTATTGTGATGTTGTTATTTTCACCCATCATCTCGTTTTGTCAAAGATCATGATCTTTCCATGCCTATACTGTTATCTGAGTGTTGTGTCCTCTTTTCAAGTATCCTCTCATCTTGTCAAGTTCAATTCCTTCTATTTACAGACGGAGTGCTGTCCAAATTATATCACTCTTATTCCTTCCCTATCTTGCTTAACCGGAGCATTGTGCCCCTTTGTTCAAGTTCTTTTAGCCTTATCAAGTCTGCATCCCTTTCTCAACCGGAGTGTCGTGTTTTCATTTGAGCTCTCTCATCTTATCAAATTTTGACTCCCTTCTCAACCGGAGTGCTGTCTGAGATCTTCTTACCCCTTGTTCCATTCATTCAATAGTTCCGGTGGCAGTGTGTTGTGATTTCACCAAATATCTTTTCATCTTATCAAGACCCTATTCAATTCTTTTTCATTTCAACCGGAGTGCTGCCCGAATTTGGTCTTCCTTGATCCCCTTCTTTAACGGAGTGTATTCAATATATATCTTCCCTTCAACCTCAAGGTTTCGCAATGTTCTTGTCCCTCTTTTCTAACGGAGTGTTTTCGACTTAATTCACCTTCGTTGTATTCTTTTCTCGATTTGTTCAACCTCTCAAGGTTCATGGTTTCACTCGTTTGTCAAAGGAGCAACTTTGTTTTACCTCTTCTCTTTCTCTTCCGTTTCTTTCCCTCCGGTGCCATTCTAGATCTCGGGACGAGATCCTCTCGTAGTGGTGGAGTGTTGTAACGCCCCGAGACCGATGTGCCAGGTGTCCTCCGCTTATTCGCCGTCGTTGCCATGTCATTCGCTTGCGTGTTTCATTTCATCATGTCATCATGTGCATTGCATCATCATGTTTTCAAAACTTGCATCCGTCCTGACCTCTTCGTTCTCTCCGTTGTCCGTTCTGAGCCCTACCACACTTGCACGCGCCCGTGGCATGTCCGAAATATTATTTTATAAGTGGCCGGAGAATGTTCTTGGATTGAGTTGAAATTTGGGGTGCAGTCTTATTATAGTGTAGACAGACCGCCTGTCAAGTTTCGTCGCAATCGGAGTTCGTTTGACGCCCCAACGGATAAATATAGCGGCAATAGTAGCCGGTCTAACGTCGGACGTTTTCGGTCTCCGGAAACAGATGCCGGGCTTCCCTCTCTTCTCTTCTCTCAGCCCAGGACCGTCTACACAGTTCACTACTCACCACCAGGTCCTACGTAACCTCTCTCGTCAGCCCGCAGCCCCCCTCGCGTGCGCCCGAAAGCTGTCCCGGACCCGACCCGAACAGTCGTTACCGCTGTGTCCGGAACATCTCCAAACGTCTACAAAACGTCACCGTTTTCTTGTTTGGACCCCTTAGCTATTTTATTCGCGACCGTCTGATTTCGATCGGAGGGACGAGGTAGCCCCTACCCAAAAATCCTTGCTATATATTTACTGCCTAACCCTAGATCCTAGGAGCCTTGTCCCAGTCCCATCCGCGCCGCCGCCGCTCTCTTTCTCAGGATCCATCCCCACCTATCACAGCCTCCGACCAGATCCTTGGCTTTCCGTGCAGCCGCCCAAGCATCTCAATCCCGAGTGGATCGAGCGCTTCGCCTCCAAACCCAGCCTCCCCACACCCGTGCGACCTTTGCCTCACCGTCGTCTTCGCATGCCACGCCGGAGTTCCACCTCGTCGGAGACCGGCGCAGCTCCACCTCATATCCAACTCCGGTCACTGCTCCGGCCCACTCGCTGCTTCTCCTTCCCTTCGAATTCTCCCATTCCCTCTGGTTCCCTCTCTCACCTGCTCCTTGTTTTCTCCAGGAAGCCCATAGGAGCTCCGCCCCGATGCCATGGCCGTCCTCTTCTCCATGTCAGCCACCACCTCGCCAGATCCGCCGGATGGCGCCGGGAATGGAGCCGCCTTGCCGGATCTGCGCCTTGCCTTGTCCCTGGTCCGGCCGTCGTCCTCATCCGGCAGAGGACGCCGCCGTTTCCCCGTTCCAACGCTGCTCCTTCTGCATCGAGCTGCAGGTCGACATCGCCGCCAGGAACCGCAGCTCCGCCGTTGGCCCGTTCTTCGCCGGAGTGCCTTCTGTGCCTCTCCCGCCGCTGCTGCACCGCGTCGGCGACCAGCCGCTCCTCGCGCCTGCCGGCCCTGCCGCAAGCCCTCTGTGTGCTGCCTCTGCATCGACCGATGCTAGGCACCTGCACGTGTTGACCACATCGTCAACCCACCCGAGCGGGTCGATCTCCTCTCCAGCCGCGCGCCTAGGCCCAGTTCCCTCCCCTTCGCTGTTGACCGCGGCCCACAGCTCCAGCCGGTCTGCTACAGCCCGCTGACTGGGCCGAGGCCCATGGGTGAGCCACCCACATCCCAGTGCCCACCAGATTTCAGCCTGCATCTTTTTTTTCCGTTCTGGTGATTGTAACATTATCCAGAGACTACCCAGTTTTGCAGGGAACCCCCTAGGCATCATGCATTTTATAACTCCTGAACCGTGCATCGGTTTAAAATGACTTAAACATGTAACTTGCTTAGTTTTCCATCTAGTTTAACAATATCCAATTTTCGCCCATGTTTAAAATGTTGTTTGTGTAACTTTGTCCATAGGCCATGCTAATATGATTTAATTCATAACTAAATAACCGTAGCTCCGATTTAAATAAACTTTATATGTAAATGGGGTAGAATTTTGCCTAGTTTATCATGGTCACCTTAGTTTGCATGTTAAACAACTCTAAAATTATGTTTAGGGCAGAACAAGACCAAACCTTAAATTTTGCACATTGGGATTTACCGGAATTGTTGTTCTTTGTTTCCGGCCTCATTTAAACTTGCCTAGTTAGGTAGTTTAATTTTGCTTCACCCTCTTGCCATGTTTAACAACATTTAATATTGTTGGGTACATAAACGAGAGAGAACTAAATAATTGATGTGGTGTTTTATCAATATGCATCCCGATGCATATTGTGCTCCACGTAATTTGTAGGATTGCTTGTGCTCTTTGCCATGCCATGCCTCTTTAAACCGGACATGCATCATACTCGATTGTGCATCATGCCATGTTCATGTCGTGGTTGTTTACTATGTTGTTTGCTCTTTTCCGGTGTTTGCTTCTCCGGGTTGGTTTCGGTAACGTCGTGTTGTGAGGACCCGTTCGTCTACGTCCGTTTGTCTTCTTCATGGACTCGTTCTTCTTCCTTGCGGGATTTCAGGCAAGATGATCATACCCTCGAAATCACTACTATCTTTGCTATGCTAGTTTGCTCGCTCTTTTGCTATGCCAATGCTACGATGCCTACCACTTGCTTGACAGCCTCCCAATTGCCATGTTCAGTCTCTAACCCACCATTGTCCTAGCAAACCGTTGATTGGCTATGTTACCGCTTTGCTCAGCCCCTCTTATAGCGTTGTTAGTTGCAGGTGAAGATTGAAGTTTGTTCCTTGTTGGAACATGGAGATGTTGTTCCTTGTTGGAACATGTTTACTTGTTGGGATATCACTATATATCTTATTTAATTAATGCATCTATATACTTGGTAAAGGGTGGAAGGCTCGGCCTTATGCCTGGTGTTTTGTTCCACTCTTGCCGCCCTAGTTTCCGTCATATCGGTGTTATGTTCCCAGATTTTGCGTCCCTTACGCGGTTGGGCTATAATGGGAACCCCTTGACAGTTCGCCTTTAGTAAAGCTTCTCCAGCAATGCCCAACATTGGTTTTACCATTTGCCACCTAGCCTTTTCTTTCCCTTGGGTTCTGCAGACTCAAGGGTCATCATTATTTTACCCCCCCGGGCCAGTGCTCCTCTGAGTGTTGGTCCACCTGTCAGCTGCCGGTGGCCACCAGGGGCAACTCTGGGCTGGCCTACCCGTACCTAAGACAATCTGAGTGTGCCCTGAGAAAGAGATATGTGCAGCTCCTATCGGGATTTGTCGGCACATTCGGGCGGTTTTCCAGTTTTAGTTTTACCCTGTCGAAATGTCTTGTTGTACTGGGATACCGAGTCTGATCGGAATATCTCAGGTGGAGGTCTATTCCTTCGTTGACCGTGAGAGCTTGTCATGGGCTAAGTTGGGACACCCTGCAGGGATTTGAACTTTCAAAAGCCGTGCCTGCGGTTATGGGCAGATGGGAATTTGTTAACGTCCGGTTGTAGAAAACCTAAAGTTGACCTTAATTAAAATGAATCAACCGCGTGTGTAACCGTGATGGTCTCTTTCCGGCGGAGTCCGGGAAGTGAACACGGTTGTTGGAGTTATGCTTGACGTAGGTAGTCCAGGATCACTTCTTGATCATACTTTTATCGACCGTGCCTTGCCTTCTCTTCTCGCTCTCATTTGCGTATGTTAGCCACCATATATGCTAGTCGCTTGCTGCAGCTCCACCTTATACCTTTTACCTTACCCATAAGCTTAAATAGTCTTGATCGCGAGGGTGCGAGATTGCTGAGTCCCCATGGCTCACAGATACTTCCAAAACCAGCTTGTAGGTGCCGATGAGACCGTGCAGATGACGCAACCAAGCTCAGGAGGAGCTCGATGAAGACCTTGTTCATTTGTGTTGTTTCGTTCTAGTTGATCAGTAGTGGAGCCCAGTTGGGGTCGATCGGGGACCTTTGTCGCATTTGGGGTTCTTCTTTTATTTTGGTTCCGTAGTCGGACCATGAGTGTATTTGGTTGATGTAATGCTTTATTCATGTAATTGTGTGAAGTGGCGATTGTAAGCCAACTATGTAACTTTTCCCCTATTGTATTACATGGGTTGTGTGAAGATTACCTCACTTGCGACATTGCCTTCAATGCGATTATGCCTCTAAGTCGTGCCTCGACACGTGGGAGATATAGTCGCGTCGAGGGTGTTACAGTGTCGCATTTGGGGTTCTTCTTTATTTTGGCTCCGTAGTCGGGCCCTGTTTGTATTTGGATGATGTAATGTTTTATTCATGTAATTGTGTGAAGTGGCGATTGTAAGCCAACTATGTATCTTTTTCCCTTATTATATTACATGGGTTGTGTGAAGATTACCTCACTTGCGACATATGCCTTCAATGCGATTATGCCTCTAAGTCGTGCCTCGACACGTGGGAGATATAGTCGCATCGAGGGTGTTACAGTAGGCCCTGCCGCGCCGGAGCTTGGTCAGAGAGAACGGCGTGTACTGCAGATCGGGACGTGCTGCCTCGGCACCGTCGAACGGAGAAACGACGCACTTCCTCCCTTTCCCCGGCAGACGGGATGCGGCCGGATTAGTGACCAATGGTGAGAGAGAGAGAGAGAGAGGCCACCGCACTCCCTTTCCCCCGGCGGACGGGATGCGGCCGGATCGGTGACCAACGGTGAAAGAGAGAGAGAGGCCACCGCAGCTTTGCGTGAGATACTCTGAGAGCGACAAACCAGGCAGGCAGGCTCCATTGTATATAGTGAACAGACTACTTTTTTCTTCATAAAAATCGTTTTATATTTTGTGTACGTGCCATTGAGCGATATAACTTTATTTAAAAATAACGCGGCAACGCGTCAAGTCGAACTTTGTTTCGTGCACGCGTGGCACATGACCTCCCTAGGTAAACAACCGCTACAGGCGTTCAAATTAGCACATGGGCTGCCATTTCGTAAAGAAATGAACTCCACCGTGTACCCGCGCGGGTGTGGCTGGGCACGAAGCGTGAGTACGTGCACGGTGCACCTATTCTCTTCTTGTATACGTACACCACCTACGTGGGGTTGTTTGAGAGAGATACAAACCTAGAGAGATATAGTGTGTGGGTTCTTGCGAGTTTTTTTGGGGGAGGGTCAATCAAAAAATGTAACATATGCAATGTGTGTGAAATAGAGTCCTCGATATAACATATATATAGAAGGGGCGATCCACGAGAACAGAGTGGAGGTATCATTGGCTTGAGGTGTCCATAGAATCGAAGAGAGGGATGATGTGTGTGTGCGTGCGCGCGTGATCGATAAAGAGTGCCATCGAATTTGTGTGTGCCCACGTCAAAGACATAGAGTGGCTGGCCTACTAGAATGTGAGATGGGACATGTGCAGTTTGTTTTTGTGGCATGGATACCTACCTCCAGCGCTGGACTATCAGTGTGTGGTGGGGTAAGAGGGAGGCCCAATTTAAACCTATAAGGACCCTAGCCAACCTGCATCCAGAATGCTCCCCAGATTGGAGCTTCATCAGCCATTATATTTGGTCAACTTGATCATTTGACCATTGGATTTTCACCGGCCGGTCATCAGCCGTTTTCACCTTGCAGTATCTTTCCACGTCCAATGACCCGTGGGCTTCCAGGGTTTGCCCAATCGGCTCCTCGCGCGCCGCGCGTGCGACGTGCAGCCCGTGGCTTGGGCGTGGGCGTGGACCCACCCCCCCAGTCCACAGCTGCCACACCGCCTCCTCCCCACCTCATATCCTCCCGGCTCCCCCATCTCTTCTCCCATGCCGTCGCCTCCCCTCACCCCGCTCGCCTCAGCCACGTCCTATGCTCCCCCGCACCGCCGGCTCCCTCCCTCTCGGCTGGACCCATGGCGGCACCCGGGTCGGGGTGGAGGCAAAAGGCTATGGAGAATCCGGTGTCTTTGGGCGCAGCAGGGGTTGATGGAGCGGCGGATTCGGGCATGCTCCCACCCTTAGGCGCTCCACAACGACGGCCAGTTCGGAGGGAGAAGGCAGAGAGCGATGGCGAGTCCTGCGCCTCTCGGTGGAAGCAGCGGGGTTGGTCGAGCAGTGGATGTGGTCAGGGTCAGCAGTTGAAGGGGGCTCGCCGGCCGGAGAAGCAGGAGGTGATTCAGGTTTGCCTTCACCTCCTCACTCTCTTCTCCCCCTCTTGTCTCATGGATGGTTGCGCTGACTGCAGGAGCGCCTCGAGGAGTGGAATGGAGAGGTCAAGCAGGACAGGCCAACAAGAGCATTAGAGCAAGAGCAAGGAGGATAAAATATCCGATCATCCCTATATCTTCTTCTCGATGCAGCCCCGCATAAGGAGTCATGCTAGGTAACTTCTTGCATCTCGGGGAAACATTGCCAAATACTTACTGAAGAAAGTGTTCCCTTTCTTGTTCCCATTGCTCGATAAGCATGCTCATGTTTCTCTCTCTCTCTCTCCATTTGGAAGTCACTGATTTGACCATTTAGTACTTGCTGTTCCATCGCTTAGTGTTCCCTTAATGGCACTTTAGGTATCCTGGGGTGATTCAAGATGCTCAGGTGTATCACACTGCATGGTACACAGGTCAGTTTTGCAGGCTGCTCTGAGATACACTGATTTTGATACAACCACATGTCTGCAGCAATTTCTTACTCTCGGTATAAAGGTACTTCTTGCTTTCTTTTTTTCAAATGCACTCCTGCTTCACTTCAACTCCCAACTATAGTTGCATATCTGCTATATTCCTGATTCAATTAATTCTGTACCAGACTAGCTCATGGTGTGGGAAGCATCTCATATGGTTCACCGAATCAATTGATGAATCTGAAGCGATTCAAGAGGAGAAGCAAAAACTGTTTATGCCTATAGGTTGTTCGAACTACACCTTTAATTATAATTACCTTGTTTGTTCTCCTTCTGTGTGATATCACTTTGTTCTGTATAGTTGTCACTGGGACATATATATTACTTCTTGCATGAATTATGGATGTATGAAGACATGAAGTCAGATATAATATAAAGCAAAATGCATATGAATAGCAAAATGTATATGAATACTTTCAAGACAGATCTTTATGTTCATTTACAGGAAGATACATTATAATAGTATTAATGGGACCATTTGTCCACTAATATGTTTGTTTAATTTTGTAACCAATGTTTTTCATGTCAAGTACCATTAGGAACATTTGGTAGATAATTATTTTATTCAAGATGCAACATGTTGATTTGATGTATTTTTCCCTCGTTATTCTGTTTTGTATACTTTGTTTTGTTACAAGCAAACATGTGGGTTTATGGTTACCTCATTTCTATATGTATACTTTATGTGTGTTGATAATTTTGTGGTAGTAAATTACCAAGTCTTCTCTTTATATTTTGTCTACAAGAAGTGAAACGGAAGGCCATGAACAACGCGTCTCCGGGAAGTGAATTTTATGGTGCCTTGCATTCTGCTCATTTAGCGCAATTGTTCATCACAAAGTGGAGGGTAGAGGTCTGGCTGCTACTGATGGGAAATGGGTGCCTCTCCAGTCAACCGAGCAACGACAAATCAAACTGGAAAGGGCTCTGTGGTGATCTTCATGTTATCAGTAACTGTTCATGATTTTCCTTGCTAACAGTTGTTATCTTCAAGGCTACAAGTTTAGCCCTGTGTACAATACAACATTCAAGCAAATAATTTGTGCTTTATCTTTTGAAACGCATGTGCATCATGTTTTTTCTCTTTTATCCAAGCTACTATGCAAAATTGTATTTTTTATGGCCATTTGGTTCATAGGAGTGAGCTTTGTAGGACTGGGATAGTACATGCATGTGCAGTATTACAGATACACAGTTAGCTGTCGAATGATTCTTATTTGTAGTTATCTGAAATATTACTTCCTGACTTTAAATTTACCTTCTTTCTTTATCCATGTACAAGCTCAACACATAGTGTTCTCTTCTTGATTCCTGCTGGAAAGGAAGCCATGCGTCGGCGTACGACAACGATTCGGGTGCCTGCGGCATGATGGCATTGCAGAAGCACGCATCGTTCTTCGACGGCAAACAAGGACACTTTGTTCTCCGTTCAGTTACTTTTTGTTTCCTATGCTTTTTCTCAGAGAGATTTCTCTAAGTGATTCTCCGTTTGATGTTCGTTGATTCTGTCTCACGTACAATTTACCCTCCTTGCATATCAGCATTTCGGGCCCTCGGATTTGGATTTGCAGCCTCCACAATGAGTGCCACCTTCATCAATGACGTCCTTGGCCCCTAGAGAAAACCGGTAATCCTTCGACAGCAAAATCATACATCTTTGTCTATAGGAGTTATTTTCTCTATTGGATTTTAATGTTCCTGGTTAGCTACTTAGCTTGCGACTGCAACGTAACCTTGCTTTCCTGAGAAGGCAACACAACAATGCTTCATTTTTCTGCGATTTTGAGCTGATAATTCAGTGATGGCATGATAGGCTAGCTACCTAAGCCATAAAGTTGTTGCGTTGAAAATTACATCATGTGTGTTTGAGAGAAAGGGATGGTAAATAGGGGACTGGAACAAGTGGAGAAGAAAGTTATTAGTTGATTCTCCCATCTGATAGAAATTGTCTCACGAATGTTTATTTATTTAGTGATCAGATGTGAGATCTGAACATTGAAAAGCAGCAATGGACAGAAGTATCAGATGAGTTTGGGAAGACATGGTCGCAAATGGAGTATTTTCAGGATTAGGTTTCCATCGCTCGGCTCCTAAAGGTAGATGTTGCTTTTTGTTCAGAAAATGTTTATTAGATGGAAAATACCCGACATTTAAAGTTTTTTCTCCAAATCTTTTTGTGCGTGCAAATATGATCTGATTTCCTTGCAGCCAAGCCAATGGATATGTGCAGAGGGCCGCAATGAGGCAGGCGGCAGCGGGTGGTAGCAATTGGGGTTGGCGGATGCTCCGAGACCACGAAGAGCCTATTCAATGGTGTATTCCCTCCCTGTTCATTTTTTGGGGGTTCCGTCTCCAGATTGGTGTGATGCAATTCTGAGTTTTTGTGCGTGCGTGTGTTGTGTGATGCATATGAGAATGATGACATAGCGAAGGAGGATTCCGACATGGTAGCTCCCACAATCGCATAGTTGGAGAGCATGCATGAGTTCGGTAAACTATGTATTCTATTGGTATAGCTCTGAAGGTTAGGATGCTTTGGGTCGCGGCCTGAGCTATGTATCTGTGGATATTATTACACTTTTAGCATGCTATTTCCTATATTTTAGACATAAATTTCTGTGAATTGTGGCTGAACTATGATACTTTAGGTTGCATGCTCAACTATGTGTAGTGTCATTGCCGCTTTCTCCCCTGATTGTATTATCCTTGCCATGTTATCCCCTAAAGGCTTACTCTTGCCATGTTATTCCCTAAATTATTACTGATTTCTTCTTTTGCCAGTGCTCTGCTTATGCATCATGTATTTAGTACCAAAAAACGAGGTATGCTTCTTTACATTAAATAGTCTTTCCTTCTCAGTATCTATGGAAGTATATGGGACGACTTCCATAGAATACTTGTTTCTGTACTATATACCGGATGAAAATAATTTCCTTGCATGCGAACATGCTAATTAGTAGCTGCACTACATTCCTCAAGCTTTTTTGAACTATTGGGAAACATGAGAAAGTTGTTACACAGAAGCAAATGGTTCTTGTTTCCATTTCAAACAAAATGAAGGCTAAAAGTTGCTACTTTTGTAGTACTCCTATATACAACAATTAGTCAATCTTACAGTTTATTACTAACCGCTGCCTCTGTAGCCTTATGTCCAACGCTGGTGGAAAAGCACCTGGGGTTGGGAAGAAAGCAAAGCTATAGCTATCATGCACCGTGCATGCATGCAATTAGAATTTACAAAAACAATTAGAAATTGTGATTCTAATCAGATTCATTGTATTACCAGATCTTTTGCATATCAGACTCTCCTTGCTGACATCTGGTGAAGTTGTGGTCCAGGAGAAGAATGAAGATTTTATAGCTCTAGCTTCCCCCTTCAGATAGTCATGCTCTCCTCCTGGTTTAACACCCAGTTGTAGTGTGATAGCTTTGGCACACTTTCATGTAACTGTTCTGGTTTAACATCCAGCTGTAGTGTGATAGCTTTGACACCCTTTCATGGAATCCCCCCCCCCCCCCCCCCCCCCCCACACACACACACACCCAAATGAAATGTATAGATCTTGCATATTTTATCTGTCTACTTGTTTTATGAGGAAACAGCTCGACTAATGGTTAACGATCGGGTGTTGAGAACAAAAGTAGGTGGAATGCTCATTGATCATTAACTATCTTTGCTGTTCTTACCACATGGGACTGTGTAAAAATGCAAATTTACAAGAGAAATCCAGTGCATGTGTTATGTTTCTAAATTTCCCTAAATTGTTTTTGTAGAATTGCTTACCTAACCATCAATCTATTTGACTACAAGAACCTGCACCATGCTATTGTGCTTTTTGTCATACCCATCTTATTTAGTTTCTCAGGTTTCTAGCCCCACTGTCTTTCCAGGTGATTGTTAAGTTAACTAACACTTTCTTATGTTCTCCTGTTAGCCAAGCCCATTGGTTGGGTACGATTGTGTGTATGGAAAATTTGATGTCTGGGATATGATCTTGTTCCTATTTCTCATGATGCTATGTTCTGCCTGTTACATGACCTCGTGTTATAAATCTACTACATAAGTACCTAGAGATCCATTTCTTTCATTTTGGTGCCTACATTTGATCATAGGAAACTAAAAACGATAAGTAGAAGGTACTCTACTTCTCATGCAAGATTGTATCCTATATGAACTGTGGAGTCATTCTGGAGGTATCGTTCTAGGATATTTATCTTTGTTGTTCTTCTTAGCTGAACCATCCATCAATTGGTTATCATATTTGTGCGGGAATTGGATAAAGAATGTACCTTTCACTTTCTTATAGTATGTAGGTTGGCGCTGCCAGTTTGATTTTCCTTTAGAACGATAAACAAGACAGAAAGACATGTGTGGCTTCTTTAGCTTTACATCATGTTATATTTGCATCTTTAACACCATCTTTTTCCATCAATATTGAGCTGGTTCAGGGTCAAAAGCAATGAAAGACTGTTTCAATTTTGATTTCCATCTTTATGCAGAATTATACCATCGGCTGTCCTATTACTATCCCGCTTAGGATTACCTACATCTCTTGTTGGCCCTTATGGTCTAATGTTCCGTAATCTGTTTTCTTGAATCACATTTTGTTTGTCCTACATGGCAAGGAGTTTGGAGTGCCAATAGGGCTAGGACAGTTAATGAACCGCACAAGAAGTTGGATTAATGGTATATTGTATAGTATGGTTACTTTCAGCTGGACATGCGATGTTTTATGTGTGTACTTTCAATTTGGATGCAATGGGACTCTGTACTACCAAATTAAAATGTGTATGTATATCTCATTGTAGACAGCGGGCATCTGCACCATTTGGCGCAACGTGTCACACACGACTTTGTTCGTGGGCTGGGCTAGGTAGCATACAGGCCTTTCAAATACATATGCCTCATATGCACAACACAAATAGTTTCTTTTTCGTGCACATGGAAAATAAAAGTTTGGTGGCAAACACTGCTAAATAATACTCCCTCTGTTCCGAATTACTTGTCGCAGGTATGAATGTATCTAGACGTATTTTAGTTCTAGATACATCCGTTTTTACGACGAGTAATTTGGAATGGAGAGAGTACCTTAACTGATCTATACATCTTATACAAATATGTTTCTTTAACTCAGATTTCTCATCATGATGACCATATTTTCAACTAAAATAATACTTCCTTAGCTGGTCTACATGTTATACAAATATAATTATTTTTTCAAACTCGGATTTCACAGCCTAATAAACAAATTTTCAATATAACATGATTTAACACATGGGCTTTCTACTACAAGCATTGAATATGTCCTTGCAAAATAAAACTATTTTCATCGACAAGATGGCTTTAGCAGGTCTCTGCGTCATTTGGCGCAACGGATCAACTAGTTAACTATAGAGGTACAATGGCTGGTATATGTGTGGAGGAGGAGAGAGGCCTACCTCAGGTATTAAGGAGATCGATCTGCCTCATGTATTAAGGGAGATCGATCAGCATCCATGCATATGTGCAGGAGAGGAATAAGGTTGGGAGAGAGATAGAGCTAGAGTGTTGGAGGGGGTGGTAGTGGAGTTGCTTCTAACAAATGGTGGGATAGGCTTGCTAGACAAACAGAGTGCATGCCCGCAATATCAATAAGAGAGGAGATGACTGCTTGTTGTCTGTGCACATATGTGTGAGAGACGGGTCAGGAGGCATGCACGAATGATGAGGGAGACGATGTGGCTGTGGTAAGCAGATGTAACTACATAGGATGATCAATCGCCCTTTATTAGAGAAAGGAGAGACATAACTTGTGAGGTACGTCGATCGATGGGGGGGGGGGGTAGTTAAAGTCGATCCAGGTATATGTTGGGAGATCGATCGGTATACATGCATGTGTGTATTAGAAGCAAATGAGGCACGAGGAGAAGGATAGAGAGAGAGAGAGGGATGCATGTAGGAGGTGGTACGACAGGCATACTATAACGAGGGGGGAGGAGTGTGCGAGTACGAGAACGATGAAAAGATTGGTGGGAGTGAGGCATGGACGGTGACAAGAGAAGAGGGGAAGCTTGTGTTTGTGTTAGAGAGGCATATCGATCGATGTGTGCCGTAAAGAAGGAGCTGGGGGGCCTACACACATCGTGGGTGAACGACCTAAAGTGAAAAGACGAATTTGCGCAATGGAGCTAGAGAATGCCGAGGGAGGGTGAGAGCGATGCGGGGGTGTGCATGCACAAGAGAAAGTTAGCGCTAGCTACAAAGATAAGAGGGTTGTGTGGGTGTAAAAGACGAATAGAGATCATATATACTTCATTATAAAAAGCGAATTCGGATATTTGAAGAATTTATCATAGTGTTTCAAACCGACGCATGTGTGAATATATATAACGGTGATACACATGGTGTGGTTATGAACATGTTATACTACATTTAATATATTTTATCTCTACTCTTATAAAAAACGGAGTTGTTGATGATGGTGTGCCTGCCAACCTGCATTATAGGCCGTCCGATTTATATCTGGCGGATAGCAAGGAAACTATGATGGTTGAAGTTCGCAACGATCATGATTGTAGATTCTTATTGAAATAGAGAAACGAATTGAAATTTAGTTCGAATTGCAGCGGTAGTATAGACATTTAGAATGCACTAAAATGTTGGTATGAGTAGGTTACATGCATTATACAGCAAGCGAAAAAATTTAATCGGACATAACATGGATTCATACTCCCTCCTTCCATCTATACAGGGCGTAATGAGATTTTTAAGACCGCCTTTGACTATTGACAAGATTAATAGTACACGACATGCACAATGTGAAAATTATATCATTGAAAGAACCTTTCACAGACGAATTTAACGGTGTGCTTTGTGTAAGTTGCATGTCATATATCATTGCTCTAATATTTGGTCAAAGTTAGCATCGAAAAACGCATTAGGCCCTATATAGATGGAAGGAGGAAGTAGCTTTGAATAGCATTTGTATAGTAAAACAGGGCAAGACTCTCTCTTTGTGTGGTGTGAATAATTTTATTTTTTTCGTTTTCTTTTTGGTTGAGGGAAGTGCGAATTGATTTGATACGTACAAGTACAATATTACTACACGTTAGGCTTGTCCCTAAAATTCAACCCGCGTCTTGTTATATCCCGAAAATTCAGATATCGTGCTCCCAAAACTGGTGCCTTCACAACCCACGCCTTGCTATCCCGAAATTACAACGCGCGCGAAAACTCCCTCCAGCTGCCAAATCCCGACACGCGAAATCCCCCTTCTAACCCTGAGCCGAAAGGGACGCTAGTTCAAATCGGTGGGGGGGGTACTTTTGTAACACACCCTACATTTTGGACAAGTGCGTCCCTATGTCATGCTTCACCCCCTCCCATTGCCCCCTTTTCGCCATTTGAAATCCCATGCCACCATAACCTCTTTGCTCCAGCCACGAAACCCCACCCTCCTCCATCCGCCACGTCACCACTGCCCAGCCGGAGCCTCTTCCCCGATGACGTCGTCCACCGCAACAGCTCGACGTCCCTCGTCCACCTCCCCGGATGAGGATCCGTCGTCCATCTTGCCGTCCCGCCGGTTCAGCCGCCCCGTCCTCCACCTCCAAGGAGCTGCTCCGACGATCGCCTCGTCTATCGCGGCTGTTCCATCCACACAGCGCCGCCTTAACCTGCTCCACCGGAACCGCAACATCCTCACCGACTCCTCAGACGAAGCCGAGGCCTACTCGGCGCCACCAAAGAGGTTGTACACTCATCGCATCAACCTTCTCCTTAACTCGACCTCCCGGCGCTGACGGTGCTCCATCCCGCACCACCATGGAGCGGCTAACTTGAAGCCGGCGCCGCGAGCAACATCTCCACGACGGCTCTCCCCTAGTGCGAGGCCCCTTCGGCGGCGGCGTCCATACCAGCCGGATCTGCTGCTGCTGCTCCGGCTCTCGCTCGCTCGCTCGCGCTGCTGCTGCTGCTCCGGCTCTCGCTTGATCGCTCGCTCGCCCAGCTGCTGCTACTGCTCTCCCCCTCGCTCGTGCTGCTGCTCTGCTCCGATTAAGCCACACTTCAGTCAACTGAATCGAATTTTGGGTCAGTCGATTTTCAAGGGTTGGGGGGGCTCACCGGAGTTAAGGAAGAACCACCCGCAGCGGGGACGGGGGCTCGCCGGAGAGGTACCCCACTATCTATCTTAGGGTTCAGGGTGGGGGGGGGGGCTAGAGGGCTGGCCGGGGCGGCAGTGGCGAGTTGTTTCAAGGTGGCGAGGCAGTGCTGGGCCGGCGGTTCGGCCGGTGGTGGCTGGCGGCTCAGGGGGGTGCAGGTTGAAGATGAACTGCAGGCCCTCCCTAAACTACATGTCAAGTGCCTCTCTGCCACCATTGCGTTCAGTTTCGACAGTAGCATTCAGATTCCACAGTAAATTTCAGTTTCGACAGTTAAGTTCAGAGTCAACAGTTTTCACCTCATCTATTGTAGTCAGGTGGTTTTTGGTGATGTTAATTTTACATCCATTTTACATCGTCTATTGGAGATGCTATTAGAATCCCACTTGAGATTGACGATGTCTGTCTTGTGCTGCTTCAGCCTTGACGTCTTACGGCTCACCGGAGCTTCTCCAATGATAGAACGATCCAAAACAGAGCAGTGCCCTGGACGCCGTCTACAGATTCCTCAGATCTTCCTCCACACCTCTGACAGCCACCTCTGCCTCAACTGCTCCAGCGACCAACCCAATGATGCTGAGGTCGACACGGCTACGACAAAGAGGTTGTACACTTGTTGCATCACTTATTACTATACATTCATGTCGATCCATTAGGGCTATTTTGGTTCAACGGAAAAACGTCAATCCACTGGTTGTTAACATCACTCTAAATTTCTGCATGCTCTCCTTACATAATCTCACCATATTTTTTTCGTATGCATGTCAGATATTGTACATAGTCATGCTGAACATGTAGAGAAAAAGAGAAGAGTATT
Organism: Triticum monococcum; assembly: GCA_034509565.1. NCBI lineage: Eukaryota > Viridiplantae > Streptophyta > Magnoliopsida > Poales > Poaceae > Triticum > Triticum monococcum. The sequence continues at coordinate 155,694,433 of CM067842.1, forward strand.
ATGCGGCAATACAATGTCATGCAGACATCGCTCCATGGTGGGTTCAATGGCAAACCATCCCCACCCCTCCCCAGATTGTAATCCAGAGGAAGATATCTTTTCTAAGGCGGATTCAGACACCGCTGACAACTCCTATTTACCCCCCAAGGTGTTTGCTCTACCTTGGCATGATGATGTTAGTCATATCATGCATATGTTGCCTTGCAGTGCCTACTTTTGACATCATATATGTCATCTGCTTAGTTTAGACATGTTCTGTAATGCCACCTGTTTAGTTTCTATATCATATATGGGAATTATGCAGTCTCATGTATTTTAGCCAGCCATAATATATGTGAAATGTGCAATGCCATCTTGTTTAACCAGGCATCATATATTTGAATGATATCCTGCACATCCTTTTCTTCATTACATTTCCATTTGTCGACAATGTTTGTACATTAAACTACTCTTCCTGTGAATCAACCATTTGGGTGGGAGATAGAAAAATCTGGAGTGAAAACAAGGCCTTCAGAGCAGACAGTGCTACCTGTCGAAGCAGATCTCTTGTTGGGTCCCGATAGCTCCTCAGAGATGGATTCCACTAGTAGAAAAAGGGGCTATGGTCCAGGCCGCCTCAGCCCATTAGTCCCGGTTCAGTCTAGAACCGGGACTAATATGAGTAGTGGTCCCGGTTCGTGCGGCTAAGGCATTAGTCCCGGTTCATCTAGACCTTTTGGTCCCGGTTGGTGGGATGAACCGGGACCAATGGGCCTTGCTCCTGGCCCACAACTATTGGTCCCGGTTCGTGCCACAAACCGGGACTAAAGATTAGACCTTTAGTCCCGGTTTGAGGCACGAACCGGGACTAATGGGGATGAGACCTTTAGTCCCGGTTCGTGCCACGAACCGGTACTAAAGGTCCCATTTTCAAACTATACCCCCCCTGGTGGATCGCCTTTTCAGTTTTTAAAAAAATAAAAGAAAATGATGGAAATGCCAAAAAATAAAAGAAAATAAGTTTCTCATATGATATGTGGTCTAGTTGTTGGGAAAATTTGCAAATGTGAATTTTGACTTTATTTGCAAAATCTCTCTGAAATTTGTAAAAATGGGCATAACTTTTGCATATGAACTCGGATGAAAAAGTTTTTTATATGAAAAATCATCTACTCGAAAAGTTACATCCGATGGAGACCGCCTACGGCCTGTTTGCAAATTTCTAGAATCCTCAAATTCCAAAAGGAAAAAAAGTTATGCTCAAATTTCAATTTTTTTTTCAAATTTTAGTTTTTTAAAATACTTATTCAAGAAGTATTAGTGTTACTAAATAATTATTCAAGAATATTAGTGTTATTAAATAATTATTTCACCTTTTTTGAATTTTGGTCAAATCTGGTCAAACTATGGTCAAACTTGGTCAAACAATGGTCAAACTACTTATTCAAAAATATTAGTGTTACTAAAAAATTATTGTTTTTTAGAACAATAGTTTTAAACTCAAATAGTGAAATATGTGACTTCATGCTCAAGCTAAATTCCTGAGGGTTAATAGGATTGACATCTTACTATCGTCAGGAAAACAACAAGTGCAGACTTGGAAACGAGGGAGAATAGAACCCGAAAGTTAAGCGTGCTCAGGCTGGAGTAGTGAGAGGATGGGTGACCGTTCGGGAAGTGAGATGATTTGGAATGATGAGGGGTGATTAGAGATTAAATTGAGCAGTGATGAGGGGTGATTAGAGATTAGAGGTTAAAAAAATTCAGAAATTTGAAAATAAAAAAATTCAAAAAAAATTCAAAAAAAATTCAAAAAAAAATCAGGAAATTTCCTTTAGTACCGGTTGGTATTACCAACCGGGACTAAAGGTGGACCGGCCACGTGGAGGGCGTTTAGTCCCGGTGTCCCGGTTCTGGATTGAACCGGGACTAAAGGGTCAGGGCATTAGTACCGACACTTTAGTCCCGGTTCCAGAACCGGGACTAAAGGCCCTTTTTCTACCAGTGTTCAGAGACAGATGACCAGTCCTATTCCCCCACTGAGGTGTATGCTCTAACTTGGCATGGTTATACTGCTCATATCATGCATACGGTGTCTTGCGTTGCATAGTTTAGACATCATATACACAATATTCAACACCATGTTCTTAGTTCAGACATCATATCGAATGCCCTCTGTTTAGCATATAAATCATATATGTGAATTAAATGATGCGATCCTGATTACTTAGATAAGATGTAGGTGAATTGTGTCATGCGATCCTGTTTAGTTATTCATCATATCTTTGAATTATGTTATGCTATGCTATCCAGTTTAGGTAGACATCATATATATGAAATTATGTCATGCTATCCGTTTTAGTTAAACAATATACATGTCAACTATTTCATGCCCTCTTTTTTCCACACTATCTATTGCATCTGTCTCTCATACAATGTCTGTACATTCAACTATGTTTCTTGTTTATCAGCCATTTCAATTGGAGCGGGTGATGCCAGTATCTAGCGGACTAAAAACACGGTCTTCAAATAAAACAATGCTACCTCTTGGTGGAGATAGCACACCGGTTGTACATGCACAAGAACCAGCCCTACCACACATAACCCAAACTCTCGCAGATTGTACCCCTACTATGATGGACAGAGAACCAGCTTCACCCAATCTAACCCCAACCCCAGCCGATAGTAACCCAGTTCCTGTTGACACAACACCATCTCCACCATAGAGCTCCCAAACAAGAGCAGTTAGTAAGGAAGCTCCAGTGCCCAAAGGGCCAGTACTATCACGGCGAACCCCTACTCCACCAGTTAGTACGTCTATTCCTGTGGAGGAAGCACAACCAGCTAGTCGTAGTTTAGCATCTATCGCATTTGATGTTGTTAAATCATATGTGCGTATCTTCCCATCTTGGAAATATTATACTGAAGATGAAGGAAAATGCCAGTTGCAGGTGTTTGTCCAGGAGTTATGTGTAAGTAATGTTATTCATGGCAATTACTTTGCTTTGTCCCATACATTCTACCTCCATGATGGTTATAATACAGCAAATTTTCCCATTTTTCTCTATAGAGAAGGACCGATTTGGAAACTCAGGATGAGGTAACCTATGCTAATACCTCTGCTATCTTCAAGAATGCTTGGTGGCAGTATCGAAATTACCTAAAGAAAACGTACTTCACCGGCAAACAAACTCATCAAATCCCCTTACGTTCTCCTGAGACACATTTACTAGACGATGACTAGGAACGCCTTGTTCTGTACTGGTCCCAAACCAAGAATGTGGTAAGGTCTATGAGCTCATTTTCTATTTTAAGTATTATATTCTTGCGTCTTACTGTACTCTGTTCATGTAGAACAAGTGCCTAAACCTGAAGAACAACTGTTCTAATTGAAGATTCCATTGCTATCATAGTTCAAAAAAGCGCTAGGCGTTAATTGTGCGTTTTGCCACCGCCTTGCGCTTTACTGACCAAAGCGCATGCTTATGTGCAGTTATGCACAGATTATGCGTAGTTATGCGCAATGCGTTTTGCCAACGCCTAGAGCCTAGGCGCTCTTAAGCGCCCGCTTAGGCGCGCCTTTTTAACTATGATTGCTTTGCTCTTGTATCACTGTATTTACTCATACAAACTTATTTTTAAATTGAAGGATCCAATCAAAACTCCAATGGCACAGCAGGTATGTTCACGCATGTTTCTTTAACTGGTTTGCTCTTATCAATAGCTCTGTTGATTTCAATTTCAATTGTGTATACAGTTGACTTTCATATCATGCACATTACTAGCATCACAACAGAGCCAATAGTGTTGTTGTACATGTAGACCCGTGGTACCCATCTGAAATCTTGTTGTGCCGTGTTGTTTCCCACGCTTTGTATTCTTTCACGCACATTACTAGCATGACAACAGAGCCAATAGTGTTGTTGTACATGTAGACCCGTGGTACCCATCGGAAATCTTGTTGTGCCGTGTTGTTTCCCACGCTTTGTATTCTTTCACTGCTGCTTTGTCTTGAACTGATATGATTTGAACCGTGTCTCTATTTTGATTTGGCAAGACAATGCAGTGACCATAGGACATAGATATATGTTTGTTTGATGCTTTTATTATTTACTAGTACTTGGCAATAGAAGACTTGGTAGTTTAATCTTGTCCACCTTACTAACAAACTGATTCACCGAAATGAGTTTCATATACTAGTACATGCTAAACTTGTTATGTGTCTGCTTGTTTCTTCTTTTAGAATGCTGATGGACTATTGGGGAAGAGTGCCTTATTAAGCAATGGTAAAGGAAGTAATGCAGATAAGGTTCAGGATAGTGACACATCCTTGTTGGTCTCCAACAAAGCTGATAAAACAGCTAAGGAAGACTATCTTGAAGACAGCGAGACAACCCCAAAGTCCTGTCTTGGTTTAGTGTTCGAGTTAGTGGCCACTACCGCTTGCACAAGCTATTCAAACTCACTGTCTGAATCGGTTCGGTTTCTTGAGTCTCAACTACAAGCTGAAAGACATCGATCAGCTGTGCTACGACAAGAAGCGGAAGGACTGCGGAAGTCCTTGGAGCATTCAGATGCATACTTTCTGGTGCAACAGCAAGCGTTGGAGGATTTTAGCGCCAAACAGGATAAAGCTAATCAGCTTGCTAAGCTTATTGCCAGCATAATGGATACCCAGGATAACGTTTCTTGAGCTCTTCTGAAGTTGTTTCAGTTATGCTCTTGTTTTGCCGCCGCGTTTATCTGCACTGGTGGCCAGTTTTGACGGCCAGTGTATGTAATGTGCTGCTTTGTTCCCTGGTGGTGAACTTTGATGCCCAGTAGATGTAATATGTGTAATAGCAGTAATAGGCTAGCGTTAATTGCTTGCTTATTTATTTCCTTATTGTCTTGTTTAGTTGTTTGCTTGTATGCAGTTCTTTTTCTAGTGGCGACAATAGCCTATTTTTGGTAACTAGGCCAAAATAATCATGACAACACACGGATTGTTGTAACCATGGGCCTCCTGCAGGCCATATGATCCATCAGCCTTCTATACGGGCCTTAGGGTCCATGGGCCTTCTACGGGCCGTACGATCCATGGGCCTTCTACGGGCCGTACTATCCATGGGCCTCATACGGGCCGTAGGATCCATGGGCCTTCTACGGGGCGTATCATCATTTCGCCAATCATGGGTCGTACTATTCATGGACCATAACGGGCCGTTAATAGGCCGTGTTTGATAACTCTATAAAACAGCCCAACGGGTTTTTTTTGACATGAAAACGGCCCAACGTATTAACGGTCCACAAACAGGCCGACTGTAACAACGGGCTGAATTTGGCCCACAAGCAGAAAATGATAGTAACGGTCGTATGTAACCAAATGCTGCAAATGAGCCCAAGAATCAATGGGCCCTGAGAAGGCCGAAAGATAACTTGGGCTGGAAACGGCCCAATGGAATAACGGGCCGTTAATGGGTATAGAGTGATACACTTTTCATTACGGGCCAGTTTCACCACGGGCCATTAATGGGCCAAGAGTTACAAAGGTCCTCATATGGGCCGAAAGAAGTCATGGGCCACACATGGGCCGGAACTTAAAACGGGCTGAATCATATTGGACGGCCCAGATGATGCTACTGGGCCTAATTCGGATAGGGCGTAACGGGCCCTGGGTTAGCAGGCTATAAATGGGCTATATGCGAACATGCCGTTAACAGGCTTTCTGTGGGCCGACCCGCCACCTGTTGGGCCGTGCCACGTGTCGCCGTATCATAGGCGCCTTTAGTCCAATGAGCGGATGACATCTGTCCCAACGGTGAGCCGACACGTGTTTCCGCGAGCCAATGATGATTTTACACGTGGAAAATCCCCATTGGTCGGGGTTGTTAACGGGTTATTGGATCCAAAACCCGACCCGATAGCTTAATGGCGTTCCGCTATGGTGGATGCCACGTGTTGGTCACCCTTGATGAAAGCACTTCTGTGACGCGCGATTTATCGTCATGGAAGTGGACACTTCCGTGATGATAATTTTGGCAATGTCATGGAACACTTCTACGACAACACAGGTATGACTATCTTGATTCTATCATAAATTTGTCATGGATGTACATGCATGACAGAAAACGCGACCTACTGTGACAAACACGTATCATCATGGAAGTGTATTTTTTTGTAGTGTAATCGAGTCTGTGAGCTATATAATAAAGATTACTGTTGAGTCAAGGGCTTGATTATTTTGCCATGATCCTATGGGAATAAAAGAAAAATAAATAAATAAAAGGAAACAAAGAGATCATGTGAGTCTTATGGAGAGTAATGAGCTCACATAGAAAAAGTATGATGAATAAAAGTTGTTGAGAGTTGACAAACATAGTTTTGGTCATCGTTGCAATTAATAGGAAGTAATAAAGAAAGACAGGTCTTCACATATAGATATAATATCTTGGACATCTTTTATGATTGTGAGCACTCATTAAAATATGACATGCTAAAGAGTTGACGTTGGACAAGGAAGACAATGTAATGGTTTATGTTTTCTTACATCTGAGATAAATTATATTGTCTTGGATCCTCCAACATGTTGAGCTTGCCTTTTCCCCCTCATGCTAGCCAAATTCATCGCACCAAGTAGAGATACTACTTGTGCTTCCAAATACCCTTAAACCAGTTTTGCTATGAGAGTCCACTATACCTACCTATGGATTGAGTAAGATCCCCCAAGTAAGTTGTCATCGGTGCAAGCAATAAAAATTGCTCTCTAAATATGTATGACTTATTAGTGTGGGAGAACATAAGCTTTATACGATCGTGTGATATGCAAGAAATAAAAGCGACAGACGGCATAATAAAGGTCCATATCACAAGTGCCAATATAAAGTGACGTTCTTTCGCACTAAGATTTTGTGCATCAAACCATAAAAGCGCATGACAACCTCTGCTTCCCTCCGCAAAGGGCCTATCTTTTACTTTTATCTCCTACCTTGCATAAGAGTCATGGTGATCTTCACCCTTCCTTTTTACGTGTTATCCTTTGGCAAGCACGGTATGTTGGAAAGATCCTGGTATATATGGCTATCTGGATGTGAGTTTTCATGAACTATTATTGTTGACATTACCCTTGAGGTAAAACATTGGGAGGCAAAATTATAAGCCCCTATCTTTCTCTGTGTCTGATTAAAACTCCATACCCATAAGTATTGCATGAGTGTCAGCAATTGTGAAAGACTATATGATAGTTGAGTATGTGGACTTGCTGAAAAGCTCTTATACATTGACTCTTTCCTATGTTATGATAAATTGCAATTGCTCCAATGACTGAGATTATAGTTTGTTAGTTTTCAATGAAGTTTACTATTCATAGTTGAGATTGTGATTGAATTATTACTCTAGCATAAGAAATCATATGGCAAGAATTATATAAGTTGTTGTTCTAAGAATGATCATGATTCCCTCATGTCCGTATTTTATTTTTATCGACACCTCTAACTCTAAACATGTGGACATATTTCTCGATTTCGGCTTTTCGCTTGAGGACAAGCGAGTTCTAAGATTGGGGGAGTTGATACGTCCATTTTGCATCATGCTTTTATATCGATATTTATTGCATTATGGGATGTTATTACACATTATGTCACAATACTTATGCCTATTCTCTCTTATTTTACAAGGTTTACATAAAGAGGGAGAATGCCGGCAGCTGGGATTCTGGGCTGGAAAAGGAGCAAATATTAGAGACCTATTCTGCACAGCTCCAAAAGTCCTGAAACTCCACGGAAGACGTTTTCCAATTATATAAAAAATACCGAGAGCAAGAACTTCACCAGGGGGGCAACACCCTACCCATGAGGGTGGGGGGCGCGCCCCCTACCTCGTGGGCCCCCTGGTGGCCCTCCGATGACCATCTTCTGCTATATGAAGTCTTTTGATGGGAAAAAATAAGAGATGCCGCCACGAGGCGGAACCTTGGCGGAACCAATCTAGGGCTCTGGCGGAGCTGTTCTGTCGGGTAAACTTCCCTCCCGGAGGGGGAAATTAGCGCCATCGTCATCACCAACGCTCCTCTCATCGGGAGAGGGCAATCTCCATCAACATCTTCATCAGCACCATCTCCTCTCAAAACCCTAGTTCATCTCTTGTATCCAATTCTTGTCTCCAAGTCCGGGATTGGTGCTAGTAGGTTGCTAGTAGTGTTAATTACTCCTTGTAGTTGATGCTAGTTGGTTTAGTTGGTGGAAGATCATATGTTCAGATCCTATATGCATATTAATACCCCTCTGATTATGAACATGTTTATGCTTTGTGAGTAGTTATGTTTGTTCCTGATGACATGGGAGAAGTCTTGCTATTAGTAGCCATGTGAATTTGGTATTCGTTCGATATTTTGATGAGATGTATGTTGTCTCTCCTCTAGTGGTGTTATTTAAACGTCGACTACATGACACTTCACCATTATTTGGGCCTCGAGGAAGGCACTGGGAAGTATTAAGTAGATGATGGGTTGCTAGAGTGACAGAAGCTTAAACCCTAGTTTATGCGTTGCTTCGTAAGGGGCTGATTTGGATCCATATGTTTCATGCTATGGTTAGGTTTACCTTAATACTTTTGTTGTAGTTGTGGATGCTTGCAATAGAGGTTAATCATAAGTGGGATGCTTGTCCAAGTAATGGCAGCACCCAAGCACCGGTCCACCCACATACCAAATTATTAAAGTACCGAACGCGAATCATATGAACATGATGAAAACTAGCTTGATGATATTCCCATGTGTTCTCGGGAGCGCTTTTCTCTATATAAGAGTTTGTCCAGGTTTGTCCTTTGCTACAAAAAGGATTGGGCCACCTTGCTGCACTTTATTTACTTTTGTTACTTGTTGCTCGTTATAAACTATCCTATCACAAAACTATCTATTACCACTTATTTCAGTACTTGCAGAGAATACCTTGCTGGAAACCGCTTATCATTTCCTTCTGCTCCTCGTTGGGTTCGACACTCTTACTTATCGAAAGGACTACGATAGATCCCCTATACTTGTGGGTAATCAAATACACTGATGCAGTTGTTAGTTCAGAACCAAGGCAACAACAACAACAACCCACCACCACCAGTTGACAACTTAGCCCGCTTTCTGAGGTTGCAGCCGCCGGTGTTTTTCAGTAGCACCGAGATGATAGTGGAAGATGATTGGCTCCGCGGGATTGGAAGGTAGTTAACCACTGCAGGATGTACAGATGCTGAGAAGGTGCGTTTTGCCGCACATCAGTTGGATGGACCAGCAACCTCATGGTGGGAGAATTACACAGTCACCTATCCTATAGCCACCGTTACATGGGATCAGTTTCAGCAAGCATTTCGCACCGCCCATGTCTCAACGGGAGCTATGGGCATGAAGAAGCGTGAGTTTCGCAACTTGCGCCAAGGGAACCGTACTGTGGGGCAGTACGTGGATGAATTTAGTGAGCTGTCTCGTTATGCCCCTAACGATGTGGCCACAGATGCCGCGAAGCAAGAGAAGTTTATGGTAGGGCTGAACGATGAGATGAGCATGCAATTGATGGTGGCAGCATTTAACAACTACCAGGAGTTGGTAGACAAGGCTCTTATGATTGAAGGGAAGCAGCAGCAAATTGAGAGCCGCAAAAGGAAGTATGGATAAGGAAGGTACAACTCAGGAGTTCAACAGAAGCCTCGTCTAACCCCGAACTCGGTAGGACTTGTTCATAACCATGAAGGTCATAACCACAATGAAGGAAGTTCGCATAACCATAATGGTTCCAAGAATGGGATTGGGAACGGAGTAGGCAACAATCAGAACCGTTCCAATCCAGCCACACCCGCCAAGAGAGACCTAAGTCACATTACTTGCTTCAAGTGCGGGAAGACTGGATACTATGCCACGGAGTGCCCTGAAGCAAAGAATGGAAATGGTAATGGGAGCGCTGGGAAGAAGCCCAATCCATTCAACAAAGGACAAGTGAACCATGTTAACATGGAGGAGGTTGAAGGGCAGCCAGATGCAGTCATTGGTAAGTTTTTGGTTAAGTCTTTTACCGCCCTTGTTCTCTTTGATACTGGTGCATCACATTCATACATATCAAGGGGATTCGTGGATAAGTTTAAACTACCAACCCAAACCCTTAGGACCCCTCTGTTAGTAAGTTCGCCTGGAGTAGAATATATGGCCAGCCGATGGTGCGACCAGATACTCCTAACCATTGGTAGCCATGTTTTTCCGTCAGACCTAATAATTTTGGAGTCACAAGGATTGGATGTGATATTAGGCATGGACTGGATGTCAAAGTTGGGAGGAAGCATTGACTGTGCTAGTAAATCAATTTGTCTCACCACCCCGGAGGGAAAAAGGATCAAGTATGTATCTAGACATGCGCCTAGGAGGAGCCAAGTAAATACCCTCACGGGAGTTGTTCAGGAGGAAGTGCCAGTAGTGAAGGATTACCCAGATGTTTCCAGAGGAGTTACCAGGCATGCCACAGGATCGAGACATCGAGTTTTTGATAGAGCTATTGCCAGGTACCGGGCCAATATCAAAGAGACCCTACCGGATGCCCGCAAATGATGATCTAGAGGAGATTAAGAAGCAGATCAAGGAGTTATTGGAGAAAGGTTACATCCGACGGAGTTCATCACCATGGGGAGCCCCAGTGCTTTTGGTTGAGAAGAAGGATAAGTCTCTAAGGATGGTTGTTGATTATCGTGCATTGAATGAGGTGACGATCAAGAACAAATACCCACTGCCGATGATCAATGATTTGTGTGACCAGTTGCAAGGAGCTAAGGTGTTTTGGAAGATCGATTTGCGATCAGGATATCACCAGCTGAAGATCCGGGAAAATGATATACCTAAAACCGCATTTACCACAACATACGGGTTATATGAGTATACGGTCATGTCATTTGGACTGACTAACGCCCCTGCCTATTTCATGAGCATGATGAACAAGGTGTTCATGGAATATTTGGATAAGTTTGTTGTGGTGTTTATTGATGATATAATGGTATACTCGAAGAATGAAGAGGAGCACAAAGAGCATTTGCGTTTAGTTCTCGAGAAACTCAGGGAACATCAGTTGTACGCCAAGTTCAGCAAATGTGAGTTTTGGTTGAAGGAAGTTGGATTCCTTGGACATGTTATATCAGGAGAAGGTATAGCAGTAGACCCCACCAAGGTTCAATCAGTCACTGAATGGTTGGCACCCACTTCAGTTAGCAAGATTCGCAGTTTTCTTGGACTCGCAAGATACTACCAGAGATTCATTGAGAATTTTTCCAAGATTGCGAAGCAAATGACAGAGCTATTGAAGAAGGATACCAAATTTAAATGGATGGAAGAATGTGAAGCGAGTTTTCAGGAATTAAAGAAATGTCTGACTACAACCCCAGTACTGATTTTGCCGGATATACGGAAGGATTTCCAAGTGTATTGCGACGCCTCTTGCTTAGGACTTGGAGGAGTACTGATGCAGGACAAAAGAGTTGTTTCGTATGCCTCGCGACAACTGAAACCGCATGAGTTAAATTATGCCACACATGATTTGGAGTTGGCTGCCGTAGTGCATGCGTTGAAGACTTGGAGACATTATCTTATTGGAAACCATTGCGATGTATACACTGACCATAAGAGTTTGAAGTACATTTTCACACAAAAGGAGCTGAACCTTAGGCATAGGAGATGGTTGGAGCTTATAAAGGATTACGACATGAAGCTTCACTATCATCCAGGCAAGGCCAGCGTCGTAGCGGACGCTTTGAGCCGGAAGAGTTATGCCAACACACTCATAAGCGCAGGGTTGCCAAAGGAGTTGGTAGAGGATCTCAGGGAACTTCGATTGGAGATTGTCCCTAGAGGTTTTGTTGCAACAACGGAAGTTCAGTCTACATTGTTAGGAAAGATTCAAGAAGCTCAGAAGGATGACAAAGAGATCACCGAGATAAAAGAGAGAATGAGCAAAGGAAAGGCCAAAGGTTTTCATGAGGATGAACACGACACCTTGTGGTTTGAGGACCGTGTTTATGTGCGCAATAACACAGAGATTAGGAAGTTAATACTTCAAGAGGCTCATGACTCACCATACTCGATACAACCCGGAAACACCAAGATGTACGTGGATTTAAAGGAACATTTCTGGTGGACTAGAATGAAGAAGGATATTGCCGAGTATGTAGCCGTACGTGATGTATGTCAGAGGGTGAAGGCAGAACATCAAAAGCCAGCCGGATTGTTACAGCCTATGCCGATACCCGAATGGATGTGGGATAAGCTTGGCATGGATTTCATCACCGGATTTCCCAAGAACAAATCAGGATATGATTCTATATGGGTAGTTGTTGATCACTTGACCAAAGTGGCCCACTTTATCCCAGTGAAAACCACCTATACAAGTGCCAAGTTGGCCAAGATATACATGACCAGGATCGTATGTTTGCATGGAGTTCCAAGGACCATTGTATCAGATAGAGGAACCCAGTTTACCTCAAAGTTTTGGAATTAGTTGCATGAAACTTTGGGAACCAGACTGGAGTTCAGTACAGCTTTTCACCTGCAAACAGATGGAGAGACTGAGAGAGTCAACCAGATTTTGGAGGATATGTTGAGAGCTTGTTCACTATATTATGGATCTAGTTGGGATGAAAACTTGCCCTACGCAGAGTTCTCATACAACAACAGTTACCAGGCCAGTTTGAAGATGGCACCTTTCGAAGCCTTGTACGGAAGGAGGTGCAGGACACCGTTGTTGTGGGAGGAAGTTGGAGACCGTTAGTTGTTTGGACCAGATTTGATCAAGGAATTAGAAGAGAAGGTTAAATTGATTAGAGATAGACTGAAGGTAGCTCAGTCCCGACAGAAGAGTTATGCAGATTCAAAACGCAAAGAGGTAGTCTATGAAATCAGAGACAGAGTGTATCTACAAGTATCACCACTCCGAGGAGTTAAGCGCTTTGGAGTTAAGGGAAAGTTAGCGCCACGCTTTGTGGGACCATACAGAGTTTTGGAACGTATAGGAGGAGTTGCTTATAAGTTGGAATTACCCAAAGGATTGTCAGGAGTTCACGATGTGTTCCACGTTTCTCAGTTGAAGAAGTGCCACGCAGAGATGGCTGGCATTCCTCTGAGAGATACAGTACCGCTAGAAGCGATCCAGTTGGACAATGATTTGACTTATGAGGAGAAACCAGTCAAGATTCTCGAATTTGCCAGTCGGGTTACCCGCAGCAAGGTTATTAAGTTCTGCAAAGTTCAGTGGAGCCACCACACCGAGGATGAAGCCACCTGGGAACGAGAGGACGATCTTCGCAAAGACCACCCACACCTATTTTCTAGCCAACCCGAATCTCGAGGGCGAGATTCATCTTAAGGGGGCTAGGTTTGTAACATCCCAAATTTTCAATTTGGAATGTTATACATTAGGTCATCATTTCATATCATATTTTATTGCATTTTGGCTTGATCCTCGAAATCCTAAGCAACTCAAGGACCCTCGGAGAGAGAGTTGGGGATTTCACTGTTTTCATATTTGAATTTTATCAAATATTGAAACGAGGATTTTTGGTTCTAATTATTTTTCTCTCCGAAAATATTTCATGTTAAAAGATATGAGAGGAGATACTATGACTTCTCCAAAATAAATGAAATATTGGAGGAAAATATGAAAATCAAATATTTGATTTTATTCAAATTTTATTGCTATTTTATTTGGATTAGAAAAATTGCACGTTTTCAAAATTGCATTTTAGGGCCAAGAAAATATTCATCTTGTTCTAAATATTTTATTTAGACGGTGAAAATTTGTTTTGGCATTTTTAGGTTTTTATTTATTTTTCTAGGATTTATTTTCGGCGGAATCTGTTAAAAAAACTTCTTCCGCGCTCGACTGGGCCAAGGCCCAGCCGAGCCAGGCCGCCGACCCGCGCCGCGCCACAGCCTCCGCCATGCCTGAGTCCGGCCAGGACTCGACAGCCGATGCCATCGCCGCCCGGGACACCTCCCCGCCCCTCCCACAAGCCACGCCTCCCCCTTTATAATACGAGCCCGGGCCCCCCTCTAGAGCCCCAAGGCGCAGCCGCAAGCCACCCCGCCGCCGCTCGCCGCTGCTGCCGCCGCCGCCTACCGCGCCTCGCCCCGCCGCCAGCCGCGCCGCCGCCGCCCTTCCCCGCCGCCGCGCCGCACCACCGCTGCCTCGCCGCACCACTCGCAGCCCCACCCCGCCTCGCCGGAGCCACCGTTTTTTTCCGGTTTAGGTAAAAACCGTTGGTTTCTCTTAAAACCCTAGTTTGGGTATTTTAGATCAGTTCATTGGTTTTCTAGGTTTAGTTACTTAGCGGACGTTTGTCCATACGTTCATTTTAACGAACAGTTTTCACTCGTTAGTCACAGACAGCGAACGTTCGTTCGTTAGCCTGTTCGTCAGTTTTTCTTTTTCTCGGATTTCTCGCGATTATTTTCAATCGCGATTTCTTATTCGATTTTCGTTTTAGTTTATCTTTTCTCTTGTTTATCGGAATCAGGCGATTCAAGCGCCTAGATCTTCGTCTCGTAACCCTCTTCCCATTTAACCAACTTGAACAAGATTTTGATACAGTAAAATTTGACTTTAGTCCAGATTAGTAATCGGATCTTGTTTCTTTCGCAGTTTGAGTTTCGTTGCTCCATTTGATTTGATTCTTTTCGCAAACCGGAGTTCTTAAGTTGAACTTTCGGGTTAGATCTTCTTACTCGTGCTTTACCCATGCGTCTTTTCTTGATTTCTTATGTATGCTATTGTTTGTTTGCGATAGAACACCCGGAGTGCGAAGCATGCTACTACGAGTCTCTAGGTTTTGCGGATCATCAGCAATGCAAGTAACACTTTGATCATATCCCTTCATCACCCAGTTTTTATGCATTAGTTTCAACCCTCAAACATTGCATGGTTAGGACTTGATAACATGTGGGATTGGGAAGTAGATGATGAGGTACAACCTATTGCGCTGTTATTATCAAACCCTTGGGAGTTACTTCTACATATTGCTTATATTGCCATGCTATGCTCGTAGACGTGGCTTGGGTGAGTGAATCCATGACAGATGTGAGATTTTTAATTAATGGTTCAACTTAAGGTGGCAACTTTAATACACATCTGGGTGGATTGCTTGTCGGGCACCTGGAGAATCCAGTGTTGTCCTAGGATATCCCGGAGTACCCGTGTGATAATCCTAAGGTCTGCCACCTAGGCTCAAAGGGAACTGAGATATTTCATGCTAGAAACTTCCGTGTGCAGCCACAAGCTATTATGGGCTCTAGCATAGTTGAGTAAGTTGTGTGAAGCTCTTGAAGAGGTAGACTAGTAGATGTAGTGGGCTGTAGGTGGTATAGTCTATCCGGAGTAGAGAGTTAATGCTTCTGAAAGACTGTGACTCGGTCATCCGTTTCTCAAACACCATGTAGTGCGAGAAATCCAATGGAGGAGATCGAGTCTTGTGGGTAAAAGTGCGCAAACCTCTGCAGAGTGTACAAACTAATCATGGTTAGGCGTGTCCTCGGTTATGGACATCTTGAGTATCTAGTACTTGGATTATCATATGCATTTCATCACTCTAAATTAATATTGTTGGGTTGATAATTACTTTTAATTGGGATTGAGTTGGAGGAACCTTCTCAATGATGCTTCAACGACCATGATAGTTAAATAAAATATATTCCTTTGTTGTAGGGAAAATTTGGCTTTTTGCAAAACTTTAACCGTAGAGTTTTCCACCAGCCAAATATGCAGTTATTTTGATTTGATTTTGCTTAAAGTATGGGACTGGGTGTCGTGGTTCTAAGTCTGACAGTGAGGTAGGGGGGTATGTATGAAGAGGCTAGACCTTAGCTATTGGGAAGTTGTAAGCACGCAAGGTTTGCGAGTTCAGGCCCTTCTCTGAGGAAGTAACAGCCCTACGTCTCGGTGCCCGGAGGCGGTCGATTGGATTATGCGTGAGTAAGATGACAGGGGTGCGAACCCTTGATACTGAGGAGGGGGGTGGCTTATATAGAGTTCGCCAGCCCTCTCCTGCCCTCAGTAATGCAGGGTTTAAGGTACATTTAAGGTGGGCGTACTGATAACGTCCCTAATAAAGTGTCATAATAATCATAAAGACTACTTAATAGCCGACCGTTTGCATGCGGAGTGACTTGAGCCCCCCTAGCAGTCGAGTGGTTGGCTTCTTGGTCGAGTGACAGCTTCTTAGTCGAGTGTCTTCAATCCGTCGAGTGGGATATCTTCAAGTAATTTGAAAGGTGACTTCCTCTAAGGATGTCCTATGGCAGGGCTCTTAGGACGGGTCCGTGTCCCTACCGTAGGTACATGACTTCATCATTAGCCCCCGAACGGATCGAGGCTGGAGTGAGAAAAGGGGTTAGGGACCTTTCCAACCGACCCTTCGGGTTATTACGGGTGCTTTGTTCTGGGTCGACTGTCACGGGTGACGTCATTAACCTCTTTCAGTCGCCTTGATCCGTTCCAGGTCTTTCGTCGAATGGATTTCTTTACCTGCGGGGCATCGAGCGCCGGCGTGCGCGGGATTTCCGTTTCATCAAGTTGTTCTGCATCCGGCGGAGATCACAGGATTCGGATTTTTTGGGAAGCGCGCGGGACGGGGGCGGCCGCAGTAATCGGGAGCGACAGTGCGAAGGCTCCTCGATCCCCGCGCCGCCTTTTTCGCCACGTACAGTGCGCGCGCCTGCCACGGGATTTGACTGGATAGCTCGGGCCTACCTGCCAGCCACTCGGGAGTGGCCCCCTTATAAATAGTTGGCCCGGAGCCTCTCTTTCAGTACGTGTGCTCATCTCTTCTACTCTTCTCTCTGTCTCTCCGTCGCCTCCTCTGCTTCCTTCGCTCTCTCCCCGCCACCACAAAACCAGCCTAAGACCTCGCCGGCGACGATGGTGAAGGGCAAGACGACCGCCCTGGAGCGCGCGAAGAAGGCGGCGGCGGCGGGGAAGGGGAAGAAGTCCGCGCGCGGGGGCTCTTCCTCTCGGACGGCCCTGCCCAAGGGGTGGATCCAGGGCGACTGGATGCCCTCAGTGCTTCGCCAGGAGGACCTCGACGACATGGTCGAGGGAGGAGTCATCCTCCACAAGGCGGCGCGTCTTCCAGGGGGAGAGATCGAGCCCCAGCCACGCGACGGTGAGCGCGTCCTCCTGGCGACTCATATTGACCGTGGTTTCTCTCTGCCGCCCCACTCTTTTTTCCGCAATTTCCTGAACTTCTTCGGGGCGCAGCTCCATCACTTCACTCCGAACTCCATAGTCTATCTTGCCGCTTTTATTTCTATGTGTGAGGCGTTCCTGGGGTGCCGCCCACACTGGGGACTTTTCAAGCATATCTTCACAGTTCGCTCTCAGTCGGTGAAGAAGGCTAAGTCGAGTGACGAGAGGACACAGGTGATCCAGCTGTGCGGGGGCTTGGCAATCCAGACAAGGGGGAAAAGTTGTTTTCCCTCCATCACCTTCCCGGAGTCAGTTCGAGGATGGCAGGCGACTTGGTTCTACTGCCAGGATCAAGTGACCCCAGGGCAGTCGACTGGACTTCCAACCTTCACCCTCGACCGAGCCGAGAAGCCGGCTTCTCTGAAGGTGATGCCCGAAGAAAAGGCCCAGGTCAAGATACTGGCGGGTCGAGTGGTCGAACTTGTCCGTGAGGGCGTAACGGGGATGGACCTGCTCGAAGTCTTCCTCGGGAGGAGAATCCAACCACTCCAGGCTCGGGATCACCCGATGTGGTTGTACTCCGACCTCGAGGACTCCACTCGGGTCCACCCAGAGGAGGTCACCGACGAGATGTTGGAGGGGTGGCTGTCAAGCATTACAGGGAACAAAGACAACCCCCGGGGAGCTAGGAGGGTCGTTCCACTCGACAGCTCATATGAGGTCGACCAGGTGTGTCTTTGTGTTTCCGACTGAAATCTTGCTTTCTGCATTGGTCTTCTTTTGAGCGAGTCGACTGACTTTCCATTTTGCCTGCTGTCTTTCAGGCGACTACTGAGATGTATTCGACGCCCAACGGGGCACAGGGGTTGACTGAGGAAGGAGAAGGGAGCGGAGGTGAGAGCGGGGACGACCAGGGCGAGTGGGAGTCAGACGGCGAGGGAGAGGGAGGCGATGACATCTTCTCCAGCGAGGAAGAGGAGGAGGAGGAGGCCGAACCCTCCCGCCCAGAAAGGCGATCCAAGCTCGCACACGACCCGGCGCAGGGACGTGGTCAGGCGACTGCCCCCTCCGGGCCATCGTCGAAACGCCCTCGGACCTCTTCTCCAACACCGACTGGGAAGGTTCCCAAGCAACCACGCATGACGCAGTCCAAGCCGCCCAAGACCCTGCCGAAGATGAAGATAACTGTCCCTGTCATCTCCGGGTAGCAAGCCTTGTCTTTTTTCGCCGATTGGAGGACAGATCCTGAGTCGACTCGTTATGCTGAACTGGCTGATTCTTCAAAATTTGCAGTGCTGCTACCTCCGAGGTCTCAGCCAAGGACGACGACCAAGAGATGGGGGACGCTGCAACCTCCAACCCTGGTACGATCGTTGACGTTTTATTTTTGAGTTGGCTTGGCTGTTTCTTGCAATTCTGGTCGATTGAAAGTTCTTCCTGCAGCTCCTCCTCATGTTATCGACCTCCCGGATGACGATGACAACGAGCCGCTGAGGATAGGGAGGACCAAGAGGCCGTCGACTGACAGGGCTCCCCAGCCTGCTCCGGCGCCTGAGGCCGCAGCTCGGGAAGGCGGCGACGCCCCTCAGGCTTCTGTGTCCTTCGCCAATCCCCTGTCGAGTGTGCAGCCCTCGGCGTCGACTGTCAATCCGACTGCTAATCCTCTGTCGAGTGCGCAGCCCTCGGCGTCGACTGCCAACCCGACTTTACTCTTTGTCGCGTACCCTGCTCCTGAAGACGAAGTGGCCGCCATGAAGGAGGCCATACACCAAGCAGGGGTCATGATGGAGCAGGTGAAGAAGGCTCGGGAGGCCAGCCAGGCGGCTTACGATGCGAGTTCGGCGCTTTAGAGTAACGTCCAGGTCAGTTGACTCGATACTTGTTTGTTTGAAGAGTCTTTCTATCTCTTTCTTTTCCTTTTTTGAAGATCTTTGTATCTGTACTTGTACACCCACTGGGTGTGTTTTCTCTTTGGTCGAACCAGTGGGGGCACGCTGAGTGCACCCACTGGGTGTAGTCCCCGAGACTACGGTGGACTACTGGCAGTCGACTGTAGTCTGTATATTGTGTTTGTGAATCTGTACCTCTTCACTCGGTTTGGTCTGCTAGGTCGAGTGGTCTGTGTCCTGTCGACTATGGGCAGTTGTTTTTTTTGGTCGAACCAGTGGGGGCACGCTGAGTGCACCCACTGGGTGTAGTCCCCGAGACTACGGTCGAATGTTTTTGATTCGGCTGTGGTCTTAGAAACGTCACCATTGTTCCTTAGTTACTCGGAAGCAACTTATCTCGAACGTCTGTCGACTGGTTTTTCCTTTTGCAGAGATCCTGCGAACTTGTCGCTCGTTATGCTGAATTGGAGAAGCAGAAGATTCAACTGGACCTTGATCTAGAGCTGGCCAGGACGGAGTTGCAGAAGGTCAGGGAGGGCGCCGCAGGTAAAGCGACTTTGTCGACTGATTCTGTTTTTAGGCTTGGGTATTCCTTTGCTGTTTCCGATTCGATCGCCGTTTCTTTGTAGGAGAATTGGAAAGAGCTTTGGCGAGGAAGGACCAGGACCTGGCTGTTGCCCGCAAGGCGGCTGACGACAAGATGGCTCTGGCCGAACAGAAGCTAGCTTCGGTCGACCAGTTGGAAAAAGAGAACACTAGGTTGCAGACCGCTCTGACTGATGCCAACAAGCTGACTGCCAGTTGGAAGAAGAAGAACCTCCTCTTGGGCGAGGAGATGGAAGGCATCGCCCGTAGGAGGGACGACCTGGAGAGCTTCCTGAGGAGCCTCGCCAAGAGGCTGTACATCAAACTTGAAGGTGCACGTCTAATTTTGACTGTTTTGTACTTTTGTGTCGACTCAATCTTGTGATCGTTGGCTTATCTTTAGGTCTTGTGTGCAGAATTCTGTCAGAACTTCGAAGAGGAGACTGGGCGGATCGAAACGGGTCTTGACCCAATCAATTCTCCGGTGAAAGACGATACTGCCATGAACTTGCTCCGACTGGAATCTCGAATCGACGGCGCCGTGGATTACCTGGCTCGACTGAAGGTTGCCGTGTCGCGGATCGACTCGACACTTTGGCCAGAATCCGCGCTCCAGAACGATCTCGAGTCTCTTATGGCTCGACTTGACAAAATCCCCGATTGAGTGCAGGAGTGGAAGAAGTCCTCTGCCCGGTGCAGCGCTGACGTGGCTCTCTCCTTAGTCCGCGTTCACTACAAGGAGGCGCGAGAAGAAAAACTGGCCGCCATCCAAGTCGCCAATACCAAGAGGCACAGCTTCCAGGACTTCATGGAGACCTTCATTGCTGCTGCCACTCGCATTGCGGATGGAATCGACCTGGATGAGTTCGTCGCTCCTGCCAGCCCTCCTCTTGAGGAGTGAGAAAACTTTTATGCCTTCCCTTAAATTAGCCTCGGAATGCCGAGTGGACTTGTAATCGTTTAAATTCTGCCGAGCTGAGGGCTCGAGTACTTTGATTCGGGGCCCAGGGCCTTTTAAGCTTTATCCGAACTTAATTTTTGCTGAATGTCTTCGTGGTCTGGAACTGTCGTGAGGGGCTTGATGGCCGACCCCCACCCCGTCGTTGTACATTGTATTTGTGGCGGAGCTCTCGGGAAAAGGTGGTAGTCGACACACACCCTGTTGTCGTACATTGTACTTGTGGCGGACCTCACATTGTATTTGTGGCGGAGCTCTTCAGGAGAAGGCGGGTTTCAAACTTAGGCGAGTGTCTGACCGCAGCTAAGTCTCTTCATGGAGAACTTAGGCGAGTACTGGACTGCAGCTAAGCCCCCGAGTGGGAGGTTCGCTCTCCACTCGGTAGGATTTTTCAAACTTAGGCGAGTGTCTGACTGCAGCTAAGCCTCTTCGTGGAGAACTTAGGCGAGTACTGGACTGCAGCTAAGCCCCCGAGTGGGAGGTTCGCTCTCCACTCGGTAGGATTTTTCAAACTTAGGCGAGTGTCTGACCGCAGCTAAGTCTCTTCATGGAGAACTTAGGCGAGTGCTGAACTGCAGCTAAGCCCCCGAGTGGGAGGTTCGCTCTCCACTCGGTAGGATTTTTCAAACTTAGGCGAGTGTCTGACTGCAGCTAAGCCTCTTCGTGGAGAACTTAGGCGAGTACTGGACTGCAGCTAAGCCCCCGAGTGGGAGGTTCGCTCTCCACTCGGTAGGATTTTTCAAACTTAGGCGAGTGTCTGACTGCAGCTAAGCCTCTTCGTGGAGAACTTAGGCGAGTGCTGCACTGCAGCTAAGCCCCCGAGTGGGAGGTCTGCTCTCCACTCGGTGGGATTTTTTAAACTTAGGCGAGTGTCTGACCGCAGCTAAGTCTCTTCGTGGAGAACTTAGGCGAGTGCTGAACTGCAGCTAAGCCCCCGAGTGGGAGGTTCGCTCTCCACTCGGTAGGATTTTTCAAACTTAGGCGAATCAGATTCGCAGCTAAGTCACCCATCGGGGGATTTCGGATACATACAACAGTGACAACAATTATTGGAACACTCTTATTTCTGATAAAAATGAACCTCAGGAGTTTTTCTTATTACATCTGGTTTGAGAGCGGCCTTAAGTGTAAAAGGGGCGGAGAAGCTCCGCGTTCCAAGCTCGAGGTTCGTCAATCTGTCGATCAACATTGTAAAGGTGATATGCTCCGTTGTGGAGGACTCTGGTGATGATGAAGGGGCCTTCCCAAGTGGGAGCGAGCTTGTGAGGTTTCTGTTGATCCACTCGGAGGACCAAATCTCCTTCTTGAAAGGCTCGACTTTTCACGTTCCGGGCGTGGAATCGACGCAAGTCCTGTTGGTAAATGGTCGATCTGATCATTGCCATCTCCCTCTCTTCCTCCAAGAGGTCGACTGCGTCTTGCCGGGCCTGCTCCGCTTCATCTTCGGTGTAAAGTTCAACTCGGGGCGCATTGGCAGGACAGCTTCGGCTCCATAAACCAGGAAGAACGGGGTCCTTCCAGTCGACCGGTTAGGGGTGCTCCTTAATCCCCACAGCACTGACGGAAGCTCGTCGACCCAAGCACCTGCCGCGTGCTTGAGATCGCGCATCAGCCGGGGTTTTAGCCCTTTGAGGATCAAACCATTTGCCCTCTCAGCCTGTCCGTTTGACTAGGGGTGAGCGACTGAGGCGTAGTCGACTCGTGTGCCTTGAGAAGCGCAAAATGCCCTGAATTCGTCCGAATCAAAGTTTGACCCGTTATCAGTGATGATGCTGTGTGGGACTCCATATCTGAATGTCAACCCTCTGATGAAACTGATAGCGGTGCCAGCGTCAAGGCTCTTTATGGGCTTAGCCTCGATCCATTTGGTAAACTTGTCGACTGCCACAAGCACGTGAGTGAACCCACTCCTGCCCGTTCTCAAGGGGCCAACCATGTCCAATCCCCAGACGGCAAAGGGCCAGACGAGCGGAATGGTTTTTAGGGCTGACGCGGGCTTGTGTGACATGTTGGAGTAGAACTGGCAGCCCTCGCACCTGTCGACTATCTCTTTCGCCATCTCATTTGCCCTTGGCCAGTAAAATCCAGCTCGGTATGCCTTAGCCACAATGGTCCGAGAGGACACATGGTGACCGCAGGTTCCCGAGTGGATATCGTTGAGGATCATTTGACCCTCTTCTGGCGTCACACATTTCTGGCCGACTCCGGTTGCACTTTCTCTGTACAGCTGTCCTCTTATGACCGTGAAGGCCTTAGATCGGCGGACGATCTGTCGAGCCTCCTCCTCGTCCTCCGGGAGTTCTTTCCTTAGGATATATGCAATGTATGGTATCGTCCAGTCAGGGGTGACTGCCAAAACTTCCATGATCAGGTCGACTACTGCAGGCACTTCAACTTCAGTCGGGTCTGTGGCACTTTTCGGCTGCGGGGCTTCTTCTGTGAAAGGATCTTCTTGGACTGACGGCGAGTGAATGTGTTCCAAGAACACGTTGCTTGGAATGGCTTCTCTCTTGGAGCCTATCTTTGCCAAGTCGTCAGCTGCCTGGTTTTTCAGTCGGGGGATGTGGTGGAGCTCCAACCCCTCGAACTTCTTCTCTAGCTTCCGTACCGCATTGCAGTACCCAGTCATTGCCGGACTCCTGACGTCCCATTCTTTCATCACTTGATTAACCACCAAATCTGAATCGCCATAGACCATGAGGCGACGGACGCCGAGCGAAATGGCCATGCGCAACACATACAAAAGTGCTTCATACTCTGCTTCGTTATTGGAGGAATCGAAGTGAATCTGGAGAACGTATCTGAGCTTATCTCCTCGGGGGGAGACCAGAACTACCCCCGCGCCCGAGCCATTCAGCATCTTGGATCCATCGAAGAACATAGTCCAGTGTTCCGAGTGAACTTGAGTCGGAAGTTGCTGTTCAATCCACTCGGCGATAAAATCCGCGATTGCTTGAGACTTGATGGCTTTCTTTGCTTCAAACTTGATGTCTAAAGGAAGGAGTTCAATCGCCCACTTGGCCACTCGACCAGTTGCATCTTTGTTATGCAGGATCTCCGATAACGGGGCGTCGCTGACGACTGTAATGGAGTGGTCAGAGAAATAATGTGCAACTTTCTTCGTGGTCATGTAAATCCCATATACCAGCTTTTGGTAGTGGGGGTATCTTTGTTTTGAAGGGGTCAAAACTTCAGACACATAATAAACAGGGCGTTGAACTTTGAAGGGCTTCCCTTCCTCTTCCCACTCGACCGTAAGTACTGTACTGACAACTTGTCCCGTGGCTGCAATGTAAAGCAGCAGAGGCTCTTTGCTGATTGGAGCAGCTAGCACCGGCTGGGTGGAGAGTAGAGCTTTGAGCTCTGCGAACGCTGCATCAGCTTCTGGAGTCCATTCGAACTTGTCAGACTTTTTCATCAGTCGGTAAAGAGGCAACGCTTTTTCACCGAGTCGAGAGATGAATCGACTTAAGGCGGCCAAGCAGCCTGTAAGTTTTTGGACATCATGCACACGTACAGGGCGCTTCGTCCGGAGTATGGTGCCATTTTTTTCAGGATTGGCGTCGATTCCCCGTTCGGAAACGAGAAAACCGAGTAGCTTGCCACCTGGAACTCCGAAAGTGCATTTTGACGGATTGAGCCTGATATCGTACCTCCTGAGGTTGGCGAAGGTTTCAGCAAGGTCAGCCCGTAGGTCGGAACCTTTCCGGGACTTGACTACGATATCGTCCATGTACGCCTCCACATTCCCGACTGATTTGAGTGAGTAAACACTTCTGGATCATTCTCATGAATGTGGCTCCGGCGTTCTTGAGGCCGAATGGCATGGTGACGTAACAGAAGCATCCGAATGGAGTGATGAAAGCTGTTTTGATTTCGTCGGGCCCATACAGACGGATCTGATGGTACCCGGAGTAGGCATCTAAAAAAGATAATCTCTCGCATCCCGCAGTCGAGTCGACAATTTGATCGATGCGAGGGGGAGGAAAATGATCTTTCGGGCAGGCCCGATTGATGTGCTGGAAATCAATGCACATGCGGAGTGACTTGTCCTTCTTGGGGACCATGACAACATTGGCGAGCCACTCGGAGTGGTAGATTTCTCAAATGAACTCAGCTGCTAAGAGCCGAGCCTCTTCTTCGCCGATGGCTTGTTTTTTCTGGACGGCGGACCATCGCAGATGTTCCTTCACGGGTTTGAACTTTGAGTCGACTCGTAGGCGGTGCTCAGCCAGCCCCCTGGGAACTCCGGGCATGTCAGAGGGTTTCCATGCGAAGATGTCCCAGTTCTCACAGAGGAGCTGGATGAGCACTTCTTCCTATTTGGAGTCGAGCATCGTTGAGATGTGAGTCGGAGCTGCCTCGGGGTCGGTCGGGTGAATGTGGACCGTCTTCATTTCGCCGGCCAACTAGAAAGCTGACTCGGAGGCAGGCTTCTTAGCCCGCAGCAATTCACTCGGATCGGCAGTCTTTTGGTACTCTTTCAGCTCGACCACTGCCATCTGAGCGTCGGCGATCTTTGATCCCTTCTGGAAACATTCTTCTGCTTTCTTCCGGTTGCCCGTAACAGTCATCACACCTTTGGGGCCAGGCATCTTTAATTTAAGATACACGTAGCATGGTTAAGACATGAAGCGTGCGTAAGCCGGCCTGCCCAAGATGGCGTGATAAGCACTCTGGAAGTCCACAACTTCAAACGTTAACTTTTCCTTGCGGTAATTCTTTGAATCACCGAAAACCACATCAAGAGCAATCTGGCCGAGTGACTCGGCTTTCTTCCCAGGAATGACTCCGTGGAAGCTCATGTTACTGGTGCTGAGTCTGGATATTGGAATGCTCATTCCTTTCAAGGTTTCCGCGTACAGTATGTTCAGGCCGCTGCCACCGTCCATCAGGACTTTGGTCAGTCGAGTGCCCTCGACAACTGGGTCGACCACCAAAGCTTGCCTCCCAGGGGTGGCAATGTGTGTTGGGTGATCGGATTGGTCGAACGTGATGGCCGTCTGAGACCACTTTAGGTAACTGGGAGTCGCAGGGGCAACCATGTTCACCTCACGGTTAATGACTTTCAGTCGACTTTTGCTTTCGACATCGGCAAAAATCATCAGGGTGGAATTGACCTGGGGGTATCCATCGTCGCTATCGTCCCTGTCCTCGACCCTGTCTGGCTCTTTTTCTTTATCCTTGGGCTGCTTGCCCTGAAACTGCTGGATCAGGAGCCGACATTGCCGAGTGGTATGTTTGGGGTAAATAAAATTACCCTCTTCATCTTTCTTGGTGTGAATGTGACATGGCAGATCCAAAACATCATTCCCATCTTGATCCTTGACTTTCTTGGGCTTCCAAGTGCCCTTGGGTTTCCCCTTGAAGTTTCCCTGGGCCACGGCCAGGGCCTCCCCGGGAGCGGCTGGCTCGGCCTTCCGCTTCTGCTTCCGACTGGAGTTTCCTCCGGTCTCTTGGGCGACTGACTTAAGTTTGCCGCTTCGGAGTCGGTCCTCGTCTTCTCCATTAGCGTACTTGGTGGCAATCTCTATCATCCGATTAAGGGACATCTCTCCGGTCCGGCCAAATTTCAGATTCAACTCCCTATACTTGACGCCTTCCTTGAAAGCGCAAACTGCTTGATGGTCTGGCACGTTTTCGACCGAGTGGTGCAGTGTGATCCACCTCTGGATGTATTCCCTCAGCGTTTCATTCGGCTTCTATACGCAAGACCGCAGCTCCGTAAGGCCTACGGGGCGCTTGCATGTCCCTTCGAAGGTTGTAACAAACACTCGGGAGAGATCCTCCCAAGTGTAAATGCTGCTGGGCGCCGGCTGATTCAGCCACGCCCTAGCCGAGCCTTCCAACATGAGGGGTAGATGCTTCATGGCCACCTCGTCGTTGCCGCCGCCGATCTGCACAGCCACTCGGTAATCCTCGAGCCACGTGTCAGGCTTGGACTCGCCGGTGAACTTGCTGATCCCAGTCGCCAGCCGGAAGTTGGGAGGGATCACCGCAGCTCTGATGGCTCGACTGAAACACTCAGGCCCCGAGGCGTGTGCCCTGCTGCCGGGGGGCGTATCTCTGTTGTTGCCCTCTCGATGAGCCCTGTTCCTGTCCACCAGACCTTGAACGAGGATGGATCTCGCGTCAAAGCCTGGGTCCCTGGGGTCGACTGGGATCCTCTGCCCAGTGTGATGGGGGCGCCTGTCGTCTCGATGCTGAGGTGCATATGATCCATTCCGCGGAGGAGGGGACGGCACCCGACGCCCATCATCATGGTCGGGTCGGTGATCATATTGCTCGTTCCTCCTATACCGATCGTGCCGGTCTCCACGTCCCTCACGCCTCGAGGGCGATCTCGGGCTGTGAGCCGACTGGATGGTCTCCGTTGCGACGGATCGACTGTGGATCCTGTCCCGCGACTGAGAGACGGCGGAATTCTGATTCCCCGCTGCTCGGAGCAATGCTCTGATCTGCAGCAATCCTCTTCCGGCCTCGGACTGGGAGGGCTGGATCGACTCCGCTATGCGGGCCGCGGCAGCCAGGTTCTGAACCGGAGTTCCGTACACCTGTGGTGGCGGGAAAAGCTGCCGTCAACTGGGTTCGGGTGCCTGCTGGCGTCGACTGGACTCGGGAGCCCGGTGACGCGCACGCTCGTCGAGAGCCCGCTGTAGATTCTCCAGCCGAGTGCGCTCGGCTAGATTAGCCAAGCGCGCATCCTCCAAGGCCCGGGCCTCGGGGGTTTCTCCAACAATAGGTGTGTAGAGCGCGTCCATGTTCCGGCGACGAAGCTCCTCCCGTTGCAACGACGTAAGAGGCTCGGGGAGGTATTCGTCGTGAGGGTGCGATGGATCGCCCCTGTCGGCACCATCGTCAGCGCGAGGGAATCCGGGGGGACTGCGTGTCCCCTCGACCGCCAGGACCTCCGCCAGGGGGTCGCTGCTGTCGCACTCGGAAGCGGACTCCATGGAGCCAGTCGACAGATCGAACAGGCCGCAGAGGGATTCGTCAGGCTCGATTGCAGCGACCTGCTGGGTCGCCGACTGGCGGGCCACGGCATGCTTCATCCACCGCTGGAGCCTCGACCGACCCGAGCGCTTGCGCTGGCGGGAGACAGGACGGGGAGATGGCACGGGAGTCGACCGATATGGGGTCGATGGCTGCCTCAGGAGGACGCCACGGATGCACGCGCGGAAGTGCGTCGCACCGTGGACGGGGAGCGCGTCGACGTCAAGCGGCGCCTCCTGGAGCCAAGCGGAGTCGTCGGCGATGAAAGCAAGTCGGCCGAGACGGATCTCGCGGCCCTCCGCCAAAGCTCCGCAGGAAAACATGATCGAGTGGATCGGAAAAATCGCAACTTCTCCAATTAGGCGCTAAGACTAAAGCCCCACGGTGGGCGCCAACTGTCGTGGTTCTAAGTCTGACAGTGAGGTAGGGGGGTATGTATGAAGAGGCTAGACCTTAGCTATTGGGAAGTTGTAAGCACGCAAGGTTTACGAGTTCAGGCCCTTCTCTGAGGAAGAACAGCCCTACGTCTCGGTGCCCGGAGGCGGTCGATTGGATTATGCGTGAGTAAGATGACAGGGGTGCGAACCCTTGATACTGAGGAGGGGGGTGGCTTATATAGAGTTCGCCAGCCCTCTCCTGCCCTCAATAATGCAGGGTTTAAGGTACATTTAAGGTGGGCGCACTGATAACGTCCCTAATAAAGTGTCATAATAATCATAAAGACTACTTAATAGCCGACCGTTTGCATGCAGAGTGACTTGAGGCCCCCTAGCAGTCGAGTGGTTGGCTTCTTGGTCGAGTGACAGCTTCTTAGTCGAGTGTCTTCAATCCGTCGAGTGGGATATCTTCAAGTAATTTGAAAGGTGACTTCCTCTAAGGATGTCCTATGGCAGGGCTCTTAGGACGGGTCCGTGTCCCTACCGTAGGTACATGACTTCATCACTGGGCATCCCGGTGACCAGCCATTTTCTCGTGAGTGAGGAGCGGAGTCCACTCCTCTTGAGAATAACCCGCCTAGCATGGAAGATACAAACAACCCTAGTTGATACATGAGCTATTCAAGCATACAAAACAAAATTTCATTTGAAGGTTTAGAGTTTAGCACATGCAAATTTACTTGGAACGACAGGTAGATACTGCATATAGGAAGGTATAGTGGACTCATATGGAATAACTTTGGGGTTTATGGAAGTGGATGCACAAGCAGTATTCCCGCTTAGTACAAGTGAATGCTAGCAAAAGACTGGGAAGCGACCAACTAGAGAGCGGCAACGGTCATGAACATGCATTAAAATTAATGAACATTGAGTGCAAGCATGAGTAGGATATAATCCACCATGAACATAAATACCGTGAAGGCTATGTTGATTTGTTTCAACTACATGTGTGAACATGTGCCATGTCCAATCACTTGACTCATTCAAAGGAGGATACCACCCTATCATACCACATCACAACCATTTTAATAGCATGTTGGCATGCAAGGTAAGACATTATAAACTCCTAGCTAATTAAGCATGGCATAAGCAACTATAATCTCTAATGGTCATTGCAAACATGTTTATTCATAATAGGCTGAATCAGGAACGATGAACTAATCATATTTACAAAAACAAGAGAGGTTGAGTTCGTACCAGCTTCTCTCATCTCAATCAATTCATCATATATCATCATAATTGCCTTTCACTTGCACGACCGAACGATGTGAATAATAATAATAATAGTGCACGTGCATTGGACTAAGCTAGAATCTGCAAGCATTCAATAAACAGGAGAAGACAAGGCAATATGGGCTCTTGGTTAAATCAGCAATAATGCATATAAGAGCCACTTCAGCATTTTCATTATGGTCTTCTCCTATCGACCCCCAAAGAAAAGAAAAGAAATAAAATTATTTACACAGGAAAGCTCCCAACAAGCAAAAGAAGAACATGAAATATTTTTGGGTTTTCTTTTAATTACTACTACAGGAAGAAAGTAAACCAGCTAAAGACTACAACTAATTTTTTTAGTTTTTTCTTAAAGTTTTTCAAACACATAAGAAGAAAGCATAAAAAAGGAAAATAAACTAGCATGGATATTACAGTGAAAAAGTATGAGCACCGACAACTAGCATGAGTGTGTGAACATAATTGTAATGTCGGTGAGAAATACGTACTCCCCCAAGCTTAGGATTTTGGCCTAAGTTGGTCTACTGCCACGGATGGCCTGGCGGATATCCAAAGTTGTAGTTGGGGTCGTACTGAGAAGAATCCTCGGATTGCCACTGGTTGGCAATCACCTCCGGATCCCACTGGTTGGCAATCACCTCCGGATCCCACTGATAATCAGACTGTCGTGGAGGATCAAATTGTGGTTCCGGCTCTGGCTCTGTAACTCATGCGGGGTTTAGGTAGGCGCGAATAGTCTCCGGCGGAACAAGGTACTTGCCTGCAAACAAATCAAACAAGGAAGGAGCAGGCAGAGTAATAGTCTCAGGGTGATTTTTACCAAATATTAATTTGTACTTAAGCGCCTTTTCCCTATTCTTAACAATAAAATCATGTGCTACCATACTCTTATAATCTAGATAAACAGTAGGCAACATTTTTTCTTCTTTCTCATAATGCCTAATAGGTATGTTATAGTATGCAGTGAGGCGCAAGGCAAAGATGCCTCCCAAGATAGGGCCCTTAGTACGGTTAAGGTTTAACCGTTTTGCAACAATAGCGCCCATACTAAATGTGTCATCATGAAATAAGGCATGGCACAAAATAACAATATCAGGGGCACTAAGGTTTCCACAGTTTCCGTGACCAATTAGTCATCTACTAGCAAATATAGCAAAGTAACGTAGAACAGGAAAGTGTATGCTAGTAATTTGTGCGTCGAAAACCTTCATCATTTCCTCTATAGCAATGGTATCAATAAACCCATCCACATCGTCACGATGTGCTTCCTCTATGATGCCCGAAAAGGGAAACTTGCAAACCCACCAAAATTCACAAAGGGTCATCTGCTTATACTCATCATATAAATTAAAAATCCACCGTAGGTGGTGACCTCCTAGAATGGAAATGAAAATTTTGCAAAGAGATATTACTGAGTAAGATATACTGTTTGCGTTGGTCGCGGAGGAAGTCGGTGAGGCCTGCATTCTCAGCCAACTCATAAAAATCATCATAAATCCCGGCTGCTCTCAAGAAATCATCACAAGGCCATTCACACGGCCGAACCTCCGTGGTGCGAGGCAAATTATATTTGGGCCTCTCTTCTTCACTTTGCTTATCCTTCGAGCTTCAGCTCGAAGAGCCCCTCAAAAATCTCTTCATCCTTTTCTGAAATTTTTAGTAACTTCAAATAAAAGTGAACCAAACTCAATAAAATTGATAGCAACTACTCCCACAAGTGCCTAGAGACTATATCAAGCATTAGAACTACTTGGGACCATATAAATTTGACATGCAAGCTCAAGAACATGGTCACCTAGGCAGCACAAGTTTTCAATGAATAAAGCACTAGAACAAAAACTAATTGGACCATTGGAGGACTCACATACCAAGGAACAATCCCCCAAAGCAGTTTTGTGAGAGGTGCTTTGAGCAAGGAGATCGAAAATGACAGCAAAATGAGCTAGAACTCGTGCTTGAGCTGGTTGGTGATTTTTTTGGGAGGAAGGAGTGTGTGGTGGCTGGAATAAGTGGAGGGGAGCCACCATGGGCCCACGAGGCAGGGGGTGTGCCCTGTAGGGGTGGGCGCGCCCTGGACCCTTGTGGCCAGGTGCTTGCTCCCCCTGCTGTGTTCTCAGTGCCAGATATTCTCAAATTTCTAGAAAAAACATATTTAAATTTCAGGGCATTTGGAGAACTTTTATTTTCGGGTATTTTTTATTGCACGGATAATTCAGTAAACTAACAGAAAATACTATTTTTACTTTTATTTAATCTAAATAACAGAAAGTAAAAGGAGGGTACAGAGAGTTGTGCTTTCTAACTTCATCCATCTCATGCTCATCAAAAGGAATCCAATAACAAGGTTGATCAAGTCCATTTAACAAACTCATTTTGAATTGCATGAAACCAGATAAATTTTGAATAACACTATGTTACCTCAACGGGGATATGCACGTCCCCAATAATAAGAATATCATATTTCTTCTTGATAGTAGGTAGAGGAAATTCAAAATCTCCAATAATAATCGATGGAATTTTTCCAATAGAGTTTATACTATGAACTTGAGGTTGTTTCCTCGGAAAGTGTACCGTATGCTCATTTCCATTAACATGAAAAGTGACATTGCCTTTGTTGCAATCAATAACAGCCCTTGCAGTATTCAAAAAGGGTCTTCCAAGAATAATAGACATACTATCGTCCTCGGGAATATCAAGAATAACAAAGTCTGTTAAAATAGTAACATTTGCAACCACAACAGGCACATCCTCACAAATACCGACAGGTATAGCTGTTGATTTACCAGCCATTTGCAAAGATATTTCAGTAGGTGTCAACTTATTCAAATCAAGTCTACGATATAAAGAGAGAGGCATAACACTAACACCGGCTCCAAGATCACATAAAGCAGTTCTAACATAGTTTCTTTTAATGGAGCATGGTATAGTTAGTACTCCTGGATCTCCAAGTTTCTTTGGTATTCCACCCTTAAAAGTATAATTAGCAAGCATGGTGTAAATTTCAGCTTCCGGTATCTTTCTTTTATTAGTAACAATTTCTTCATATACTTAGCATAAGGATTCATTTTGAGCATATCAGTCAAACGCATACGCAAGAAGATAGGTCTAATCATTTCAGCAAAGCGCTCAAAATCCTCATCATCCCTTTTCTTGGATGATTTGGGAGGAAAAGGCATGGGTTTTGAACCCATGGCTCTCTTTCCTAACCGTGCTTCCTAGCAACAAAGTCTCTCTTATCATAACGTTGATTCTTTGACTGTGGGTTATCAAGATCAACAGCAGGTTCAATTTCTACATCATTGTCATTGCTAGGTTGAGCATAAACATGAACATCATCATTAACATTGTCACTAGGTTCATGTTCATTACCAGATTGTGTTTCAGCATCAGAAATAGAAATATCATTTGGATTCTCAGTTGTTTCAGCCATAGGTTCACTGGAAGCATGCAAAGTCCTATCATTTTTCTTTTTCTTCTTTTAGAAGGACTAGGTGCATCAATATTATTTCTCTGAGAATCCTGCTCAATTCTCTTAGGATGACCCTCAGGATACAAAGGTTCCTGAGTCACTTTACCTCCTCTAGTTGCAACTCTAACATCAAAGTCATTATTCTTACTATTCAATTCATTGAGCAAATCATTCTAAGCTTTCAGTACTTGTTCTACTCGAGTGGTAACCATAGAAGCATGTTTACTAATGAGTTTAAGTTCACCTTTAACTCTAGACATATAATCACTCAAGTGTTCAAGCATATCGGAATTGTGTTTCTTGTCTACCAACATAAGCATTGAAGTTTTCTTGTTTGACAATAAAATTATCAACATCTAAGCATTGGCTAGCAGACTTATAACGAGGAATATCACCTTCATCAAACATATAGAGAGAATTTACCTTTACTACCTGTGTCGGGTTATCAAGACCATGTGTTTCTTCAACATGTGGTAAATTAAGACCATGTATTTCTTCAATAGGAGGTAAATTCTTAACATCTTCAGCTTTTATACCTTTTTCTTTCATAGATTTCTTTGCCTCTTGCATATCTTCAGGACTGAGAAATAGAACACCCCTTTTTGTTGGAGTTGGCTTAGGAGTTGGTTCAGGAAGTGTCCACTTATTTTCATCGGTCAACATATTATTCAATAGAATTTCAGCTTGATCAGCTGTTCTTTCCCTGAAAACACAACTAGCACAACTATCCAGGTGGTCTCTGGAAGCATCGATTAGTCCATTAGAAAAGATATCAAGTATTTCATTTTTCTTAAGAGGATGATCAGGCAAAGCATTAAGTAATTGGAGAAGCCCCCCCCAAGCTTGTGGGAGACTCTCTTCTTCAATTTGCACAAAATTATATATTTCCCTTAAAGCAACTTGTTTCTTATGAGCGGGGAAATATTTAGCAGAGAGGTAGTAAATCATATCCTGGGGACTACGCACACAACCAGGATCAAGAGAGTTAAACCATATCTTAGCATCACCCTTTAATGAGAACGAGAATATTTTAAGGATATAATAGTAGCGAGTTTTCTCATCATTAGTGAATAGGGTTGCTATACCATTTAATTTAGTAAGATGTGCCACAACAGTTTCAGATTCATAGCCAAAGAAAGGATCATATTCAACCAAAGTAATTATATCAGGGTCGATAGAGAATTCATAATCCTTATCAGTAACAAAGATAGGTGAAGTAGCATAAGCAGGATCAAATTTCATTCTAGCATCCAGAGATTTTTGTTTCAACTTAGCTAGTAATCTCTTAAGATCACTTCTATCATTGCAAGCAAGAAAGTCTCTAGTAGTTTCTTCATCCATATCATAACCCTCAGGCAATTCATATCCAGGGGGAGAATCTTCATCATCACTTTCATCAATATTACCAGTTTCAATAATTTCATTCTCTCTAGCCCTAGCAAGTTGTTCATCAAGAAATTCACCAAGTGGCACCGTAGTATCAAGCATAGAAGTAGTTTCATCATAAGTATCATGCATAGCAGAAGTGGCATCATCAATAACATGCGACATATCAGAATTAATAGCAGAGGCAGGTTTAGGTGTCACAAGCTTACTCAAAACAGAAGGTGAATCAAGTGCAGAGCTAGATGGCAGTTGCTTACCTCCCCTCATAGTTGAGGGATAAATTTTTGTTTTGTCGTCTTTCTAGTTCTTCATAGTGACCAGCAGATATAAATCCCAAGTGACTCAAAGAATAGAGCTATGCTCCCCGGCAACTGCGCCAGAAAATAGTCTTGATAACCCACAAGTATAGGGGATCGCAACAGTTTTCGAGGGTAGAGTATTCAACCCAAATTTATTGATTCAACACAAGGGGAGCCAAAGAATATTCTCAAGTATTAGCAGTTGAGTTGTCAATTCAACCACACCTGGTAACTTATTATCTACAGCAAAGTATTTAGTAGCAAAGTAGTATGGAAGTAACGGTAACGGTAGCAAAAGTAATAATAATAATTTTGTAGTGATTGTAACAATGGCAACAGTAAAGTAAATAAGCGAAGAACAATATGTGAAAAGCTCGTAGGCATTGGATCAGTGATGGGGAATTATGCCGGATGCGGTTCATCATGTAACAGTCATAACATAGGGTGACACAGAACTAGCTCCAATTCATCAATGTAATGTAGGCATGTATTCCGAATATAGTCATATGTGCTTATGGAAAAGAACTTGCATGACATCTTTTGTCCTACCCTCCCGTGGCAGCGGGGTCCTAGTGGAAACTAAGGGATATTAAGGCCTCCTTCTAATAGAGTACCAGACCAAAGCATTAACACATAGTGAATACATGAACTCCTCAAACTATGGTAATCACCTAGAGTGGTCCCGATTATTGTCACTTCGGGGTTGCTGGATCATAACACATAGTAGGTGACTATAGACTTGCAAGATAGGATCAAGAACTCACATATATTCATGAAAACATAATAGGTTCAGATCTGAAATCATGGCACTCGGGCCCTAGTGACAAGCATTAAGCATAGCAAAGTCATAGCAACATCAATCTCAGAACATAGTGGATACTAGGGATCAAACCCTAACAAAACAAACTCGATTACATGATAAATCTCATCCAACCCATCACCGTCCAGCAAGCCTACGATGGAATTACTCATGCATGGCGGTGAGCATCATGAAATTGGTGATGGTGGATGGTTGATGATGACGATGGCGACGGATTCCCGTCTTCGGAGCCCCGAACGGACTCCAGATCAGCCCTCCTGAGAGAGTTTAGGGCTTGGCGGCGGCTCCGTATCGTAAAATGCGATGAATCCTTCTCTCTTGTTTTTTCTCCCCGAACACGAATATATAGAGTTGGAATTGAGGTCGGTGGAGCTCCAAGGGGCCCACGAGGCAGGGGGCGCGCCCTGGGGGGGGGCAGGCGTGCCTACCACCCTCATGGTAAGGGTGTGGCCCCCTGGCCTTGATTCTTTCACCAATATTTTTTATTATTTCCAAAAATAATCTCCGCGAAGTTTCAGGTCATTCCGAGAACTTTTGTTTCTGCACAAAGATAACACCATGGCAATTCTGCTGAAAACAACGTCATTCCGGGTTAGTTCCATTCAAATTATGCAAGTTAGAGTCCAAAACAAGGGCAAAAGTGTTTGGAAAAGTAGATACGTTGGCGACGTATCAACAACACATTAGCATGCCTCACCTCCTCTCCCTCTCCCTCCCATAGCACCACTCCATCTCCATCTCCATCTCACTGTGCCCCCGTGTACCGTCGCCTCGCTTGCCTCCCCCAGTACCACTATTCCCTCGCTAGACGCTCCAGCACCGACAGCCTTCTCCCTCGTAAATCAAGCCCCCCAAAACCCCTACCTTCCAAACTCCACCATGGCCGAACACGAACCGTGCAGCATCCATATGAGCCGCGATTGGAGCAATCTCCCCAGTGACATCCTCGACCTCTATTGTTCGTGTATGGATATGTTGAGCGCCCTGCGGCTGGCTGCATGCTCGAGGGACATGCACACGACCATCGTCGAAGCGAGGCCTAAGCTTTTCAAGACACCCTGCTTGCTACTATCTGGTATTGCGAGATTGGCTCACCATGATACGGAGGCATACATGATGCCCCTCGACTTCAATCCGATCTCCATTAGCCAAAACTTATTTGCAGGTATGTAGTGGGTCGCCGTACATCATTTCCCTCGACTTTGATCCGATCACCATTGCCCGAAACTTCTTGGCAGGTATGTACTGGGTCGGCATGAACTCCCACTAGATGGCTGCCTTCAGAGAAAATGGTAAAAACTTGGTGCTCGTGAACTTCCAGACCTCCCATGAGATTATCCTTCCTCCGTTGGATTATATAGAGTTTTACCATCGTGGTCCAAGTCATCTAGATTACCACGTCAGTTGGACGGACCTTGTTTTGTAGAAGATTGTAATCTGCCAAGTGCCCACACGAGATGCGAATTACGCATACTTCAAGCTAATTGCCTTGTTTGACCACGGACTCGCCTATCTTTACGCCGGTACCTTCTTTAGCTGGTGACAACTCAGCTCGCAGTGGATCGTCGTCAAAGCTGATACACACTTCTATGATGCTATTGAACACAGTGGCATCATCTACGCGACCGACAAAGCGGACGGCACCACGCATTGCTGGGACGACGCGTGTAAGTTGTTTTCGTCTCATGTTAATGATGATGCCATGACACTGTTTGACCTTTTTGTGATGATTGGCATAGCTCTGTTTGAGCAGAATTTGAGTAGAACTATGGCAATGTATTAGAGACGCCGTAAATCAGCTATATTTGGAATGAGTTAATGAATGCAATTGTGACAATGTCATTACAACCAATTTGTACCCCTGAATAATCAAACGGCTAGGAATATATGGATATTCTCCTTATTTTATAGTAATCTATATACTACTACTAAATATGAGTGTGTATCAATGGCCATGTTAGTTTCCTCATTTTCATGATGTAGAAACATGCACCACACTGTTGGTTTCATCTAACCATACATTAGGGAAGTAAATGTGCATATGGAGAACTCTATATTTGGAAGTAGTGAAATCCTGTCATGCTTACCATGTGTACATACCTATATTCGCCCTTTAGCAATCAATGGCTAGAATAATATCCTCACAAAAATTTTGCCCACAGAACACGAGTATATAACAATGCATGGTCTGTTAGTTACCATGAAGAATTTGTTTGTGAGGACAGAACATGATTACATAACATGCATGCATGCATGACATGGTAGTTTCCTGTGAAGAATCGATTGCGAGATAACATGAGTATAACCATGCATGGCACTTCTATATTTTCGAACCCAGTATACATTTCCCTGTATCCCCCCCAGTTCCAATAGGGACATATCAATGCTGTTTCTTGCATTATCCTACTCATACTCTGAACAATGCTGATCTTACATTAACAATGCCTGTCCTTTTTGATATGATGCAGTGTCCCTACAGTTACTGCCCTTTGTAATCACATCACCTTTGCCAAAAACAGGGAAGCACAACTGGTTCCTCGCTTGATCAGACGACGGCAAAAGACTAATCATCATTCGGACACATGAGTCGGAAAAGTTATATTGCAAAAACCCCCACTATATACAAGCGCCGTGAAATACGTGAGTATCCAGACCGTGGCTATTACGTCTATGAGCAGGATACTAGCTTGTTGGGGCCTTCAAGATTTTTTAGTTGGAGGCGGGTAAACAACCTTGGTTCACACTGTCTATTTCTCGAACTCAATTATCTGATTAACCAGGAGATCACCATTGGCAAGGACCTTGATGGCAGAGAGGCTCTGTTTGCTATGGAAAACTGTGTCTACACGGCGAGCCCTTGGAGTTTGGGACCAAACTCCCCTGATTGTCAACGATACAACCTACATCCAAAAGAAGGTGAGAATGACAAAGGCATCCAGATTAACTTTGATCCTTGGATGTCCCAATTACGAGATGTGGTTCAAGCCTTTAGGTTGATAGGTAATTGGGCCGTTGCATCGAAAGGGTGGAGTACTGATGTCTCTGGATCATTGGTCGCTGAAGCAGGGCTGCAAATTATGATGGTGTTGGATCATCTCTTCGAATGACTTTGTTGTCTTTGCTGCTTGTTCTGGATGGGTAGTTCTTTCTTTTGTTATGCATATTCCTTGTCATTTGGTCATCCTCGTCTATGTCACTCTTACTATGTAATAGTTGCCTCTATTAAGAATGTCATTCTCGTATGGATCACGAGAGTCTGAGCGCTGCAGATGGGTGCGTTTTGGTGGTGTAGCAAGACTTCTTATGAACTATCATGTCATGCTGTTTATGTCACTATTAGCCACTAGTCAGTGTTTGAATGTTGTATATATCGTTGTTTCAAACTGTTTATTGTCTCGAACTACTGGTGGGCTAAATGAGGGCATCACCATTCTCAAGTGTTCAAAGTGTATCACCTTTTTTCAAGTTATATAATTTGACCTCAGTGTCTTTTCGATGATGTACACTTGTTTGGGCCAATGAAGTGTCATTGAATATGGGCCGAGTAGTAACGCAATGCGAAACAGGTCAATTATGACTCTCAGGCCAGGCTCTCAAAAGATCCTAAAAAAGGACGGGCTCTCCAAAAAAGAAAGAATAAGGACTCTTGGGCTGACATGTGGGCGCCACTGGTGTTTTCATGCACTTGCGCGCCGAGAGCATATTGGCGCGTGCTCAAAATTCATGCTACCTTTTCATCCCCAATCTCCCACCCCTCCCCCACCTCTGGAATCTCGATTCCTACTCCAATTCCCCCAAATCCCCCTCCTATACTCCCTATACTCAAGCGCACTATCATGTCGCCGGTCAACGCGGATCTCCGAGCTGGAGATCCTGAGGTCCGTCCTACCTTCGGTCATTGCGTGCTATCGCTCAACAGTGGCATGGCATCGCTTGACAACCAGTTTGCCGGCAAAGTGCTGATGGTAACCATAACGGCGACCGGCCTCCCGTCTCGCCGGACGACCTTGTCAAAGCTCTTGGCATTGCACACAACATCCAAATAAGTGACTTGCTCGTCGAAGTTTGTCCGCCACCGACTGATTTCTTCGTCAGGTTCCGGACAACTTTCGACTGTAGTCGTGTGTTCGAATCTTCCTGGTGTTTGTTCTACGATGGCATGCTGGTGAGCTTTGATCGGTGGCACCCAGGATGGGGCTCGGTGCCCTCCGAGCTTGAGTTTTTAACAAAGCTTACCTTCCACGGCATGCCTCGACGTGCTTGGAACAACGAGTCCATGAATGAGCTTATCAACGACCTTGGAGGTGAGCTCATAAGTATGTTTGTTCCCCCAGACACCTGGGCTCTGACGATTATGGCATGGATGAAGAAGTCGTCCACCATACCTAAGGTGATTGGTGTTGAGATACCGGTGCAGGAACCGGGGTTGTACTATTCGTCGCCACCAAGGCCGCCACAGACCATGTTAGGTATGTACCTGTATCGAGTGTTCGTTCATGTCGAAGAAGTGGTCAATCCATCAATCGAAGTCCTGTTGCCGCCGCTGGTGCTAGGGTCCATCGACGATGTCCATTACAGGAGTCAACGTCAGACTTTCCCCGTGTTGCTCGGAACGATGGATGGCACATGGCCTACTCCATCGCGCGGCGGAGGCCACTGCTTCTTTGGGAGAAGAGGCAGGGCTGGCTGCCTAGATGTGCTCTAATTTGAGGTAACAACTGAATCTTGTCAGATACTAGTTAAATCCGAGCTATGGGTGTGAAGCACAGATGTGCCAGTACATTTGATTATGACCTATTCTAATTTTGTACGTGAACTTTTTTTACAAAGGGATGTACGTCAACTTAATGTGCTAGCAGAACTTATTGTGTTGTCTGTCTGTTTTCTTTGCACAACATTCAAGATATTTCCCCGTTATTGATAAAGACGATGAACTGTTATGTACAAGTTCGTTGGTTTCAACATAGCACTACCCGTAGCGATCCACTGCTTCCATCCTGATTGTGCCGCCTGCGTGAAATTTTTGTATGCAAGTTCAGTGTGCTATGTTGTTCTATATGATTGTGTCAACTATATAAGTTTTTACTGAGCATCAGCAATGCATATGGCTGATAGATGTATTTACGAGCATCGACCGATGGCTCTCTCTCTCTCACACACACACACACACGCGCGCACACACGCACAAGTGGGACCCGTTGAATTATTTCTTTGCTTGTGACAACTTTTAATTAGGTTCCACTGTAATCTAATTTTTTTCTTAAGTTATTAATTGACCTTAGTGACTTCAAAAAGTTGTACAGAAGCCTTGTTTGGGCCTTTCCGGCGTCGTTGAATGTGGGCTGAGTAGCCATGTTAGGTTGTACTGTACTACACAAGCCTTTTTTTTCAACATCAGCAATGCAACTGGGCCGACAGTTGTACACAATATCCGGGTCAACTTGTTATTCTCCGCCCCGCTGGGCTGCAAACTTTCCTAGGAGGTATGCATTAGGCTTAACAAGAAAATGGACTTTAAGAAATAATAAATGGGATGTAATTATAATAACTGGGCAGTAACTATAAAAATGCACCAAACACGTAATTAGTTTAAAAAATATATTATTTTTGGAATTTGAAAATTTTAATTTCATTACTTGTTGCGCGCGCAATATTTCGATGGATTTTAACGTAATACAACTTTATTTTGAAATTATATTTAATTGACTAGAAATTTTGGATAAAAATATTTCGGATCCCATAAAAATGTGGGAATTTTTTTGAATTCTGTTTTGAGCGGTTGGTTGAAATTATTAATCGTTCTCCTATCTAGAAAATGGGCTGTACTTTTAACAAACTGTAAATGGGCTGTAGTAAATTCCATTAGAATTAAAAAATGGGTTGTACATTCTTACAAATCGCAAATGGGCTATATGTTCTCTGCCACACACTTGTGGGCCTTCTAAGTTGACGCATCTCCTAAAAAAAACTAAGTTGACGCGTATGCAAGGCTTTGTCAACAACACACGGTTCTGGCAACTGTGGCCGTTGGATGTCCATCCAACGGATGTCATGCTTATTCTTCAATCTAGGATATTCTTGCTTCAGCCGCCCAAAAAATGTTCCTCCCCGTTTCGGAGGCTGGCCCGTGGGCCTACTAAGTTGACGCGTACCAAGGGCTTTGTCAACTTAGTCAATATAAACAATTCTAGCTGCAGTGACCGTACGATGTCCATCCAACGGCCGTAATGCTTCTTCAACCTCTGGTCTTCTTGCTCCAGCTGCCCAAAGCAGCGTCGGTTGTGCCACGTGCTCCTGCCTCCCTTGGCCGGTTGTGATGCCGTGGAGGCCTCACCGCCCCCTACTACTCCCACCGCTGGCCAGGCCATCCCTCTACTAACCCACACCCCCTGTTATTCTGCGGCGACGACAACCTCACACCCAGCCGAACCAGTGAACCCTCGTACTCCTCTCCGCGCGGGCTTCCATTGTCGCGTCTTCCTCGGCTCCGCGTCGTCCCCTTCCTAGGCCTCGCCGTGGTGCTCTCGGTGCGGCGAGGTCAATGTGGTCAACGACCGAATTCCATTGGAAGAGTACTGTATGTGGAGAGGCTGACAGCAGGGTCCACGGCAGCTGCAAGGAAGTGCCTCCTTATTACGCGCAAAATAATTATTCCTCCACCTAACAGCGGGGACCCGCTGGACGGGCCACCGTATTTCGTGAAAAAAACGTTTCCCCCGACCGCTGGGACCCACCAGCTACATCTTCGCACGCAAGGAAGTGCGTCTGGGCAAAAAAAAACGATTCGCCCCCCTGACTGCTGGGACCCACTAGCTACACCTTCGCACAGAAGGAAGTGCCTGACAGTCGGGACCCACCTGGTCGAAGCATACGTAGCGTTGTCATTCTGGTCGCGAACGTGTACATACATACTGGTCGATGTAGAGGCGCGCATGTGTCGTAGTAGAGGCGCGCACGTAGCATGTACATGTACGTACAACAGCCAGTGTGCAAGAAAGAATATACAACCACGTACGTACATACGGGCGGGCTATCGAACGCCTACTCGCGCATACGTACGGCCAGGGCTCGTGTACATGGCTAGGTCGGAACGGAGAAACAACGTCGTCGTCATGTTCATGGGGAGCCAACCGGCTGGGTCGGAACGGAATGCGTCGTCGTGTTCATCGGGAGGGCTTGGACGGAACAACCGATGGAAATGAGGCCTGGCGTATTGCAGAACGGAGGAAACGGCCTTGTGTTCAACCTACCATGTTTGAAACGGGATCCTGTTCATCGGGAGGGGTCTGGCGTACCGCAAAACGTAGGAAACGGACTTGTGTTGGACCTCCTACGATCGAAACGGGGTCATGTTGATCGGGAGGGGTGTGGCATACCGCAAAACGGAGGAAACAGACTTGTGTTGGAGCGCTACGGTTGAAACGGGGGTCCTGTTCATCGGGTGGGGTGTGGCGTACCGCAAAATGGGACTCCACGGGATACTCTTAATCTCCACCGTCGACCCCCTCCGGCCTCCACGGGATACTGTTCATCCACCGTCAACCTCCTCCAGCCTCCACGTGCGACTGTTCATCGACGGGCTCCTGTTCATCTAGCCTCCACAGCGCGCTACTCCACCGGCTACTGTTCAACCACTCCTCTACACGGGCTCCTGTTCAACCACCCCTCCACGGGCTACTGTTCATCCAACCCTCCACCGTCTACTGTTCATCCAACCCTCCATGGGGTTGTCCTGTTCATCCAGCCCTCCACGGGGTCCTATTCATCCAGCCCCAACCGGCTCGATCGATTGGGGTCCTGTTCATCCGTAGGCAACACCACGGGGTCATGTTGTAACATCCCAAA
The DNA here is from genome assembly GCA_034509565.1 of Triticum monococcum. NCBI lineage: Eukaryota > Viridiplantae > Streptophyta > Magnoliopsida > Poales > Poaceae > Triticum > Triticum monococcum. Next base: position 155,737,497 of record CM067842.1, read on the forward strand.
ATTCTAAATTTTGGAATGTTATATTAAATAAATAGTTTTGATTGTTTGTTTGATTGTGGTGTGGTGGCTTGAGTGAAATTTAGTGAAAACTTAAAACTTTTGAAGCTTTGAATGAGAGGGAATAAAAGGACTTTCCAAAAAAATGTTTCTGTTTGAAAATATTTGATTTTGGAAATATTTCAAACTTCATGCCACTCTATGATCATCATGATTTCTTCAATGAAAGAGGGTGGGAAGTAAAGAAATATTTCATTTGATTTTTTCATGTAAATTTTGTTTTTAACTCAAAGTGGCATTTGAACTTTATTCAGGAAAAAACTTTTCTGACAAAGAACACTTAAAAAAAAGTGTTGAGAGGGAGTAGCATGACACCCCAAAAATGTTGGAATATTTTCTTCATAGAGTTTGAAAGTCATTTGGATTTTTGTTTGAATTTAAAAAATGATTTTTCAAAAAGTATTTTATTTGCCCCTCGAAAATATCCCATTAAATTGGGCTTATTTTTCTGATCGTTTTGATATATAATACTCCTATATTTTATTTTTAAATGATTTTTGTTCGCAGAATCTTTTTAAAAAGGAAAGGTATTTTTTGGGGGGCCAAATCCGGCCCGATGGCGCCATATCATCTCCTTCCTCACGAACGGGATTTCGTTCCCGAGCACAGCCGCATCGGCCATCGTCGGAGATCGCGGGATTCGCGAAATCCCTTGCCCCCTCCTCCAAACCGACCTCCCCACCCTATAAATGGCCACCTCCCGCACCATTCCCGCCTCTCCTCGCCCCACACTACCGCGCCACCTCGCCGGAGTTCACCGGACCACCGCCGCCACGCCCCACCACCTCCGGCCATCCCCGTCACCCACCTACCCCACCACTCGCTCTGCCCCGCTCTGCCGCCCCCGAACGTCCCTTCTCCAACGCCAGAGGGCCACCGGAGGACGTCGCCGGAGCTCCACCAGGACCCCATCACTAGAACTGCTACAGTAAATCCCAACCTACTGTTCTTTTTTTTGTTCTAATTTTTTAAAACAGAATAGTTTCAATCTTGTAAAATCCATAGTTAATTATCTACGAGGTATTTATGAGTGATTCCAACTGCCTTGGATCACAAATTTTATGAAGTTTATGTTAGTTCAATTTTATTTCACATTTGAGCAGTTTAAATTTGTGTTTGTATGAATTTGTTCAAATCACTAGATTTGAGCTATTTTGAGTCAGGATATTATTTTTGACCGATTATTTTTGCTCCTGGTCTCTAGGACCTTTGTTTATCCAGAAGTATTTAGTATTTTATTTCTAGGTTAATTTAAATTAGGTTTTTAGCAAAATAGTACTGTTTTACTTATAGTTCTGTTTTAGCCATATCTTTATTGTTTTTATTAGTTTTAAATTATTTCTTTTTGTCACTTTTGAGAAAATTAGTTGTGTTTCTGTTAGACAGCAGGAGAAAAATTTATTTTTAAAATTTATTTTCCTTAATTTTGTATGAAAACTTCTATAGGTCATAGTTAGAGTTTTATAAAAGCTTTTTATTTGTTTCTTTTTGCAAATAAAATTTATGGAAAATACTTTCTATTAACTTAGTAGTTTTACTTTTTATTTTCTGTTAAATTATTAGTTTACTATTTTAATTGATGTTATGTTTTTTAGGGCAAAACTATGTTAGATGCTTGTAGCAAAGTCATATGTTTTTTAGGGCAAAACTATGTTGGAGTTTTAGTATTGAGTTTTTATTCTTTGTTTTAATTGTTATTTTGAGTGTTAGTATTGCTTGCTAGAATGATTGCTTATGTGAATGCTATGTTTGACTTGTATAGATTTTCTTCGGAGAGTGACGAATAGTTCTATCAAATTTTGTGAGAGCGTTGTTATCTTCATCAACGTACTAGGCAAGTTCACTTTGACCATATTTTTCATACCTTTGTTTGTTTGCATGTAGTAGCACCTTTTCAACGATCCCTCCAGTAGTGTTATTGAATCCTTAGTTGAGTAGAATACATGAGGTAGGAACCCGTCTCCTTGTTACCAAGCCCGGGATGTTATATAGTTTTAATGCTACACTATAGTAGACGGGGTTTGGTATGAGTGCCCAAGAGTGGTGTGAGTATGAAGGACTCTACGTCAATGACGACAACTTCATGATGGCATCAGCAAGGACTGCATCTTCAAGACCTCAAGATTTTCGAGACTCGAGACAAGAATTAAATACACACTACTAGGTGAAGGACGGTTGATGGGCACCCTGGAGCAACCAGTGGATGGCCGGGATGCATGGAGAAGCGCCATGACATCTTGCGGAAAGCTTCACCCAGACTTAAAGAGACAGAAGAATAGTTCATGTCTGGAAGCTTACCCGTGCAACCGCAAGTCACTATGGGCTCTGGCTTGGTTGACCTTAGTTGTGACTCTGGCTGGGACGGTGCTAGCAGATGTAGAACTACGGTAGGATTGGATGAGCACCGGACAGTGGTCAGAGGAACTCTTTGGAAGACCATGTTTCGGTCGTCTTGTTCTCAAACACCCTAAAGTGCGAGAACGTAAAAAGTGGGATCGAATCTTGCGGTAAAGTGTACAAACCTCTACAGAGGGTTAAAACCTAATCGATTAGCCGTGTCCGCAGTTATGGACAATTTGAGCATCTGGACTTGGATCTATCTCGGAACTCTCAACACCGGACTGATAACTTAATTGTGGGCAACTTATGATGATTTTGGGCTATGAGACATCGGTTGGCGGAACCATGTCATGATAGGAAATTCTGTAGTACAGACTCCTGATATTCCTTTGATGTAGGGAAAATAAAACCAGATTTTATGCAAACAAAACTCAGATACAGAGCCACAAAGCCATACTGCATATAGTATAGTTTATCATCTTGCCGGTACATTCTATGTACTGACCTACACGGCTGCAATGTATCATGTTCCAGATATTTTTCTTCGATAAGTAAGAGTTCCGATACAGGGTTACGGTCTACACTCAACCTGCCGATGGCGTTGATGGGACTCCACACCCGTTGATTGTTTCCGCTGAGACTTATAAGGTATATATATCAGTTTAACGTTATTTACACTATGACTGCATTTTGATATATACATTGTTGTATTGTGTGTGCCAGCATACTGATCCAGGGATGGCATAGATACACAGAGGCTTGACCGTCTGAGGTCGGGTCGCTACAGATATGGTATCAGAGCACATGTTGACTGTAGGACGTGACCCTTGAAATCGGAAAGCCCCTAGGATAATAAATCACTAAAACTTTATTTTCAAAAGAATCCATTACTTCTCATCTTTCCCGACTTTATCAAATATCCTCTCTTACCTCAAATAGTTAGAATATACCCCCTTCCCTTTTGATCACACGGAGGATCAAGAGAAGCCGCTCCAAGAAGGACAAGATATCGGACAACCGATGACCATTTCAGAGTAAAGAGGATTTCACCATGCATTAGAAGAGTTGAAGCTACAACAGTTGAAGACTCCGAAGACTTGAAGAATTTGAAGAATCTAAAGATTTATTTGACCTTTAGAGGACCAAACCCCTATTATATACTTATGTTAGATACGGCGATTTGTGAGTTGTCAATTGTTTGATGTTTTTCCGACAGCCACAAAAGAAAACCCGTTTCTTCAAAACTATTGCTTGTATTGTGTGTATCTCCCTCCACTCTTCTCTCGTATCTCATCCCAAAACCTTTGGATCCAATAGATGGTGAATGAACAAGGACTGGTATTCTCTGGACCGATGACTCAATGGGAGGTAGAACTATGGATTCAGAATATGGAGGATCACTTCAGGAACAACTTGATTGGAATCAAGTATGAGGATTAATACACTCTTAGGTAGTTTACAAAAAGTTTTACAACCTGGTGGAAAATGCATCAAGCCATACAAGGATGCAAAGAAGCAAGAACTTGGGAGGAATTCATGAAGACTCTGTTAAGATCCCATCTCATCCGGAAGCACTGGGATAACCCGATGAAGAAACCTTGTGCCCGCAAGATTTGCGAAGAAATAGGAGGCACCAATGAAGAACACATGGATGGATGCCCTCATTGTGACGGAAATCACCCAACTGAAGAATGCCCAACTGGGCAGGTTACTTGTTTCCCGTGTGAAGGAACTACGCACTACCCTGCTCAATGTCAGATTTACCCCAAGGTACAAGAAATTACCAAGCAGCGGAAGGAAGCCATGAAAGAAGCCCTCAAGGAATGTTTAGAAGAACCAATGATGGAGGAAGTTATTGAAGACCCTGATGGTGAAGGCCTAAATAGTTTTTTCGCCCAAGCCTACTACTCATGTGGAGAAGAAGGACATTTTTCAGAGTATTGCACGAAGGAAAGCCAAGAGTATATCAGAGACTTCCCGACAGCAGAAGTGAAGTTTGACCCTCAGCAAATAGAAGCTCTGATCATTACGGATAAATCCAGGAAGAGAAAACGAAGGCATCCTCAAAACAACCCAATTTCTAGAGAGAAGGACCTAAGTCATATCACTTGTTACAGATGCAATGATTTAGGTCATTATGCTAGCAAATGCCCAGCATTGAAGCCAACAACCCAAGGAGCCAAGATAAGCACCAGGAAGCCCCTGGATTTGTCTGAAGTCTTTTGCTTACACTGCAAAGGAGTAGGACATTTCCCCACAGAATGTTCAGACCGAGGAAAGCTTGAGCAAAGTAGTTGAGATTTTGATATTGGAATAAAGCATGCAATGAATGTGGAATACATTTTTATTTCTAGGGGTGTTGATTTGAGTTATGAAATGGAAATTGTAATAGCTCATGAAGCAATCAAAGTTGATGTGGTTGGAATCTCATGTGAAATGTTATGTGTTGTTGTTGATTGTGAGTGCCTCTCTCATTATCTCACCCAGACTTAAACCTTGAACCCATGGACAAGCGGATCCCAAACCTTTCCCAAAAAAAATCACATTTCACCCAAGGAAATACATACATTACCCTGAGTACCCCTTATATCTTATAGCTGCAGATGACAAGCCTTTACGAGTGTTTTCTCAAGGGCCCGGAAACGATCATGACCCTTACTAGTGATCAGGATTACCCAAAGATCCCGAAGGACATGATGAAGCATATTCATCTTGAAGGAGATGCAGTCTACAAGGGTTATCTTTTCATGGAGAATGGAGTGGAACTTTGGTATGTGGAGGTACACCTCCACCATATGAAAGGAGTTTGCCCAAAGACGATGGGGTGGTACTTTTTCATCTCACGTGTACCACAAGCAACTTTCTTCGATGCTGTTCGTGAAGCACCCATGGAAGCCATACGCTAGATCGGAGAAATACTTGAAGCTAGACTCTGTTATATTCAGGAATACCTAAGAGAAGTGCATGCAGAGATGATGGAGATGAAGGGCCACCACGACGAAACATAAGATTGGAGGTTTCAAGGCACATGTCGCACAATTCCAATGGAACTGAAGGATCCTCAAGGAGGAAAAATGAATAAAGTGGGAAGTAATGCTTGACCATACCAAACCATGTGGATGGCGGCATTTGCAATAAAGTACTTTTCGGAATTTGGATTTATGAAAAATGGTTAAGGATGTAATAAAAGATTTGATATGAAAATAATATGATTTATGGATGAACTAGTGCATTTCATTTTAAGTGTGGTAGTACTTCGTAAAGCCACAAGATCAATGAAGAAAGAAAGGTGTTGTTCATGACGGTCCATAGAAAGGAGCCAAACGAAATAAGTTGGAGTTTGATTATGATGGTTACCCCAAGAGTATGACAAAATGAAGTACTATTGGATTTAAAGGATGTGTAATGTTGGAATATGGAACAACAGTAACTCCATGGATGAGTTAACACTATGCAAGTGCTGAAGTGGACCCATAACCGACAGGCCCAGGATTTGACCAAGGCACAAGCACATCTTGTTGAAGGAAGAATTCTGGAAGAATCTGTGATTTGATCAGTAGTTGTCACATAGGATGTTACGTAAACCCCGAGATTGTGTAGAACGATAGATGTTTTGTTCAGCTTACAGAATTAATGGATTTACTCAAACCCAGTTCAAGGACAAGAGAAATTTCTGCAAAGCTTGTGAGGATGCCTGAGTGTTAGAAATGCGAGATTCGCTAAACCTTATACAGAGTAATGATTTGGGTGCGGAATGGATTGATCACCATACCGACTTACTCTGATCATTTGCTCTTGCTATTTGGAATGGTAAATCTGAGTGACTTACCCATAGTAGAGAGACGATGATGTCAAACCTTGTTTAAACCCTATAATGGTAGAACGATGAAACGTTATACAGGCAACCATTGCCAATCGTAGGTTATACGGTGAGATTTAGCCCAGACCCATTTTCAATAGGAGAAACCATTAATTGTTGACCACCATGAGATTTTCGATAGTTGTTTAGTACTGGTGACAGACCCGTCAACTGAGAAGACTCATCCTTGGAAGAACCTCACCAGGATTGAGAGGACACAAGATTTTGAGAAAGAGGTTATGCCCCTACCGGAAGAGCCTCAGTGAAGGAATTATCCTGGAGAATATGAGAAGACCGACACCGTCAACCCAAAAGGATGAAGTACATGAGTTATGTTGGAACTGTAAGCATGTTTCTAAGTGTGGTAGCACTCGAGATCTTTCCGCTCAATGGAATTGCTAGAAGACCCCCAAACCCTAACCTTTTCTTGCTAGCCTCTTCGAATCTCGAGGACGAGATTCATTTTAAGTGTGGTAGGTTTGTAACATCCCAAAATTCTAAATTTTGGAATGTTATATTAAATAAATGGTTTTGATTGTTTGTTTGATTGTCGTGTTTGCTTGAGTGAAATTTTAAAACTTTTGAAGCTTTGAATGAGAGGGAATAAAAGGACATTCCAAAAAAAATGTTTCTGTTTGAAAATATTTGAATTTGGAAATATTTCAAACTTCATGCCACTCAATGATCATCATGATTTCTTCAATGAAAGAGGGTGGTAAGTAAAGGAATATTTCATTTGAATTTTTCATTTAAATTTTGTTTTTAACTCAAAGTGGCATTTGAATTTTATTCAGAAAAAACTTTTCTCACAAAGAACACTTAAAACAAAAGTGTTGAGAGGGAGTAACATGACACCCCAAAAATGTTGGAATAGTTTTTTCATAGAGTTTTGAAAGTCATTTGGATTTCTGTTTGAATTAAAAAATGATTTTTCAAAAAGTATTTTATTTTCCCTGGAAAAATATCCCATTAAATTGGGCTTATTTTTTTGATCGCTTTGATATATAATACCCCTATATTTTATTTGTTTTGAATGATCTTTATTCATGAATATTTTTAAAAAGGAAATGTATTTTTTTGGGGCCAAATCCGGCCCGATGGCGCCAGATCATCTCGTTCCTCACGAACAGGATTTCGTTGCTGAGCATAGCCGCGTCGGCCATTGCCGGAGTTCGCGGGATTCGCGAAATCCCTTGCACCCTCCTCCAAACCGACCTCCCCAACCTATAAATGGACACCTCCCGCACCCATTACCGTCCCTAGAGCCGCCTCTCCTCGCGCCACACTACCGCGCCACCTCGCCGGAGTTCGCCAGACCACCGCCGCCATTGCCGCCCCGCCCTACCACCTCCGGCCATCCCCGCCACCCACCTACCCCACCCCTCGCTCCGCCCTGCTCTGCCGCCCCCGAACATCCCTTCCCCGACGCTAGAGGGCCACCGGAGGACGTCGCCGGAGCTCCACCAGGACCCCATCACCGGAACTGGTACAGTAAATCCTGACCTACTGTTCATTTTTTCGTTCTGTTTTTTAAAACAGAATAGTTTCAATCTTGTAAAATCCGCAGTTAATTATATACGAGGTATTTTTGAGTGATTCCAACTACCTTCGATCACAAATTTTATGAAGGTTCTGTTAGTTCAATTTTATTTCACATTTGAGCAGTTTAAATTTGTGTATGTATGAATTTTCTCAAATCACTAGATTTGAGCTATTTTGAGTTAGGAATATTATTTTTGACCGATTATTTTTGCTCCTCGTCTCTAGGACCTTTGTTTATCCATTAGTATTTAGTATTTTATTTCTAGGTTAATTTAAATTAGGTTTTTAGCAAAATAGTACTGTTTTACTTATAGTTCTGTTTTAGCCATTTCTTTATTGTTTTTATTAGTTTTAAATTATTTCTTTTTTTCACTTTTGAAAAAATTAGTTGTGTTTCTGTTAGACAATAGGAGAAAAATTTATTTTTTAAATTTATTTTCCTTAGTTTTGTATGAAAACTTCTATAGGTCATAGTTAGAGTTTTATAAAAGCTTTTTATTTGTTTCTTTTTGCAAATAAAATTTTATGAAAAATACTTTCTGTTAACTTAGTTGTTTTACTTTTTATTTTCGGTTAAATTATTAGTTTAGTGTTTTAATTGCTGTTATGTTTTTAGGGAAAAACTATGTTAGATGCTTGTAGCAAAGTCATAGATTTTCGTTAGTATTTTTTCTTTCTAGTTTTATTTGAAGCTTCTTTGGAATTTGTTGGAGTTTTATTATTGAGTTTTTTTTGTTTTAATGGTTATTTTGAGTGTTAGTATTGCTTGCTAGAATGATTGCTTATGTGAATGCTATGTTTGACTTGTATAGATTTTCTTCGGAGAGTGACGAATAGTTCTATCAAATTTTGTGAGAGCGTTGTTATCTTCATCAACGTACGAGGCAAGTTCACTTTGACCATGTTTTTCATACCTATGTTTTATTTGCATGTAGTAGCACCTTTTCAACAATCCCTCCAGTAGTGTTAATGAATCTTTAGTTGAGTAGAATACATGAGGTAGGAACCCATCTCCCTGTTACCAAGCCCAGGACGTTATATAGTTTTAATGCTACTCTATAGTAGACGGGGTTTGGTATGAGTGCCCGAGAGTGGTGTGAGTATGAAGGACTCTACGTCAATGACGACAACTTCATGATGGCATCGGCAAGGACTACATCTTCATGGCCTCAAGATTTTCGAGACTCGAGACAAGAATTCAATACACACTACTAGGTGAAGGACGGTTGACGGGCACCCTGGAGAAACCAGTGGATGGCCGGGATGCATGGAGAAGCGCCATGACATCTTGCGGAAAGCTTCACCCAGACTTAAAGAGACGGAAGAATACTTCATGCCCGGAAGCTTACCTGTGCAACCGCAAGTCACTATGGGCTCTGGCTTGGTTGACCTTAGTTGTGACTCTGGCTGGGACGGTGCTAGTAGATGTGGAACTACGGCAGGATTGGATGAGCACCAGACAGTGGTCAGGGGAACTCTTCGGAAGACCATGTTTCGGTCTTCTTGTTCTCAAACACCCTGAAGTGCGAGAACGTAAAAAGAGGGATCGAATCTTGAGGGTAAAGTGTACAAACCTCTGCAGAGGGTTAAAACCTAATCGATTAGCCGTGTCCCCGGTTACGGACAATTTGAGCATCTGGACTTGGATCTATGTCGGAACTCTCAACACTGGACTGATAACTTAATTGTGGGCAACTTATGATGATTTTGGGCTATGAGACATCGGTTGGGAGAACCATGTCATGAAGGAAATTCCATGGTACAGACTCCTGATATTCCTTTGATGTAGGGAAAATAAAACCAGCTTTTATGCAAACAAAACTCAGATACAGAGCCACAAAGCCATACTGCATATAGTATAGTTTATCATCTGTTTTCTCTTATTGTGATCTTGCCGGTACATTCTATGTACTGACCTACACGGATGCAACATATCATGTTGCAGATATTTTTCTTCGACGAGTAAGAGTTTCGATACAGGGTTACGGTCTACACTCAACCTGCTGATGGCATTGATAGGACTCCACACCAGTTGATTGTTTCCGCTGAGACTTATAAGGTATATATCAGTTTTACTTTATTTACACATGTGATTGCACTTTGATATATACATTGATGTACTGTGTGTGCCAGCATACTGACCCAGGGATGGCACAGATACACAGAGGCTTGACCGTCTGAGGTCGGGTCTCTACATCTGTTTATCCACCCCCACCGGGAACTGTTCATCCAAACCCCCCCAGCAACGCTCACTGCTCATCCAGAGGCAGCATCGATCGGCTTCAGTTAGCAGCAGTAGCGAAGGAATCACTCGGGTTCAGTAACTTAGCTAGTGCAATCGCTCGGGTTCAGTTAGAGCCCAATGCCTCGCTCGAGTTCAGTTAGAGCCCAACGCCTCGCACACACGCGCGTACGTGTACGAGAGAAACATGCATCGCTCGGCCCCAACCACCCACCGTAACCAGGAACACCCCGATATTTCCCTCGCCCTCGCTTCTACCATGGTTTTTTCCGTCATGGACGGCCCAAAGAATGTTATGCAGCTGCGTCTCCGACCCGCCCAGGATAAAAAGCCCATTTTCTATCATGATTTTTTGTCATAGAAGTAGGAGCCCACCACATCTATGATGATACCGGGTTTTTTCACAATTATCGTCATAGAAGTGTCATAAGTATGACAGATTTTTTTTTTTCGTTCGGCCCAAAATGTTAGGGATGTGTCTTTTTCGATAATGATCTTAGTGGGAGTTCTTAAGTAATTTGATTAATTGAACTTTAATTTATCATGAACTTAGTACCTGATAGTATTTTGCATGTCTATGTTGTTGTAGATAGATGGCCCGTGTAGTTGTTCTGTTGAATTTTAATGCATTCCTAGAGAAAGCTAAGTTGAAAGATGATGGTAGCAACTACACGGACTAGGTCTGTAACTTGAGGGTTATCCTCGTTGCTGCATAGAAGAATTACGTCCTAGAAGCACCGCTAGGTGCCAAATCCGCCGCAGGAGCAATGCCAGATGTTATGAATGTCTCGCAAAGCAAAGCTAATGACTACTCGATAGTTCAGTCTGCCATGCTTTACGGCTTAGAACTGGGACTTCAATGGTGTTTTGAACATCATGGAGCATATGAGATGTTCCAGGAGTTGAAGTTAATATTTCAAGCAAATGCCCGGATTGAGAGATATGAAGTCTCCAATAAGTTCTATAGCTGCAAGATGGAGGAGAATAGTTCTGTCAGTGAGCATATACTCAAAATGTCTGGGTATAACAATCACTTGATTCAACTGGGAGTTAATCTTCCTGATGATAGTGTTATTGACAGAATTCTTCAATCATTGCCACCAAGATACAAGAGCTTCGTGATGAAGTATAACATGCAAGGGATGGATAAGACAATTCCCGAGCTCTTCGCAATGCTAAAGGCTGCAGAGGTAGACATCAAGAAGGAGCATCAAGTGTTGATGGTCAATAAGACCACCAGTTTCAAGAAAAAGGGGAACTTCAAGAAGAACGGCAAGCTAGTTGCTGCTCAAGTGAGGAAGCCCAAGTATGGACCTAAGCCTGAGACTGAGTGCTTCTATTGCAAAGGGACTGTTCACTGGAAGTGGAACTGCCCCAAGTATTTGGCGGATAAGAAGGATGGCAAGGTGAACAAAGGTATGTGTGATATACATGTTATTGATGTGTACCTTACTAATGCTCGCAGTAGTGCCTGGGTATTTGATACTAGTTCTGTTGCTAATATTTGCAACTCGAAACATGGACTAGGGATTAAGCGAAGATTGGCTAAGGACGAGGTGATGATGCGCGTGGGAAATGGTTCCAAAGTCCATGTGATCGCGGTCGGCACGCTACCTCTACATCTACCTTCGGGATTAGTTTTAGACCTAAATTGTTGTTATTTGGTGCTAGCATTGAGCATGAACATTATATCTGGATCTTGTTTAATGCGAGATGGTTATTCATTTAAATCAAAGAATAATGGTTGTTCTCTTTATATGAGTAATATCTTTTATGGTCATGCACCCTTGAAGAGTGGTCTATTTATGTTGAATCTCGATAGTAGTGACACACATATTCATAATATTGAAGCTAAAAGATGCAGAGTTGATAATGATAGTGCAATTTATTTGTGGCACTGCCGTTTGGGTCATATTTGTGTAAAGCGCATGAAGAAACTCCATGCCGATGGACTTTTGGAATCACTTGATTATGAATCACTTGGTACTTGTGAACCATGCCTCATGGGCAAGATGACTAAAACTCCGTTCTCCGGAACAATGGAGCAAGCAACAGATTTGTTGGAAATCATACATATTGATGTATGTTGTCCAATGAATGTTGAGGCTTGCGGAAGGTATCGTTATTTTCTTACCTTCACAGATGATTTAAGAATATATGGGTATATCTACTTAATGAAACATATGTCTGAAACATTTGAAAAGTTCAAAGAATTTCAGAGTGAAGTGATAAATCATCGCAAAAAGAAAATAAAGTTTCTACAATCTAATCATGGAGGAGAATATTTGAGTTACGAGTTTGGTCTTCATTTGCAACAATGCGGAATAGTTTCGCAACTCACGCCACTCGGAAGACCACAGCGTAATGGTGTTCCTGAACGTCGTAATCGTACTTTACTAGATATGGTGCGATCTATGATGTCTCTTACTGATTTACCACTATTGTTTTGGGGTCATGCTTTAGAGACGGCTGCATTCACGTTAAATAGGGCACCATCTAAATCCGTTGAGATGACACTTTATGAATTGTGGTTTGGCAACAAACCATAGTTGCCATTTCTTAAAGTTTGGGGCTGCGATGCTTCTATGAAAAAGCTTCAACCTAATAAGCTCGAACCCAAATAAGAGAAATGTGTCTTCATAGGATACCCAAAGGAGACTGTTGGGTACACCTTCTATCATAGAGCCGAAGGCAAAACATTCATTGCTAAGAATGGATCCTTTGTAGAGAAGGAGTTTCTCTCGAAAGAAGTGAGTGGGAGGAAAGTGGAACTTGATGAGGTAACTGTACCTGCTCCCTTATTGGAAAGTAGTTCATCACAGAAATCCATTCCTGTGACTCCTACACCAATTAGTGACGAAGCTAATGATGATGATCATATAACTTCAGATCAAGTTACTACTAAACCTCGTAGGTCAACCAGAGTAAGATCCGCACCAGAGTGGTATGGAAATCCTGTTCTGGAGGACATGTTACTTGACAATGATGAACCTACGAACTACAAGGAAGTGATGATGAGCCCAGATTCCACGAAATGGCTTGATGCCATGAAATCTGAGATGGGATCCATGTATGAGAATAAAGTGTGCACTTTGGTTGACTTGCCTGATGATCGGCAAGCCATCGAGAATAAATGGATCTTCAAGAAGAAGACTGACGCTGACGGTAATGTTACTGTCTACAAATCTTGACTTGTTGCGAAAGGTTTTCGACAAGTTCAAGGAGTTGAGTATGATGATACTTTCCCACCCATAGCGATGCTTAAGTCTGTCTGAATTATGTTAGCAATTGCTGCATTTTATGATTAGGAAATTTGGCAAATGGATGTAAAGACTGCATTCCTGAATGGATTTTTGGAAGAAGAGTTGTATATGATGCAACCTAAAGGTTTATCGATCCAAAGGATGCTAACAAAGTGTGCAAGCTCCAGCGATCCATTTATGGACTGGTGCAAGAATCTCGGAGTTGGAATAAACGTTTTGATAGTGTGATGAAAGCATATGGTTTTATACAGACTTCTGGAGAATCCTGTATTTACAAGAAAGTGAGTGGGAGCTCTATAGCATTTCGAATATTATATGTGGATGACATATTGTTGATTGGAAATGATATAGAATTTCTGGATTGCTTAAAAGGATACTTGAATAAGAGTTTTTCAATGAAAGACCTCAGTGAAGCGGCTTATATATTGGGCATCGAGATCTATAGAGATAGATCAAGATGCTTAATTGGACTTTCACAAAGCACATACCTTGATAAAGTTTTGAAGAAGTTCAAAATGGATCAAGCAAAGAAAGGGTTCTTGCCTGTGTTACAAGGTGTGAAGTTGAGTCCAGCTCAATGCCTGACCATTGCAGAAGATAGAGAGAAAATGAAAGGTGTTCCGTATGCTTCGGCCATAGGCTTTATCATGTATGCAATGTTGTGTACCAGACCTATTGTGTGCCTTGCTATTAGTTTAGCAGGGAGGTACCAAAGTAATCTAGGAGTGGATCACTGGACAGCGGTCAAGAACATCTTGAAATACCTAAAAAGGGCTAAGGATATGTTTCTTGTTTATGGAGGTGACAAAGAGCTCGTCGTAAATGGTTACGTTGATGCAATCTTTGACACTGATCTGGATGACTCTAAGTCACAAACCGGATATGTATTTATATTGAACGATGGAACTGTCAGTTGGTGCAGTTGTAAGCAAAGCGTCGTGGCGGGATCTACGTGTGAAGAGGAGTACATAGCTACTTCGGAAGCAGCAAATGAAGGAGTTCATATCCGATCTGGGTGTCATACCTAGTGCATAGGGTCCAATGAATTTTTTTTGTGACAATACTGCTGCAATTGCCTTGGCAAAGGAATCCAGATTTCACAAGAGAACCAAGCACATCAAAAGATGCTTCAATTTCATCCGCAATTAAGTCAAGGAGGGATACATAGAGATTTGCAAGATACATACGGATCTGAATGTTGCACACCCGTTGACTAAGCCTCTCTCATGAGCAAAACATGATCAATGCCAAGACTCCATGGGTGTTAGAATCGTTACTGTGTAATCTAGATTATTGACTCTAGTGCAAGTGGGAGACTGAAGGAAATATGCCTTAGAGGCAATAATAAAGTTGTTATATATATTTCCTTATATCATGATAAATGTTTATTATTCATGCTAGAATTGTATTAACCGGAAACTTAGTACATGTGTGAATACATAGACAAACAGAGTGTTACTAGTATCCCTCTACTTGACTAGCTCATTGAATCAAAGATGGTTATGTTTCCTAGCCATAGACAAGAGTTGTCATTTGATTAACGGGATCACATCATTAGAGAATGATGTGATTGACTTGACCCATTCCGTTAGCTTAGCACTTGATCGTTTAGTATATTGCTATTGATTTCTTCATGACTTATGCATGTTCCTCTATGACTATGAGATTTTGCAACTCCCGAATACCGGAGAAACACTTTGTGTGCTACCAAACATCACAACATAACTCGATGATTATAAAGGTGCTCTACAGGTGTCTCTGATGGTACTTGTTGAGTTGGCATAGATCAAGACTAGGATTTGTCACTCCGATTGTCGGAGAGGTATCTATGGGCCCTCTCGGTAATGCACATCACTATAAGCCTTGCAAGCAATGTAACTAATGAATTAGTTGCGGGATGATGCATTACAGAACGAGAAAAGACACTTGCTGGTAACGAGATTGAACTAGGTATTGAGATACCGATGATCGAATCTCGGGCAAGTAACATACCGATGACAAAGGGAACAACGTATGTTGTTATGCGGTTTGACCGATAAAGATCTTCATAGAATATGTGGGAGCCAATATGAACATCCAGGTTCCGCTATTGTTTATTGACCGGAGATGTGTCTCGGTCATGTCTACATAGTTCTCGAACCCGTAGGGTGCGCATGCTTAACGTTCAATGGCGATCAGTATTATGAGTTTATGTGTTTTTATGTATCGAAGATAGTTCGGAGTCCCGAATGTGATCATGGACATGACGAGGAGTCTCGAAATGGCCGAGACATAAGTATTGATATATTGGACAACTATATTCGAACACCGTAAGTGTTCCGGGGGTCACCGGATAATTATCGGAGTGCCGGGGGGTTATCGGAACCCCCGGGGGAACTAATGGGCCAACATGGGCCTTGTGAGAGAGAGAGGAGGGCCTAGGGCTGGCCGCGCCCCCTCCCTTGGGAGTCCGAATTGGACAAGGAGGGGGCGGCGCCCCCTCTTTCCTCCCTCTCTCCCTCTCCTTCCTTCCCCCTTCCCTCTTCCTAGTTGGACTAGGAAAGGGGGAGTCCTACTCCTACTAGGAGGAGGACTCCCCCTCTCCTTGGCACGCCCCAAGGCCGGCCGGCCTCCCCCTTGCTCCTTTATATACGGGGGCAGGGGCACCCTAGAACAGACAACTTGATTGTTTCCAGCCGTGTGCGGTGCCCCCTCCACCATAATCCACCTCGGTCATATAGTCGTAGTGTTTAGGCGAAGCCCTACGCCGGTAGCTTCATCATCATCGTCATCACGCCGCCGTGCTGAAGAAGCTCTTCCATGACACTTTGCTAGATCATGAGTTCGTGGGACGTCACCGAGCCGAACGTGTGCAGATCATAGAGGTGTCATACCTTCGGTGCTAGGATCGAACGATCGTGAAGACGTACGACTACATCAACCATGTTGTCATAACGCTTCCGCTCATGGTGTACGAGGGTACATAGACAACACTCTCCCCTCTCGTTGCTATGCATCACCATGATCTTGCGTGTTCGTAGGAAAATTTTGAAATTACTACGTTACGAAACAGATGAGTATGGAGATGCTCAAGTTCTTGAGAGCACACTTAGTCACTAGGTTATATCCTCGGTATCAATTGGGATGTGCCTCCTGTTTGCCGAGTTGTTCTATAACCATAGTTTCCTTTCCGATCTGAGTATGCCATTTCTTCGAACTCCTTCAAATGATCATTTGTGAATTTCCTTAGGATGGTATAGAGAGTTTCAATGATCTCTGTATCAAAAGTAATTCTTTTTGCCACTTAAGGAAATAATACTGCGAGTCACCTCCTGTAAGGTGCCCCGTTATGGTACGAAGGACAATTAACACCTCGCTACTTTGAAACTACTGCACCATCTTTTCAAGAGTGGAATTCTTGCCTACCAAATTAAACCTTCATCATTAGATCCTTACCATTATCTCTAATGTGTGTTTTGTGTCTCAGTTCGAGAGATGTTTCAATGTCTCACTCGATGAGTTGATCCTGAGTTGCTCGATCTTTACGAAGATCAATTTTTCTAGAGTTTTCCCTTTTGTCGGCGTTCTGGGAACGGGGGTCCCCAGACTTGCCTGCCTGCGGCCCACGGCGTGGCTCTGCGTGTGGGCCCATACGGCCCATCTTCATCAACAACGCGTGCAAGACCCTCGCGAGGGGCCAAGCCTCGCGAGGCGGACGACACAAGACCTCCTCAGGAGCGGCCTCACCAAGTTGGCTCGCGAGGAGCGAAGACATCAAGGGGAAGCAAACCTCGTGAGGTTATCGTGACGTAAGCCATGATGATGAAGATCAGGCGGGTGCTAGCACGCGCAGTGTCCTTGTTTCCCCTTTGGTGCTAAGGAAGCAAGCGCAGGCGCGGAGTACCGAGGCGTCAAGCAAAGGTTTCGTTATCGGTGCAACGAGACCAAGACCAGCAGGACGGCAAGACGGAGGTCACCATGGAGCCCAAGGCGGCGTCACCACTAGAGCCTTTTGCAGGCGAAGACCGCTGTTGTCAGGATAAGCTGTACTAGATGTCCCCTTTCAAATTGGCCATTGTTGGCTCCCTACCCGCTCGATATTTGGGAGGACGACGAGGGCCTATATAAGTAGAACTAGCCACCACTGTAAGGGAACACATCATCTAGATCGGAACTGGTTCAGAAGCATCCGATCCTTAGCTGATCCTTAGCCACACACCAAGCACAAGAACACCTCAACCCTAGGAGCCTGTTCTTCCCCTTGTACTGTTCATCACCAGCCCGAGAGGCAATCCACCACCACCACACTGGAGTAGGGTATTACACCAAAACGGTGGCGCGAACCAGTATAAATCTTGTGTCTTTTGTGTTGTGACTTCGTTGAGTTCGTCTGCGACATCTTAGCAAGCTAGGGCGTGGATCGGTAGGGGGGTAAGAACTTCGCGCACACCCCAGAGTTCAAAGCTTAAGGGCTTTGTCGGAACCCGTGATCCGACATTTGGCGCGCCAGGTTGGGGTGCGCCAAAGCTTCCCTTCCGTTGCTCTGTGTCATGTCGCTTTGTCGTCTCCATGGCGGACGCACGCCGCGCCCACGCCGAGCGCCGGGCTGCCCTCGCCACTCGCGTTGCTCAGACGGCCCCTGTCGGTGGGCCACCCTGTCGCTCTCCGTCGCACGCCGCCAACGCCGCCACCAGCCCGGTAGGGAACGAGCAGCAAGCGTCCTCGTTGCACCCCTCGGTGCGACAGGACGGCCGCACCACCACTCCATCACCGACTCCCACTGGTTCGTCGTCTCACCCTCATCGCGCTCCCATGGATGCACGAGCCGTGCTCCTCATAGCGCACGAGCTCTTGCGCTACCGCCCGGTCGACGACCTCTACGAGGACTGGCTCGACCGCATCGCCGAGCTTGTCAGCGCCGCAGGGGGCTCCCCTGCGCCGTCCCTCTCACTGCCTCGCCCTCCGCCAGCTACGGGCGACGTAGCTCACGGAGCGCCTCCACCACCCCTGCACCAAGACGGCGCCCTGGCGCCAAGGCGTGTGACTCCATGATGGGACCCACCACGTCCGGCGCCCGCGCGTGAAAAAGAAGCTGTCAAGAAGTTCCTTGACCGCAAGAGAACTCTCCACCACTCCTCGTACCGCCGTGCCAGGATCGTCTGCCGCGGAAGGGCCCCGTGCCGCTTGCCATAGCGGCGTGTGGGCGCCAAGACCAAGCTCCACCTCCAAGACGGGCCCCGGTGACCACGGCCGGCTGCCGCGCCTTCACTCCCGAGCTAAATAGCGTTGCCTGGCCGGGCAAGTTCAAGCCAGATTTGCCTCCTAGCTATGACGGCACCCCCGACCCCACGGAGTTCCTGCAGCTCTACGAGCTGAGCATCGAGGCGGCCAACAGCGACGAGAAAGTCATGGCGAACAGGTTCCCTATGGCGCTCAAAGATGGTGCCCATTCGTGGCTCCTGAACCTGCCTCCAGGCTCGATCTCCTCCTAGGACGAGATGCGTGACCGCTTCGTCGCCAACTTCCAGGGCACTCGCAACCGCCCACCGGCCGCAGGAGACCTGCATCGCGTGAAGAAACAACCAGGCGAGACCCTCCAGAAGTACATCCAGCGCTTCAACAACGTTCGTCTCAAGATCCCTAAGGTGATGGACGAGGCCATCATCTCCGCGTTCTCTGATGGCGTCCGTGATGTTAAGGCGAAGGAGGATCTCGCTATCCACGAGGAGCTGTGCATATCCCTGGAGTTGTTCAACCTGGCGACCAAGTGCGGAAGAGCTGAGGAAGAGCGCCTCTCCCTCCTTGAGCTCCCGGCTGCGGACCCGGAGGAGAAGAAAGCCAAGGCCAAGGACGTGAAGCGCAAGGGAGCAGCCCTGCTCGCGGCGGAGCCGGACACCAAGCGCGGCAGAGATTAGCCCGAGTCATCCAATAGCGGCCGACCATTCTGCGCCTTCCATAACCTGCATACCCACAACACCAGCGACTGTCAAGAACTCAGAGCCATTCGAGAAGGACACTTCGGTCGATGCCCCGAGCGCAACCACCAGGGCTACGGCCAAGGACGGGGACGTGGTGGCGGACGTTGGGATGACCGTGGCCCACGCCAGGAGTGGCACAACCGGCCTCGTGAGGACCGCTGGCAGGATCAGCCTCGCGAGGGCGCCTGGAGGGATCAACCTGGTGAGGATCATCCTCAAGGCAACGCTGGCCTTCCTCCACTGCCGCCACTACCGAGAGGGAATGACGACCACCATCAAGACGAGTGGGCTGGGGGCTTCCAGGAGCCACGTGCCATCTCCTGCATCTTGGGTGGAGCTCAGGCCCCAGCCTCGCAGCGTATCTTCAAACAATTTGCTCGTGAAGTGAATGCAGTCCTCCCCAAGCTTGAGTCCACACGCCCGCTCAGGTGGTCCAAGTGCGCCATCACCTTCAGTTCCGGGGATCAGCTCAAGTGCGCGGCCACTGCTAGCGCCCTCCCAATGCTTTGCTCCCCAGTCATCAGCAACGTGCAAGTCACCAAGACCCTCATCGACGGCGGCGCAGGGCTCAACGTCCTGTCCGCCGACACGTTTGACAACCTCCAAGTGCCGTATGACCAGCGTCAGCCTACCAGGCCTTTCTCAAGAGTGACCGATGGCTCCACCACACCGATAGGGCAGCTCCGCCTCCCTGTCACCTTCGGAGAACGCAAGAACTACCACACCGAGCTCATCGACTTCGATGTCATGCACATCCATCTACCATACAACGCCATCCTTGGGTATCCAGCCCTGGCCGAGTTCATGGCAGTAATCCATCACGGCTACAATGTCCTCAAGATGCCGGGGAGCGGCAGAATCATCACAGTCCCATGTGAAGAAAGAGATGCGGTGTGCTCCCTCGAGCGTGCCTTTCAAGCTGCAGCAATCGACGACCCCGACAGCAAGAGCGAGGGCCCTCCTGAGGCCATCCCCAAGAAGAAGAAGCAGTTGTGTCGTGCAGGACCTCAGGAGGGTGGCGTCGTGACTGGAACCTCGCCGGGATCAGCGCGCCTCCCTCCATCACATAGGAAGGCGCACCCGGCGCCCTTATCAATAGGGCTCGGGGGCTCTCTTCTGGAGGGCCTCAGACCTTGCCAACATCACAAGGGATGCGCTTGGGCACCACTTGGAGGCATGCTTCATGTCACGCTTCCCTCAGGAGAACACAGGGCGAGGAGCGCCCACCGCTCAGGAGTTCATCACCAAGACCACTTAGGAACTGCAAGACGCAAGGGCCATGCATGGCGACCGTCGCTCACGAAGTGCCACTCCTCATCCAGGCGAGGATGCTGGGTTGCACGTCTGCATCGACGTCCTAGGGCTCAATAGGGCCGCATCTCAGGAGCCCTTCTGCCCTTTGTGCATGGGCCACTGCGAGGGTCCACCGCACAACTACGTTCGCATGCCCTTTGGCCTGCCGAGCGTGTCGTCCACCTATCAGCGCAACTTCCGGCGCATCCTGGCGACTCAGGAGGCCAGGCATCACGCCGTCCTAGCGGAGATGGAGAAGGTCCTCAAGGAATCGCCTGGGCCCCCAGAGCCTCCCGAGGCTCAGGACCCCGGTGGCTCATGAGGAGCAACCCCTGCGCCGCGTACCTTCAGCTGCTCTGACATCCCTTCATCAACAGAACCAGGTGACATTTTCCAAGTTTATTTAGCTAGGAGCGCCCCTTGGGCTGCATCTTTCCCAGGCCGGGTGGGTCCGTCCCTGTGGAATGTACCCCTGTTTCTTATGTCTTTAGCTTACCTTGCTGGGGGCGCCCCTCGGGCTGCATCATCCCCAAGCCGCTTGGGCCTGACCCAGTGGCATGTATCTTCCCTGCATTTACATAAGCCGGTTTGCTTTCCATGCCTAATCTACCTATGATTATTACCCATCCGATCGCCACCCACCATGGGAGCCGCGTTCCGGCCATCTTTCTTTAGGATCCTTCGTGTGAGTAAGTTAAGCACGACGTCTGTGCTCGGGCCCGTCCCTGCAGCGTCAATAAATCCAACGGCTGAGCTCTGTCTGGGGCCGGCCCCGTTCACGTCACCTCCTGGGGCCGTTGGTGCTTGGCCCTCTCACGTGATAACCTCAGGAGTTTCGTTCGGCGCAGGTTGTGTGACCACCTCGCAGGACCAGCACAGCAAACAAGAACCAAGATCAGGCATAACTCGCCTTGAGGTAGGGCCTCGTGAGTCCCGCGCTGGCTCACGGGTGCCCAGATACACCTCGTCTAGCCCTGCCGTGCAAGCCGCGTGTCAGGGCGGGGCTGTACACGCCCGAGGGGGGGGGGTTCTCCGCAGTAGGGAGCCCCCTCCCCCGCAGAAGTGGAAGCACCATGCTTCGCGCTGGCCGTCGACACTGCCGAGGAGCGGCTATGCCCGTGCACAAGCGGAAGCACTATGCTCCGCGCTGGTGATAAACAACTGAGGGTGGCCTCACGGCCGTACCAACGTCAGGGAGCCCTGAAAGCACAAGTGCTCCCTAGGTGGTTTTGATAATTGAGGACAACATATCTCTTGTTGGACTAATGTTTTCACCTAGTATGTCTCAGATAAGTTCAACAATGGAGTGGCATGGACTAAAGGTTGTGGGAAGGTCTCCAAGATACTAAGGACAAAGGATTGGCTAAAGCTTGAAGTTCAAGACTCTCCATTTCACATTTTAGTGATCCAAGATCACATTGAGTCCATAGGAAAAGCCAATACTATCAAGGAGGGATGAGGTGTTGCTTAATGAGCCTCTTGCTCAAGTGCTTAATGATATGCTCCAAAACCCTCAGCTACTCTCCCATATCCACAAATGACCTAAACCCTAATTCAAACTCGGTCCTACCGATTCTTTCAACCTGGCGCCACCGAGTTTCACATGTCATAGCCACTGCCAAACCCTAATCAATTCGGTCTCACCGATGGGATCTCGGTCTCACTGAGATGGGCTTGTAAACTCTCTGTTACCTACTGCATTACTCTCGGTCCCACCGAGATATGCAACCGGTCCCACCGAGTTTGCTTGGCCAACACTCTGTTTTTCTTATTACCCAAATCGGTCCCACCGAGTTTGAGTAATCGGTCAAACCGAGTTTTGGATTTTCCCTAACCCTAGCACATCGGTCCCACCGAAATTCCTAACGGTCACTAGGTTTACCATTTCGGTCCGGCCGAGTTTTCTGATTCGGTCCCACCGAGATTGGTAAATTGTGTGTAACGGTTGGATTTGTGTGGAGGCTATAAATACCCCTCCACCTCCTCTTCTCTCGTAGAGAGAGCCATCAGACTAAGCCTACACTTCCAGCATCCTATTTCTGAGAGAGAACTACCTACTCATGTGTTGAGGCCAAGACATTCCATTCCTACCATATGAATCTTGATCTCTAGCCTTCCCAAGTTGCTTTCCACTCAAATCTTCTTTCCACTAGATCCAAATCCTATGAGAGAGAGTTGAGTGTTGGGGAGACTATCATTTGAAGCACAAGAGCAAGGAGTTCATCATCAACACACCATCTGTTACTTCTTGGAGAGTGGTGTCTCCTAGATTGGCTAGGTGTCACTTGGGAGCCTCCGACAAGATTGTGGAGTTGAACCAAGGAGTTTGTAAGGGCAAGGAGATCGCCTACTTCGTGAAGATCTACCGCTAGTGAGGCAAGTCCTTCGTGGGCGATGGCCATGGTGGGATAGACAAGGTTGCTTCTTCGTGGACCCTTCGTGGGTGGAGCCCTCTGTGGACTCGCGCAACCGTTACCCTTCATGGGATGAAGTCTCCATCAACATGGATGTAGGATAGCACCACCTATCCGAACCACGGGAAAAACATCCGTGTCTCCGATTGCGTTTGAATTCTCCAAACCCTTCCCTTTACATTCTTGCAAGTTGCATGCTTTACTTTCCGCTGCCTATATACACTTTGCATACTTGCCTGATATGTATTGTGAGTGCTGAAATTATTCTTAAACTCCACTCAAACCGAAAAAGCTTAAAAATTGCAACTTTGGCATGAAGTGTCTAATCACCCCCCTCTAGACACATCTACTTCAAGGTCCTACAAGTGGTATCAGAGCTTTGGTCTCCATTGCCTTGGTTTAATCACCATTGGAGGAAGATGGATGTGTCTACTTTAGGGAGTCTTAGACATAGAGTACCTATTCTTGATGGAGAATATTTTCATGAGTGAAAAAATGAGATGCTTGTAATCTTCAACCAATATCATTTGAACAAGTATATTGCTAGCCCTTGTGCACCTCACATTGATCCTTTGCATCCTACCCTAGATGAAGATATTGACATGATTCGCAATCTTAGAACTATTGAGCTCATCATTAGAGGATTGCCCAAAAACTTGATTGCTAGTTTGCCAACTCTTAATTGTGCTTATACTATATGGAAATTTCTTTAGGAACGATTTCCCGACCATTCCTTAAAAAATTTGGATAAAATTCTCCATAAATCTATTGCCTTGAGTAAGATGAACTCTAGTGATCCTAACTTTGGTGATTGTCTACTTGAGCTTGCCAATCTCAAGCGAGCTAAGGGGGATGTTGGAATCATTAGTGATATTATATTTGAAGCTATAAGAATTCATAAAAGTGACCATTTTAATGATCATTTATCTAATGAATTACCCTCTCTAGGAAATGATGAGTCACAAGATCATGGTGAACATGGATACTATAATGATGATGATGATAGCGACTTCAATCTTGATGATGCAATGAGACACTTTGGCCTTATGGCAAATCTTCGGGGATATGAATCAGGAGGAAAGGAATGGGTTCTTGATAGTGGATGTACTGATCATATGACCGGAGATGAGGAGATGTTCCGTGAGCTTGCTAAAAATGACGGCCCTCGAAAATATGTCACCTTTGGTGATAATTCAAAGGGTAAAGTAGTTGGCCTTGGTAAGGTGGCCATCTCACATGATAGTTCCATTCAAAATGTCATGCTCGTTGAATCTCTCGGCTACAACTTACTTTCAGTATCTAGACTTGCTGATTTTGGTTTAAATGTCCTATTTACTGAGGTAGATTGTCAAGTGTTTCGTCGAGACAATCATAAAATGGTCTTTACCGGTATGCGTAAAGGTGACCTTTACATTGTCGACTTCTCTAAAAAGGCACAACCTAAAACTTTCTTTATTGCTAAATCCTCAAAAGGTTGGTTGTGGAATAGACGACTAGGTCACGTTGGCATGAGAAATCTTGACAAGCTTATTAAAGGAAATCATATCCTTGGAGTTAACGATGTCATATTTGATAAGGATAGACTTTGCAGTGCTTGTCAAGCAGGTAAACAGGTTGGAGGAAGACATCCCGTGAAGAACATCATGACCACAAGGAGGCCACTCGAGCTACTTCATATGGATCTTTTTGGTCCCAACGCCTACAAGAGTCTCGATGGAAATTCTTTTGGTCTAGTTATAGTTGATGATTTTTCAAGATTTACGTGGGTGTTCTTTCTTAATGACAAGTCGCAGGTCAAGAAGATCTTCAAAAACTTCGCTAGGAAGGCCCAAAATTAGTTTGACGTGAAGATCAAGAAGGTTCGAAGTGACAACGGAACGGAGTTCAAGAACATAAATGTGGACACCTTTCTTGATGAAGAAGGGATTTCACACGAGCTCTTGGATACGTACACACCTCAACAAAATGGAGTTGTTGACAGGAAGAACCGGACGCTCATCGAAATGGCAAGAACAATGCTTGATGAATACAAGATGCCGAAGCACTTTTGGGCAGAAGCGGTTGAGACAGCTTGTCATGCAACAAATCGCTTGTATCTTCACAAGCTACTCGGCAAGATGGCATACGAGCTCCTCACCGGTAACAAACCCCAAGTTGGATACTTTCGAGTATTCGGCTCAAAGTGCTACATTCTTGATAAGCGTCATCGTTCAAAGTTTGCTCCTACATCTCATGAAGGTTTCCTACTTGGTTATGGCTCAAACTCTCACACTTACCGTGTCTACAACAATTTCACCCAAAAGGTTGAAGAGACGGTAGATGTGAAGTTTGATGAATCTAATGGCTCGCAAGTAGAGCAATTGCCAATTGATGTAGGAGACAAAGACCCTTCAGAAGCAATCCAAGACTTGCCCATAGGCAAAGTTCGTCCAACAGAGGTGAAGGAGAGTACTTCATCTGTCCAAGTGGAGGCTTCTACTTCACAACAATGTGAACCAAGAATTGATACGGAAGCATCCACAAGTGGGACACACCAAGATGAAGAAGACAAGGAAATGCATCAAGACGAACATCAACAACCTCCTTCTCCACCAAGACAAGACAATGACAACGTCAACAATGAAGAAGGCCAAGAAGAAGAACAAGATGAAGAAAATGTTCAACGAAGACCCAAGCAAAAGCTCTCATGAGTTCGAGCAAGAATTTCCAAAGATCATCCCGTCGAGCAAATCTTCAATGATATACAAACCGGGAGAATCACTCGCTCAAAAACTTGTTTAGCTAACTTTTGTGAAAACTATTCATTCATCTCTAGCATTGAACCTATGAAGGTTGAAGAAGCATTGGAAGATCCGGATTGGATAAATGCCATGCATGAAGAGCTACACAACTTTGAGAGAAACCAAGTTTGGATATTGGTTGAGAAGCCCGACAACAACCACAACATCATTGGTACCAAATGGGTGTTTCGCAACAAGCAAGATGAAGATGGACAAGTGGTTCGCAACAAAGCACGACTCGTCGCCCAAGGATACACACAAGTTGAAGGTATGGACTATGGTGAGACATATGCTCCTGTTGCTAGACTTGAGTCCATTCGCATCTTACTTGCCTATGCTAATCACCATAACATCACCTTGTACCAAATGGACATTAAAAGTGCTTTTCTAAATGGTGAAATAGAGGAGGAAGTTTATGTCAAACAACCTCCCGGCTTTGTCAATCCTAAGAAACCTAATCATGTTTACAAACTTCTCAAAGCTCTTTATGGTCTTAAACAAGCTCCTAGAGCATGGTATAAATGCTTGACCAAGTTCCTTATTGCAAGTGGTTTCGAAATTGGTAAAATTGATTCTACTCTTTTTACTAAAAGGGTTAATGGAGAACTATTTGTATGCCAAATTTATGCTGATGATATCATATTTGGTTCAACTAACCCTCTCTTTAGTGAAAAGTTTGGGAAGCTAATGTCAGAAAAGTTTGAGATGTCGATGATGAGTGAACTCAAATTCTTTCTCGGTTTGCAAATCAAGCAAACTAAGGAAGGTACATATGTCTCTCAAACAAAGTACACCAAGGACTTATCAAGAAGTTCAATATGCAAGAATGCAAAGGTATGTCTACACCCATGCCTACTAGTGGACATAATGATTTGACCAAAGATGGTGAACCGGTTGATCAAAAGGTTTATCGCTCTATGATTGGTTCATTGTTATACCTATGTGCTTCGCGTCCCGATATTATGCTAAGTGTGTGCATGCGTGCAAGATATCAAGCTGCCCCTAAAGAATGTCCTCTTAAGGCTGTGAAAAGGATAGTTAGATACTTAATTCATACACCAAATTTTGGCATCTGGTACCCTAAGAGGTCTTCTTTTGATCTTGTTGGCTATTCCGACTCGGATTATGCCGGAGACAAGGTTGATAGAAAGTCAACTTCGGGTACTTGTCAATTTCTTGGTAGATCCCTTGTGTCTTGGTCCTCCAAGAAACAAAACTCAGTATCCTTATCCACCGTCGAAGCGGAATACATTGCCGCTGGTTCATGTTGTGCTCAATTACTTTGGATGACCCAAACTCTTAAAGATTATGGGATCTATGTGAAACATGTTCCACTGCTTTGTGACAATGAAAGTGCTATCAAAATTGGTCACAATCCTGTGCAACATTCTCGAACTAAGCATATTGAAGTTCGTCATCATTTCATTCGAGATCATGTTGCTAAGGGTGACATGAATCTTAAGCATGTTCGCACTGATAAGCAATTAGCGGATATATTCACTAAACCACTTGATGAGAAACTGTTTTGCAGGTTGAGAGGAGAATTGAACATCATTGATGCTTCGAACTTGGAGTAGGAACTCCATTGGATACATGCAAGACATGAGCTTATGACTAATCCATGACATATCTCTTATGATGACTATCTTATGTCTTGGATATATTTGTACCTTGCATGTTGTCTAACCCATGTAGGTGCTTGGTTGAATCTAATTCCATGAGATTGCGATTCACTCACATCTTGAGCCATCTCTACATCACTAAGTCTTTACACGATGGTGGTTGAAGACAAGGACGCACAAAATCATTCAAACATATCCTTTGACAAATCCTATGTTGAGCTTCATGAACGTCATTTTTGGATACACAAGTGCTTTTCCTTGCTAGAACTAATCCATGTAGGTAGATGAACTCAAACTCCAAGTGGTGGTCCAAACTCTTGATGGGCTGCATCAACCATGAGCACCCACACAACTTCAACTACATGAGAAAGAACCACACCACCACCCAAGGTATGTTGTTCCATCTTAGAGGAGCTTTACTCCGAGACATGAGTCAAAGCAACTCAACAAGATGTGAATACATCAAGATGCTTAAACGAAAAATGGTAACCCCATTTTGAGCTTAAACGATGAGTATGACCTATGATCAAGTGTTCTCACTTGACTCCTAAGTCAATATACTCTAACATAGGTGACTATGTCACCGCCCAACTCTAGATGAAGTTCTCTTGTGTTCCCTCTTTGTGTTATTGCATTTGTCTCATGCTTGTGTAGTTGTTCCCTTTCTCTTTTTCACTTCACCTAGATCTTTCAGTCTCTTTTCTTTTCCTTTTGTTTTTGTTCTGCACTTTCTGCATTTAATTCATTGCAAATCTTTGTGAGATCTTACATGTCTAGTGAGCTAAGGTGACAAGTGTTTTTCTCTGTGTAAACTCGGTTTCACCGACTTGCAATCTTCGGTCCAACCAAATCTTTTCGGTACCACCGAAATATGCCACTCGGTGCCACCGACTTTGCAGTCAGAAAAACAGTTTGCCACTTGTTCTACATTTCTTCTCATCCAGCTCCACTCAATGAATCTTGTCCTCTACAAGCATCACAATTTTATTCTTTGCTTTATGCTGAGTCTCAAGGACCAACCCTATTCGACGGATTCCAGAAAAACCTTCTTGGAAATTGATGTCAAAGGGGGAGAGAGAGATCACATCAAAGCTTATCTTCGGGGAGAGAGAGATCACATCAAAGCTTATCAAAGCACTAAAGGGGGAGAGAAAGTCTCAAGGATCCCAGACATCCCAGATAATGTATTAAGGGGGAGAAAGAGATCTCTAGGGGGAGAGACAATACTCAAGGATCCCAGATGCTTGATGTTCAAGAGGAGAGATGTCACATGTCTATTTAGGGGGAAAGACATATTCATTTGTATCTTTCAGCTCTGATTTTCTGTTCCCTATCTTCTCCCAATATCCCATGAAAGATTCAGGGGGAGCAAGACACCCATGGGAAAGAAATCAGTCAAATTCATTGCATATCTTTATTCTTGGGGACATGTTGAATTCAATGTAGTACCTAGTACTTACTCTTACATGTCATCCCAGTCTTGGTATTCTTGTGGTTTCTTTTGTTTGCTCTGGCTAGTGGATGTACCTGTGTTATCTAACCTTGTTTGTGCAGGTTCATTCCATCCTAAGCCAACTTAAGACTACAAGGTAAGTGTATGCATCAAAATCATGAGTATGAGGAATTCTTGCCTATGTACATACTGTTTGCAAGAAGGACTCATGAGCATGAAGGTATTTCCCTTAATAATCTTTTGTTCTGATGCATATGGCCAAGATACATGTAACACATTGCCTACTCTGTCATGATTATGCTCTCACATGCTTCTATATTTTATATTCCATGATTGCATACATGTAGGGGGAGCCTATGTTTGTTACATGTCCTTCCAAAGCTTTACTTACTATTCTTTGTATCTTTATCTAAAGCTTTGATGTATGTTGCCATCAATTACCAAAAAAGGGGAGATGGAAAGCACAAGTGCTCCCTAGGTGGTTTTGATAATTGATGACAACATATCTCTTGTTGGACTAATGTTTTCACCTAGTATGTCTCAGATAAGTTCAACAATGGAGTGGCATGGACTAAAGGTTGTGGGAAGGTCTCCAAGATACTAACGACAAAGGATTGGCTAAAGCTTGAAGTTCAAGACTCTTCATTTCACATTTTAGTGATCCAAGATCACATTGAGTCCATAGGAAAAGCCAATACTATCAAGGAGGGATGAGGTGTTGCTTAATGAGCCTCTTGCTCAAGTGCTTAATGATATGCTCCAAAACCCTCAGCTACTTTCCCATATCCACAAATGACCTAAACCCTAATTCAAACTCGGTCCTACCGATTCTTTCAACCCGGCGCCACCGAGTTTCACATGTCATAGCCACTGCCAAACCCTAATCAGTTCGGTCTCACCGATGGGATCTCGGTCTCACCGAGATGGGCTTGCAAACTCTCTGTTACCTACTGCATTACTCTCGGTCCCACCGAGATATGCAACCGGTCCCACCGAGTTTGCTTGGCCAACTCTCTGTTTTGCTTATTACCCAAATCGGTCCCACCGAGTTTGAGTAATCGGTCAAACCGAGTTTTGGATTTTCCCTAACCCTAGCACATCGGTCCCACCGAGTTGTTCCAATCGGTCCCACCGAAATTCCTAACGGTCACTAGGTTTACCATTTCGGTCCGACCGAGTTTTCTGATTCGGTCCCACCGAGATTGGTAAACTGTGTGTAACGGTTGGATTTTGTGTGGAGGCTATAAATACCCCTCCACCTCCTCTTCTCTCGTAGAGAGAGCCATCAGACTAAGCCTACACTTCCAGCATCCTATTTCCGAGAGAGAACTACCTACTCATGTGTTGAGGCCAAGACATTCCATTCCTACCATATGAATCTTGATCTCTAGCCTTCCCAAGTTGCTTTCCACTCAAATCTTCTTTCCACCAGATCCAAATCCTATGAGAGAGAGTTGAGTGTTGGGGAGACTATCATTTGAAGCACAAGAGCAAGGAGTTCATCAGCAACACACCATTTGTTACTTCTTGGAGAGTGGTGTCTCCTAGATTGGCTAGGTGTCACTTGGGAGCCTCCGACAAGATTGTGGAGTTGAACCAAGGAGTTTGTAAGGGCAAGGAGATCGCCTACTTCGTGAAGATCTACCGCTAGTGAGGCAAGTCCTTCATGGGCAATGGCCATGGTGGGATAGACAAGGTTTCTTCTTCGTGGACCCTTCATGGGTGGAGCCCTCCGTGGACTTGCGCAACCGTTACCCTTCGTGGGTTGAAGTCTCCATCAACGTGGATGTAGGATAGCACCACCTATCCGAACCACGGGAAAAACATCCGTGTCTCCGATTGCGTTTGAATTCTCCAAACCCTTCCCTTTACATTCTTGCAAGTTGCATCCTTTACTTTCCGCTGCCTATATTACCGATGCCCTCCACGACTTCGTCAAGCGCCTTCACCAAGTGGGGAAGCAGCTGAGCAAGGCCAGACTCGTCGGTGGTCAGCGGCTTCTCCAAGCCCTTCTCGTAGAGTGACTCCAGTGCCACACTGGACCTCTCCTCAAGAAGCGACAAGGCCACACGGTCTTCAGCGAGGACCTTCGCTTTGGCATCAAGATCGGCTTCCTTCGCCTTCGCCTTCCGCTCCAACTCCTCCAGCTGGCTGCGCTCCAAGGCCTGCGCCTTCGCCAGCTCTCCCAGCTCGGCATCACGGCCCTTGATGGCATCCTCCTGGGCCATCATCTCCTCCTCTGCCTGGCGGCCACGTGCTTCTTCCGCGTGCTGGTCGCGCAGGCTCTTCAGCTCGTCCTCCAGCTCCCGACAGCGGTCGCGGGCGGCCTCGGTGTCCTTCAGCTTTGGCGGCGACCTGCTTCTCCTTCTCGGAGGCTGCCACGGCCTGGCTCAGCGACGCTCGAACTACCAAGTCAGAGTGAAGCCTGCCAGAGGCCAGCTCCAGGCGCCCGGCTACCTGGTGCGGGTCCGCGCCTAGGAGATCTTCCCATAGCTGGACCATCTCCGAAAGAACACGCTCCAAGGCGGCAGAGGAAGCAGAAGAACCTGGGGCCAGAGGCGCAACATGAGGAGGGGGCGGCGTTGTCACCAGATCCTGGGAGATCAAAGGCTCTTGAGCCTTTGGGACCTCATCAGCGGAGCCAGGCACCTGCACTTTCGGAGCCAGCGGGGCCACGGGGGCTGACTCCTCCCTATGATGCTCCTCTTGGCCTCGCGAGGGCGACCGGGCTAGGGAGGTGCTAGTGCTTTCATCTCCTTTCTCCGCAGAGGGGGGCGCGGCCACTGTATCCTCCTTCCTTTTCTTCGCCGAAGGCACCGGCCTGATCAACTAAGGGTGAACGTCAGAAAATAGCAAGTACGAGCAGGAACAAGACGAAGCTTGAAGCACTTACTAATCCACCGCGACATAGTCCACCTTTCGCTTGGGGAGCCTAAAACCTGAAAGCTTCGGAGCCTGAGGAGTGGGCACATGGGATCCGGGAGCAGAAGACGGCGCAGCAGAAGGGCCGGAGGTAGCTCCAGGCGTCGTCAAGGCAGAGGCAGCACCTTGAGAAACCAGCGACGACCTGCCCCTCGTCGGGATAACGGGCAGCTCTCCCTCCTCTTGGCGGGCGGAGACCTCGGTGTCGTTAGGAAGGGCGTGGAGGATGTCAGCTTTGCTCAAGGGGGAGGTCTCCCCCACCCCTTCGAGGATCACCTCCAAGTCTTCCTCCTCCCCCTCTTCCTTCCCATGGGACTCGTCAAAAGACAGCTCCACCGGCTTCGCCCCTGCAGAGGCCCCGGAAGGCACCGGTGGCACCAGCCCGCGCGCGTCAAAAGTTGGCCGGGCAGCCACGATCTGCTCCCAGTCTGTGCGGTGGAACAAAGGAACGAAGGCGCTCGGCGGGTACTCTTGGTTGTTCCCGACAAAGAGGCGCAAAACTACAGACAGCTCATCATCAGGCAGGGCCTTCGGGCTCAGGCGAATCTTGTCTTCTTCATCTCCAAGCCTCCATAAGGGGCGCGCACGTGCCTGAAGAGGAGCGACGCGCATCATCAGGAATTCCCTCAGGAGCACAGGCCCTGTCACCTTCGCCGCCTTCACGTTTCCCGGCTTTAGGTCGGCCTGCATCTACGCCAACACAGGCGACGCCCGCTCATCAGTGAGCTCTGCACGAGACCACCCCTTGTCGGACTGGGGCATCTCCATCAGCAGCGCCAAGCGTGGGTGGATGCACTTGGCGCCCATCATGACCCATTTGGCCCTGAGGTTGTCGGCCATCTTCCTGGTGTTCGAGATCGAGTTGGCCTTGCCGGCCGCAATGAAATTGGCGCACCTGGAGATATGTCCATCGCTGACACGGAGGAAGAATAAGTGGCGCATCAGATGTCGGCCTCCTGGGAACGGGGGTCCCCAGACTTGCCTGCCTGCGGCCCACGGCGTGGCTAAGCCAGCAGGCCGTACGACCCTTCTCCATCAACAAGGCATCCAAGACCCTCGCGAGGGTCCAAGCCTCGCAAGCCGGACGACGCAAGGCCTCCTCTGGAGTGGCCTAGCCAGGAAGGCCCATGAGGAGCGGAGATATCAAGGCGGGGCAAACCTCACGAGGCCCTCGTGACGTGAGCCGTGATGCACGACACCAGGCGGGAGCCCAGCGGGCGCCAGCGCGCGCAGCGCCCTTGTTACCTCTTTGTGCTAAGGAGGCCAGCGCAGGAGAAGAGTACCGAGGCATCAGGCAAAGGTTGTTATATTAGTGCAACGAGACCAAGACCAGGAGGACGGCAAGACGGATGTCATCATGGAGCCCAAGACGGTGTCACCGCCAGAGCTTTTCGCAGGCGAAGACCACTTTTGTCAGGATAGCTTGTACTAGCTGTCCCCCTTCAAATTTGCCCGCCGTTGTTGGCTCCCTTCCCACTCGATATTTGGGAAGAGGACCAGGGCCTATATAAGTAGAGCTAGCCACCATAGTAGAGGCATCTCATCTTAGCTTGATCCAACCCGATCGAGAGCCTACTCACAAGAACACCTCAACCTCAGGAGGCTGTTCTTCCCTTGTACTATTCATCATCCGCCCTAGAGGCAATCCACCACCACACTGGAGTAGGGTATTACACCACAACGGTGGCCCGAACCAGTATAAACCTCATGTCTTTATGTGTTGCGAGTTCGTTGAGTTCGTCCACGAGATCTTAGCGAGCTAGGGCGTAGATTGGTGGGAAGGAAAGATTTCATGTGCACCCAAGTGCTCGAATCTTAAGGGTTTGCCGGAGGCGCACATCCGACAATAGAGCGACAGACATCATCACGCCCAGATATGCCTCGCCATAGTAGGCGAAAATGTATAGGAGAAGGATGGAGTTGGGATGAAGATGTAGCGCTTGCAGCCTATAATGGCCAAGGACCTCATAGAAGAAAACAGAGAAGGGGGGAACCAACCCTGCAGCGATACTTCCTGTGAAGAAGGGGAAGAAGGTGCTTCCCTCGGGCTCCGACACGTCGGAGGCGACCCGAAGCTCCGTATTCCCCCTCTCGTTGCTCTCCGCCACCGTCAGCAAGTGCATGGCGGCGAGGTTCTTCTCCGAGACATTGGGCGCGTCGAGAGCAGGCTCGTACCAAGCTCGCGACAAGGAGGGCTTGACCTTGCGCGGCGCCATTAGTCGCCGATGCAGGAGAAGATGGAAGCAGATCTGAGGATTTTGAAAGCAGGGCACAAGAAAGGGGATCTGAGCAAGGCGAAGAGAAGCAATGCAGGAAGGCATAGTCTGTGACAGCCTTTTTTCAAGTCAGGTAGTTGCCGAGGCAGCATGGGGAAGCGGAGACGCCCACGTCAAATCAACCGCCACGCATCAACCAAGGCAGCAGGCTTTTGGGGCCTGCGATGCTCCGCACTGGACCTTTTGCTTCGCCTCAAAGCCAAGCCCGAGCGTGCCTTGAGCCCGGGGGCTACTGTTGGCGTTCTGAGAACGGGGGTCCCCACACTTGCCTGCCTGCGGCCCACGGCATGGATCTGCGCGTGGGCCCGTATGGCCCATCTTCATCAACAAGGCGTTCAAGACCATCGCGAGGGGCCAAGCCTCGCGAGGCGGATGAGACAAGACCTCCTCAGGAGTGGCCTCACCAAGTTGGCACATGAGGAGCGGAGAGATCAAGGCAAAGCAAACGTCGCGAGGTTCTTGTGACGTAAGCCATGACGATGAAGATCAGGCGGGCGCTAGCGCGCAGTGTCCTTGTTTCCCCTTTGGTGCTAAGGAAGCAAGCGCAGGTGCGGAGTACCGAGGCATCAAGCAAAGGTTTCTATATCAGTGCAATGAGACCAAGACCAGCATGACAGCAAGACGGAGGTCACCATGGAGCCCAAGGCGGCGTGATCACCAGAGCCTTTTGCAGGCGAAGACCGCTTTTGTCAGGATAAGCTGTACTAGTTGTCCCCTTTCAAATTGGCCGTTGTTGGCTCCCTTCCCGCTTGATATTTGGGAGGGGGACTAGGGCCTATATAAGTAGAACTAGCCACCATCGTAGGGGACACATCATCTAAATCGGAACTGGTTCGGAAGCATCTGATCGTTAGCTGATCCTTGTATTGTTCATCATCAGCCCGAGAGGCAATCCACCAACACCACACTAGAGTAGGGTGCTACACCAGAACAGTGGCCCGAACCAGTATAGATCTTGTGTCTTTTGTGTTGTGACTTCATTGAGTTGGTCTGCCATATCTTAGCAAGCTAGCGCATGGATCGGTAGGGGGGAAAGAACTTCGCGCGCACCCTAGAGTTTGAACCTTAAGGGTTTTGCAGGAACCCGTGATCCGACACCTTTCTTCTCGTTGTTGTGTTGGATGGAGTTCTCAGAGCAAGACGTCGAGACAAAGATGATGATCGAATCAACGTTCTTATGAGGTGCAACTTGGATCATGAAGTTTGTGAGATTTACTGTCCCCTGTGTCTTCTTTCCTCACGTCTTGAATCTCGGGACGAGATTCTTGTTTAGTGGGGGTGAGTTGTCAAAGCCCTAGCTTGCCTTGCCTGTAATTGCATAAGCATTCATGCATCATGTTATAATTTCTAAAACTTGAAATGGGGATTGACAAACCCTAGGAGCAAATGAAATTCAACTAGGGTCAAAATTAAATCTTTTCAATGAACCCAAAATGCCCTTCATAAATGCTCATCATTTTTGTATCGGTCTAGAACCACTGACGAAAATGGTGCACACTTTTCTAGGACATCCTAGATTTTCGAATTAATCCATATTGTATTTGAATTGGAGCAAATAAAATCTATAAATAATTTTATAGCTCCAAATGTTTTGGAATTAATTGTGGGTCTGGAATAACTCAGTTAACATCCACAATAATTTTTAGCATTTATAAAAATTATTTAGTGCTGGAACTAATCAAAATAAACAGAACAAACATAGAAAACAAAAAAGAAATAGGAAAAGAGAAGAGAGAGAAGACCTACCATGGCACAGCACTGTGACGGCCCAACCGGCCCAACTGGCCGAGTGGCCAGTCATCGTTTTCCTCTTGCCAGGAGGACGCTGAGAGCATGCTCGCTCCGCACGTGCACACGCCTGCTAGCTCCTGCTTGCCGCTTCTCCCCGACGCGCCCAGATGGCACCACACACCTCCTTGCCTCATTCTCTCACTCTCCCTCGCTCTCACCCCCTTCCCTGGATCTCTCTCTCTCTCTCTCTCTCATGCCCGTGCGCTGCCGTCACCGCAGCTCGCTGCCCGCGTAGCCACCGACCCCCTCTCGCCACAGAGCCATGTCCAGAAGCTCCGTAGTAGAGCACATCGTCTCCACGCTTAAGGAAACGAGCCGGAGGGCTCCGCTTTGCTGCCATCATCATCGTCCTCATCATCGGCCGCCGGAGATCGCCACCGACATCCCGTCGTATCCAAGCCGTCCCCGAGCGCGCTGAGATCACCGACGACCTCGCTATGAGCTCCTCTACCAAACCTCCCTCCCCCAGTGCTCGATAGCTTAGCGTAGCCCTCATTTCCGGCGAGGCCGAGACCTCACCGGCGCTAGACATGTCGGCGTCATCGTTTTGGCTCGCGTCCACCCAAACCAAGCACACCACCATGCTCCTGGTGACACGAGGAAGCTGTAGCCCCCCTCGGTTGGGCTCCCTGTGCTTCATAGCCACATCCCACTCGAGGCCGAACTCCGACCGCCGCGGACATGCTCACCGCCGTCGTTCCCGGCCACTCCAGCACCTCCCAGCACCACCCTTCGACGCGCGCCACTGCGTGCATTCGAAGCAACTAACCATGCTTGAAATGATGCCCCGTGGCTTGTTTCTGAAGCCCTCTGCCGCACGTGTCGTCGCCGGCGTCGAGCCGGCAACGAGTTAACCATGTTTGACCTGGGATTTGACTCCCTGGGTCAATGACAGGTGGGCCCGGAGCCCTGCTAATCTTAGCTTAGTGCTAATTAAAATTTAGTTAACCCACTGAGACACTGGCATGTAGGCCCAGGCCCTAACTAACTTAGGTTAGTATTTCACTTGGCACTAATTAACTCTGTTGATTAGTTTTGACACTGACATACTGGCCCCACTAGTCAGTTTTGTCAGATTCCGGGCTCCGCAAAACCCTTAATATTCGAACACTGGGGCGTGACGAAGATCTCTCGCACTACACGTCCACCTAGCGCCTCGCTCTTCTCCTGGTTGTGGGATTGGAATGCAAGCAAGCAAATAAGTAGAGCACACAAGAGTTTACCCAGGTCCAGGCCACCTTGCGGTGTAAAACCCTACATCCTGCTTTAGTGGATTGGCCTCGCAAGGGCTCGAGTATGAACAAATACAGTGGTTTCCTGAGCTCAGGAGGCGAGCTCAAGAGGGGTGAGGAAGCGGATGTTCTTTCTCCTTTGCTATGCTAAGTCCCAATGGGTTGGTCCCCCCTCTCTATGCCAGGAGCCCTAGCTACTTATATAGACGGCCAGGGTCCTCTTCCCCCAAAATGTTTAGGCGGGAAGGGAATCCCACAACGGCCATTTGAGCGGGAACACAAGGACGCTCCTATCCTGACAAAAGGTGGTCTTCGCCTGCAAAGAGGGCAGGCGGTGACGCGGTAGTGGG
Organism: Triticum monococcum; assembly: GCA_034509565.1. Lineage (NCBI taxonomy): Eukaryota > Viridiplantae > Streptophyta > Magnoliopsida > Poales > Poaceae > Triticum > Triticum monococcum. The sequence continues at coordinate 155,774,890 of CM067842.1, forward strand.
CTCGGCGATGACATCCTTCCTGCCGTCCTTGCGGTCTTCGGTCTTGTTGCACCAAAGGGGAAACCTTTGCCTGGCCCCTCGGGAACCTATGCCCGTGCGGTCTCCTTTGCATCGATATGGAAACTGCGCCCGCTGGCACGCGCTGGCGCCCATTGGCATGGTTCGTCATGGCTTGCATCACTGCCTCCTCCCGAGGCAGCCCTTGCCTTGAGATCTCCGCCCTCCCGAAGCAGCCTAGCCGAGGCCACTCTTGGGAGAGGTCTTGGTTGCCCCTCCGGAGCAGCCTAGGTGAGGCCGCTCCTTGAGGAGGTCTTGGTCGTTCTCCTCGCGATGGCTGGCCCCCTCGCGAGGGTCTTGAGCAGCTGGTTGATCGGCTGGGCCGTACCAGGAACGCGACATGGGCCGCAGACAGGCAAGTCTGGGTACCCTGGTTCCCAGTACGCCGACAGTATCCCTCGGGCCCATGGCGCGCACGGAGTTGGCTTCTGGGCGAAGCCTAGTCGAGGACGGAGCGCCGCGGGCGCCAAGGACTGCGGGCTAGGCTAGCGCGTGGCGGTTGGATGGGACGTGGCGACTCCACTCCCCACGCAGCCTTGGTAACCGTGTGACTAGAAGACTCCCTGGCGCGGGCGACGCGGCCATCATGGCCATGACCAATCGATGGTTGGCCTTCCTCACCCTATAAATGAGGCCCCCGGGGGGGGGGGAGCCCCCAGGCCATCTTCAAGCCAGGGCCACCATCTTCTCTCCTTCCTTTGTTCCCTTTCGCCCCCAAGATCTTCATGGCGCCGCTGGGGAAGTCCTCCACCGCAGAGAGGGGCAAGGGTGTGAAGGAGCTGGTCTCGCCGCCGCCGAAGAGGGGCCACGGGCGCCCCCGCAAGCATGCCACCACGCCCGTGACGGTTCCTCGGGGAAGCGGGCGCGGCCTCTCGGGCTCCGACGGGGTCGCCGGTGAGAGGCGTGGAGTCTCTCCTGTCGGTGGGGGCGGCCATGGCCGCGGTGGTCGAGGTGGCACAGGGGGGCGACCGGCGCCTATCTGTCCCCCGTGCCGGCAACTCCACTCCTCTGACGCGGCCTCCGAATTCGTGATGTGGGTGGAGAAGCCCGGCAGCATGTGACTCCGGCTTCCCCGCTGGTTCCGCGCCGAACTGCCGGAAGAAGGGCCCGACGGCGTTTGGCTGCAGGCCGACGGGTGCTATAGCGGAGCCTTCTGGGTGGGGGTCGAGGTCCTTGCTTCAGGCGACGTGTTCCTTGGTCGTGGCTGGCAATCCTTCGCCCGTGCGTGCCGGCTGCGGGGAAAGTGCACCCTCCACTTCAAGGACGACGGGGTGTCGTCGCTGCTCGTCAAGGCCTTCTCAGAGGGAGGAAGGCGCCTTGGCTATTGCCCAGAGGTGGACGACGATGAGGGGGGTGGCGACAGCGTCCCGAGGAGCAGCTCTCCCTCTAAAGACGAGCTCGGCCTCGGCAAGCTCCGTGGGTCCCCCCTCTGTGGCAGCAGTAGCTCCTCTAGCAGTGGCGACTATCTTGGGCGGCCGCTCCGCCGCGACCGGCTCACTGAGGAGGAGGGGCCCTCGCGTCGCCGCTCTTCGGTGAAGTGTGGGGAGTAGGGCTTCGTCTTGGTTGAGGTGCTGACTATGCCGATCCACGAGCTCCGAACCCGCCTGGCCCTTGTTTTTGATTTTCTTCATTTCCTTCCTGTATTTAGTTTAAGCTGGCTCGGGTGGCCGTGTAATGAACAATGGCATGTATGCATGAAATGGAAGTCTGCTGTTATTTTCGTTCTAGATGAAATTACTTAGCTTGTGCACTGCGCTCGTCATGATGTCATGAGCCCCCAGGCGAGCCATGAGGACCGCCGAGCTCGGAGCCCCCAAGTGTAGATGAGCCCTGGTGAGTTGAGGAGGGCTTGCGCCCTTGAGCTCACTTGCGAGTGCGGAGTGAGTACTGATATGCCAAGGCCTGAGCAGGCTTGGCGAAGTAAGTCATGAGGGCTGAAGAGCCTGACGCCAGAGCCTGGGCAGGCTTGGCAAGGTGAGGTCGTGAGGTCACGGTAGCCGAGAGCTGAGACCAGCCGTATCCCAGCCCCCACGTGCGAGGGAGGATAAGCGGCGCAGCCCGGCCCGAAGAACTGAACTTGAGAACAGTGCGAGAAAAATGAGGGAAACCAGAGCAAACTGCAATAAACTCGAAAAACTTCATAGCATGCGATAGAGGAAGGGCTGACAACCAAGGAAGTAGAAAAGGCTGATAGCCAAACACCAAGGCGAAAAAAGGAAAAAGGTCGTGTCTGACCCCTAGCTACGTCTTCTTGCCAGCACGGAGCTAAGGACTCCCACTGGGACGTGGGTGGGAGCCCGATCTGAGGGCCCGTAGGCAACACACAGGAGACTCCGAGGCGTGTGCAGCCCCAACTCATTATTACGTGAGAGTGTCACGAGCGGAGACCTTCATGGGCACGGAGCCTTGATTGTCTTCACGGGCATGGAGCCTTGATTATGGATAGAACCTCCTGAGGTGCTGAATGTTCCAGGAATTCTGGATGAGTATCCCATCCTGCATCTCCAGGCGCACAGCGCCAGGCCTAGAGACACGGGCGATACTGAACGGGCCCTCCCACATAGGCGAGAGCTTGTGTAGCCCTTATCTGGAGAGGACCCGCCTTAGGACCAAGTCACCAACTTCCAATGTTCTCGAGCGGACGCTGCGGCAATGATACCGCCGCAGCGCCTGCTGATATCACGCTGCCCTGAGCGCAGCTCGGCGGCGGCCCTCCTCGCCGAGCACGAGGTCCATCCACCAGGTGGCGTCCCGGCGTTCCTCATCGAAAGCCAAGACCCGTGGGGAGCGACGCTTGACCTCGTGAGGGAGGACCGCCTCCGCACCATAAACGAGAAAGAACGGGGTTTCTCCCGTAGGTTTGGTTGCGGTGGTGCGGATTGACCACATCATGGACTGGAGCTCGTCGATCCAGCCCCTGCTGCAGGCCTCGAGCTTTTTCTTGAAGCTGCGCGTCTTGAGGCCGTGCAGGACCTCTGCGTTGGCGCGTTCAACCTGCCCATTGCTCCTGGGATGGGCCGCTGAGGCGTAGTAGATCTGCATTCCATGGTTAGCACAATATGATCTGAAGAGACTGCTCGTGAACTGCGAACCGTTATCACTGATGATGCGGTTGGGGACGTCGAAGCAGGTCACGAGGCCCTTGATGAACTTGACTGCCGATCCTGCGGGAATCGTGTGCACCGGCTCCACCTCGGCTCAGTTGGTGAACTTGTCAACGACGACATAGATTAAGCGGTATCCCCCTGCCGCTCGGGGGAACGGTCCCAGGATGTCCAGCCCCCAGACTGCGAAGGGACAGGAGAGCGGGATGGTCTGAAGATCTTGCGCTGGCTGATGGATTTGCTTGGCATGGAACTGGCATGCCTCGCAGGCTCGCACGAACTCCGTGGCATCGTCCAACGCTGTGGGCCAGTAGAAGCCGCTGCGAAAGACCTTGCCCACGAGGGTGCGGGATGATGAATGATGGCCGCAATCCCCTCTGTGGATGTTGGCCAGTAGCTCTTGTCCTTGCCTCCTAGAGATGCATTTTAGAGAGACGCCATTAGGACGCCTCCTGTAGAGCTTACCGTCTTGGATGCAGTAGGCCGAGGCCTGCCGAGCCACGCGTTCCGCGCGTTCCTCCTTCTCCGGCAAGGTGCCGCGCAGTAGGTATGCCTTGAGTTCCTCAGTCCAGCAATCTTCCTCAGGTTCGGTGGCGAGCAGCAGACGGGCTCCGAAGGACGGTCCACAGGGTGGTGCGCCGACCTCGGGAGTCGCTAGCAGCCCCTCATGCGTGGATGCCAGCTCTGGGGTAGGTGGTGTTGCCGATGGCCTGAGCAATCGCTCCTCGAAGACACCTGGTTCCTGCGGCTCTCGTTGGGAGGCCCGCTTGGCGATGTCATCTGCTTCCTTATTCGTGCCCCTCGGCACGTGCTGCAGCTCTAGTCCTAGGAACCGCTTCTCCATCTTGTGCACCTCCTGCAGATACGCTTCCATGTGTTCATCCTTGGGCTTGTACTCTTTGTTAGAGAAGTTGATGAGGAGCTGCGAGTCGCCTTTGATGGTGAGACGCTTCACCCGTAGTGCGGCCGCGGCCTTGAGCCCGGAGATTAGGCCCTCGTACTCTGCGATGTTGTTGGAGACCTTTTCGCCATGCTGGAAGCAAAGTTGCATAGCGTAGCTGAGCTTGTCCTGAGTGGGTGATACCATCACGGCGCCAGCCCCCGCGTCGAGGCGCGAGAAGGCACCATCGAAATATGCCACCCATCCTTCCGGACTTTCGTCGCCCGGGGCCAGCGAGCGGTCCTCGCCAGCCCCCTGGTCCGGAGCGTCGGTCCACTCTGCCACGAAATCAGCCAGCGCTGCCCCCTTGATGACCCACGTGGTTCTGAACTCCAGCTGGAATGCCTGCAGCTCGATGTTCCACTCAGCAACCCTCCCGACGACATTCGGGCCCCGGAGTACCTTCTCCAGGGGGTAGGCTGAGACGACCATGATGGGATGGCCTTGAAAATAGTGGTGAAGCTTCCTGGAAGCAACAAGGAGCGCCAGTAGCAGCTTCTGGGGCATGTGGTAGCGTGAGCGAGCGTCGCGGAGCACGGTGCTGACGAAGTACACGGGATGCTCCATGAGGGTTGCTGATGCAGGATCCTCAGGCGCTTCTGATGACTCAGGAGCTTTACATAGGCCGGCAGGGTTGCCAGACGTTGCGGCCGTGTCGGCTCTGGTGGTCGTGTCGTGAGTCAGCGGAGTTCCGGAGGGCATCGAGTCATTCCGTGAGCTCTGGCCCTTGACCCTTTCCTCTCGTGCCACTACCAGCGCCGTGCTGGCGGAGTGAGGCGTAGCGGCAAGATAAAGGATCAAGGGCTCCTGAGGCCTTGGCGCCACCATAACCGGTGGGCTGGTGAGGTGCTTCTTGCGATCTTCGAAGGCAGCGTCTGCCTCCGGAGTCAACTCAAAAGTCCCCTTCCTCTTCATGAGCTTGAAGAAGGGGAGGGCGCGCTCGCCGAGCTTCGAGATGAAACGCCCCAAGGACGTCACACATCCCGCAAGGTTCTGCATTTGCTTCAGGGTTGTGGGCGGCTTCATTCTCTCGATGGCTTTGACCTTCTCTAGGTTGGCTTCAATGCCCCGGTCCGAGAGCAGGAATGTAACGCCCTCGATGCGGCTATATCTCCCACGTGTTGAGGCACGACTTAGAGGCATAACCGCATTGAAAGCAATGTCGCAAGTTAGGCAATCTTCACAACATCCCATGTAATATAAGTAATAAAAGGGGAAGGAACATAGTTGGCTTACACTCGCCACGTCAATCAAAGTACATAAATAGCATTACATCATCCAAACACTCATGGCCCGACTACGACGCGAAAATAAAAGATCAACCCAACATGCGACACGGTCCCGATCGCCCCAACTGGGCACCACTACTGATCATCAGGGAAAGAAACATAGTAACGGCGTAAGTCCTTGTCGAACTCCCACTTGAGCTCTAGCGCGTCATCTTGAACGGAGTCATCAGGTCCTGCATCTGGTTTAATAGTAATCTGTGAGCCACAGGGACTCAGCAATCTCGCACCCTCGCGATCAAGACTATATAAGCTTATAGGTAAGGCAAGGTAAAATATGTGGAGCTGTAGTAGGCAACTAGCATATATGGTGGCTAACCTGTTCGCAAAAGAGAGCGAGAAGAGAAGGCAAAGTGCGATCGAATAGCTAGAGAACAACCTGCGGCAAGCATTACTCCAACACCGTGTTCACTTCCGGGACTCCGCCGAGAAGAGACCATCACGGTAACTCACACAGTTGATTCATTTTAATTAAGTTAAGGTTCAAGTTATCTACAACTGGACATTAACAAATTCCCATCTGCCCATAACCGCGGGCACGGCTTTCGAAAGTCCAAATCCCTGCAGGGGAGTCCCAACTTAGCCCATGACAAGCTCTCATGGTCAACGAAGGAATAGACCTCCTCCCGAGACATTTCGATCAGACTCGGTATCCCGGTTCTACAAGACACTTTGACAAGGTAAAACAAATCCAGCAACACCGCCCGAATGTGCCGACAAATCCCGATAGGAGATGCACATATCTCGTTCTCAGGGCACACTCAGATAGGTCATGCTACGAGTAAAACCAACCCTCGAGTTTTCCCGAGGTGGCCCCGCAGGCTGCCTGGTTCGAAACAACACTCAGAGGAGCACTGGCCGGGGGGGGGGGTTAAATAAGATGACCTTCTGGCTCCGAAAACCCAAGGGAAAAAGAGGCTAGGTGGCAAATGGTAAAACCAAGGTTGGGCATTGCTGGAAAAGCTTTATTCAAGGCGAACTATCAAGGTGTTCCCATTATAACCCAACCGCGTAAGGAACGCAAAATCCGGCAACATAACACCGATATGATGGAAACTAGGGCGGTAAGAGTGGAACAAAACACTAGGCGAGAGGCCGAGCCTTCCACCCTTTACCAAGTATATAGATGCATTAAGATAACAAGGCAATATAATGATATCCCAACAAGTAAATAATGTTCCAACAAGGAACGGTCTCCAATCTTCACCTTCCACTAGCAACGCTATAAGAGGGGCTGAGCAAGCGGTAACATAGCCAATCAACGGTTTGCTAGGACATGGTGGGTTAGAGGTTTGACATGGCAATTTGGGAGGTATGATAAGCAAGTGGTAGGCATTGTAGCATAGGCATAGCAAAAGAGCGAGCATCTAGCATAGCAAAGATAGTAGTGATTTCGAGGGTATGATCATCTTGCCTGCAAAGTTGTCAGAGTTGATTGGATCCTCGAAAGCAAACTCAACGGGCTCCTCGTTAGCAAACTCGTCTCCTAGCTCTACCCAAATAATACAAACAAGCAACAAGGACACAATCAACCACGAGCCAAGCTCAAACAATATGATGCAAACATGGTATGCTATGCGGGATGCGATATGTGATGCATATGCAATATTTGACAAGGAATGAATGAACTTGGCCTCAACTTGGAAAACCAAGTGCACCACTAGAAAGGTGAGATGAAATCTCTTGAAAACGATATAAAGATCACCGGAATCGGAGTTACGGTTTGGAAATGGCAAGCAATTCAAATATGGCACCGGTCTGCGATTTACAACAAGTAGCCAACTAAATGCAACAAGAGGAACATGCTATAGCACCCAAACATGACAACAAAATACATGGCAGGGATCCATTCATGATGCTTAACAAAAGATGCACACTGAGCTACGTCCAATCCATCCATTAACAGGTTCAAACAAGCATGGCAAAAATGCATTTGGCAAACAGATTTCAGACTTAGTGAAATTAACACTTGTCTAGAATTTCAGATCAGATAGCACTCTTTGGAGTATGAAAACTATATGCTACAAGACGTGAACATGGCAAAGTAAATCATGGCATGGAGCTACTCAAAGAGCTTAACAAAAGTCCTTAGTGATCTTGAGCCAAAAGGGATCAGAAAATACATTTCCAAGCATGTGAACATGGCAAAAACATAATCAGTTCTCAGACTTAGTGAAAAACTGGAGCATGCAAAATCAGATATCAAGTAGGCATGTTTAGGTGCTCGATGCACTCCCTACAGAGCAAGTCATGACAATCTAAGCATACACCCATCAAGAATACACATTATACAAGCTAGACATGGTAAGAACAATAACATAGCATGCACGGATCAACTACAACATCCTCGGCAAAACCGCTAACAAGCAGACAATCTGCCCGGATTCACGAAATAGCAAAAAGTAGAGCTCAATTGACTCAAGCTAGGGTGCTCCATAATTGCAAACAAAGACATGGATGGATAGAACACTACAAGATTAACAAAACATCCTTACTGATCATCCTCAAAAGAGGCACGGATCACTAGGAAACAACATGAACATATGGCATATTGAGATAAACAGATCAAGGACTTAGTGGAATTGCTAAGTCCCTGAAATCAGCATCAACAAATGCTCCACTTTGCAAGCTTGTGCTAGTCACCACACATATCACAAAAATACATGGGTTGCACCTCTGGATAGATGGCAAAACATATAACAAAACACATGTAGAGCTTAGGGGCATATCATGCACACAATAATCATGGCAAAAATGTCAAATGTCTAATTGGAGCAGCAGATCTGACAATTATCTCAAATAGCATTCTTCCAACAGCATTTCGGGCATCAAGATGAACTCAAATGAAAATGATGCAATGAGATGAAATGATGTACTCTATGAGTTGAACATTTTGATATGCTATATGCCCAAAACGGAGCTACGGATGGGGAGTTACGATGCGATGAACATTGCCAAATAATTAGGGATTCGGGCAAAAAAGTCAACCGAGGCAAGATCCGGATCCAGATCTGGCTGCTCGGAATACAAGGTTCGCCGGGAACTTGAAGCTTGCCAGAGATGAAGTCGGCCGCCGGAGGAGAAGGTCGGCGCCGGGGCGGAGATGGAGATGGCCGGAGCTCCCCGGGCGTGCGGCGGCGAGGCCGCGGCGTCGGGCGGCGAGGAGCACGGGCGGGGCGGTGCGCCGGAGCGGGGCGGCTCGCCGGCGCGGCGGCCGGTGGCCGGGCGAGGCGGGACGGGACTTGCCGGCATCGGAGAAGGAGAAGGGCACGAGCGGTGCCGGATCTGGCCCGCGGGAGGCGGCGGGTCGGGCCGAGGGGCCCCGCCTGGGCCTGGCGGGCCTCGGGCGGCGGCGGCGAGGTGGGGCTTGCCCGGGCCACGTGGTGGCGGATGATTGGTTGGCGGCGGCGGGCGGACGCGTCCGGCGCCGTCCGGACGTGTCCGGCGGCGGCGGAGATGTTTTCTTAGGGTTTGAAGGAGGGGATCCGGAATTTTGAGGGGGTGGTCTTTAAATAGGCATAGAGGGAGCTAGGAGAGTCCAAATGAGGTGTGGTTTTCGGCCACGCGATCGTGATCGAACGCTCTAGACGATGGAGAGGGTTTTGGTGGGTTTTGTACCAACTTGGAGGGGTGTTGGGCTGCAACACACACGAGGCCTTTTCGGTCTCTCGGTTAACCATTGGAGCATCAAACGAAGTCCAAATGGTATGAAACTTGACAGGCGGTCTACCGGTAGTAAACCAAGGCTGCTTGGCAAGTCTTGGTCCAATCCGGAAATGTGTAATCCCCACACATGAAAGAAAGGTAGAAATGACCACCGGAGGAGAACGAAGTGCCAGAATGCAAAATGGACAACGGGGAAAATGATCGAATGCATGAGATGAAAACGTATGCAAATGCAATGCAGAGGATGACATGATATGAGATGCATGACAACGCTAACAACACACGGAGACAAAATCCCGAACCCGAGAAAATAAAATAACTTAACGCCGGAAACGGCAAGAGTTGGATTACATATTAGGTAAATCATATCCGGGGTGTTACAACACTCCACCACTACGAAAGGTTCTCGTCCCGAGATCTAGGACTGAAAGAACGCCGGGTACTCAGAACGGAGGTGATCCTCACATTCCCAGGTAGCTTCACGGTCGGAATGGTGTGACCACTTGACTTTGAGGAATTTGATTGACTTGTTGCGAGTCTTGCGTTCAGTCTCTTCAAGAATAGCAACGGGGTGCTCACGATAAGAGAGATCTTCTTGGAGCTCAATGTCTTCGAAGTTGACGGTGCGGTCAGGAGTCTTGAAGCACTTTCGAAGCTGAGAGACAAGGAACACGTCATGAACATTTGCAAAGTTTGGAGGAAGCTCGAGTTGATAGGAGAGATCGCCTCTCTTGCTGGCGATCTTAAAAGGTCCCACGTATCTGGGGGCAAGCTTCCCTTTGATACCGAAGCAACGAGCACCTTTCATTGGAGAGACACGGAGGTAAACATGATCTACGATCTCGAAGGCCAAATCACCGTGCTTACTATCATAGTATCTCTTCTGGCGGGATTGAGCTGCTTTGAGGTTATCTCGAATGACTTTGCACATTTCCTCTGCCTCTGTGATTAAGTCATTTCCCAAAAGCTGACGTTCACCGGTTTCAGACCAGTTGAGAGGGGTACGACACTATCTGCCATACAGAATTTCAAATGGGGCCTTGCCCAAACTTGCTTGAAAACTGTTGTTGTAGGAGATTTCAGCATATGGAAGACAATCCTCCCACTTCATGCCGAAGGAGATCACACAAGCTCTGAGCATATCTTCAAGAATCTGGTTGACACGCTCGACTTGACCGCTAGTTTGGGGATGGAAAGCTGTGCTGAAGCGGATGTTGGTGCCCATGGCCTTCTGAAAAGAATCCCAAAACTTGGAGGTAAAGATGCTGCCACGGTCTGAAGAGATCACTTGTGGAATACCGTGCAGAGAGACAATCCGAGAGGTATAGAGTTCTGCCAATTGCGCTGCAGTGATTGACTCTTTGATAGGCAGAAAGTGAGCCACTTTAGTGAGTTTGTCGGTGACAACAAATATAGCATCATTGCCACGCTTGGACTTTGGAAACCCAGTCACAAAGTCCATCTCAATGTGGTCAAACTTCCATTCTGGAATGGCAAGAGGTTGGAGGAGACCAGCTGGCCTTTGGTGTTCTGCCTTCACTCTTCTGCAGACATCACATTCATTCACGAACTGAGCAATCTCGCGCTTCATTCAAGTCCACCAATAAGCCTGCTTGAGGTCCTGATGCATCTTCGTGCTCCCAGGGTGGATGGAGAGGAGAGAATTGTGAGCCTCGTTGATGATCACTTTACGAAGATCACCACTGGGCACAACAATACGATCCTCGAAGAAGAGAGTATCCTTGTCATCAAGGCGGTAGCACTTGTACTTGGGTTGACTCTTGGCAATCCCAATCTTCACCTTTTTCACCATAGCATCAAGAAGCTGGGCTTGGCGAATCTGGTCTTCCAAGGTAGGAGAGACTTGAAGGTTGGCGAGGAAACCTTGAGGAACGACTTGCAGATTAAGTTTGCGGAAAGCTTCATAAAGCTCGGGTTGATAAGGCTTGAGAATAAGACTGTTGCAGTAAGCCTTCCTGCTCAATGCGTCAGCAATCACATTGGCCTTGCCTGGAGTATACTCGATACTTGGATTATACTATTGAATCATTTCGACCCATCGAGTCTGCCTGAGGTTGAGATTAGGCTGAGTGAAGATGTACTTGAGACTCTTCTGGTTGGTGAAAATGTCTACTTTCCTTCCCAATAAGAGATGTCTCCAAGTCAAAAGAGTATGCACAACTGCCGCCAACTCGAGGTCATGAGTGGGGTAGTTCTTCTCGTTGGGCTGCAACTGGCGAGAGGTATAAGCCACAACTTTCTTCTCTTGCATCAACACTGCGCCAAGACCTTGGAGAGAGGCATCACAAAAGACCTCGTATGGCTTGGATTCATCAGGAGGAGTCAGAACTGGAGCAGTGACCAATTTCTCTTTCAAAGTGTTGAAAGCGATGTCACATTCCGGAGACCAAACATACTTGACGTGCTTCTGGAGAAGATTTGAGAGAGGCTTCACGATCTTAGAAAAGTTTTCAACGAATCTTCGACAGTAGCTTGCGAGACCAAGGAAGTTGCGGAGTTGCTTCACGTTCTGAGGTGGTTCCCAATTCACAATTGCAGAGACCTTCTCAGGATTCACCGCAATGCCCTTGGCAGAGATGACATGACCAAGATAAAGAACCTCATCGAGCCAAAATTTGCACTCAGAGAACTTGGCGTAAAACTGGTGTTCCCTGAGGTTATTGAGTACCAAACACAAGTGCTTGGCATGATCTTCCTTATTCTTCAAAAAGACCAGAATGTCGTCGAGATAGACCAAAGCGAAGTCATTGGTGTAGGCGTTGAAGATGAAGTTCATCATGCGAGAGAAGGTCGGAGGAGCGTTGACGAGGCCAAAAGACATGACAGTGTATTCATATGAACCATAGCTTGTCCTGAAAGCCGTCTTGGGAATATCTTGCTCACAGATTCGAATCTGATGATAAACCATGCGGAGATCAAGCTTAGAGAATACTTGGGCACCTTTGAGTTGTTCGAACAGCTCGTTGATGTTGTGAAGTGGGTATTTGTTCTTGATAGTCTTCTTGTTTAATGGACGGTAATCAACACAAAGTCGGTCTGTTCCATCCTTCTTCACAAAAAGAACTCCACAACCCCACGGAGAGGAACTAGGTCGGATGAGACCCATTCGCTCTTAAATATCGAGTTGCTACTTCAGCTCCTTCAACTCTTCAGGTCCGAGCTTATAAGGACGCTTGCACACTGGTTCCGTGCCAGGCTCAAGATCGATAACAAATTCAACTGGCCGGTGTGGAGGCATTCCTGGAAGCTCTTCTGGAAAGACGCCTTGATATTCGCAAATGACTGGAATCTGCGAGATAGCATCCAGTTCACCCTTCTCATTGAGAGAGAACAGACGGATGGTATCATCCCGAGCGGCAAAGACAATTACATCCTCAGACAAATGAGTCAATTGAATTTGCCTGGCTGCACAATCAAGCTGAGCCTTGTGCTTAGAAAGCCAATCCATTCCGAGAATAAGATCAATATCCGAGTTGTCAAGGACCATTGGGGAAGAAAGGAACTTGTAGTCGCCCAAGGTGATAGTAACATCTGGCACCTCCAGACTTGCACTCAAGCGTTTGCCAGGAGAAACGATATCCATTTGTTTACCCAAATGAGAAGAAACAAACTCATGCTTGGTAAAAAAATGGCTTTGAGATGAAACAATGCAATGCACCAGTGTCAAAAAGAACTCTTGCGAGAATATCGTTAACAGGAAGGTTACCCATGATGACATTTGACGAATCCTCTGCCGGAGCTGCATTCACCATATTGACCTTGGTGTGCTTGGGGTTATGCTTGACCATAGCTGTACTTGCCGATCTCACAGGAGGAGGAGGAGGGAGACGCCTCTGGTTGAAGCACTTGTTGGCATAGTGCCCTTTCTGTTGGCACTTTTTGCACGTGACCTCTGAAAGCGGACGGTGCTACGGAGCACTCGATCTTGGAGCTTGAGACGAAATCTTGTTCTGAAAGCCAGGGTTGGGTGGGTGGGAAGATCCACTGCCACCTTTGCTCTCCTGATACGGCTGACGAATCGGAGGAGGAGGAAGCCAATATTTCTGCTGCTTGGCCACTTGAGTAGAGGAAGAAGGAGTAACATCTCTGACTCGCCTCTTGGAAGCATCACACCTCAGTTGAGCGGCCTCTTGCTTCAATGCCATGTTGTAGAACTCATCGTACCTCAAGGGCTCAAAGAGAACAAGAGTTAGCTGGATTTCTTCTTTGAGACCACCCCTGAACTGGTATATCATGCTCTTCTCATCAGGGACGTCCTGCTTAGCAAAGCGGGCGAGCTTCTGGAACAACTTGTTGTAGTCATAAACAGACAAAGAGCCTTACATCAGGTTGCGGAATTCCTCACGCTTGCTTTCAACCACGCTCTGAGGGATATGATGAGCTTTGTAATCTTGACGGAATTCATCCCAGGTAATCACATGGCCTCCTCTGGAATCCTTGTACTGCTGGAACCATTCTGCAGCTTGGTCTTTCAGTTGGAAGGATGCGAACTTGACAAAGTCCTCAGGCCTGACGTTACTGCACTCGAAATGCTTGCACAAGTCCACAAGCCAATCGTCAGCATCAGTTGCCTCAACACAATTGCTGAAATTCTTTGGCTGATTTGCAAGGAACCGGTTGAGTGTAGAAAAGTGATTCTGATTGTTGCCTTGGTTGCCTTGGTTCGCTTGATTGCGCTCTTGAAGGATTTGCATGATCAACTGCGTGTTTGCATTGGTTGCGGCCATCACAGCTTGTCATGCCTCCGGAGGAGGTGGAGGTGGTGGCAGATCAGGATTCGGAGTCGTGCGCGTTGGAGGAGCCATCCTGAAGAGGTTGACATCCATTAGCACATTGATAGACAAATATGTTGGGGAACACAGTAATTTCAAAAATTTCCTACGCACACGCAAGATCATGGTGATGCATAGCAACGAGATGGGAGAGTGTTGTCTACGTACCCTTGTAGACCGAAGCGGAATCATTGATGCAACGTAGAGGAAGTAGTCGTACGTCTTCCCGGTCCAACCGATCCAAGCACCGTTACTCCGGTACCTCCGAGTTCTTGGCACACGTTCAGCTCGATGACGCTCCCCGGGCTCCGATCCAGCAAAGCTTCGGGGAGGAGTTCCGTCAGCACAATAGCGTGGTGACGATCTTGATGTTCAACCATCGCAGGGCTTCGCCTAAGCACTGCTACAATATGACCGAGGTGGAATATGGTGGAGAGGGGCACCGCACACGGCTAAGGAACGATCACGAAGATCAACTTGTGTGTCTATGGGGTGCCCCCTGCCCCCGTATATAAAGGGGTGGAGGAGGGGAGGGCCGGCCCTCTCTATGGCACGCCCTAGGGGACTCCTACTCCCACCGGGAGTAGGATTCCCCCTTTCCTAATCCAACTAGGAGTCCTTCCATGTAGTAGGAGTAGGAGACAAGGAAGGGGAAGGGAGAAGGGAAGGAAGGAGGGGGCGCAGCCCCCCCCCCCCCTAGTCCAATTCGGACTAGGCCTTGGGGGGGCGCGCGGCCTGCCCTAGGAAGCCCCTCTCTCTTTCCCGTATGGCCCAATAAGGCCCAACACTTCTCCCCCCGTATTCCCGTAACTCCCCGGTACTCCGAAAAATACCCGAATCACTCGGAACCTTTCCGATGTCCGAATATAGTCGTCCCATATATCGATCTTTACGTCTCGACCATTTCGAGACTCCTCGTCATATCCCCGATCTCATCCAGGACTTCGAACTCCTTCGGTACATCAAAACTCATAATATAACTGTCATCGAAACCTTAAGCGTGCGGACCCTACGGTTCAAGAACAATGTAGGCATGACCGAGACACGTCTCCGGTCAATAACCAATAGCGGGACCTGGATGCCCATATTGGCTCCTACATATTCTACGAAGATCTTTATCGGTGAGACCGCATAACAACATACGTTGTTCCCTTTGTCATAGGTATGTTACTTGCCTGCGATTCGATCGTCGGTATCCAATACCTAGTTCAATTTCGTTACCGGCAAGTCTCTTTACTCGTTCCGTAATACATCATCCCGCAACTAACTCATTAGTTGCAATGCTTGCAAGGCTTAAGTGATGTGCATTACCGAGAGGGCCCAGAGATACCTCTCCGATATTCGGAGTGACAAATCCTAATCTCGAAATACGCCAACCCAACATGTACCTTTGGAGACACCTGTAGAGCTCCTTTATAATCACCCAGTTACGTTATGACATTTGGTAGCACACAAAGTGTTCCTCCGGCAAACGGGAGTTGCATAATCTCATAGTCATAGGAACATGTATAAGTCATGAAGAAAGCAATAGCAACATACTAAACGATGGGGTGCTAAGCTAATGGAATGGGTCATGTCAATCAGATCATTCAACTAATGATGTGATCCCGTTAATCAAATAACAACTCTTTGTCCATGGTTAGGAAACACAACCATCTTTGATTAACGAGCTAGTCAAGTAGAGGCATACTAGTGACACTCTGTTTGTCTATGTATTCACACATGTATTATGTTTCCGGTTAATACAATTCTAGCATGAATAATAAACATTTATCATGATATAAGGAAATAAATAATAACTTTATTATTGCCTCTAGGGCATATTTCCTTCAAAATATTGAAGTTGAATCCAATGGAATGAAAATTGCAACATATAGTCTTCACATCCGAACAAAATGAACGAATGCATTCCACTTGAAATGGTCACATATCCATAAATTGAGGAGCCACTTAGAATTTAGGTAGAGGAATAAATCAACAAGGTAGGGATCAAGAACGAATACTCGGTAAGAAATCCCAATCTCAAACCAAATATCCGTGGAAGAAGAACTAGAGCTACAAGAATTCCCACCTATGAAACACCCGAACCTTTCCGGTTATGCAAATCCTACATCCAGCTGTATCCATCCTTCAACACATAACCGAGAAAACTTCGGAAACCAACTACCTCAACCTTCGAAAAACATCCGTTATACAAGTTATGGCGATACTCCCGAACTCCCGCCCCAGTACTGGGTGGCGTCGAGGTTATCTCACCAACGAACTGCATAAAAGAGATTTTCGATGTCGGCGTACTAAACTCAGGTATTCCAGAACTGCAACTATAAAATTGTGACAACAACACCTCGGAGCTCAACTCCCCGGGACACTGCCACAACCCCTAAAGACAGGAGGCACCAAGAACAATGTTCTCGTCACAAAACCATCGGAACGATTCCAAGATACCCGCGTGATCGTAAATTTTCTTTAGTGAAATTTGAGAAGAGAAGAGTCAAAACTCTACGTCAGGTTGCCTTACCAGAGCGATGAGGAGACTGGGGAGTAAAAAGAATTCCTAAACTCTCTGATATATAATTCCTAAATGACTCAAAACATTTTTCTAGACTCAACAACGGCTAATAAAAATGATCAAGCAATGGGGGCTCCTAAGGTCGGGGAAGGCTCTCATTACCAACTTGTAACACCCTCGAGGCGGCTATATCTCCCACGTGTCCAGGCACGACTTAGAGGCATAACCACATTGAAAGCAATGTCGCAAGTTAGGCAATCTTCAGAACATCCCATGTAATATAAGTAATAAACGGGGAGGAACATAGTTGGCTTACACTCACCACGTCAATCAAAGTACATAAATAGCATTACAT
Source organism: Triticum monococcum (assembly GCA_034509565.1). Classification (NCBI taxonomy): domain Eukaryota; kingdom Viridiplantae; phylum Streptophyta; class Magnoliopsida; order Poales; family Poaceae; genus Triticum; species Triticum monococcum. Next base: position 155,791,600 of record CM067842.1, read on the forward strand.
CATCCAAACACTCATGTCCCGACTACGGCGCCAAAATAAAAGATCAACCCAACATGCGGCACGGTCCCGATCGCCCCAACTGGGCACCACTACTGATCATCAGGGAAAGAAACATAGTAACGGCGTGAGTCCTCGTCGCACTCCCACTTGAGCTCTAGCGCGTCATCTGGAACGGAGTCATCAGGTCCTGCATCTAGTTTAATAGTAATCTATGAACCACAGGGACTCAGCAATCTCACACCCTCGCGATCAAGACTATATAAGCTTATAGGTAAGGCAAGGTAAAATATGTGGAGCTGCCGCAGGCGACTAGCATATATGGTGGCTAACCTGTTTGCAAAAGAGAGCGAGAAGAGAAGGCAAAGCGAGATCGAATAGCTAGAGAACAACCTGTGGCAAGCATTACTCCAACACCGTGTTCTCTTCCCGGACTCCGCCGAGAAGAGACCATCACGGTAACTCACACAGATGATTTATTTTAATTAAGTTAAGGTTCAAGTTATCTACAACCGGACATTATCAAATTCCCATCTGCCCATAACCGCGGGCACAGCTTTCGAAAGTTTAAATCCCGGCAGGGGAGTCCCAACTTAGCCCATGACAAGCTCTCACGGTCAACAAAGGAATAGACCTCCTCCCGAGACATTCCGATCAGACTCGGTATCCCGGTTCTACAAGACACTTCGACAAGGTAAAACAAATCCAGCAACACTGCCCAAATGTGCCGACAAATCCCAATAGGAGTTGCACATATCTCGTTCTCAGGGCACACTCAGATAGGTCAAGCTACGAGTAAAACCAACCCTCGAGTTTCCCCGAGGTGGCCCCGCAGGCTGCCTGGTTCAGACAACACTCAGAGGAGCACTGGCCCGGGGGGGGGGGTAAATAAGATGACCCTCGGGCTCCGAAAACCCAAGGGAAAAAGAGGCTAGGTGGCAAATGGTAAAACCAAGGTTGGGCATTGCTGGAAAAGCTTTATTCAAGGCGAACTATCAAGGGGTTCCCATTATAACCCAACCGCGTAAGGAACGCAAAATCCGGGAACATAACACCGATATGACGGAAACTAGGGCGGCAAGAGTGGAACAAAACACTAGGCGAGAGGCCGAGCCTTCCACCCTTTACCAAGTATATAGATGCATTAAGATAACATGGCAATATAATGATATCCCAACAAGTAAATAATGTTCCAACAAGGAACGGTCTCCAATCTTCACCTTCCACTAGCAACGTTATAAGAGGGGCTGAGCAAGCGGTAACATAGCCAATCAACGGTTTGCTAGGACATGGTGGGTTAGAGGTTTTACATGGCAATTTGGGAGGCATGATAAGAAAGTGGTAGGCATCGTAGCATAGGCATAGCAAAAGAGCGAGCATCTAGCATAGCAAAGATAGTAGTGATTTCGAGGGTATGATCATCTTGCCTGCAAAGTTGTAAGAGTTGACTGGATCCTCTAAAGCAAACTCAACGGGCTCCTCGTTAGCAAACTCGTCTCCCGGCTCTACCCAAACAAGACAAACAAGCAACAAGGACACAATCAACCACGAGCCAAGCTCAAACAATATGATGCAAACATGGTATGCTATGCGGGATGTGATATGTGATGCATATGCAAGATTTGACAAGGAATGAATGAACCTGGCCTCAACTTGGAAAACCAAGTGTGCCACTGGAAAGGTGAGATGAAATCGCTTGAAAATGATATAAAGATCACCGGAATCGGAGTTACGGTTTGGAAATGGCAAGCAATTCAAATATGGCACCGGTCTACGATTTACAGCAAGTAGCCAACTAAATGCAACAAGAAGAACATGCTATGGCACCCAAACATGACAACAAAATACATGACAGGGATCCATTCATGATGCTTAACAAAAGATGAACACTGAGCTACGTCCAATCCATCCATTAACAGGTTCAAACAAGCATGGCAAAAATGCATTTGGCAAACAGATTTCAGACTTAGTGAAATTAACACTTGTCTAGAATTTCAGATCAAATAGCACTCTTTGGAGCATGAAAGCTATATGCTACAGGACCTGAACATGGCAAAGTAAAGCATGGCATGGAGCTACTCAAAGATCTTAACAAAAGTCCCTTAGTGACCTTGAGCTAAAAGGGATCAGAAAATATATTTGCAAGCATGTGAACATGGCAAAAACATAATCCGTTCTCAGACTTAGTGAAAAACTGGAGCATGCAAAATCCGATATCAAGTAGGCAAGTTTACGAGCTCGATGCACTCACTACAGAGCAATTCATGACAATCTAAGCATACACCCATCAAGAATACACATTATACAAGCTAGACATGGCAAGAACAATAACGTAGCATGCACGGATCAAATAAAACATCCTCGGCTCAATCGCTAACAAGTAGACAATCTGCCCAGATTCACGAAATAGCAAAAAGTAGAGCTCGATTGACTCAAGATAGGGTGCTCCATAGTTGCAAACAAAGACATGGATGGATAGAGAACTACAAGATTAACAAAACATCCTTACTGATCATCCTCAAAAGAGGCACGGATCACTAGGAAACAACACGAACATATGGCATATTGAGATAAACAGATCAAGGACTTGGTGGAATTGCTAAGTCCCTGAAATCAGCATTAACAAATTCTCCACTTTGCAAGCTTGTGCTAGTCACCACACACATCACAAAAATACATGGGTTGCACATCTGGATAGATGGAAAAACATATAACAAAACACATGTAGAGCTCAGGGGCATATCATGCACACAATAATCGTGGCAAAAATGACAAATATCTAATTGGAGCAGCAGATCTGACAATTATCTCAAATAGCATTCTTCCAACAGCATTTCGGGCATCAAGATGAACTCAAATGAAAATGATGCAATGAGATGAAATGATGTACTCTCTGAGATGAACATTTTGATATGCTATATGCCCAAAACGGAGCTACGGATGCGGAGTTACGATGCGACGAACGTTGCCAAATAATTAGGGTTTCGGGCAAAAAAGTCAACCGAGGCAAGATCCGGATCCAGATCTGGCCGCACGGAATATGAGGTTTGCCAGGAAGTTGAAGCTCGCCAGGGATGAAGTCGGCCGCCGGAGGAGAAGGTCGGCGCGGGGGCGGAGACGGAGATGGCCGGAGCTCCCTGGGCGTGCGGCGGCGAGGCCACGGCGTCGGGCGGCGAGGAGCGCGGGCGGGGCGGCGCGCCGGAGCGGGCCGGCTCGCCGGCGCGGCGGCCGGTGGCCGGGCGAGGCGGTGAAGGGACTTGCCGGCGTCGGGGAAGGAGAAGGGCGCGGGCGGCGCCGGATCTGGCCCGCGGGAGGCGGCGGCTCAGCCGGGGGGCCCCGCCTGGGCCTGGCGGGCCTCGGGCGGCGGCGGCGATGTGGGGCCCACCTGGGCCATATGGCGGCGGATGATTGGTTGGCGGCGGCGGGCGGACGCGTCCGGCACCGTCCGGACGTGTCCGGCGGCGGCGAAGATGTTTTTTTTAGGGTTTGAAGGAGGGGATCCGGAATTTCGAGAGGGTGGTCTTTAAATAGGCATAGAGGGAGGTAGGAGAGTCCAAATGAGGTGCAGTTTTCGGCCACGCGATCGTGATCAAACGCTCTAGATGATGGAGAGGGTTTTGGTGGGTTTTGGGCCAACTTGGAGGGGTGTTGTGCTGCAACACACACGAGGCCTTTTCGATCCCTCGGTTAACCGTTGGAGCATCAAACGAAGTCCAAATGGTACGAAACTTAACAAGCAGTCTATCGGTAGTAAACCAAGGCCGCTTGGCAAGTCTCTGTCCAATCCGGAAATGTTTAATCCCCATACATGAAAGAAAGGTAGAAATGACCACCGGAGGAGAACGAAGCGCCGAAATGCAAAACGGACAACGGGGAAAATGCTTGAATGCATGAGATGAACACGTATGCAAATGCAATGCACATGATGACATGATATGAGATGCATGACAATGATAACAACACACGGAGACAAAAACCCGAACCCAAGAAAATAAAATAACTTAACGCCGGAAACGGCAAGAGTTGGATTACATATTAGGTAAATCATATCCGGGGTGTTACAAGGAATCCCAGCAGCTTGCCCGAGGGGACCCCAAACACACATTTTTCCGGGTTGAGGCATAATTTCACCTTATGCAGGTTGGCGAACGTTTCCTCCAAGTCCCCGATAAGGGTCTTGGCCTCCTTGGACTTGACCACGATGTCGTTGATGTAGGCCTCTGCGTTCCTCCCGAGCTGAGGGCCGAGGGTGATGTGCATCAACCGCTGGAAGGTGGCACCTGCGTTCCTCAGCCCAAAAGGCATGCAGATGTAGAAATAGGTCCCGCATGGGGTCAGGAACAACGTCTTCTCTACGTCTTGTACTGCCATTTTGATCTGGTGGTAGCCCGAGAAGGCGTCGAGGAAGCAAAGCAGGTCGCACTCGGCCATTGAGTCCATGATTTGGTCGATGCGAGGGAGAGGGAACGGGTCCAGAGGGTAGAACTTGTTGAGGCTCGTGAAGTTGACGCAGATGCGCTCTTTGCCTCCTTTCTTTGGGATGATGACGGGGTTGGCCAACCATTCTGGGTGGCGCACCTCCCGCATAACGCCTACTTCTTCTAGCTTCCAGACCTCCTGGACGATGAAGGCCTACTTTTCCAGAGGCTTCCGCTACGCCTTTTGCTTGATAGGTCGTGCGTTCGGGCACACCGTGAGGTGGTGTTCGATGACGTGCCTAGGCACCCCGACCAGGTCGGTCGCCTTCCATGCGAACACTTCCTTGTTCGCCTGGAGGAAGGCCACCAACGCCTCCTCTTGATCTGGAAGCAGGCTCACACCGATGGTGAAAGTGGAGCTCGCGTCTCCCTCATCGATGGGTACCTGCTTGGTCTCGGCGGGATCCTGAGAGAAGAGTTGTTTCTTTTTGGCTGGAGCAGCTTCGGCGGCCTCCGGAGCCCCCTATGCGCTTGGGCGAGCCGCGGCAGCGGCTCGATAAGCGTGCTCGAGGACCTGAAGAGCGGCCTTGGTGTCTCCTTTGATGGTGATGGTGCCACTGCTCCCGGGCATCTTGATGATGTTGTAGCCCGAGTGAGTCGCTGCCATGAACTTGGCCAGGGCGGGGAGACCGAGGATGGCGTTGTAGGGCAGGTGGATGGGCGCGACATCAAAGTCAATGAGCTCGCTCAGGTAATTGGCATGCGTCCCGAAGGTGACCGGGAGGCGGACCTGCCCGAGCGGGACGGCCGAGCCCACGACTCCCGAGAAGGGTTTGGTGGGGAGGAGCCGCCCGTAGGCCACCGGCAGACGACCAAAGGCCTCCGCAAAGAGGATGCTGAGCCCGGTGCCGCCGTCGACGAGGGTCCGTGTGACGGACACCCCGCAGATGGTGGGGGTACATATCGTGGGGAGGATGCATGTGCCGGTTGTAGCTCTGGTGCGGTCACCGAGGCCGAAGACGATGGCGTGCCCCTGCGCGCCTAGCCCCCGCGGGGCCTCCTGCGGCCGAGCGGTAGCCCCCAGCTGTCGAAGGTGTGATTTAGTGTGACGGGCCGACGCCGATGCCTGGGATCCTCCGATGATGCAAGCGACCCCACGGCATGGTGACGCCCCGCCGGCAGCGTCCAGCAGCTCGCCGGGGTGAGCCACCCAAGCGTCAAGTCCTGCCGCAAGCGGCCGGTGTCGGAGCATCTCCTGGGCCGTTAGAAGCATCGGCGTCGAGGCCAGGGGAAGAGGGAGTGGCGTAGCGGGCCGCTCCCCAGTGGCCGGGCCGGCGATGGGGTCGTCGACGTGGGGGACAAAGCGCCCGTGAGCGGCGCGGTCCGCCGACGCCGCGCAGGCAACGGGAACAGCCCGAGCCTCCACGCGGATGCAGCAGGCAGGTGTCGCCATGGCAACGTATGGTAGAAGAGGGGAGGCGAGGTCGTCGGAGAGGCGAGATCTCGACACACCCCCTACCTGGTGCGCCAAATGTCGGATTCTGGGCTCCGCAAAACCCTTAAGATTTGAACACAGGGGCGTGACGAAGATCTCTCCCGCTACACGTCCACCTAGCGCCTCGCTCTTCTCCTGGTTGTGGGAATGGAATGCAAGCAAGAAAACAAGTAGAGCACACAAGAGTTTACCCAGGTTCAGGCCACCTTGCGGTGTAAAACCCTACGTCCTACTTTAGTGGATTGGCCTCACTAGGGCTCGAGTATGAACAAATATAGTGGTTTCCTGAGCTCAGGAAGCAAGCTCAGGAGGGGTGAGTAAGAGGATGTTCTTGCTCCTTTGCTATGCTAAGTTCCAATGGGTTGGTCCCCCCTCTCTATGCTAGGATCCCTAGCTACTTATATAGACGGCCAGGGTCCTCTTCCCCTGAAATGTTTAGGCGGGAACGGAAACCCACAATGACGATTTGAGCGGGAACACAAGGACGCTCCTATCCTCACAAAAGGTGGTCTTCGCCTGCAAAGAGGGCATGCGGTGACGCGGTGGTGGGCTCGGCGATGACATCCTTCCTGCCGTCCTTGCGGTCTTCGGTCTTGTTGCACCAAAGGGGAAACCTTTGCCTGGCCCCTTGGGAACCTGCGCCTGTGCGGTCTCCTTTGCACCGATATGGAAACTACGCCCGCTGGCACACGCTAGCGCCCACTGGCACGCGCTGGCTCCCGCTGGCATGGTTCGTCATGGCTTGCATCACTGCCTCCTCCCGAGGCATCCCTTGCCTTGAGATCTCCGCCCTCCCGAAGCAGCCTAGCTGAGGCCACACTTGGTAGAGGTCTTGGTTGCCCCTCCGGAGGAGCCTAGGTGAGGCCGCTCCCTGAGGAGGTCTTGGTCGTTCTCGTCGCGATGGCTGGCCCCCTCGCGAGGGTCTTGAGCAGCTGGTCGATCGGCTGGGCCCTACCGGGCCGTACCAGGAACGGGACGTGGGCCGCAGACAGGCAAGTCTGGATACCCTGGTTCCCAGTACGCCGACAAGTTTGACCTGGTCAGCATCTGTTGACTTGCTGACATCACACTGATGTCATGCTGACCCAGCTAACAATTTTCTGAATTAAAAATAATCCAGGAAATTTGAGAAAATGTTTAAAACTTCTATAAATCATAGAAATTGATCTATAACTCAGAATGAAATAATTTATATATGAAAAATGATCAGAAAAATCCAATCTTTCCATATGTACCATTTTCATGCATGTTAGACCAACTTATGGCTGTTGTTCGGACAAATCATATAAATGGCATTTGAATTTCTCATATGGGGTTTGAATTTGAACCTTGGGTTCAAACCAACTTCATTAAAATCATTGCTAGCTGCATTAGCTCAAACCACAACATATTGTCATGTCATGATCATGCATCATATTGTTGCATTGCATTGATTGTGTTCCTTATCTGTTGTCGGTGCCTGTTCCCTCTCAGTAGACGTTGATCTGGCGATGAGATCGATGACACCGATGAAGAACTATACTATCTTCAGAAGTGCCAGGCAAGCAAAAACCCCTTGTTCATTCCGATACAATCCCACTCTCTTGCTCCTGCTCTCTTTTACTGCATTAGGACAACAATGATTCAACTCTTACATGCTGCGGTAGTTGAACCCCTTTCCTTTGCATGACTTGTCATTGCCACAATAAATAGATGAAACCCAATAGCACGAGTAGGAGTTGTTTGAGCCCTGATGTGCCTACTCATTCATGCTTGTTTTCATGCCTGCTACTGCTTAGAGTTGAGTCAGGTCTGATTCATTGGGGATGAATTGGAATGTGGTGAACATGTCTTACTGTTGAGAGCTAAGTGTGTGAACATGATTTGGTAAAGGTAGCGGTGCTAAGCCATGTAGGAGTACATGGTGGGTTATCTCATTGAAATCGTCCTCAAGAACTGAGTTCTGTGTTTGTGATCCATGAACAGCTACTACCACACATTGGGATCCTCAATTGACTCTCTCGACTTATTAACCGCCCCTGTCCTCTGTCTAGGAGTTCCAAGTAGTTTCTGGTGTTTGTAGTATGCGGGAGGCCATGCGCAGCGCTGACCCGAGGGGTGGGCTGTGATGCGGTAGGCACGTGGCACGGTGTACTGGGATGCCCGTTTGGTGCCTCGGGAACCCCGCACACATCGTTCGGGGCCATATGTGGAAACCTCAGCCGGACTCCCTACAGATGGAACCTGAATAGGCAATAAACCTGGACTAGCGACTTGTGTGGTTAGTCAGGTCGTGGCCGACACCCTCGCTAGGATTCCGCTTGAAGGTTACCGAGATACATAACGTGTACATGGAGGTAAGTGGCGAGAGCGTGTGTGAAGAAGTACACCCCTGCAGGGTGAACATCATCTATTCGAATAGCCGCGTCCACGGTAAAGGACTTCTGGGTTGCGTGTACAGTTCATAGACAAGTGAAAGTGGATACTCTAAAATGCGCAAGATAAGCATGAGTGTTATGTATGGCGTTCTCGTAGGGAGATGGGAGCGGATCCATAGTGGTGTATTTATTGGTGAATATGTGGACTCGTGTGCGCCACCTCAAAAGAGTTACTTGCAATCGTAGTTTAGGATAGCCAGCGAGTCAAAGCTAGCTTGCTGCAGTTAAACTCCACCACCCCCTTTGTTGATACTAATCCATATGTAGCTAGTTCTGATGTAAGTCTTGCTGGGTACATTTGTACTCACATTTGCTTAATTTATGTTTTTGCAGGGAGACTTACGTCTCACTAGTAGTTCCACGTGGACTTCGACATTTAGCTTGTTACCTCAGCAACGATCTTGTACCCTTGGGAGGGTCTTGTAGATAGTCAGGCTTCTCAACCTTTTTCATTTGTAGTTGTCTCTAATCAGACATGTTTATGCTTCCGCTTGTTGCTTGTATGCTCTGTATGTTGGGTCATGAGACCCATGTTTGTAATACTTGGCTCCTCGGACCTTAATGAATAAATACTTTGAGTTGTAGAGTTTTGTTGTGGTGCCATGTTGTATTTGCACATATCAAGGATATTTTGTGTATGATTTGAAATGCTTGGTATGTGTGGGATCTGACAACCTAGTTGTCTATCCATAGTAGCCTCTCCTACCGGGAAATGTCTCCTAGTGCTTCCACTGAGCCATGGTAGCTTGCTACTGCTCCAGAACACTTAGGCTGGCCAGCATGTGTCCTTCTTTGTTCCTGTGTTTGTCCCTTCGGGGAAATGTCATGCGGTGTCTACCAGGGTCCTGTTAGCCTGCTACTGCCCGGATTCTCCGGAGTCCTGTTAGCCCAGCTTCTACAGCCCACTCGCTGATGACCGACACGTTCGTTGTTGGGTCATGTATGCCTGTCCCTGTAAGTTAGTGCCACTTTGGGTTTATGACTAGTCATGTCGGCCCGGGTTCTCTGTCACATGAATGCTAGCGACACTATCATATACGTGAGCCAAAAGGCGGAAACGTTCCCATGCTAGGTAAGGTGGCACACGTGGGAATACCATGCGTGAGGCCGCAAAGTGATATGATGTGTTACATGCTAGATCGGTGTGACTTAGGATCGAGGTCCTGACATAATTGTTCATCAGGAAAGCTATCATCAATAGGTAGTGGGTCATCAAGAACATTCTCTAACCTAGACAAGTTGTCTGCAACGGGGTTCTCAGCTCCCTTTCTATCAATAATATGCAAATAAAATTCTTGTAGCAAGAGAACCCATCTAATAAGTCTAGGTTTAGCATCTTTATTTTCCATGAGATATTTAATAGCAACATGATCAGTGTGAATAATTACTTTATAATCAACAATATAAGGTCTAAACTTATCACAAGCAAATACAATTGCTAAAAATTCATTTTCAGTAGTAGCATAATTTCTTTGGGCACTGTCTAGAGTTTTACTAGCATATTGGATCACATTTAATTTCTTATCAACTCTTTGTCCTAGAACAACACCTACAGCATCACACATAATTTCAAAGGGTAAATTCCAATCAGGTGGTTGAACAATAGGTGCAGAAATCAAGGCTTTCTTGAGTATTACAAATGCTTCTACATAATCATTATCAAAGACATAAGGAACATCTTTTTGTAGGAGATTAGTGAGAGGCCTAGAAATTTTAGAGAAGTCTTTAATGAACCTCCTATAAAAACGGGCATGACCAAGGCAACTTCTCATACCTTTGATGTCCTTGGGACACGGCATCTTTTCAATAGCATCAACTTTAGCTTTATCAACTTCAATACCTCTTTCAGTAATTTTACGCCCCAAGACAATACCTTCATTAACCATAAAGTGGATCTTCTCCCAATTCAAGACAAGATTATTTTCTTCACATCTCTGCATGACTCGATCAAGGTTACTTAAGCAGTCATCAAAAGAAGTTCCATACACGGAGAAATCATGCATGAAAACCTCAACAATCTTTTCACAAAAGTCAGAGACTATAGCAGTCATACATCTTTGAAAGGTAGCAGGTGCATTACATAAACCAAAAGTCATACGTCTATAAGCAAAGGTACCGAAAGGGCAAGTCAAAGTGGTCTTATCTTGATCCTCTTTTGACACGGGTATTTGAGAGAAACCAGAATAACCGTCGAGGAAGCAAAAATGTGTATGTTTGGATAATCTTTCTAGCATTTGATCAATAAAAGGTAAAGGGTAATAATCCTTTCTAGCAACTTTATTTAATTTGTGGAAATCAATTACCATTCTATAACCTGTAACGATTCTTTGTGGGATCAATTCATCTTTATCATTAGAAGCAACAGTAATACCTCCCTTCTTAGGGACACAATGGACATGACTTACCCACTCACTATCAGCAACAGGATAAATTATACCTGCCTCCAGAAGCTTTAGTATTTCATTTCTTACCACTTCTTTCATCTTAGGATTTAATCGCCGTTGGTGACCAACAACCAGTTTAGCATCTTTCTCCATTTTTATTTTGTGCTGGCATAGAGTGGGACTAATGGCCTTAAGATCATCAAGAGTATATCCAATAGACGCACGGTGATTCTTCAGAGTTTTCAATAATTTATCTTCTTCATGATCTAAAAGGTTAGCACTAATAGTAACATGATATATCTTCTTCTCATCAAGATAAGCATATTTAAGAGTATCAGGTAATGGTTTAAGCTAAAACACGGGATCACCCTTAGGTGGAGGAGGATCCCCTAGAATTTCGATGGGCAAGTTGTGTTTCAAAACAGGTCCCCATTTAAAGAATACTTCATCTATTTCCCTTCTTTCATTCATAAACATATCATTTTCATGGTCTAGCAAATATTGTTCTAAAGGATTATTAGGAAGCACGAAAATAGAAGCAAGACCAATAATTTCACCTTTACTAGGAAATTCTTTATCATGGGGTTGTCTATGTAATTTAGCAAAATTAAAATCATGAGACATATCCCGTAAACCAACAGTAACATTATCCTTTTCGTAGTCTACCTTAGCATTAACAGTATTCAAGAAGGGTCTATCAAATATAATGGGACAAAAGTCATCTTGTGGGGAACCAAGAACAAGAAAATTAGAAGGATATTTAACTTTCACAGACAAGACTTCAACATCTCTAATAATCCCGATTGGTGAAATAGTATCTCTATTGGCAAGCTTAATTGTAACATCAATATCTTCTACCTCAGTAGGTGCAATATCGTGCATAATTTCTTTGTATAAGGAATGAGGTATTGCACTCGCACTAGCACGCATATCACATAAGCCATGATAACAATGATCTCCTATTTTAACAGAAACAACAGGCATGCCGACAACAGGTCTATGTTTATTTTTAGTACTGGGTCTAGTAATTCTAGCAGCTTCATCATAGAAGTAAATAACATGCCCATCAATATTATCGACCAAGAGATCCTTAACCATAGCAATACTAGGTTCAACTTTAATTCTCTCAAAGGGTGTAGAAGTTCTAGCATTACTCTTACGAACCACAATTGAAGCTTTAGCATGATCCTTTATTCTAACAGGGAAAGGGGGTTTCTCAATATAAGTGGTAGGAACAATAGGATCAACATTATAAGTGATAGGCTTTTCTTCAACTTTAAGATGTTCAACTACTTTTACTTCAATGGGAGGATGATATTTAAACCACTTCTCCATAGGGAGATCAACATCAGTAGCAATGATTCACAGAAAGAAGCTACTATCTCTGAGTCAAGTCCATATTTAGTGCTAAATTCACGAAAAACATCGGTATCCATAAAAGATTTAACACAATCAAACTTAGCTATTATGCCTAACTCCTTAACTTCATCGAGTTCCCAATATTCAGAGTTGCGTTTAATTCTTTCCAATAAATCCCATCTGAATTCAATAGTCTTCATCATAAAATAGCCAATACAAGAAGTATCGAGCATGGAGCGATTATTGAGAGAAAGCCGAGCATAAAAGTTTTGAATACTAATTTCTCTTGAGAGCTCATGATTGGGGCATGAATATAACATTGACTTAAGCCTCCGCCAAGCTTGAGCAATACTTTCTCCTTCGCGAGGCCAGAAATTATGTATATAATTGTCGGATTTCGGGTTCTGGCAGACCCTTGAGGTTCTAACACTGGGGTGCGCACGGAGATCTCTCCCCTACCAATCTACGTCCAATCTCCTCGCGCGATCTAAGCTGGAAACAACGAACAACACAAGGGACATGAGATTTATACTGGTTCGGGCCACCGTTGTGGTGTAATACCCTACTCCAGTGTGTGGTGTGGTGGATTGCCTCGGGGGCTGATGATGAACAGTACAAGGGAAGAACAGCCTCGCGAGAGGTGTTCTTGAGCTGGTGCGATGAACTACTTGGGTGAGTTCAGTCGCCTCTCTCTCTCTGCTAGGGCTCTATCAGATCTCTCGCTGTCTCTCTTTTCATTCCCCCCGGGGTGTCCTCCTACTCTGTGGTGGCTAGCTCTATTTATAGAGGCCCTGGGCCTCTACCCAAATAATGAGCGGGAAGGGCGCCAACAATTGGCCATTCTGAAGGGGAACATATAGTACAAGTTATCCTGACCAAAGGTGGTTTTCGGCTGCCAAAAGTACTGGTGATGACGCCGTCCTGGGCTCCACGGTGACCTCCGTCCTGCCACTCTGCTGGTCTTGGTCTCGTTGTACCGGAATGGTACCCTTTGCCCGATACCTTGGCCGGTGCTTGCCCCCTTTGCACCAAAGGGGAAACTAGGACACTGCGTAGGCCGGCGCCCGCCTGGTCTTGATCCTCATGGCTTGGGTCACGGTCTCCTCGCGAGGTACCCCTGACTTGATCTCTCCGCCTCCTCGCGAGCCTGCCTGATGAGGCTGCCTCTGAGGAAGCTTTCCGTCGTCCGCCCCGCAAGGATTGGCCCCTCGCAAGGGTCTTGAGCTTGAGCTTATGAAGATGGGCCGCGCTGGGCCCCCACTTGAGCCATGCCGCAGGCCGCAGGCAGGCAAGTCTGGGGACCCCCGTTCCCAGAACGCCGACAGTAGCCACCAGGCCCAAGGCGCGCCCGGGCTTGGCCTGGTAGGGAAGCGAAGGGGCAAGCGCGAAGTGCCGCGGGCCCTAACAGCCTGCGGCCTTGGGTGCCATGTGGCGATTGATTGGACGTGGGCATATGTGCTTCCCCACGATGCCTCGGGAACCGCATGACTTGACAAGTCCCTGCATGCAGAGAAACCGGTCATGATTACCTACGACAGTGGCGCTCCGCGGTTGGCCTCCTCCGGCTATAAGTACGGGGCTGGGCGAGCCCCTTCAGTCCATCCCTTCCTGCTGCTCCTTTCCTTCTCCTTCCTTGTTCTTGCTCCTCCTTACGCCAATGGCACCAATCTGCCGGTTCTCTGTAGAAGAGAAGGGAAAGGCCCCCCGAGAGGGTCCTGACCCACTTCCACCGAAGAAGCAGCTGGTCCTTTGCCACCGAGATGAGGGTGCTCAGCAGGAGGCACCGAGGCCCTGGTATGAGCAGCTGCCGCCTGGGTTTCCGCAACCCTTGCACACCCACGTCGTAGGTCCTTGGGGAGAAGGCGTCGAGCAATATCGACGATGCCACCGTTGACGCCGGCGAGTCACGATGGTGCGCGTCGTTCCTCCTGGAGTCCACACCGAGCGCTCCTCTCGTGAGCTCGTGCTCCACGCCACCATGACTCGAAGCTCTTGGATTCGCCTTCCTCCTTCCTTCGCCTTCGAGATGCCGCCAAGAGGGGCTCTGGAGCTCTGGCTGCAGCACGCTGACTGCAGTACCCTTGTGACCGGAGCAGGGGTCGCGGTCGTCGCTCCGGGCAAGGTCTTCATGACCCGGGGCTGGGGCAAAATCGCCCGGGTCTACCGGACTGTAGGTGCCCTCGTGATTCATCTTGAATACAATGGCGCCTCCCTGATGTTCTTCAAGGTCTTTGATGCTGAAGGGCGCCGGCTGGAATGCTGTCCCAGGGAGAGCGGCAGGGGCGATGAACTAGCGAGGACCTGGCCTGCCCATCGGCCCTCCAGCAGCTCCTCAGGCAGCAGCGGAGGAGCTGGGGAATTCAGTGGCTCCCCCGAGCTCCTCGCAACTCCAGAGACGAGTGACGACAGCTACGATCCCCCGAGCTCGCGCCGTGCTCGGAGCGGGGCAGCTGCGTCCAGCCGCTGACGCCACTGATCTGGATGGGGTTGGCATCGACGTTGGGCAGCCCACTGTTGATGATGGTGTCCCTTGCGGTGGTGCGGGTGATTAGCGTTCCTTAGGATTAGTACTCTTGTTCCCTGCGAGGAATCGAAGCAACAGCCCGCGGGGGTATGTAAGGCGTCTGCCATGTCTTTTATGAATATTATATCCTTAATATGAATCAATGCGAGGTGCTTGTCCTGTCTCGGCTCGGCTCCCCCTTTTTATCCTCACGAGGACTTGGCGCTCTACGCTGACAGGTCCCAGTCCCCAGGCAGGCTTCAGCCGTCACTGGTATGCCAGGTCGCGATGGCGTGGTCAATTCCAGGAGGTGAGCGGCCTGAGGTCCGGTAAGAGCCCCCGAGTCGCGATGATCGGGAGGTCCCCTTTAGTGCTCAAGCAGCCCTCGGTGGGCGAGAAAGGAAGGCAACATCGCCGTGACAGAGCCGCATTGGGCGAGGGTTTTTGCGCTACATTGGTTCAACTCCTGTAAGGGCGTGACTTATCTCTTGAGTCTGGTGTAGTTCCTCGACGAAGTGCCTAGCCCGAGCGGTGGCAGCTGAGGAGCTGCTGGGTTAGGTCCTCGCAAGCTTATTCCCATTCCCCCGCACTTTCCTTAATGCTCTACGTCCTCAGGTCCCGGCCCTCGAGCGAGCTCAGCCACCGCTGGTATGACAGGTCGTGATGCCGTGGGTGAAGGCCAGGGGGTGAGGGCTGGAGAGCCAGTAGGAGCCCATGATTCCTAGTGTTGCTCCTGGAGTAGGTCCTGCACACAAATCATGAAGAGAAACAAGACCTGTCGTTATGGTTGCCAGCCAACCTTTGTCGCTCCGAGGAAGTGATTGGGGCATTGAGGGCCTGGTGAGGTGGCGCCTTGCAGGGCTGCCGCGGCCAGAGCTCGACCACTCAGATTTATCGGCGTTGCAGGGATAGACCTGTGCGCAGATGCCGTGCCAGAGCGAGCAGCTCCATAGGTAGGCGTCAATCGAGCAGGCGATTTGGTCGGGTATGTTAAGCACGCATGAGGAAATTCATTTTAAGTAGACGCGGGAAAAGCAAACGCCGCAGGGCCAGGCCCGAGCAGCTTGGGGATGATGCAGCCTGAGGGGTGCCCCCAACAAGGTAAGTAAAGAGCATAAGCAAAACGGATACATGCCGCAGGGATGGACCCACGCGACCTGGGAATGATGCGGCCCTGTGGGCGCTTCCAGCTAAAAATGGAACTTAGAAAGATGTCACCTGGTGTCGTTGAAGTTGAAGTGATGCTGATGAAGCGGTCGATGCGCGATGAAGACGTCGATCCTTACGAGCCCCCAGGCCCAGGAGCCTCGGGAGGCTCCGGGGGCACTGGTGGGTTTCCGAGGGCCTTCTTTATCTCCGCCAGGACCGCACCATGCCTGACCTCCTGAGCCTCCAGAATGCCCCTCAGCAGGCGCTGATGAGCGGCGACCGCGTTCGGCAGGCCGAAAGGCATGCGAACGTAGCTGTGAGGTGGACCCTTGCAACGCCCCGCGCGCGAAGGCCAGAGGCGCTCCAGAGATGCGGCCCAGTTGAGCCCTGGCACGTCAATCCAAACGCGCAGCCCACCATCCTCGCCTGGATGTGGGGTTACGGTGGGCAGGCGGCAGCTGCCGCGCATGACTCTCGATTCCTGTAGCTCCTGGGTGTTTCTTGCGATGAACTCCTGAGGGTTTGGTTTTCCTTGCCTCGTACCTTCCTCAGAAAAACATGCCTGGAAGTACCCCTCCAACTGGTGCCTGAGCGCCTCCCTCGCGACCTCGGCAAGGTTGGTGGCTCTCCAAGAAAGAGCCCCCGAGCCCTGCCTGAGGAGGGCGCCAGGCGCGCCTTCCTATGCGAGAGAGTGTGGTGCTCCCTGATTGGGCGCAGAACCTGACGCAACACCTCCAGAGGCGCCTGCCTCCTTATGGCTTGGGCTAGGGAAACCTTCTTCTTCTTAAGGGTCACCTCAGGAAGTCTTCCGTCCTTACGGTCCGGGTCTTCGATTGCTGTGGCTTGGAACGCGCGATCAAGTGAACACACTACGTCCCTTTCTTCAGAGGGTACGATGATGACTCCACCGCTTCCTGGCATCTTGAGGACATTATACCCATGGTGAGTCACTGCAATGATCTTGGCCATGGCTGGGTACCCGAGAATGGTGTTGTATGGCAGACAGATGTGGGCGACATCGAAGTCGATGAGCTCGGTGCGGTAGTTGTTGCGCTGCCCGAAGGTGACTGGAAGGCGAACCTGCCCTATTGGAACAGTGGAACCATCAGTGACTCCTGAGAATGGCCTGGTTGGCTGAAGCTGATCGTACGACACTCAGAGATTGTCGAACGTCTCGACGGACAGGACGTTGAGTCCTGCTCCGCCGTCAATGAGGGTCCTGGTGAACCGCACGTTGCTGATGACTGGGGAGCAAAGCATCGGGAGGACCTCGGACGTTGCTGCGCACTTGAGCTGATCCGCTGAGCTGAACGTGATAGCCCACGCGGACCACCTGAGAGGGCACGTGGCATCAAGCTTGGGGAGGACTGCATTCACCTCGCGAGCAAACTGCTTGAAGATGTGCTGTGAGGCTGGGGCCTGCGCGCCACCCAAGATGCAAGCGATTGAGTGCGGCTCCTGGAAGCCCCCAGCCCCCTCGTCTTGATGTTGGTCTTTGTTCCTCCTTGGCGGTGGCAGCAGAGGAGGAAGGCCTGCGTTGCCGTGCGGGCCATCCTCACGAGGCTGATCTCTCCAGCCATCCTCGCAAGGCTGGTCCTGCCAGCGATCCTCACGAGGTCGGTCTCGCCACCCTTGGCGAGGGCCACGGTCTTCCCATCGTCCGCCACCTCTTCCGGCTCCTCGGCCATAGCCCTTGTCGTTGCGCTCGGGGCGACGGCTGGCACGTCCATCCCTCACGGCCCTGAGCTCTTGACATTCGTTAGTGTTGTGGGTGTGGAGGTCGTGGTACACGCAGTACCGGCTGCCCTTGGATGACTCAGGCTGACCCCTGCCTCGCTTGGTGCCTGGTTCCGCTGCAAGCACGGCAGCCCCCTTGCGCTTCACGTCCTTGGCCTTGGGCTTCTTTTCTTCTGGGTCGGCAGCCGGGAGTTCGAGGAAGGAAATGCGCCCTTCTTCAGCCCTAGCGCACTTGGTCGTCAAGTTGAATAGCTCCAGGGATGTGCACAGGTCTTCATGGATTGCCAGCTCCTCCGTCATCTTGATGTCATGTACGCCATCAGAGAAGGCCGAGATGATGGCTTCTTCAGTCACCTTGGGGATCGTGAGGCGAGCGTTGTTGAAGCGCTGGATGTATTTTTGCAGGGTTTCCCCTTGCTGCTGCTTGATGCGGCGCAGATCGCTCATGGCCGGGAGCCGGTCGCGAGTGCCCTGGAAGTTGGCAATGAAGTGAGTGCGCATCTCGTCCCAGGAGCCAGGTTCAGGAGCCAGGTGCGGGCCCCGTCCTTGAGTGCCATGGGGAACTAGTTCGCCATGACCCTTTCGTCTCCCTTGGCGGCTTCGATGCATAGCTCGTAGAGCTGTAGGAACTCCACGGGGTCCGCCGTGCCATCGTAGCGAGGGGGCAGGTCATGCTCGAACTTGCCTGGCCATGCGACGCCGCGTAGCAAGGGGGTGAGAGCACGGCAACCTGCTGTGGCCACCGGTGCCTTTTGCTGGTACTAGGCTTGCTCCTGGGGATTACCGCGCGCTGCCGCTTGGAGCAGCGCGGGGTCTTGGCGTGGAGGTGCAGGGACGCGATCTTGGCGCGCCGGCGCTGGGAGCGCGCAAGCACCTTCTTGGGGATGAGGGATCTCTTGGCAGCTCCTTTCCTGCTGCGCAGGCGCCAGACGCGGAGGGTCTCGCCCTGGGGCTGCGCGCCTTGGAGCCAGGGCGCCTTCTTGGGGAAGAGGTGGTGGAGGCACCTCCTGATCCTCGCCTCCCGCGCGGAATGGAGGGCGAGGTAGCGAGAAGGACGGCAAGGGGGAGCCCCCTGCGGCACTTACGAGCTCGGTGATGCGGGCGATTCAATCCTCGTAGAGGTCGTTGATGGGGCGGTAGTGCAGGAGCTCTCTTGCCAGGAGCAGTGCGGCGTGCGCGTCCGTGGGGGCGCGACGGGCGTGGGACGACGAAGCTGCTGGAGTCAGCGATAGTGTGGTGGTGCGGCCCTCCCGCCGCACTGAAGGATGCTGGGACGAGGCCTGCTGCTCGTTCCCCGCCGGGCCGATGGCGGCATTGGCGGCAGGCGACGGGGAATGACGAGGGCGTCCGCCGACGGGCGCCGTTTGGGCGACGCAGGTGGCGAGAGCAGCCGGGCGCTCGGCAAGAGCCCGACGAGCGTCAGCCATGGACACGACGGAAGATCACACGCGAACAGCGGAAGAAAGATTTTGGCGCACCCCTACCTGGCGCGCCAAATGTCAGATTTCGGGTTCCGGCAGACCCTTGAGGTTCGTACACTGGGGTGCGCGCGGAGATCTCTCCCCTACCGATCTACGTCCAATCTCCTCGCGTGATCTAAGCTGGAAACAAGGAACAACACAAGGGACACGAGATTTATACTGGTTCGGGCCACCGTTGTGGTGTAATACCCTACTCCAGTGTGTGGTGTGGTGGATTGCCTCGGGGGCTAATGATGAACAGTACAAGGGAAGAACAGCCTCGCGAGAGGTGTTCTTGAGCTGGTGCGATGAACTGCTTGGGTGAGTTCAGTCGCCTCTCTCTCTCTCTCTCTCTGCCAGGGCTCTATTAGATCTCTCGCTGTCTCTCTTTTTATTCCCCCCGGGGTGTCCCCCTACTCTGTGGTGGTTAGCTCTATTTATAGAGGCCCTGGGCCTCTCCCCAAATAATGAGCGGGAAGGGCGCCAACAATTGGCCATTTTAAAGGGGAACATATACTACAAGTTATCCTGACCAAAGGTGGTCTTCGGCTACCAAAAGTACTGGTGATGACGCCGTCTTGGCCTCCATGGTGACCTCCGTCCTGCCACTCTGCTGGTCTTGGTCACGTTGCACCGGAATGGTAACCTTTGCCTGATGCCTTGGCCGGTGCTTGCCCCCTTTGCACCAAAGGGGAAACAAGGACACTGCGCAGGCCGGCGCCCGCATGGCGCCAGCCTGGTCTCGATCGTCATGGCTTGCGTCACGGGCTCCTCGTGAGGTACCCCTGCCTTGATCTCTCCGCCTCCTCGCGAGCCTGCCTGATGAGGCTGCCTCCGAGGAAGCTTTCCATCGTCCGCCCCGTGAGGCTTGGCCCCTCGCGAGGGTCTTGAGCTTGAGCTGATGAAGATGGGCCGCGCTGGGCCCCCACTTGAGCCACGCCGTAGGTCGCAGGTAGGCAAGTCTGGGGACCCCCGTTCCCAGAACACCGACAATAATTACGATCACGATGAACCAGATGCATAGGATAAAACTTCTGATGAAATTCCAATTTCAATCGTTTGTAATTCCATGATCCAATATCATCACATAGCCTAAACCATGTTAATGCCTTTACCTTCAAAGATAAAGAGAAGACCTTCTTCTTGACAACATCCTCGGGCATACCTGCAAGCTTAAATAATCCACAAACTTCATCCACATAGATTAGATGCATATCGGGATGTAATGTTCCATCACCTGTAAAAGGATTGGCTAGCTGTTTCTCTATCATACCCGAAGGAATTTCAAAGTAAACATTTTCCGTAGGCTCAGTAGGTTGAGGAGAAACTCTTTGCTCTACTGGTCAGGGTGAAGATACCCCGAACAAGCCCCTCAAAAGATTATTTTTGATAGTGATGAGTGACGGTATAAAATTTTCCTTACCAAATTCCACCTACCAAAGTCGCTTCACTCTCAGGCAACGGTGCTAGAAAAGAGTCTTGATGACCCACAAGGACAGGCAATCTATCATAGTCCTTTTGATAAGTAAGAGTGTCGAACCCAATGAGGAGCAGAAGG
The DNA here is from genome assembly GCA_034509565.1 of Triticum monococcum. NCBI lineage: Eukaryota > Viridiplantae > Streptophyta > Magnoliopsida > Poales > Poaceae > Triticum > Triticum monococcum. The sequence goes on from CM067842.1 coordinate 155,812,077, forward strand.
AAGTGACAAGCGGTTTTCAGTAAGGTATTCTCTGCAAGCACTAAAATTATTGGTAACAGACAGTTTTATGATAAGGTAATTCGTAACGGGTAAAAAGTAACAAAAGTAAACAAGGTGCAGCAAGGTGGCCCAATCCCTTTTTGTAGCAAAGGACAAGCCTGGACAAACTCTTATATAAAGGAAAGCGCTCCCGAGGACACATGGGAATTATCGTCAAGCTAGTTTTCATCATGCTTATATGATTCACGTTTGTTACTTTGATAATTTGATATGTGGGTGGACCGGTGCTTGGGTACTGCCCTTCCTTGGACAAGCATCCCACTTATGATTAACCCCTCTCGCAAGCATCCGCAACTACGAAACAAGAATTAAGGTAAACCTAACCATAGCATGAAACATGTGGATCCAAATCAGCCCCTTACGAAGCAACACATAGGCTAGGTTTAAGCTTCTGTCACTCTAGCAACCCATCATCTACTTATTACTTCCCAATGCTTTCCCCTAGGCCCAAATAATGGTGAAGTGTCATGTAGTCGATGTTCACATAACACCACTAGAGGAAAGATAACATACATCTCATCAAAATATCCAATGAATACCAAATTCACATGACTACTTATAACAAGACTTCTCCCATGTCCTCCGGAACAAATGTAACTACTCACAAATCATATTCATGTTCATAATAAGAGGCTATTAATATGCATAACGGATATGAACATATAATCTTCCATCGAATAAACCAACTAGCATCAACTACAAGGAGTAATCAACACTACTAGCAACCCACAGGTACCAATCTGAGGTTTTGAGACAAAGATCGGATACAAGAGATGAACTAGGGTTTGAGAGGAGATGGTGCTGGTGAAGATGTTGATGGAGATTGACCCCCTCCCGATGAGAAGATCGATGGTGACGATTTCCCCCTCCCGGAGGGATGTTTCCCCGGCAGAACAGCTCCGCCAGATCCCTAGATTGGTTCCGCCAAGGTTCCGCATCTAGACGGTGGCGCTTCGCCCCGATAGCTTCGTTCTTATTTTTTCCAGGGCAAACGACACCTTATACCAGAAGATGGGCATCGAGGGGCTTCCAGGTGGCCCACGAGGCAGGGGTGCGCCTTGGGGGTAGGGCGCACTCTTGACCCTCGTGGACAATGGGTGGCCCCCCTCTAGTGCTTTCTTCACCCAATATTTTTAATATATTCCAAAACTGACTTTCATGGAGTTTCAGGACTTTGGGAGTTGTGCTGAATAGGTCTCATGCATCCGAGTCAACTTGTAACGCCCTCGATGTGGCTATATCTCCCACGTGTCGAAGCACGACTTAGAGGCATAACTGCATTGAAAGCAATGTCGCAAGTGAGGTAATCTTCACACAACTCATGTAATACATAAGGGAAAGAGATACATAGTTGGCTTACAATCGCCACTTCACACAATACATGAATAAAGCATTACATCATCCAGATACAATCAAGGTCCGCCTACGGAACCAAAATAAAAGAAGACTACCCCAAATGCTACACAGATCCCCGATCGACCCCAACTGGGCCCCACTAGTGATCAACTAGAACAAAACAACACAAAGGACAAGATCTTCATCGAGCTCCTCCTGAGCTTGGTTGCGTCACCCGCTCGGTAACATCGGCACGTTTTGGAAGTATCTGTGAGTCACGGGGACTCAGCAATCTCACACCCTCGCGATCAAGACTATTTAAGCTTATAGGTAGGGGTAAATGGTATGATGTGGAGCTGCAGCAAGCGACTAGCATATTTGGTGGCTAACATATTCGCAAAAGAGAGCGAGAAGAGAAGGCAAAAGCATGGTCGAGAAACTATGATCAAGAAGTGATCCTAGAACAACTTACGTCAAGCATAACTCCAACACCGTGTTCACTTTCCGGACTCCACCGAGAAGAGACCATCACGGTTACACACGCGGTTGATGTATTTTAATTAAGATCAACTTCAGGTTTTCTACAACCAGACATTAACAAATTCCCATCTGCCCATAACCGTAGGCACGACTTTTGAAAGTTCAAAACCCTGTAGGGGTGTCCCAACTTAGCCCATCACAAGCTCTCACAGTCAATGAAGGATATTCCTTCTAGTGGCAAGACCCGATCAGACTCGGAATCCCGGTTACAAGACATCCTCGACAATGGTAAAACAAGTCCAGCAACACCGTCTGAATGTGCCGACAAATCCTGATAGGAGCTGCACATATCTCGTTCTCAGGGCACACTCAGATAGGTCAAGCTACTAGTAAAAGCAACCCTCGAGTTGCCCCGAGGTGGCCCCGCAGGCTGCCCATTTTGGACCAACACTCAGAGGAGCACTGGCCCGGGGGGGTTAAAATAAAGATGACCCTTGGGCAGGCCTACCAAGGGAAATAAAAGGCTAGGTGGTGAATGGTAAAACCAATGTTGGGCATTGCTGGAGGAGTTTTATTCCAGGCAAACTGTCAAGGGGTTCCCAATATAACCCAACCGCGTAAGGAATGCAAAATCCGGGAACATAACACCGATATGACGGAAACTAGGGCGGCAAGAGTGGAACAAAACACCAGGCATAAGGCCGAGCCTTCCACCCTTTACCAAGTATATAGATGCATTAATTAGATAAGAGATATTATGATATCCCAACAAGTAAACATGTTCCAACAAGGAACAACATCTCCATGTTCCAACAAGGAACAAACTTCAATCTTCACCTACAACTAACAACACTATAAGAGGGGCTGAGCAAAGCGGTAACATAGCCAAACAACGGTTTGCTAGGGTAAGGTTGGTTAGAGGCTTGGCTTAACAATATGGGAGACATGATAAGCAAGTGGTAGGTATCACAGCATAGGCATAGCAAAAGAGCAAGCAACTAGCAAGCAAAGATAGAAGTGATTTCGAGGGTATGGTCATCTTGCCTGAAATCCCGCAAGGAAGAAGAACGAGTCCATGAAGAAGACAAATGGACGTAGTCGAACGGATCCTCACAAACGCGACGTTGTCGGAACCAACCCGGAGAAGCAACACCAGAAAGAAGCACACAACATAGTAAACAACCAACACATGATCATGGTATGATATGCGGGATGCGGTATGTGATGCCTATGCATGATTTGGAAAGGAATGATTGAACCTGGCCTCAACATGGAAAACCAAGAGTGCCACTGGAAAAGTGAGCTGATTTCGGTTGAAATTGATATAAAGATCACCGGAATCGGATGCACGGTTTGGAAATGGCAGGCAAAACAAATATGGCACCGGTCTGCAATAATCAGCAAGTGACCAACTAAATGCATCAAGATAAATATGCTACAGCACTCAAACATGACACCAAAATACATGGCAGGGATCCAATCATGAAGCTTGACAAAATATGAACACTGAGCTATGGCTAATTCATCCATTAACAGGTTCAAACAAGCATGGCAAAAGTGCAAATGATTACAGGTTTCAGACTTGGTGAAATTAACACAAGTCTAGAATTTATCATCGGGAAGCACATTTTAGAGCATGAAAACTACAAGGTACAGGAACTTAACATGGCAAAGCAAGGCATGGCATGAATATACTCAAATCACTTAACAAAAGTCCCTTAGTGACCTTGAGCCAAAAGGGATCAGAAAATACAATTGCAAGCATGTGAACATGGCAAACACATAAAGAGATTCAGACTTTGTGAAAAACTGGAGCATGCAAAACAGTTAACGAGTAGGCATGTTTATGGGATGACGAGATTCAGGACGGAGGTCGCTGCTAGGTTGAAGGGAGGGGTGGATCTGATCCACTCCGAGTGGATCTGGCCGGAGTCTACTCCGGTGAACTCCGCGAGCTCTGGCGAGGGGCGACTCGGGCTCCGGCGAGCTTGAACGGAGTCGGGGAAGAGGTCCGGCGGCGGTCGCGGGCTGCGGGCGGTGCGGGGCGCCGTGGAGGCGGCGGGCGGCGCCACACCAGCTTGGCGGTGGTGGAGACGATGAATGGCGCGGTGGCCGGCGCGAACTCTGGCGAGCCAGCGGGGCATCGCGGCCAGCCTAGGGTGGCACGCGGGCGTGGCGGCCGGCGAAGGACAGGCCCAGCATGGTGGGGGTGCAGGCACGGGCGGAGCCGTCGTGCGGCGGGAAAGCCGGCGAGCGGGAGGCGGCGGAGCTTCATCGGCGGAGGCGGGCGGCGCGCGGAGGCGAACGGCGGCGGTGACCGGTGATGAACAGCGAGGCGGCGGAGATGCTAGGGCAAAGTAGCGGCGGCGAACGGGCCCGGCGAGGCCCGGTTCGGCCCCGGGGCGGGCCGAATCTGGGCCCCGGGCGACGGTGGCGATGTGGGGCGCTGGCGGCGGTCACGTGTCGCCCTGCGATTGGCTCGGGGGGGCGCTGAGGTGGCGACTCCGGATTGGTCCGGGCGACATGGCAGCGGGGTGGACATGTCCGGCCGGCGCGGGAGGGAGTGTCCGGCGGCGCGCGGAGGAGTTTTTAGGGTTTCATCTGTGCGAATTTCGGAGGGGATCACATATATATAGGTAGAGAGGGAGCTAGGAGAGTCCAAATGAGGTGCGGTTTTCGGCCACGCGATCGTGATTGAACGACCGAGATGATGGAGAGTTCTTAGGTGGGTTTTGGGCCACTTTGGAGAGGTGTTGGCTGCAACACACACGAGGCCTTTTCGGTCCCTCGGTTAACCGTTGGAGTATCAAACGAAGTCCAAATGGCACGAAACTTGACAGGCGGTCTACTGGTAGTAAACCAAGGCCGCATGACAGGTCTCGGTCCAATCCGAATATGTTAAACACCCGCACATGAAAAGAGGTAGAAAGGGGCACAGGATGACATAGGAGCGCCGGATTGCAAAACAGACAACGGGGAAAAAGCTCGGATGCTTGAGACGAACAAGTATGCAAATGAAATGCACATGATGACATGATATGCAATGCATGACACGCAAGCAATGACAAGGCAACAACAGCGAGTAACTGGAGGACACCGGCACATCGGTCTCGGGGCGTTACAACACTCCACCACTACGCGAGGATCTCGTCCCGAGATCTAGAATGGCACCGGAGGGACAACGGAAAAGAAAGAGAAGAGGTAAAACTAAGTTGCTTCTTTGACAAACGAGTGAAACCACGAACTTTGAGAGGTTGGACAAAAAGAAAGGAGGAATGCCACGAAGATGAACAAAGTTGAAAGCACTTCGTTAAGAAAGAGGAATAAGAAAGAACCGATTCGGGTAGCACTTCGGTTGAAAAGAGATGAAGACTTGATAAAATGAAATAGCTTGAGCAAAAAGGGACACAACACTCCGGTTAAATGGATAAGCACGAAAAGAGCAAGGTCTTTGACAAAACGAGATGATGGGTTGAAAAGAGCAACATCACAATACCTCTTTAACAAAAGAATAGAAGATAGATAATTGGAATAGGAGAATGGAGAAGAAAATGCCAACTTCTGTCACAAAAAGCTTGAAAACGCATCTTTAAGAGAAGGGTCGAACGGAATTGTTGGAACACCAACAATGAAAAGAATAACCTTGATATGGTCTTATGGAATACATCTCAAATTATGAGGTGACAACCAGCCACTTACGGGAAAAGAATTGGATTGATATCAACAAGGAGAGGAGAAAGCTATCTCACCGGGAGGATAGATGAAGAACTTGGATCATATATTATCACCATTAATAGCAACAATCCTTGGGGAAAGCTTTAGGTGAAATATCACTCCAGATTACTCCAATAAAGAGATTGATGGATTAAAAAAATCTCATACTTGATAACTTGTGAAACACGAAGCATGAAGGGGAATTATCAAGAAAGACATAACACCACCTCAAAATATATGTGTGAAAGAATAGCACTCCGGATTGCAAGATGAAGAATGCTTGAGCTCCTCTAAAAATAATCTTGATGAACGCTTTGAGAAAGAAATAAATCCTTGATGAACCATCATGTATAGCCTCCATGAAGAACTCCGGTAAACAAAAGAATGAAGAGAAAGAGAAGTTGAAAACACAAGGTGAATCCTTGTACCGATTTAGAAGAATCTCTGTGGTGAAATAGTTGAAAAAGGTTGGAACTCCGGGAAATAGAAGATGAAACAATTGAAATCAGGAATTTGATGAGCCTCCGGAATAGGGAATTGAGTTCACTCGATGAAACAAGAATAATAATTACATTATGCTTATCCTTCACCAATTAAATTGATGACAATCAACGGAATTGGCATACTACTTATTCTCGTTGAAAAGAATTAAGATAGATATCGATAACTTGATAAGGTCTTCGATGAAACACCGGTAGGATCGAAACAACGAATGAATTGATATGATAACGAAAGAAGAGGAATCTTGCATGAACCACCATAAGAATTAAAAAACGATTGAAGAAAAGATAAAGAAAACACCGTGAAGAATTGGAAAACGAATGAGGATACTTGGGGAAATTTAGATACAAGTGAACGAAGAGATTCCGAGATGATTAGAGAACACTTGAATGAAGCACCGATAAGATTTAGAGAAAGAGAGCTGAAAGCTGAGAATGAATAAATCTGAGTTGACGGACTCCGGATGATCAAACTGAAAAGACTCCTGAATTGCTCCGAATAGGTGAAAAGAAATCTCACAACCGAAGAGAATTATGAGAGGATGGCAACAAGCTAGAATCATGAATCTTTGAAGAGAATGTAGCAAGATTGAGAGAAAAGTCTTCTTCGTCTCCAAATGATGAGAAAGACGACGAGAAACACCACCGTGAATTGTTGAGACACTCCGGAATAAAGAAGAATAGAAAAGTTGAACCAATGATGAAAATAATTTAACCGATCTTGGGGAAAGGCATTTGGCTGATGATAACTCATTCTTACGTCAAACTTTGAGAAAAATTTGAGGATAGCTCTGGGAAAAGAAAAGGTAAGATCCTGGTATCCATCCTTCAACACATAACCAAGAAACCTTCGGAAATCGTTTACCTCAACCTTCGAAAAGCATCCATTATACGAGTTATGGCAATACTCCCGAACTCCCGCCCCAGTACTGGGTGGCGTCGAGGTTATCTCACCAACAACTGCATAAAAGAGATTTTTGATGTCGGCGAAGCTAATCTCAAGTATTCCAGAACTGCAACGATAAAATTGTGACGACAACACCTTGGAGCTCAACTCCCCGGGACACTGCCACAACCCCTAAATGATAGGAGGCACCAAGAACAATGTTCTCATCACAAAACCATCAGAACGATTCCAAGATACCCGCGTGATCCTAAATTTTTTTAGTGAAATTTGAGAAGAGAAGAGTCAAAACTCTATGTCAGGATGCCTTACCAGAGCGATGAAGGGACTGGGGAGTAAAAGAATTCCTAACTCTTCGATATATAATTCCTAAATGACTCAAAACATTTCTAGACTCAATAACGCCAGCGATTCGATCAAGCAGGGGGCTCCTAAGGTCGGGGATGGCTCTGATACCAACTTGTAACTCCCTCGATGCGGCTATATCTCCCATGTGTCGAAGCACGACTTAGAGGCATAGCCGCATTAAAAGCAATGTCGCAAGTGAGGTAATCTTCACACCACCCATTTAATACATAAGGGAAAGAAATACATAGTTGGCTTGCAATCGCCACTTCACACAATACATGAATAAAGCATTACATCATCCAGATACAATCAAGGTCCGACTACGGAACCAAAATAAAAGAAGACTACCCCAAATGCTACACAGATCCCCGATCGACCCCAACTGGGCCCCACTACTGATCAACTAGAATGAAACAACACAAAGGACAAGATCTTCATCGAGCTCCTCCTGAGCTTGGTTGCGTCACCCGCTCGGTAACATTGGCACCTGCAAACTGGTTTTGGAAGTATCTGTGAATCACGGGGACTCAGCAATCTCACACCCTCGCAATCAAGACTATTTAAGCTTATAAGTAGGGGTAAATGGTATGATGTGGAGCTGTAGCAAGCGACTAGCATATTTGGTGGCTAACATGTTCGCAAAAGAGAGCGAGAAGAGAAGGGAAAAGCACGGACGAGAAACTATGATCAAGAAGTGATCCTAGAACAACTTACGTCAAGCATAACTCCAACACCATCTTCACTTCCCGGACTCCGCCGAGAAGAGACCATCACGGTTACATGCGCGGTTGATGTATTTTAATTAAGATCAACTTCAGGTTTTCTACAACCGGACATTAACAAATTCCCATCTGCCCATAACTGCGGGCACGGCTTTTGAAAGTTCAAAACCCTGCAGGGGTGTCCCAACTTAGCCCATCACAAGCTCTCACGGTCAATGAAGGATATTTCTTCTAGCGGGAAGACCCGATCAGACTCGGAATCCCGGTTACAGGACATCCTCGACAATGGTAAAACAAGTCCAGCAACACCGCCCGAATGTGCCGACAAATCCCGATAGGAGCTGCAAATATCTCGTTCTCAGGGCACACTCAGATAGGTCAAGCTACGAGTAAAACAAACCCTGGAGTTGCCCCGAGGTGGCCCCGCAGGCTGCCCATTTCAGACCAACACTCAGAGGAGCACTGGCCCGGGGGGGTTAAAATAAAGATGACCCTTGGGCAGGCTTACCCAAGGGAAAGAAAAGGCTAGGTGGCGAATGGTAAAACCAATGTTGGGCATTGCTGGAGGAGTTTTATTCAAGGCGAACTGTCAAGGGGTTCCCATTATAACCCAACCGCGTAAGGAACACAAAATCCAGGAACATAACACCGATATGACAGAAACTAGGGCGGCAAGAGTGGAACAAAACACTAGGCATAAGGCCGAGCCTTCCACCCTTTACCAAGTATATAGATGCATTAATTAGATAAGAGATATTGTGATATCCCAACAAGTAAACATGTTCCAACAAGGAACAACATCTCCATGTTCCAACAAGGTACAAAGTTCAATCTTCACCTGCAACTAACAACGCTATAAGAGGGGGTGAGCAAAGCGGTAACATAGCCAAACAACGGTTTGCTAGGGTAAGGTGGGTTAGAGGCTTGGCTTAACAATATGGGAGGCACGATAAGCAAGTGGTAGGTATCACAGCATAGGCATATCAAAAGAGCGAGCAACTAGCAAGCAAAGATAGAAGTGATTTCGAGGGTATGGTAATCTTGCCTTAACAATATGGGAGCGATAATCAACAAGTGACCTACTAAATGCATCACGATAAATTTTCTACAGCACTCAAACATGACAACAAAATACATGGCAGGGATCCACTCATGAATCTTGACAAAAGATGAACACTGAGCTACGGCTAATTCATCCATTAACAGGTTCAAACAAGCATGGCAAAAGTGCAAATAATAACAGGTTTCAGACTTGGTGAAATTAACACAAGTCTGGAATTTATCATCAGGAAGCACACTTTAGAGCATGAAAACTACAAGCTACAGGAACTTAACATGGCAAAGCAAGGCATGGAATGAAGCTAATTAAAGCACTGAACAAAAGTCCCTTAGTGACCTTGAGCCAAAAGGGATCAGAAAATACAATTGCAAGCATGTGAACATGGCAAAAACATAAACAGATTCAGACTTGGTGAAAAACTGGAGCATGCAAAATAGTTAACGAGTAGACATGTTTACGAGATCGATGCACTCACTACAGAGCATGGAATGACAAACTAAGCATACACCCATCAAGAATACATGGCATAGAAGCTAGACATGGCAAGAACAACATCATAGCATGCACGGATCGATAGCAACATACTCAGCAAAATCACTAAACATGTCAACAATCTGCCAGGATCATTTTATAGCAAATGTAGAGCTCGATTGACTCAAGCTAGGGTGCTCTTTAATGCAAACAAACACATGGATGGATAGAGCACCACAATGATAACAAAACATCCTTACTGATCATCCTCAAAAGAGGCACGGATCACTAGGAAATAACATGAACATATGGCATAAAAGTAAAAACAGGACAAGGACTTAGTGAAATTCTAAGTCCCTGAAATCAGCATCAACAATTACGCTACTTTGCAAGCTTGTGCTAGTCACCACAAAGATCACAAAAATACATGGCATACACCCCTGTAAAGATGGCATGGCATTTAACAAAACACATGTAGAGCTAAGGATCATAGCATGCACACATTAATCATGGCAAAAATGACAAATATCTAATTGGAGCAGCAGATGTGACAATTATCTCAAATAGCATTCTTCCAACAGCATTTCGGGCATCAAGATGAACTCAAATGAAAATGATGCAATGAGATGAAATGATGTACCCTCTGAGTTGAACATTTTGATAGGCTATATGCCCAAAACGGAGCTACGGATGCGGAGTTACGATGCGATGAAATATGCAAAAAAATACTTTGACTTAGTGGAATTTCAACCTCTCTGAGAAAGTCAACGAGATGGAGCGGTGCGGGATGACGAGATCCGGGACGGAGGGCGCTGTTTGGTTGAAGGGAGGGGTGGATCTGATCCACTCTGAGTGGATCCGGGCGGAGTCTACTCCGGTGAACTCCGCGAGCTCTGGCGAGAGGCGACTCGGGCTCTGGCAAGCTTGAACGAAGTCGAGGAGGAGGTCCGCCGGTGGCCGCGGGCTGCGGGCGGCGTGGGGCAACGTGGAGGCGGCGAGCGGCGCCACACTAGCTTGGCGGCGGTGGAGACGATGAAGGGCGCGGTGGCCGACGCAAACTCTGGCGAGCGAGCGGGGCAGCGCGGCCAGCCTTGGGTGGCGCGCCGGCGCGGTGGCCGGTGAAGGACAGGCCCGGCGCGGCGGCGGCGCGGGCACGGGCGGAGCCGGCATGCGGCGGGAACGCCGACGAGCAGTCGGCGGAGGAGCTTCGTCGGTGGAGGCGGGCGGCGCGCGGAGGCGAATGGCGATTAACAGCTAGGGCAGAGTGGCGGCGGCGAACGGGCCCAGCAAGGCCCGGTTCGGCCCCGGGGCGGGCCGGATCTGGGCCCCGGGCGGCGGCGGTGATGTGGGGCACTAGCGGCGGTGACGTGCCGCCCCGCGGTTGGCTCAGGGGGGCAGCGCGCTGAGGTGGCGACTCCGGATTGGTCCGGGCGACGTGGCGGCGGGGTGGATATGTCCGGCCGGCGCGGGAGGGAGTGTCCGGCTGCGCGCGGAGGAGTTTTTTGGGTTTGATCTGCGCGAATTTCGGAGGGGATCACATATATATAGGTAGAGGGAGTTAAGGGAGTCCAAATGAGGTCTGGTTTTCGGCCACGCGATCGTGATCGAACGTCGAGATGATGGAGAGGTCTTAGGTGGGTTTTGGGCCGTTTTGGAGAGGTGTTGGGCTGCAACGCACACGAGGCCTTTTCTGTCCCTCGGTTAACCATTGGAGTATCAAACAAAGTCCAAATGGCACGAAACTTGACAGGCGGTCTACTGGTAGTAAACCAAGGCCGCATGACAAGTCTCGGTCCAATCCGAAAACGTTAAACACGCGCACACGAAAAGAGATAGAAAGGGGCACGGCATGACATAGGAGCGCCGGATTGCAAAACGGACAACGGAGAAAAAGCTCGGATGCATGAGACGAACAAGTATGCAAATGAAATGCAATGATGACATGATATGCAATGCATGACACGCAAGCAATGACAAGGCAACAACAGCGAGTAACTAGAGGACACCTGCCACATCGGTCTCGGGGCGTTACAATAGGTCTCTAATATTTGCTCCTTTTCTAGCCCAAAATTCCAGCTGCCGACATTCTCCTTCTTCATGTAAACCTTGTAAAATAAGAGAGAAAAGGCATAAGTATTGTGACATAATGTGAAGTAATAGCCCATAATGTGATAAATCGATATAAAAGCATGATGCAAAATGGACGTATCAATGGTCGACCGCCCATCCTTCACGGTCTTCATGAAAACATCTAGATAATCATCGTGTTCTGGTAGAAATACTTTAACCTTTGCATGCCCACCAATCATTTAGTTTGAGAGGTAATCTTGAGTAACCATCTTTGGCTACCACTGCAAAGGAAAAAGATTCAGACATTATCATCTAACACAACTCATTATGGGCAGTAAAAACAAGGCTACAAAGTTCTTAGTCACCATCCCGCAGTTCGCTGTTGTCTTTGATAAGGTGTAAACAAATAGTTTAGTTGCCATCTTTGGACCCATTTTACTAACAGTCTTTATCAGCTTCCTCACCTGATGCTGGTTCATTGATATCTCATTTCCCCATATGTAGAAACGGTCGAAACGCAGATCTTTACCTATGACATATGTACCTAAAAAGCACCAAGTTAATATTAGAAGCTAAACAGCAATTGCACAATGATGTAGTACAACACTCTTTTATAATATGTCTATATACATCCGTATGTGGTAGTCCATTTGAAATCTCTAAAAAGACAAATATTTAGGAACGGGGGGAGTATCTTATAACATCCAATATACTCACATATTAGATGAATTAACATCGTATATTATGGGCCGAAAGGAGGTTAGTTCATTCTTACAAATTATTGGCTGATTAACTGTTGCTGTATCCATGGGTTACAGCTAGTTTGAGCTAGTTCGGTCTCAAATAGCCCTAAAGTATATGTAAACATGAGGGCTATTTGGAGCTAGTTGCATCTATAACCCACCCAAAAAAACTATCCAACCCAAGAGGTGCTAATTGGAGCTAGTTCTCCTAGTTCATTTATTGTCAATCTAACCCTACCTTCCAAACAAATCTTTGGATGGAGTTAGTTCATGGTTAGTAATGAGCTAGAAACTAACTCTAACCTCTAGCTAAGTTGAGTATCCAAATAGGGTTGTGTTGTTGTTGTTGTTGCCGCTCTTCTACGTATATCTAGACATCATTAGAACATTAATGTAACACTCTTCCTTGTTGCTATGTAGCCTAGGATTGCATATTTAGACATTAAGTACAATGCATGTTGCTATGTAGCCTTAGATATATTACATATGGCCCTAGTTGACCTAACAAAAAATGGGTTGCAGATATATTCAGTTAAAAGTCCGATTCACCAATTAATCCCATATCAGCCGCCAGCCTATATGGTAGCAGCTACCGATATCCTGAACAGTGAGCAGATATAAGCCATGGGATGAAACTAACCTCAATGGAAAACATCAGTCGTTCCCAAAATTGTCATGTGTAGGTACATCGAGAAGCATGTTAAGCACAACAGGCTAAACATCAACCAAAATTATACATGGAAGACAAAATAATCTCCAAAATATAGCTTCATTGTGCAGGTTTAAGCACGCTAGTAAAGCAGAACAAGTGGAAAGGTGTGCCAACTACAACATGCCTAACATTTAACAACAAGAAAACATAGTCATTCAAACTGGTATTGTGCCGGTCTAAGTACACCGATTATGGTTAAATAAAAATGGAAAGGCATGTTAACTACAAGATGCAGCAACCAAATGTAGTCATTCATAGTGGTATTGTTGAAACTGGTACTGATGAAATTGAACTGCACAGTTCATACTTGCACATATAGAACATAAAGTTGTGAATAACTGGAATAACCAAGGCATACTACGAACAACCAAAAATAGCATTTGAAACTGAACATATACTAACTACAAACAACCGAATAATCAGAAAACTTTAAAAGAGGCATATGCTAGCTATAACAGGCTTAACAGCAAGCTAATATATGCATTCCTATCGGTATGTTTAAAACTAGATTGATGAAATGTACTGCACAATAAATAATTGCACATATAGAGCATCACATTGTGAACAACTGAAATAAACAAGGCATACTGCAAACAACCAGATATAGCAATTAAAACTGGACTTATTCTCACTACACTACAAAAGGGACTCGATAAAACAAATCATGGGTTCCCCCTGTGAAGAGCCACGGCAAAACAAATCATGGGTTTCCTCACTTGTCACAGATGGGCTCGTTCCTATGGTAAGAGCACGGGCCCTAGATGTGCTCCATGTTGTCGCAGATGGGCTCCTTCCCCTTGGAAGAGCACGGCTGTAGGGTTCCCTCCCTGATGTCGCAGAAGGGCGCTTTCCCCTTGGAAGAGCAGATGGGCTCTTTCCCCTTGGAAGAGCCGGAGAGGGTGCCCTCCTCGTGGGCGCCATTGATGAGGTCTGACTGGGAAGCTCTGGATCCCAAGCCAGCATCACAGAATGTGTCCTTCAGAAATAACAAAAGGGACTCGATGGTGATGTAGAATGGCGAATTGTTGACAGCGAGCCAGAGTAGATCAGTGGCGGGGCCATGGATGAGATCGACGTCGGTTGAACCCGAGGGGTTGGGGGTGGGCCACTTAACCTGTGACACAGCCTCCCTTAGGCTGTCACTGTCAATGACCTCGATGTTGTAGCCAGCGGCTGGGACATGCCCGCATACTCTAGCCCGCTGCTTGAGTGCCTGCCGCCAGTAATGGTCGTCAGCTTCCTCGGCGACGTCGAGCAAAGAGACTGCTATATACCTCTTTTGGGCCAGTCGCTCCTCGAGCTCCACAGGAAGCGTAGCCGGGCTTAGGCTGTGACGCTCTGGAGTGGGGGATGGGGATAGGGATCTGTGGGAAAGGGGGCGTTTGGAAGGCGTCATCACTACAAAAAAATACACTTCTGTGATGATACGTGTTTGTCACAGTAGGTCACATTTTCTGTCATGCATGTACATCCATGACGATTTTATAAGAGATTCAAGATAGTCATACCTGTGCTATCATAGAAGTGTTCCATGATATTATCCAAATTATCATCACAAAAGTGTCCACTTCCATGACGATAAATCACACATCATGGAAGTGCTTTCGTCAAGGGTGACCGACACGTGGCATCCACTATAACGGGTCACCGTTAAGCTATCAGGTCCGGTTTTGGATCCGATAACCCGCTAACAGCCCAGGCCAATGAGGATTTTCCACGTGTAAAATTATCATTAGCTGGAGGAAACACGTGTTGGCTCACCATTAGGACAGATGTCATCCATTCATTGGAGAGGAGGCGCCTATGATACGTCAACATGTGGCATGGCCCAACAAAGGCCCATTCCGGTGAAAAGGCCAGCCTGTTTGACTTGGTCAAAAGGTAATGGGCCAGCCCATGAAAAGCCTGTTCCTATATAGCCCATTTACGCCCCGCTAACTCATGGCCCGTTAAGGCCTAACAGAATTAAGCCCAGTAGCTTCATTTGGGCCATCCAATATGATTGCAACCCGTTGTAACTTCTGGCCCATGTATGGCCCATGATGTCTTTCAGCCCATACAAGGCCTTTTGTAAATCTTGGCCCATTAACGGACCGAGGTGAATCTGGCCCGCAATGAACAGTGTACCCATTTATACCCATTAACGGCTCATTATTCCATTGGGCCGTTCCCAACCCGTGTTATCTTTCGGCCTTCTCAAGGCCCATTTATTCTTGGACTCATTTCCAGCATTCGGTTACTTACGGCCCGTTATTGGCCTTTTCTGCTTGTGGGCCAAATTCATCCCACAGTTACAATTGGCCCGTTTGCGGCCCGTTAATCCATTCGGCCGTCTACATAGCATCGTCAAATACGGCCGATTAATGACGGCCCGTTATTCTCGGCCCATGAACGAACGTTTCCAAATCTAGCCCGTTTATGGCCCATAATGCAGTCTGTTATTGGCCCATGTTTGGCCTATCGATCATACGACACGTAGAAGGCCCATTGTTTCTACGGCCCTTAGAAGGCCCATTGTTTCTATGGCCCATAGGAGGCCCATGGTAACTACAGTAAATATGTAGCCCATGGTTATTGTGGCCTAGTTTTAAAAAATAGGTTATTGTGGCCACTAGCAAACCACGCTAGGCTATCACGGCTATTACACATATTACATCCACCGGGCATCAAAGTTCGCTACTAGTGCAAACTAGTCAGTTGTACGTGCTTTGCACGTGAGACTTTTATGTATACGCAAAATACTAAACCATTAAAATTAAAACTAAAGCATGTATTATGATAAATTATATTGAAAGTTTCAAAAGAAAATTCCTATTTTCTCGTAGGAGATCATGTAGCAAAACAATTTCTTGTTTATGCAAACTGTTTTAGACAAAACCTTTGTTTCTTCAAAAAGAAATGTTGTTACTGTCTCATGAAATGTTTAGAAATAATAATTCAAAATTAAAATATAGTAAAAAGGATCTTGATGTAACAACTATTCACCTTTTCATTTTCACCCTTTTTCTTACCCTTTAGTCGGAGTATTTCCGAATTTCTATTGCATGACTGTCTCTAGGATCGAAACAAAAAATAGAAAATCAATTTTCTTTGGTTGTTCGAAAATTTCTCCCCCTTTAGAGCAACTCCAACGGGCTGACCCAAATAGGCGGCGATTTTGTCCGCTTTTTGTCCGTTTGGGTCGGCCGCCTGCCCGGCGTCCGCCCTGTTTCTGATATGGGTCGGCAACGCGCCCAACGCGCCGACCCATATGTGCAGGCGTGGCCGGCTAGCCGCCCAATTTTACATTGATTTTGCATTTAAACATATTGTGAAATGAAAATGTTTAACAAGCCAAATAGTCTGGCCACCCAAATAAATAGTATAGTTTTACAAGCCAAATACAAATAAAAATGTTTCACATAGTTTTGCAAAAAGAAAAAGAAGATACATCTATTGGTTGCCAACATGAGTCCACATATGCTCAACAAAATCATTTTGCAGTTGCACGTGAGTTTCCCAATCATGCATGTCTTCGTGAAACTGAGTGAACTACTCAAATGTTGCCGCTACTCCATGCTAAGGCACAACATTCTCACCCTTAAACTGAAAGCCTTGATCGTACAGACGTTCCGGGCGCTCGTCTTCTACGATCATATTGTGCATGATCACACAAGCAGTCATCAGCTCCCATAGTTTCTGCGTGCTCCAAGTATTAGCAGGATACCGAACGATGCCCCATCGAGATTGCAAAACACCAAAGGCACGCTCGACATCCTTCCTAGCACTCTCTTGCTCTTGGGCAAACCTTTTCCTTTTTTCTCCGACAGGGTTGGGTATTGTCTTGACAGTAGTGATCCACTGAGGATAGATACCGTCACCCAAATAGTACCCTTTGTCGTAGTTGTGGCCGTTGACAGTAAAGTTCACCGGTGGGCTGTTGCCTTCGGCAAGCCTAGCAAACACCGGCGAGCGCTAAAGCACGTTGATATCATTGTGTGATCCAACCATGCCAAAGAAAGAGTGCCAGATCCAGAGATCTTGAGACGCCACGGCCTCTAGTATGAAAGTGCAAGCCTTGACATGTCCCTTATATTGCCCTTGCCAAGCAGAAGGGCAGTTCTTCCACTCCCAGTGCATGCAGTCTAGTCTATGCTGCCAAGCATCCCCGGGAAGCCCCTGCGTGCATTCATCGCCAACAAACGGGCTGTATCTTGAGCAGTCGGCTCTCTCAAGTACTCAAGGCCAAACACAGCAATCATAGCCTTGCAAAACTTACACAGGGACTCTAGGCATGTAGACTCGCTCATACGGACGTACTCATCAATGAGATCACCGGGCACTCCGCATGCAAGCATTCGGATGGCGGCAGTGCATTTCTGATAAGAGGAGAAAGCAATCTTGCCGACGGCATCCTCTTTATACTCGAAGTAGTCATCATAGCCGACCACTCCCTCTCTAATACGGTTGAAAACATGCCTACTCATACGGAACCGGCGGCGGAATTTGCGATGTTTGAACAACAGGTTTGTTGTATCAAAGTAGTCCTTCTAGAGAAGGAAATGCCCGCTCTCTCGGTTGCGATTCAATGCCGGAAGGTGGCCCGGAATGGAGCCACGAAACAATGGTCGCTGGCTGTTGAGGTGGTGATGGACCAACACGGCAGCCAATATCTCCTCGTCGTCGTCGAACGATGAATCGTCGGAGTCGCAAAGGAAATTGTGGAAAAAGAACTCGTCGGCGGAGTCCATTTCATACCTTGGCAAACTGTCGAATAGCTTGCGGGTGTCGACGAAGGAGACGGCCGGTGAGGGGAGTCGTGGCACCCACAGACCAGCTAGCTGCCCTATCGACGTCCGACGAGTGTGCCGACGTCCGACGAGCGTATCAGTCGGATGTGGCAGGGGCGGCGAGCCGGCTTCTTGGAGACGGGCGGTTGTGTGGTTGGGGAAGCGGCGATGGGAAACAGTTTGCTCCCCGGCGGCAAAACGACGGTGGAGGGCGACGGGGGGAGGGGACGGCGTTGCTGGGCGGATGTGGAGGTGGTGACAGCTAGAAGAGTCGCTGGAAAAAATGGGTGGCGGCGTCAGCGATGGAGAAGGCGGGAGGGTTGCTTTATTGGCCGCAGGGTGAAACGGAAGGCCAATGTGCCACAGACCAGCAGGCCCGAGGACGGAAGTAGGCGAGCGCGCGCGTCCATAACGTGGCCGCGTCGACGCAAATCAGGCTAAAAATGGGCTGGAAATGGGTCACCCACGGACGAAAAACAGACGCGCGTCCGTTCGAGTCGGCGTGCTGGGCCGCCTTTTGTGTCTGTGCTGATCCAAACGGATGGACACGGACGAAATGGGTCGCCCCATTGGAGTTGCTCTTGGCAATGTGCTTACTACTACCTTCAAAAAAGGAAGAAACCCTCCAGTACATCCACAGTATGTTGCTACGTATTAGTACCTTTTAAAAAGTACGCTGCTATGGCAGTCCTATACATGCACACATCTTGATGTTTCTAGCCTTAACTGCTCCCTAGTGTACTGTACCCAGTTGACCACATCTAGCTAGCTAAAAATTCTAGAGCAAGTCAGATCACACGCCTGGCAGAGTTAGTGGTCTCCACCGCGAATCCCTCCAATATTGGTCATTGGATTTCCTGATCCAATGGCGCATGTGACGCCACGACTTCCTAACTTTTGAATCAATCAATTAGAGCCGTCGATCGTAATGATCGAACGGTTCATATGTTTTGCTACTCATACACTATGTAGTAGTATAGATATAGGGAACAAAGCAGCATATCACATACACTGGTCATCAAAGTTGGCGACTAGTGCAAATAAACGCTGCAGCAAAGCAAGTCCAGAACTGAAACCACTTCAGAAGAGCTCAAGAAAAAATGTCCTGGGTACCCATAATGCTGGCAAGATGCTTAGCAAGCTTATTAACTTTCTCTTGTTTGGCGCTTAAATCCTCCAGCGCTTGCTATTGCACAAGAAAGTATGCATCTGAATTCTGCAGGGACTTCCTCAGTCCTTCGGCTTCTTGCCGCAGCACAGCTGACTGATGCCTTTGAGCTTGTAGCCGAGACTGAAGAAGCTGAAGTGATTCAGGCAGCAAGGTCGTAGAGCTTGGGCCAGCGGTACTGGCCAGTAACTAGAACACTACATCAATGCAGGACTGTGGAGTTTTCGCACTGTCTACAAGATCGTTTTTATCACCTTTCTTGGAGACCAACAGGGTTGTCTCACTATCTTGAACCTTATCTGCATTACTTTCTCTACCATTGCATAGTGGGGTGCTTGTCAGTGTCAAAACCGGCGGATCTCGGGTAGGGGGTCCCGAACTATGCATCCAAGGCAGATGGTAACAGGAGGCAAGGGACACGATGTTTACCCAGGTTCGGGCCCTCTTGATGGAGGTAATACCATACGTCATGCTTGATTGATATTGATGATATGAGTATTACAAGAGTTGATCTACCACGGGATCGTAGAGGCTAAACCCTAGAAGCTAGCCTATGGTATGATTGTTGTTGTCCTACGGACTAAACCCTCCGGTTTATATAGACACTGGAGGGGCTAGGGTTACATAGAGTCGGTTACAAGGGAGGAGATCTACATATCCGTATTGCCAAGCTTGCCTTCCACGCCAAGGAAAGTCCCATCCGGACACGGGACGAAGTCTTCAATCTTGTATCTTCATAGTCCAACAGTCCGGCCAAAGGATATAGTCCGGCTGTCCGGAGACCCCCTAATCTAGGACTCCCTCAGTAGCCCCTGAGCCAGGCTTCAATGACGATGAGTCCGTCGCGCAGATTTGTCTTCGGCATTGCAAGGCAGGTTCCTCCTCCGAATACTCCATAGAAGATTTTGAACACAAGGATGGTGTCCGGCTCTGCAAAACAAGTTCCACATACCACCGTAGACAGAATAATATTTCCACAAATCTAATCTACTGACACATTTAGCAGCATGACATCACGCCATGGCCCGGTCATTATTCGAACCGTTTTTCTCAACCAGCACTACGCATATTCTGAGGTGGTTTCCTTGGCACGCCTTGTCGAAGTAGAGATCGTGTCCCCTTATCACGGGATACTGGTCAATACAGATGTGGGTAACCCAACCATTCCATCAATTATGGCGCTTGGGGAATAAGAGGTTTTACCAGGTGAGTGGGGAGGTACATCGCCTCTTCCACCCTTATAACGGGACCATAATTCACTCTTTTCACCCACACCTTCTTCCCGATTCATTCCATTGGGCTCAGGCTCCAGCGCCCGAGCATTCACCTCCTCTATCCACAAAAGGTCTTCCAAAGATGTCCAGATCCGGAGCAAGAGGCAAATGGATGGCCTCTACCGTTCGAGAGAAGGATATCAAAAAGCTTCGGGAGGCCGGGTATGTGGCCAAGAAAATCGGCCACCGTCTCCCGACGGCGGGACAGATTATCCCTACTCTGGAACCCCACGAGAGGGTTGTATTCCTCCCTCACTTTGTCCGCGGGCTAGCTTTTCCCCTCCACCCATTTGTTCGCGGCATCATGTATTATTATGGGATCGATCTTCAAGATCTGTCCCCTAATTCCCGCCTCAACATCTCGACATTCATCATCGTGTGCGAGGCTTTTCTACGCATCTCACCGCACTTTGGTTTATGGCTGAGGGTTTTGAATGTGAAGCCCAAGGTGGTGGGCGGTGAGCACGCCGAGTGCGGGGGCGCTATGGTGAGCAAGATGCCCAACGTCATATGGCCAACGGGAACCTTTAATGATTCTGTCAAGGAGTGGCAGCAGCAGTGGTTTTATATCACTGAGTCGAGCGACAAGGAATGGCTGCCTCTCCCGAGTTTCGATCCGGCGCCCCTCTGCGGCTTACATCCTGGGTTAAGAAAGCCCTGGACTGGTCCCCATCCGACGAACTATCGGTGCTCCATACGCGCGTTAAAGATATGTGAGATAAGAACATTGAACTTGTCAACGTAGTCCAGGTGATGTTAGTCCGCCGGATACTGCCTTGTCAACACCGGACTTGCAATCTGTGGGAATTCGATCCGGCCAGGCACCAAACCTTGTGAGGGTTCTTCGGCTCCTCGCACAAGGACATTTGGGAGGTGCTTTTCAAGTCCAGCAAATCATGGCCGGACTCCGCCGAAGACCACGGGTACCAACTATCCCGCCCCTGCAAGTTCAGTGAGTTTATCAAACTTTTCCATACGCATGACCCTAAGGAAGCTCTTAACGCGTGTCTATTCAACTTTCCCATAGTTGGACGAAGAAGGCGGAGCAGATCCATTGTCCGGCCCCGCTGCCCAAAGACCCGACCATCCTACTTCTGACGAAGATGCTGGTCCCGACGCCTTACAAGGTGTCGAAGAATACGGCCGAGATGGAGGCCTAAAAGACCCGGGGTGGCCTTCGTCGTCGCGGCACTTCGGACAAAATACCCGAAGGCTCTGATGCCCATTCCGCCTCCGAACGGTACAAAAAGGAGGAGGAAGATGAATCCCCTCGGGGGGGGAAGGAAGAGGACGACCTCCGCTTCCTTGGAGGCCGAACTGTCCAAAAGGGAAAAGGCTCCTCGTCTAGAGGAGTCTCCTGCCGCCGCCGACAGCGGCCCGACATGGGATCCCAGGGTCCAGCCACTGGGGAACTCGTGAGTATATAAAATCCGAGTATGTTTAAGCGTCCGGACTCATCGTGGCTTGGTATTTTAACATAAGCCATATATCTTTTGTAGTCTGGCGAGGTCCCTACCAAACAATTCTCATCGAAGGACCTGCTGAGCTCAAATGCTATGGAGAGCGGGACGCCCCCAAAGGACCCTTCCTCCAAATAGGTGCCTAACACCGAGGCCTCGTCCTAGAAGGACCCCGGCCAAGGAGGAAAGGAAGAAACCGTGAAGGCAGCGCCTGGGGGTTGAACCGCAATGGCCGGACACGTGGGGGAAAAGATTCCCATGGGGTCTGACGACGGGGGCGATCCTGAGTTCGGCTCCCTACCGGATGTGATTCCAGAGACCTATACGGCTCCAGAATCGAGAAGGCAGCCACCTTCGGCTGGAGAGGGCGTGCCTGTTCCGCCGGCGACCTCTGTCCATCCAGAAGTGTCAGATGCTTTGTTGGTGGCGTTACGAGATGCCTCCATCGTTGATGAACACAGTACCCTTATTGGTGCAGTGATTGAGAAGATTCAGTCGACCGAGAGTGGACTGAACGACGCCTGTATCAGCCTTAAAAGAGGCTTTGAGGTATGTTTTATGAGTTGTCGAAGAGTGTCATAGTATAGATAGTAGCCCCTGATACACTGTTCGGTGAAAGAAAGAACCGGACAAGGGATCAAATTGATGACCACAGGAAGACTCGTTAAATGACATTGATTTCTCTTCTGTTTCAAGCAGATACCAGTAGCGGTTGCTGCCTCTCGTACTGCGGAGATCGCCGGACTGAATGAAAGTCTGGAGCGGGCCAGAGAAGAAATTGGCCAATTGAAAATGCAGTTGAGGCATAAACAAGGTATGCACCAGCATTATGCGCATTTATTGTTAAATAAATATTTAGTATGAAATAAGAGGCATAATTTGTGCTAGGGGTTATGACCGAAGTCGAGGCCCTCAAAAGGGTCGTTGCCGAGGCCAAGGAAAAGGCGACCACAGAGCAGACTCTTCGTGAGAAACACGAGGCCAGAGTTATTAAAGCTGAGCAAGAGCTGTAAGAGGTCATAAGTAAATGCGAGACCTTGGAGCAGAGTTTAATGGAGAAAGAGTCCGAACTCACCAAGGCACGTCAAGCCACGAGCGATGCCCAGGGGGAAATCCAAAGCGCCCTGCAGGGGATCCAAGAGGCGAGGAAGATCGCCGCGGGTAAGGCTTTTCCCATGTAAAGCATGTATTTGAAGGGAAAACTATGTTTCTGTTGTGAATCTGGATTTCTCAGGTGTATTTGCCGAGCTACCTCACAACATATCAGATGCTGCTCAATTCTACCGAGCCGAAGAGAGGAACACCGCCGATAAGCTCTTTTGGTCGCAATATTTGGCGCCGAATTATCTGGTGCCTTTTGCCGATCAACTGAAACAACTGATCGAACTCCATAAGGCAGCGGAACTAGCCATGAAAGATATGGTTATCTGGCTATGGCCTGCCGAGCCGATTCCAAGCAGCTACTTCGGGCTCGTGAGGCGGCTTGTAAGCGCTTGCCCTCGACTTGACGTCATCTAAGAGTCAGTTTGTATAGGAGCGCGAATGGCCTTCGCCCTCGCAAAGGTGCACTGGGGGCGGATGGATGCTGAAAAGCTAGCGATTGAGGGACCGCCAGAGGGGAAGGAACACTTCAAGCCCGAATTATATTATAAGAATGTCCTGAAAGGATCCTACCTTGCAGTGGAGCTATGCACCAAGGACATTATATTTCCATGAATACTAATCATGTTGTCCTTTGTAATGTTTGAACAAGGTCGTTTATACGTCGCCTGTTGTATAAAAGTTTACCCTCCTGTGCGGCCGTTTGTATGTTAAAACTGAGAGTTGGCCAGTCATCGGCTTCTGCCCCCATGTAAGAAGTACATGGGTGTTCGGGATAAACCTGAGCACTCTTTATCTCAGTTTTGTGTCCTCCGAAGGAGGTGCTCAGCACGGCGAACCAGGCAATCGGACTATATGGCTTTATCACTCTCACTTAGCCATAGGAGCTTTAGTATGGTCGGCGCAGCCCCTTGTGTTCGGAAAACCGTACTAGGGGTTCTATATGCGCCTGATCGGAGAAAAAACCGATCCATCGCACGCTGCATTGGTTATGGCATTATGCGGGAGAAATCCTTAAAGATTTTGTAACCGCTCGAACAACTGACCAACTCTCGCCGCATCATGACAGTCACTTTTCGACTTTCTCTACTGAGGTGCTCGTCCGGAAGAACCGAGATACAATCGCAGTAGTTCTCCCAGTGCTACCTTAGCCGATATAGCGGAACGTAAGGTACCAAAACATGGGAGCCGGGCAAACCCAACTATTGACCCAAGACATGATTCAGAGCTGATGCATATAATGCTATAGGTTCGGGGTGCCGAACTTTCATGGAGGTGTTCGGACTTTTATTGCCATGTTACTAGGAAAACAAAGCCCCTGGCATATTTTAAGGTATATCGCTATGTACAGATGGCACTTGGCAAAATGGTTTCGATAAGAAATAATCAGTAGGTAGATGTCATATAAATCCACATGTTGTATTTGAATAATACGTCTATGCGTATGAGTACAAGTAATGTGAAAAAGGGTTGTGATAGCAGAACCTTTTGTGGCCAGGGGGAGAGGTTGAGTGCGGATCCGTAATATAGCCGGACATTTGCGGCGGGGAAAGTCGACGGATTCCCTAACGCGTTCAAGCTGGCTCCGTGTAGTCTGTCCAGGTTGGTGCAAAGGTGAACCTGCGAAGGAAATATAAGAAATGCTTACGTGCCGGAGGGTGGTTGATCCGCTGAGTTCGGCCTATTATGCCCTTTGCCGGAGTGTTTATTTGAGCTCTGGACGAGCCGGGGTATTCTTCCGCGACATTGTTTGGAGCCCCTTGACGGTGTCCGGGAGGCTGGACACTGACTCGAGGTTCGGCTGCAAGGTGTTGCCCGTTGTTTCTGCTGCTAAGGTAGTGGTGTATTTGTTGGTGCCGAAGGAAGGTTCGGCCTTGCCATGAACCGTGATGACGCCGTGTGGACCGGGCATCTGGAGCTTACGGTAGGCATAATGTGGACCCGCATTGAATTGAGCGAACGCGGTTCGCCCGAGCAGAGCTTGATAATCACTGGTATGATGCCTCTAAAAGTGGCTTTAGTGGGTTTGGTCGCCGAACAATCGATGCCCATCCTGCGCACTGTGTAAAGCAGATTTAAACTACTACCTCCGTCCATAAGGACTCGGGTGAGGTGGGACACATATGATTGGGTCGAGGATTAGTGCGGTTGGATTGCCCTGACTGGCGTTGAACCGGACGATCCATGGCGGTTTGGGTGGTATTTACCACATTCACCGATTGAGTATGGGGGGGGGATTTCCTTTGCCCTCCCGTGTTCAGTGATCTAGGCTCTTCATTGCTATCGTCGCTTTGAGACCCCTCTTCGTCTTTGGTGCCTGCCCTGCCGGCTTGTTTGAAGACCCACCATTCTCTGTTGGTATGGGTGGCTGGCGTTTCTGGGGTGCCATGAGTTTGGCATTGGCGATCGAGTATGCAGTCCAGACTGGATGGACCTGGATTTTTATTTTTGGGTGGCCCTTTCTGCTGACCGGACTTTGAGCCCCTGAAACCGGCATTAACTACCGTATTTTCGGTGTTTTTACCATATTTGGGGCGCTTGTATTTTTTGCGTCGTGGTTTTCCGTTGCTATCCCTGGCATCTGATATGCCGGGTTATCTTGTGCTATTGTTACTACGAGCCAACCAGCTATCTTCGCCCGCACAAAAGCGGGTCATAAGTGTCGTGAGGGCTGCCATGGATTTTGGCTTCTCTTGGCTGAGGTGCCTGGCGAGCCATTCGTCACAGATATTATGATTAAATGCCGCTAAGGCCTCTGCATCCAGACAGTCGACAATTTGATTCTTCTTGGTTAGGAACCGGGTCCAGAATTTCCTGGCCGATTCCCCCGACTGCTGAGTTATATGACTTAAATCGTCAGCGTCCGGCGGTCGCACATAACTGCCCTGGAAATAGTCCAGGAATGCCTCTGCCAGGTTCTCCCAACTTCCAATGGAGTTTGCTAGCAAGCTATTGAGCCAATGCCGAGCCAGCCCTTTGAGTTTTAGCGGGAGATATTTGACGGCATGTAGGTCGTCCCTGCGGGACATGTGAATGTGAAGGAAGAAGTCTTCTATCCATATCGCGGGGTCTGTAGTACCATCGTATGATTCAATATTTACGGGTTTAAACCCTTCTGGGAATTCATGATCCATTACTTCATCAGTGAAGCATAAGGGGTGTGTGGCGCCTCTGTGCCGGGCTATATCGTGATGCGGTTCGTACGAGTCTTGTGTGCCATGTGCGGCTCGGCCGGATTTGCTTTTAGTGTATCCGGCGTGACGATCATCATCGCGTGTTGGTGCGTGTCCCCGTGATCCGTAGATCGATCTTGCATGTTTTGCCTTGTTTTCCAATACGTCTCGCAGGTCCCACGTGTTGCCCCGGGCCTTGGTATTTTTGTTCGATTGGCGGCGGGGTGAGGGCTGGACTTCAGGCAAAAATGCCTTTCTATCTCGGCCACGAGGTGGCCCGTCAGCCGCGTCATATGCTGGTGATGTGGGTTTCAATGCTTCCTCCTTGAGGTGAGGTAGCAACCTGCGCTTTGGATAACTCTTGGTTGGGCGTTCGAGTTCGTATCCCTCGGCCGCAAGGACTTCAGTCCATTTGTCTGTTAGCAAATCTTGATCAGCTCGAAGCTGTTGTTGCTATTTCTTCAAGTTGTTTGCCGTGGCTATAAGCCGGCGCTTGAAGCGCTCCTACTCGACGGGATCCTCAGGCAAGATAAATTCGTCGTCGCCGAGTCTCAACTCATCTTCGGAGAGAGGCATGTAATTGTCCTCCTCCGATTCTCCGTCTGCTGCCTGCTCTGGAGGGCTAGCTTGTTCACCCTCCTGCTCTGAATTGTGCCGGAGGGGATTGTTGTCGTCTTCGGGACTATCCGGAGTATTATTGTCTCTTGTGCCGGTATCACTACTTTTTCTATGCCGCGACTTAGATCGGCGCCGCTGACGTCAGCGCTTGGGTTGCTTCATGGAGGGGTCATCCTCCGCTATCTCGTCACCATTGCCTTCTTTGGGGGTGTCTACCATGTATATGTCATATGATGAGGTGGCGGTCCAGCGCGCTATGGGCTGTGGTTCCTGTTCGTCTCCTGCATCGTCGCCCATACCGTCGATGTCTTCGGAGTCGTAGTCGAGCATGCCAGTTAAATCGTCGACAGTGGCTACTAAGTGGGTGGTGGGGGGGAGCTGATACGTCCATTTTGCATCATGCATTTATATCGATATTTATTGCATTACGGGCTATTATTTCACATTATGTCACAATACTTATGGCTATTCTCTCTTATTTTACAAGGTTTACATAAGGAGGAAGAATGCCGGCAACTGGAATTCTGGGCTGAAAAAGGAGCAAATATTAGAGACCTATTCTGCACAACTCCAAAAGTCCTGAAACTCCACGGAATACCTTATAATAAATAATGAAAAATCCCCGCCAAAGATGAAGACCAGGGGGCCCACACCCTGTCCACGAGGGTGGGGGGCGCGCCCCCCCTAGGGCGCGCCCCCTACCTCGTGGGCCCCCAGGTGGCTCTCTGATGATCATCTTCTCCTATATGAAGTCTTTCGTCGAGAAAAAAAATCAGAAGCAACCTTTCGGGATGAAACTCCGCCGCCACGAGGCGGAACCTTGGCGGATCCAGTCTAGAGCTCCGGCAGAGCTGTTCTTCTGAGGAAACTTCTCTCCCGGAGGGGGAAATCATCACCATCGTCATCACCAACGCTCCTCTCATCGGGAGAGGGCAATCTCCATCAACATCTTCATCAGCACCATCTCATCTCAAAACCCTAGTTCATCTCTTGTATCCAATTCTTGTCTCCAATTCCAGGATTGGTGCTAGTAGGTTGCTAGTAGTGTTAATTACTCCTTGTAGTTGATGCTAGTTGGTTTAATTGGTGGAAGATCATATGTTCAGATCCTTTATGCATATTATTACCTCTCTGATTATGAATATGAATATGCTTTGTGAGTAGTTATGTTTGTACCTGGGGACAAGGGAGAAGTCTTGCTATTAGTAGTCATGTGAATTTGGTATTCGTTCGATATTTTGATGAGATGTATGTTGTGTAGCCTCTAGTGGTGTTATGTGAACGTCGACTACATAACACTTCACCATTATTTGGGCCTAGAGGAAGGCATTGGGAAGTAATAAGTAGATGATGGGTTGCTAGAGTGACAGGAGCTTAAACCCTATTTTATGCGTTGCTTCGTAAGGGGCTGATTTGGATCCATATGTTTCATGCTATGGTTAGGTTTACCTTAATACTTTTATTGTAGTTGCGGATGCTTGCAATAGAGGTTAATCATAAGTGGGATGCTTGTTCAAGTAAGAACAACACCCAAGCACCGGTCCACCCACATGTCAAATTATCAAAGTACCGAACGCGAATCATATGAACGTGATGAAAACTAGCTTGACGATATTCCCATGTGTCCTCGGGAGCGCTTTTCCTTATACAAGAATTTGTCCAGGCTTGTCCTTTGCTACAAAAAGGATTGGGCCACCTTGCTGCACTTTATTTACTTTTGTTACTTGTTGCTCGTTACAAATTATCTTATCACAAAATTATCTGTTACTACTTATTTCAGTACTTGCAGAGAATACCTTGCTGAAAACTACTTATCATTTCCTTCTGCTCCTTGTTGGGTTCAACACTCTTACTTATCGAAAGGACTACGATAGATCCCCTATACTTGTGGGTCATCAGGAGCAAATTTCTTCGCAGTCTGCATCCCATTCTAGCCGGACATAGTTCGGCGAAGGTTCTCCTGACAAGGAGAGAGACCTTAATGAGTTTAGCACGTCGCCAAAAGGTGAGTGCTGAAAGATATCCGCGGAGATGAACTCCGTGATCGGCGCCCAATCGGATTCGATAGGCATGCACGCAGGCGGTTCGGAGCCCGTGGCCGGAGACGAATCCAGTGGTTCGGCAGCACGACTCTCGTATGTGGTGAAGTCAGTATTCGGCTCTATTGCCACTAAGAGTGCCGCCTCCATGGCGGGGTCTATCCACCCGTCCTCAGATGGCGCACATTGCTCCGGATAGAGGGCCGGAGTAGTTGCAGATGCGATCTCCCAGAAATTATCAGAAGTCTCCGTGGATGTCGGTAGTGTAGTTTAAGTTTTCGAACCTGACCTGATGGCTAGGGGAGTAGCTCTTGATCTGCTCCAGATGGCCAAGCGAGTTGGCCCGCAGTGCGAAGCCACCGAATACTA